>OY728155.1:614900806-616150806 GCA_963277665.1 Viscum album | reverse complement strand
TGTATTTGTATACTATATAGTTAATATAGATACTATAGAATAACAAGAGATTGTAAAAAAATTAATAATTAAATTTTTAACACTATCTGTGTATTTTGTATTGATATATTATTTTTATGACTATAATGTCTTTTAATAAAATAGTTTTAGTTTAAAAATTCATTTATGGAAATTTTGACACTATTTTGTAATTGATTTTTCCAAAGCCATAACAACATGAATGATTATAAAAAAAGTATTAAATAATCTATACATTGTAAATTATATCCAAAATATTCATGGATGTCATCAAAAATCTCAAATTACATTAATTTTAATAATTATAATATCATTTATTTCAATCATTCATTAATAAGGTAATCACTCCATCATCATTGTGTCCTAAATAAATTTTTTTATTTAATGTCTAAAAATTATAATATAAATATCATGATGTAGGAATTAATTTTATATTTCTAATGACTATGTATAGTCGAATTATAAAACAAATTAAAATTGTTTTAGTAATGAGATTCTTTTTTCATTTATATTTCTCTTTTCATTAAATTAAACATTATAAACGGTCATTATCACACCCAAGTTGCTCCAGGTGGTCCTAATGTTGACCTAAGTATGCTCATGGTCGGACATATATCATCAAGTAGGACTAGGAGACGTTTTGGGTAGTTTTAAATCATTATAGTATTATTTTTCCCCTTATTTTTCTAATTTACATTTTAACAATGGTAAATAAAAATAATTTTTAATGTTACTATTCATAATGTCCAAAAATAAAAGTTTCTTATTTACATAATTTGGACCATCTGATTCCAAATATGGAATCCATTTTTCCAAATATGGAATCCATTTTTTTCAAATTTTAAACACAGAATCAGCATGAATTAATTTAAAATTAATTCTCTTTTTCAAAAATAGAAAGCATGTTTTTAAGAAGTAAAAACTATCAAAATATTGGCATGTGTTTATGTCCAATATTAATGTGAAATTACATAAAATGACCAAAATTAGATTAAATGATGAAAACATGGTCCAATTACACTTTAAACCCAGTTAAAAGGACAATCAAACTATATAGATAAATTAGATAAAAATACAGTTTTGAATTAAAATGTCGTATTTCACACTATTCATTAAAATATGGATTTTATTAGAAAAATACCGAAAATTTATCCAAACTAAATTTCTATTTCCTGATTATAAATAATAATTTCATTTTGTCACATTGAATATATAAAATTGTCACATATCATATTTCTAAAGGCTTCTCTAAGAAAATGAGGGAAAATGCATTTTTTAAAAAATAATTCTTTTCTATAAAAAATTGAAATTCTCCTTATATTATGTCTAAAAAGACATAAGATGAATGTTAAAATTATCTGGGATATATATAATATACAAAATTTTGTTAATATTATTCATATTATTTTTAAATGGCAAGTTTGATAGGTTATGTTGTGTTGGAACTCTGTCTTGTGTGTAGCGCAAGATAATATATTGTTGTGTGTAGCACAAGATTATCTTGGTGTAGTGTACAATGAATGATTTTTAATATGATTAAAAAGAAACATAATAGGGAATCATGGGATCTTAAATTTATAGATGTGGGATACATTCATAAAAGTTATATCTCTTTCCATTCTACATTATATGTTCCTAGTAAAATTATCTCCAACCCAATATCATCTGTAGATATTTTGTTTTTAGGTTTTTTTCATTTGGATATGGAATGTGCTTAAGTATTTATCAGTTTCACTGATTTTATTATTATTTTATAAGCTGATGTTTTAATGGGTGTTATCTTCTTATATAATGTCTAGAATTTATTCACCTTATATTTTTATTTTTAGTATATTCTCTTTTACATATTTGTCTTGATATTTTACTTGTAAGAATGATATTGTAGTTTTATATTTTAGTTTACTCTTATAATTTTTCACTTCTTTTTTATTTCATGATTTAGAGTAAAATGTTCTATAATATCTTATTTATGTATTATTTTTTATTTTGTATCTATTTTATACATGAAATGTGTTAATTAGTTTTTATGTAATTCCCTAAATCTATTTTGATACTTCTAGGTTTGTTTTAATAGTGGTTTGCCTAGAAAATACTTATTTTTTTATTATCAAGAGTTAAAATAGATTCAAACTTAATTATTTGAATATTTTTTAATTTTTTCATGGATCCATAGAGTTCAATGGATTTATACAAAAGTATTTCAAATTGATGAATACTAATTACCCTCCCTTTTTAAGAAATAATGTATTCATTGTTCAATATTTCCAAGTGAAAAAACATTTATTAAGTATTATATGTTAATTTTTTATCATTATATTATCTATTAAACATTACTATAAATTATTAGTAAAGGGTTATTTAATAATTTAAATCTTTATATTTTAATTTTTCATTATATTTAAATCAAATATTTTGAAAAATAATGAATTCCCACACATAAAAATTCTATGTATAATATATGTTCTTTACTAATTGTGAGTTATAAATCTATTATATATTGTTATATTCCATTGGTGTATTCAATGTTTTATATTATTTGTTATTTATTTAATGTTGTATATTGTGTATACATGACTATTTCTCTTAAATTTATAATCTGATAAGGTATATTCTTTTATTTTTACTCGATCAACTCTTTTATGACTTTACCATTTTAGTCCGTATATAATATGAGACATTTTTTTATTTTCTTCAGGTTTTATAATTACCCAAAGGGGGAAAATGTTGAGTTGATACTTATCATTTCTCATTAACAATTTTTTGAAAAATATTTCACCATTTTCATGTTTTATATGTGTTATAACTATGAGGCTTTATGTTGGATTTATTTCCAATAACTAAGTGGTTGTATAATGAGTTGGAAATCACTGTTGACTAAAGGTTGGTGTTTTTAGGACATGATGATGGACTTTTTGGGGGGATTTTCATTGATACCCATTGATATCTCAATAAATAAAGGAATTTATGTTATAATACTATGCTTGATGTGTTTTGAATATTGTTAAGAATATGTACTCTGTAATATTTTTATATTCAAGTAAGGTTTTTGTACTAGAAGATTAGTAATGATTATGTGAATATAAATACTAGAAATGACATTTTGTACACCTAGTGATTTATATTTGATTACAGACAATCCCTAATGTTTGTAAAGGAATCCATAAATGTTTTGATTATAATCTATAGAGTTTTATAGTGCTTGATATAGTTATTCGGATATATTATTTCATTATAAAAAATTATATATTAATAATAATCCTTAAGATTTATCATATTTATGAATATGTTTGGATTTTTGTTGATAAGTCTTGATGAAAGAATTAATAAATTTTATAAAGGTTTCATTTATTTTGGGTCATTCATGAATAATAGTCATCACACCAAAAATATTTTCTGATTTATAAAATTGGATAAAGGGTATTTTATTAAAGTACATGGGAAGATATGTAATGTTTATGGGAAAAAATGTTATGTTTCATAAATGTTTCATGCTCAGATGTAACACCATGATAGGATTTTCCTTGGATATTATTGCATTGTGAGATCATGTGTTATTCCATAGAGTATTGTTGATTGATAAATTGGAAGTTAACCATAACTTATGTAATGTTCATTTGTAAAAAATGTAAGATACATCAGGGTAAAATGTATGATGTTTTAATTTGTCTGATTTTGTATCATCAAGGTTAATTGTGGGATATAATAGGCCACACTGCAAGGTTTTATCATGCATAATTATAGATTTTATATGTTGATTCTTTATAGAATAACAAAATTATTCATGTTATGTGGATGAATAAAGAAAAATTTTGTGATTCCAAAATTTGAGTGTTCATGTTATGGAATGATATCTACACTACACTAAGTTTAATTCAAAATATATGGGTGGAGAATAAATACCACAATATCCCACCATGAAAATCCTATAAGGTTGTGATTTTAATGGATTTGGGATAGTTGTCATAAAAATTGATTTCCTGATATAAAGTATTCTGTATCGTTGCAAATTATCTATTTTTTGAAAGAAGATATAGGGTAAAATGAATTAGTACACCCTAAAATATTATTATTCACTACGACACATCTAGTAGCTAAAGTAGTTAAATATAAAATAGATCAGTCTCACTGGGAAGAGTAATACCATATCATGATTTCAGTTAACTGTAAGAATTCAAACGGACTTGAGGATTAGGATAGCCCATGGTCATTTTGTTGTTATTGAGATATATTTCAATTTGTCTATTTAAATTCGGATAGTGGATATTTAATTGAGAAACATTAATGTAAATTGGGATTTCAAATTTTAATTTAAAATTAAAATATATAACATATATAACATAGATGATTGATATATAGATAAAATAGAGAATAAATAAATAAGAATAATAAAATTAAGAAAATGAGGGTTAGGTTATGTTCCTAGAAAGTATAATGAAAATAATAATATATACTTTGTTGTATATTTAATTTAAAGAAATAATTTTTTTCTTGTATAGTACTTCTTTAAAGATTTGAGAATAGAATAAACTAAATATAATATTGATGTAGGGTTTGTATCTCAACTATCGTATATGTCCCTGAATGAATATAAGGTGTATAATTACTATAATGTATTTATTATTTCAATTATAACTATTGTGTAAAGTTTAATTTAAAATCAAAAGTTCAATTATTATCATATGGAGTTGATCAAATCAAGTAGTGTAATTGGATATTTTATTAATTTTATACTGAAGGATCTCATTTAAGAATTGTTATACATATTTTAGAGTACATAACATGGATTGGCCTTTATTAAACAATGTAATAAGAGATATAAAAGTCTATAAAATGATACCATCACCAATGAAATGTGAATATGAGAAGAATATATAGTTTCCTTTTGTGAGAAGTGATCTTTCATAAACCTTTACAGGGAGTGAACCTTGGTGAATAGTGACCTAACATAAATATTATATCTACAAAAATAGTGAGTTATAATTTATTTCATACACCAATGCAATGATGTGTGTATGAAAATTTGATACAGCCCATTGCGGGTGAACCCTGTGAAGTCCTAGTTTCATTTCATATTATAAATTCTATACCAACAAAAACTTTTATAATTAATTTTTTTTATGAATGAAAACATTTCTTTTTATGTAATGTATTTACATAAAAAATGCACTTCTTTGGTTATTCTTCAATGTTAAATAATGTCATATTTAAATTAACATCAAGAATCATAATCATTTATACCCATGTAATTGAACAATGATAATATGATTGTCATATATTTATGTTTACAATAAACTCCCATTTATACAGATAAATGAAGTGATGGTCTTTACCAGTAGAATCATACAATATGAATCCCTTTTATCGAAGATTCTATGGGATATAGTATCACAATTACTTTCCCTTAATCATTCAAAATTCTAGATTCAATAAAAAAATCATGTGAAAACCCATTTATTGGGGAATTACAAGATCATTGAGATCACAGCCCAAACCACACAACTTGAACCACCCTTAAGAAAATATCACCATCTCACTACTTGGCCTTAATTCATTCTATTGTTTAATAAAGAGTTATGTATCAAAACCCTAATATTTTTATTTTTTATTTTTTTTAATTACAAAATATTTATATCTATCACTTTCTAATATTACTTTTTAAATGATTAGATAATGAGTTGATAAAAATAGACCAAATACATGTTTTTTGGAAAATGTATAGTTTTAATCAAGATGCTCTATTTTAATGAAATCAACAATTTTTAAATAAACGATTATTCAATATAATGTTTTTTAAAAATAAATTTTATTAAAAATAAAAATTAAATATTATTTTACGAAGTAAAAAATGATTTCTACAATAGTCATAAAAAATTATGGTTAAAATCATTATTTTTTAATAATTGAATGTTTTTGATATAATTGTTTAATCTATAATACTAGAATATTTATTGGAAAAAATAATTTTTTTGAAATAATCACTTTATAATTAGAAATTGATGTTTTTTTATAATTTTCAGAGATAGTTGAATTCTTGGATCAAAATTAAATACAATATAAATATAAAGTGTGTATTATAACATCATAATTTCCTAAAATTGATGTAATACATTCTATAAATGGTATCCATGACCAAGTTTATATATTTAATTTAGAATAATATTTTTCAGAAGTAATTTGACTAATTTTATAATCTCTTTATGATCCTCAAAACATATATTATATAGTAATGTTTTATAACAAATTCTCCATGAACATGATTCACTTCCATCTCACTAAGGGTAATATTTTAATGATATTAGTTCTTAAACATGTAATATAATTGAAAACACTTCAAATTTTTAAAAAATATGGGAAAAACTATAGTAGAAATTGTGGTTTTAAATTATTTTGTTGTATACAGTCCAAAACCTATTTTTTGGGCAAAAAATAAAAAAAACTCCACTCACATTGGCTATATAAACTCACCAAAACTCACATTTATCTTTACTAAAAATCTATTGAGAATGAATTTAATCTTCCATATTCATTATATATCCCTTATAATGTTATCCTAATCCCTGGAGAAGCTCTTCTGAAGCTTTAATAAACAGCTTATCAAGGTAATTGATCCGCTCATTTTCCTCTTTATTTAAGAAAATTCTTTGTCTTGGGCATTTTTATTACAAATTTATCATGTTTTAATATGTTCATACATATCCCTATTACTATACTTATTATTTATGTGTGATAATATAACAACTTTACTCTCATTAATCACTCCCATGAATCTTTCATTGTACATATTATGTGGTTGAAATTATCCTGAAATTGTCCATAACAAACTTTTGTTTCTTAAATTATCATCCCCATTGAAACTCAAGGTTGTTCACCTAGATGTACCTATTATTTATTTATTGTAAAATTTCATTAATTTATCCCACACTCCATAATCTTGGGATTAAATGAGATCAAATATTATCTTATGTGAAATGATATCGGTGGCACACTTATGCATGTACATGATAGGAATGTGATGGGTGGGCCTATGATTATATAGCCCTCCAATGCATTTAGTAATGTTTAATTCTCATGATATTCCTTTTTTGGTGAAGAAGCTTTTATCCTAATCATTCTATGTTATATTTTCTTGGAAATTATTCTAGACTTATGTTTGCGATTCAATAATTTATGTAGCTTCCACATTCTCGTGTTTCCATTAGGTTATCATCATATATCATATTTCGATGTTCATGTTTCTGATTATCACACATTTTATGTCTAACTGAAATTACTATTGACTAAAATTTAATACATTCTTCTTTTTATTCGTATTTTATTCCTTTAATGGACATTATATTTCACCCTATTCTAATGTATGTCCCCAGTTATCTCGTGTAGTTTTAAAAAAGAAATGGAATTTTAGAAGATGTTAAGGAATTTTTTTAATAATTTCACTGTATCCATGTATCATTTTGATATATTTTAAACCTAATCTACCAATACATTGGGTTTCATTATCTATTTGGATTTTTTTATTTGTATCTTTATGTAATAAATCATGAAATAAGGTATATAAATGATATGAGTTTTCATAGTTGGTATTAGATATAGGATTAGTTATATTTTGGATTAAGATTAGAGAATATTGGAGAAAGTTTTAGGGTTAAATACATCCTTTTTATGACACTATAAGTGGATATGACTCTAGAACAAATGTACCTAAGGGTAACTACCTGACATACAACATATTGAGAAAGAATCAATTGAGAACTACCACACGATAATAGGCATTATTGCACACTTGTTTTGAAACCCGAAGGGGATATTAATTAGTAAATTTAAAATATTATTTTCAACTATTATTAGGGGAATAAACATTCTAATATGATTTTTTTATGAAATAGATAATAGATAAATTGTATTTAAGCCTAGAAATTCAATAATATTGGAATATGTGTCAAATATGATTTATAACATTAATGTTCACAGTTTCCCATTTATAAGTTTAGTAGTTTATAAATACTCATCCATAATTATCCATTTTTTCTAGTCAATTGATGAGAATAAGAAGAACCGAGTCAAAAACCAATGTTTAGGGGAAATGTAATGACTGCATAAATGAGTTGCCTAACTCGGCAAGAGTAAGATTCAAGATATTCATGAATATACATTCTCAATTGAATAAAGTTCTGAATCAAAACCTAAATCAGGAGGAACACCCAAATAACCCTAAGAAAGATGAAGTTATAATTGATATATTTATGAAAAAAGGCCTCCGAATTCTAGTGCATCGTCTAAACCCTTTATTTTAGAATAATGGATCAGTGTCATTGAAAATATCTCATTGGTCCTTCAATTCTATAAGAAAGATAAGGTTTTGATTTTTGTTTATCATATGGAGGGGAAAGATGATCAATGATGGATTTACATAAATAATATGAATCATGAAGATGAGATAATTCTAATGGATGGGAAATAGTTATAGAAAATTTTTTTTAATAAAAATTTTACTCACACACTCTAATATAAAATATATAGGGATTTTATTTAACTTAATTAAAAAGATGTCAAATCTATCAAAGAGTATTTGGAAACCCTCGAAAGACTTGTATGATATGCCTCTAGCTTTTTAATTACCCCCTAATCTGAATTTTACCACTTATTTTGTGGGATAAATATGAGTCTATAAAAATACTTTAAAATTAGGAACATTGATATATATGAGGTAATTGTATGATGTTCCCTAAAATTTGAAATAGATATCAGTGAATTTCAAGGGTCTCATGGGGATAAGATGCTGGATATGGACTTTAAGTATATTAGTGTGCAAGATAATATGAAAATGGAATAAACATTAAATATCCCACTTTTCAAATATATGGAATGAAGTGCGCTATAAATTTCCTAAAGGGGTCAGAAAATTATTTAAATGTGGGAAGGATGGGAACCTAGGAATTGATTCCCGGTGGGAGAAAATCACCAATGTGATGGAAGAAATAATGTTTTTTGTTAACCTTGATCCCATGATCAAATAATAGAATGATATAGAATAATGAAATTAGTTTAATCAATTCATTAATACAATGGTTTTTGATGACAACTGATAGCAGCAGCCTCTAAGTCAGAGAGATAATGGGTGATCATATGACATTACAACTATGGAGGTGGATATTGACAATAGAGTGATGACATATATTATAGTAATTCATTAAAAAATAGTGAATGTACATTTTTTTATTATTATACACAATCATTCATATCATTTATTTTTAGTAGAATTATTCCAAAAAAACCGTAAATCATGGATGTAGAGATATCCGTGAAAATGGAATATAAGGAAATTATTATATCCCATGTATATAACTCCTCCCCTATCAAAAGTTTTGGGTTGAGCATCCAAAAAAACCTTATGATACTCACTTTGGTGGAATTGAATGATATTTTGGTTATGGATTGTATTTCCTTATACAGATATAACATAAATTTCTGAGAAAAGTAAGCTACCTTCCATATTGATAATTTCCAACAATTCAATACAAGTGAAAAATAGAGGATAAATCTTGTTTTGTACCAATATATAAAGAATTGATATTATTTATTTTTGATAAAAATTATCTATCTCAAATTGTATTTCTTATATAAAATATCATCCTTGATGAAATGATTATTCTAAGTAAATTCACTGATGTGTTGGCTAAATAATTGATTGTTCTTCCTCCTAACCAATAGTTTGAATTTTAAATTGATCATATACCCAAATCTTTTAAAATTTAAAACAATCAATATAGAATAGATGTTTATGATCTTCAGTAGCTAAATAAGTAAAAAAATCAGAATATTGATAAAGGGTTTATATGCCCAAGGGTGGTTATCTTTCCCAAGATGAATAATTGGTCAGTGAACCTCTCCATTAATTATCATGATCTCAACAAGATCACAATAATGAAAAAAAATATAATCTACCATGGAATGATGAATTATTCAATTACCTACATGGAGCCTATTATTTATCTATGGTGGATTATTGATCAATATATCATCATGTAATGCTGAAGAAGGGTGATATCCCCAAGACTTCTTTTCACAGGAGGTATGAGCCCTATGAGTTCATAGGGATTCAATTTGGACTAATTAATTCTCTATATATAACACCCAAGGTATATAAAGAATATTACATTTTTATATTTATCCATATTTGTGAATAAAATGTTAATATTAATTTAAAGGGAACGCTATGCTCGATGTATTACCCAATACGCAACAACGAGTTCCTTTGAAATCATACGTTGTACTCTAATAATAAAATAATTTTATTTTAAATGGTAGTTTACACCTAGCCGTTGTAATGACGGGAATGAATAGAACAAACTAAAAAATGATTATATATGTTTTTCAAATAGTTTTACTTTTTACAATAAATGTTAGAGGATTAAAAATGCGATTGAATCCAATTTTAAGCATAAACATTCTAATATTCTTTAAAAGGTCGATTTACCTCCTTTTAATGGAGAACCTATTTTAAATCCACTTTCTGACAATTTTATGTGTTATATTTGAAAAAACAAAATTCTTCTTTAGAATTGGGACATCAAAATTTACTTTGTATAATTTTTTGGTATTTTTCCGATAAAGTTCATTTTTTAATGAATAATGAAAAATGTTGTATTTTAATTCAAAACCACTTTTTAATCTAATTTATTAATATGATTAGGTTATATTTTGAATTGGTTTAAAAGTAAAATTAGAATATATTTTTACCATTTAATCTAATAGTGGTCATTGTAATTAATTTCACTTTGAAATTGGACTTAAACTAGTGTCAATCTTTTGATATATATGGTTTCATAAAAACACGCTACTTGTTCTGACAGCGGGAATTAATTATTAAATTAGTTAATGTAACTTATATGTTTTTAATTTTGTAAAATAGACATAATTTTTGAATTATTAATATCAAATATATGTTAGGGTGAATTTTTGGTATTTTTATGAAAACCTTCAATTTTTGATGAATAGTGAAACCACTCAGTGGTAGTTTAAAAAGTAATTTTTTGTTTAAATGAAACTTTACCACTTCTGTAATTTGAATTTCAAAAATCACACATACATGGTTGTCATTATAATTTAAAATGTGGTTCAATGGGATGAAAATAATTTTTTGGTGAATAGTAACTTTTAAGTTTTATTAATTGCGATTAAAGGTAATTATTGTAATTTAAAGTAAAGATAATGTTATAATAATATGAAATGACTTTGACACATGTCATACCATTATTGGATGAGTCATATCCGACCAATTAAATCCATGGTTCAACATGGGGACCCCATGGAGCCACTTTGGTAGGAAAATGACATTAATAACTTTTTATTTAAAGTTAAAATTAAAATGTCACAAGCATGTGTTGTTTTGCTAAAAAAAATTTACATGGGGTTATTCAAGTATTATTTTTGACTATAAATATTCATTATAAATCTAAAAATATTTCCTAGAGCAGGATTTTTTTAAAATTTTTAGACAATAAATAAATTAAATTATTTATGACACCATGATGATAGAGAGATTACCTCATTATTTAACGATTTCAATAAAATGAAAAGATAATGTAAACTCTATGACCTACACTTGTAAAAGACCTATTGTATGTTATTATTTCGAACTATTATGACCTTATCCTATAAATATATAATTTTGGGACCTTTAAAATCCGAAAAAAAATTTATAATAATGTTACTTTTCAAGACTTTCCAATAGTGCCCCTCCTCTCCTCTTATAAAAGGCCCCCAACTCTACCACCATACCCACACCTCTCAAGAATATTCCTCTGCCAAAAAAATGCCCATTTTGTCTTTACACATCCCTCTCTTACTCTTAGAATCCTCACTTTGGGAAGAAGCCTTTCCAAGGAAGCCTTTGAGCTCAAATCAAAAAGAGTTACCCGATTTAAAGGTAAAGTCTTCCCTGCTGTTCTTTTGTTTTATTTTTCTTCTCCAACCCCCTAAACTTTTTTTATTCCTTTATTTTGTAACAAAACCGGTATCTTAAATATACTTGGATGTTGTTATAGGAAGGATTCGAGCTACACTTACACACACATCTGTCTAATGGTTAAAGAACATACTATTTCTATGGATGGCGAATTACTGTCTCACGAAACAATGATTTTTTAATATTATTTTAACACCATTAAAGTTGGAAATTATGATGTCAATATATTTTATATATGATATATATTGTATTTATTTTTACTATATGCTTCTTTATTTTATTTTTAAAACATACCTTTATTCTTTTCATGTTGTGCAAATGCGATAATTTCATATTTGGAAGTGTGGACTACCGCCCCCTCAAGTGATGTGACTCGTTCATGCAATACATGGAATGTATAAAGAATGAAATTAATGAACATATGTGACCTATATAACATATATATTATACTGGAATTATAATATACATATCTATCATTTATTTTTAATTCCATTAATATGACAAAAAAATGAAAGTAGTGTTCATGTGTACGTATGGCCTACCGTCTCCATGAACGGTTCTTTTCATTTTTTATCTCCAAATTTTATGGAATAGTATAAAATGAATATTTACTTGATATATATGATATTTTAATCATTCATACTATTCTGGAAATGATTTACTTATAACTACATGGGCAATCATTTTCAAACAAGTTCATTTTTTACTCATGTACCAAACATCGGCAAAAATGTCTGATATGAACTAACATTATTAAACAATTATTATAACATTATAATATGTGATATGAACTGAATAATAATTTTTAAAGGATTTCCTTAATAAATTATAAATTGACCAATGTTTATTATTCCAGAATATAAAGAAACGAACAAGACAAGTCGGACTTGAGGTAAGTGGTCCAACCCCTCTCTTTCTTTTTAAGTACACTCTTTTATGTCATTCCTTTTAAGCTAATCTTTCTTATGATTTTTATGTTCTTTTATATTACTCATACTCTAATTTTTTATGATCATATGATTAAGGACCCTATTTTCTCTCATCAATCCATTTTGGATGTTTTGAGTGGCACCGTTAGGCTGCTGAATTTTCGTAAGGGATCATACCCCTCTCTTTCTTTTTAAGTACACTCTTTTATGTCATTACTTTTAAACTCATCTCTCTTATGATTGGTATGTTATTTTATATTACTCTTACTATAATTGTTTATGTTCATATGATGAGATACCATATTTTCTCTCATCAATCCATTTTGGATGTTTTGAGTGGCGTCGTTAGGCTGCCGAATTTTCGTAAGAGATCCAACCTCTCTCTTTCTTTTTAAGTACTCTCCTTTACGTCACTTCTTTTAAGTTAATATTTGTTATGTTGGGGGATGTTATTTTATATTCCTATATCTTTACATTTTATTTTAATATGATTATAGATCCTATTTGATCTCATCAATCCACTTTTTGACGTTTTAAGTGGCATTGTTAGGCTCCCAAGTTTTCGTAAGGGATTTTTCGTCTCACTTTTATTCCTATGAGATTTATGATACATTTGCCACCATTTCCTTTGAGTGGTATATGTACTTACCATTATTCAACTCTTTGTGTAATATAGTTTCGTTTTTGAGTATTTACATAAATGTTTTATTGTCATTCTTTCATGGGGTCTATGTTTCGAAAGATACCCAAGTCAGTAAGGGAACCTTTCAACCTCCTCTTTTTAAAAGACTTCTTTTGTGGGGCATTTTAATTTACATATTGTATTGTTGGGATATGTTCTTATATATCCTTATTGATGTAAATTTTATGTCCAAGTGATGAGATACCCTTTTTATCTCTCATCAACTCATTTTCTGAATTTTGAAGTGACGCCATTAGGCTGTCAACTTTTTTTGCAAGGGAACTTCTTAACCCAATTTTGATTCTTTAGGATGAACTTGTACTCCTTGAATATGTAATTCTATGAATATGTGTGAATGTCCTATGATTGTTTTACACTTAATATCCACTTATATTTGGTGTATTTTTTTGTCACACATAATTATGTAATTGATTTATCCTTAATCCAAGGATACCATCTCTATAAGGGATCTTTTTAACCCAATTTCCGTTCTTTGGGCTAATCTCCTACTTCCAAATTATGTAATGATAATATTATTTCCTATCTTTTATTTATAATTTCATTATGTGTAATTATATTTAATTTACATAATAGATCTATTTTATTTAAAAGAATGATCTTTGTAAGGGACTTCGTCTCAATATCCTTTCATTGAGGAATATTTTTTTCTAATACAAGGATTTATATTATATGGTTTATAAACCCCTTTGAATTTTAATCTTATACAAAAGGAATCTTTTTCTATGAAGTGTTTTTCAAAACAACAAAAAGGAATGTTTCTTTTAACATACGCAGTGACAATGACCTTTTCCGCCGCCGCGAGTATTATTTGGTGTTTGGCTTCCTCAACAAGCCGTAATGTTTTTAAAATGAAATAAATACCATATAATATTTTATGGATTTTGGTATTGAAAATGGTTTTTATAATGGATTTTTTATGATAATATATTTAAGTGATATATTGTGATCAAAGTGTGGAAATGTTTTATTTCCATTATTTTTGTATGTCTTATGATTTTATAATGGTACTTGGTCATTTGACGGCTAGTTATGTGATAAAACTTATGATGGGTGGGGACGTGAATACCAGGATGGGTGGTTACGTTATAACCTCTAATGCATTGGGTATGGAAGTCGGCCGTATGGCTATCCCATTAAGTGATATGTGTGGAAGTCGACCGTATGGTAATTCGATTTAAGTATGTTTATGTCCCAAGTTACCTTTATATGTTATGTGTACTTTATATGGTTCTTATGGTAATATTTTGGTTACAAAAGGGTAAGTAATGATATTTTATTCAATGAAGAGTATTTTCTGCCTCATAGAGGTGAAAATTATTACTTTTATAAAGTATTCATGGTTTACTTGTTGTTTTGAAAAACTAAAAGTTATCCTTCTTTGTGTATCCCTTACTAAGATTTTTATGCGCACCCCAAGTTTTTTTGAAATGTTTTTCACAATAAATAATGTAGAATAGAGTCAAGGATGTGATCATGAAAAATTCATGCTTTCTTGAACATGGAACTAGAAATTTTTGGAGTTCAAGTTTTGAAAAAAAAGGAAACTTTGTAGAACTGTATAATGTGTAATATTTTGAGATGTAATAGTAATGGTCTAATTATCTAAAACTCTAAACCTGAAAAGATCCTCTATGTGAATTATTCATTTAATTCAATAAAAAGTAATGTTTAAGGACGGGTCCTTATAGTTGGTATCAAAGTTTGGTTTAGACAACTTTAGGGATTAGGAGTTTTTGTTAGACACATGGTTAGTCCCTATATCTATTATTTTAGTTAAATCATTGTTTTATAACTTTTTTTCAGGTCAAGTAACGTAAGTTACGATTGGAAGGAGAAGGATCTCAAACGACATTCCTATCTCTTCCTGATGACATGCTTGCAATAATTTTTGCAAATTCATATTTGGATGATTGTGATATTTTTCTAGCATACAACTCACTTGCAAGAAGTTGTTTGAGATATCAAACACCTCCAATATACCCCGTTATCATCGTGGATCATGGGTTGTATTTAGACAAATACAATTTTCAAAATGTTCTCATATTTTCAAGAAAGTTAAATATTATCAAGGTATTTTCAAATATTTTACCTTATCACAAGAATTTGAAGCATATTATGATATTAAAAATGGTGCTGAGGAAGGAGAACCTTGCACAACCTATTTATATTTTCTTTTAAAATATAGTCTCTTAACACATACTTATGGTATTTTAAAAGGACCAATAATGGAAAGTTTCAACTCAAATTCTGTCCAACTATATTATAGAAATCATGTTTTATCAGATGTTTTGGAATTATATGTCAAAGATGATTATTTTACAAAACTGTTTTTCTACGAACACCCATATGACTCGTGTTGTACAAGGTGTATTTGGATGGAGGAAGCAAATGATTTTGAAGGATCTCTAAATAATTGTTTTAATGCATGGTACTTCTACCTACGTGAACAAGATGATGATGAAACTGAGTGGACGCCATGATCAAGGTATGTTGTTATTCATTTTAGGAATCGTTTTATTTTATGGTGGTGAAATAAGACTTCAAGAATTAAAATATTGAGATCGTAATGAATTTTGATGAAAATGATAGGTATAAGGGAACTATTGAGGTTAAAACATGTTAGGTTTATTTTTGGAGTTTTATAAAAAGGAAAACACACAGACCGTGTGACAGCACGTCACGTCGTACAAAGCTGTGGGAATCGAACTCACAACCAAAGTGCGACTGTTATTTATCGCCTACCACTGGACTACGTGAAGTCCCTGGTTATTATGACTTATTCTTTTTAGTTAGATGATTTTATGAATTAATATAAAGTAGATTTTGGGATATTTATGAAAGTGATTAACCTATCACGGAGGATATGTGATTAGGTTAATTACTTTTCAATATGAGACTTTTAGAGCAACTGAAGTTATTTGGAGATAAGTGTTAATTTGTACCTTGGAAGACTATGTGACTAAATCCTTCAAATATTTGGGTTTCAATCTTAGTTTGGTTTACTTTGAAGAATTTTATGGAAAAATTCTTTATCGAATGGTCCTCATTGAACTTTGGGTCTTGTTTGAAAAAATTTGGAGATTAAGAATAGATTTTCATTTTATAAAGGGTTATCCTTTTCTGGATTATATGATCTTGTTCTAAAAATTTTGGTTTTGTTGAGGGTATAAAGACATGGGAAATATATTTTTCTCTTTTTTGGATTAGGTGATTCTCAAGAAGTTGATTATAGTACTCTTAATGCGAACATGTCTTCCTAAATACTCATCTTTTGGAGAAAGTATGAGTTTGTGTAAGAAATCTTGTAAAAGTTGAAAGCCAACATGACTAGTAAGTATGTATCCTTGTGATAAAAAATAAATTCCTCAATGAAAGGTAACTTAAACAAAAATTTTGTCTATTTACTTTTCTTACTGGGGAATGGAATAAAATTTAACCCACCACAAGTATATGATTTTCTGGTGGTTAACTTTCTCATAAACATGTTTTTTATCACTCTCCCTCAAAAAATGACCCTTTTTTTTTCTTCCATATCCATTTTTTCCTACATGGAATCCTAGTATGGTTTAACTCGGGTGACCTCTGTACTTATCTTTCTTTCTTTTAAAGTGATTGTTTTACCAACTCTTGTTCCGATGTGGGACTTTAAACGATGTTTCCAAGCCCAATTTTAAAATTACAGGGACGCAATTCCCAAAAGGGGGGAAGGATGTAACACCCCAGGTAAATAAAGAATATGACATTTTTATATTTATCCCTATTTGTGAATACAATGTTAATATTAATTTAAATGGAACATTAAGCTCGATGGCTTACCCAATAAGCAACAATGAGTACCTTTGAAATCTTCTATTGCACTCTAA
The DNA here is from genome assembly GCA_963277665.1 of Viscum album. Taxonomy (NCBI): domain Eukaryota; kingdom Viridiplantae; phylum Streptophyta; class Magnoliopsida; order Santalales; family Viscaceae; genus Viscum; species Viscum album. The sequence goes on along the minus strand of OY728155.1, from coordinate 616,133,328 downwards.
TAATAAAATAATTTTATTTTAAATAGTAGTTAACACCTAGCCATTGTAATGATGATAATGAATAGAACTAACTACAAAATGATTATATATGTTTTTCAAATATTTTTACTTTTTACAATAAATGTTAATGGATTAAAAATGCGAATGAATCCAATTTTAAGCTTAAACATTCTAATATTCTTTAAAAGCTCGATTAACCGCCTTTTGATGGAGAACCTCTTTTAAATCCACCTTTTGATAATTTTATGTGTTATATTTTACAAAATAAAATTATTCTTTACAATCGGAACATTAAAAATTACTTTGGGTAAATTTTTGGTATTTTTCCGATAAAGTTCATTTTTTAATGAATAGTGAAAAATGTTGTATATAAATTCAAATCCTCTTTTTAATCTAATTTATTTATATGATTATATTAACATTTGAATTGGTTTTAAATTGAAATTAGAATATATGTTTACCATTAAATTCAATAGTGGTCACTGTAATTTATTTCACTTTAAAATTGGACTTAAACTAGTGTCAATCTTTTGATATATATTGTTTCATAAAAACACGCTATTTGTTCTGACAGCGGGAATTAATTATTAAATTAATTAATTTAACTTATATATTTTAAATTTTTTAAAATATAAATCATTTTTTAATTTGGAATATCAAATATATCTTAGGGTGAATTGTTTTTATTTTTCTGAAAAACTTCAATTTTTTATGAATATTGAAACCACTAAGTGGTAGTTTAATAACTGATTTTTCGTTTAAATGAAACTTTACCACTTCTATGATTTAAATTTAAAAAATCCAACATACATGGTTTTCATTAGGATGTAATATTTTGTTCAATGGGATTAAAATAATTTTTTGGTGAATAGTAACGTTTAAGTTTTATTAATCGTGATTAAAGGTAATTAGTGTAATTTAAAGTAATGATAATATTATAATAATATGAAATGACATTGACACATGTCATAACATTATTGGATGAGTGATGGATTAACAAGACAATCCATGGGTCAACTTGGGGACCCCATGGAGCCACTTTGGTAGGAAAATGATATTAATAACTTTTTATTTAATGTTAAAATTAAAATGTCACAAACATGTGTAGTTTTACTAAAACAATTTTTAAATGGGGTTATAAATGTAATATTTTTGACTATAAATATTCATTAGAAATATAAAACGATTTCTTACATCATGATATTTTTTTTAATTTTTAGACATTAAATAAAATAAATTATTTATGACACCATGATGATGCAGCGATTACCTCATTATTTAACGATTTAAATAAAATAAAAAAATAATGTAAAATCTAAGTCCTACACTTGTAAAAAACCTATTGCATGTGTGGATTTCAAATTATTATCACCGTATCCTTGAAATATATAATTTTGGAACCTTTAAAATCCTAAAAGCATTTTATAATAATGATACTTTTCAAGACTTTCCAAGAGTTCCCCTCCTCTCCTCTTATAAAGGCCCCCACCTCTACTACATTACCCACAACTCTAAAGCCTTTATCTCAGCCAAACCCTACCCATTTTGTCTCTCCACATCCCTCTATTACTTCTAGAAGTCTCACTTTGGGCAGAAGTCTTTCCAAGGAAGCCTTTGAGCTCAAATCAAAAAGAGTTACCAGATTTAAAGGTAAAGTCTTCCCTAGTGTTCTTTTGTTTTATTTTTCTTCTCCAACCCCATAAACTTTTTTTTATTCCTTTATTTTTAAACAACACCAGTATATTCAATATATTTGGATGTTGTTATATAAAGTATTTGATCTACACTTACACACACATTTGTCTAATGGTTAAAGAACATATTGTTTCTATGGATGGCGAATTACTGCCTCACGAAACATTGATTGTTCAATATTCTTTTAACACCTTTAAAGGTGGCCATTATTATTTCACTGTATTTTATATATGATATATATGGTATTTATGTTTACTATATACTTCTGTATTTTATATTTAAAACATACCATTATTCTTTTAATGTTGTGAAAATGCGATAATTTCATATGAGGAAGTGTGGACTACCGCCCCCTCAAGTGATGTGACTCGTTCACGCAATACATGGAATGTATAAAGAATGAAATTAATGAATATACGGGACCTATATAACATATATATTATTCTTTAATTATAATATATATATATATCATTTATTTTTAATTCCATTAATATGAAGAAAAAAATGAATGTAGCGTTCATGCGTACGTACGGCCTACCGTCTCCATGAACGGTGCTTTTCATTTTTTATCTCCAAATGTTATGGAATAGAATAAAATGAATATTTAATGGATATATATTATATTTTAATAATTAATACTATTCTGTAAATGATTTACTTATAACTACACGGGCAATCATTTTTAAACAAGTTCATTTTTTACTCATGTACCAAACATCGGCCAAAACATCTGATATGAACTCACGTTATTAAAAAATTACTATAACATTATATTATGTGATATGAACTGAATAATAATATTTAAACGATTTAATTAATTATAAATTGACCAAAGGTTATTATTCATGAATATAATGAAACGAACAAGACAAGTCAGACTTGAGGTAAGGGATCCTACCCCTCTCTTTCTTTTTAAGTACACTCTTTTATGTCATTCCTTTTAAGCTAATCTTTCTTATGATTGTGATGTTATTTTATATTAATATTACTATAATTTTATATGTTCATATTATGAGAGGCCCTATTTTATCTCATCAATCAATTTTAAAAGTTTTGAGTGGTGCTGTTAGGCTGCCGAATTTTCGTAAGCGATCGTACCCCTCTCTTTCTTTTTATGTACACTCTTTTATGTCATTCCTTTTAAGCTCATCTTTCTTATTATTGGGATTTTATTTTATATTACTCTTACTGTACTTTTTTATTTTCATATGATGAGAGACCCTATTTTCTCTCATCAATCCATTTTGGAAGTTTTGAGTGGCGTTGTTAGGCTGTCGAATTTTCATAAGAGATCCAACCTCTCTCTTTCTTTTTAAGTACTCTCCTTTATGTCACTTCTTTTAAGATCCTATTTTCTATGTTGGGGGATGTTATTTTATATTACTATTTATGTATATTTTATTTCAATATTATTAGAGACCCTATTTGATCTCATCAATCCATTTTTTGATGTTTTCAGTGGCGTCGTTAGGCTGCCGAGTTTTCGTAAGGGATTTTTCATCTCACTTTTATTCCAGTGAGATTTATGCTACATTTTCCACCATTTTCTTTTAGTGGTATATTAACTTACCATTATTCAACTATTTGTGTAATATACATTCATTTATGAGTATTTACATCAATGTTGTATTGTCCTTTTTTCATGGGGTGTATGTTTCGAAAGATACCCAAGTCGGTAAGGGAACCTTTCACCCTCCTCTTTTTAAAGGACTTATTTTGTTGGGTTTTTTATTTTACATATTGTAATGTTGGGATATGTTATTCTATATCCTTATTGATGTAAATTTTATGTCCATGTGATGATATACCCTTTTTATCTCTCATCAACTCATTTTCTAAATTTTGAAGTGACGCCGTTAGGCTGTCAAATTTTTTTTCAAGGGAACTTCTTAACACAATTTTGATTCTTTGGGATGAACTTGTACTCATTGAATATGTCATTCTATGAATATGTGTGAATGACCTCTTATTGTGTTACACTTACATCCACTTATATTTGGTGTATTTGTTTGTCACACATAATTATGTAATTGATTTATCCTTAATCCAAGGATACCATCTTTGTAAGGGAACTTCTTAACCCAATTTCCGTTCTTTGGGTTAATCTCCTACTTTCAAATTATGTCATGATATTATTATTTACTATCTTGTATTTATACTTTCTTTATGATTACTTATATTGAATACACATAATAGATCTATTTTATTTAAAAAATGATCTTTGTAAGGGACTTCGTCTCAATCTCCTTTCATTGAGGCATATTTTGTTCTAATACAATGCTTTCATTTATATGGTGTATAAACCCCATTGACTTTTAATTTTATAAAAAAGGAATATTTTTCTAGGAATAATTTTACAAAATTACAAAAAAAGGAATGTTTCTTTTAACATATGCGGTGACAATGACCTTTTCCGCCACCGCGAGTATTATTTGGTATTTTGATTCCTCAACAAGATATAATGTTTTTAAAATGAAATAAATATCATATACTCTTTTATGTATTTTGGTATTGAAAATGGTTTTTATAATGGATTTTTTATGTCAATATATTTAAGTGATATATTGTGATCAAAGTGTGTAAATTTTTTCTTTCCATTATATTTGTTTTATGTCTTATGATTTTATAATGTTACTTGGACATTTGACGGGTGGTTACGTGATAAACCATATGAAGGGTGGTGTCGTGAATACCAGGACGAGTGGTCACATTATAACCTCCAATGCATTGGGTATGTAATTTGGTTGTATGGATATTCCATTAAGTGATATTTGTGGAAGTCGACCGTATGGTTATTACATTTAAGTATGTTTATGTCACAAGTTACCTTTATATGTTATGTGTACTTTATATGGGTTTTATTGTAATCTTTTGGTTACAAAAGGGTAAGTAATGATATTTTATTCAATGAAGAGTATTTTATACTTTATTAAGGTGAAAAGTATTACTTTGATAAAGTATTCATGGTTTACTTGTTGTTTTGAAAAACTAACAGTTATCCTTCTTTGTGTGTCTCTTACTAAGCTTTTTATGCTCACCCGAAGTGTTTTTTTGAAATGTTTTTCACAGGACATAATGTGTATTAGGGTCAAGGATGGGATCAAGGAAAATTCATGCTTTCTTGAACATGAAACTAGAAATGACATTTTTTTGGGGTTCATGTTTTGAAAAAAAATGAAACATTGTAGAAGTGTCTACTGTGTAATATTTTGAGATTTAATAGTTATGGTCTAATTCTCTAAAACTCTAAACTTGAAAAGATCCTCTATGTGAATTATTAATTTAATTCAATAATAACTAATGTTTAATGTTAGGTCCTTATACTAGAAATATTCATGGAATTGATGAATAGAGACTTTCTGGATTACCTAAACAAATTTTGGATAGTAATTTAAGTGATATTATTATTTACCCCTAAAGGATGGAGGAACATGTGGATAATTTGGATATTATGTTAAATATCATTTGAAAATAATATATGTATTTGAAATATAGTAAATATGAATTCAGTTGGGAGAAAGTAACAATCATGGGAATGTTATAAATATAAAACAGATATATGTGGACCCTTAAAAACAGATTCAATTGATTGATATGATTGAAATACATAGTTTCTATGGATTATTTGGGTTCTATCATCTATTTTTGGGAAACTTCTCATGATTTTAAATACACCTAACCAACATTACTTGGAAAGGAATCATGTTTTTATGGAATAATGAATGGGAGGAATGTTTTAAAGAGATAATGAGGATCTTAATCACTATACTTGTTCTCATATTAACCACCAGTGGGGAAAGATCTGTTGTCTATGAAGATGTATCGAAAACGTTCATGGGTTGTCTACTCATGCACGATGACAAAGTGATATCCTTTACCTCCTATCAACTAAAGATCTATGAGAAAAACTACACAAATCTAGATCTATAATTGTATGTGTTGATCTTCACATTAATTATTAAGTGTAATTATCTCTATAGAGAGATTGGTCACATATATACTAATCATAAAATACCCATGTATATATTCAATAAAAAGATGCTTAATATACGAAAATGGTGTGGTTATAAATTATTATATATTATGATTGTTAAATAAATTAACATCATAAGAACGAAGAAATGTGGATGATGCTATGAGTAGAAGAGATCCTGAAGCTATATCTATGATGAGTATTTCAAGGGATGTAATATTCATGGACTTGAAAAGGGTGTACATGGGATTAATAAAAAACATAATCTTACATTTCTCAAATAACTACTCAACCATCCTTTCATGAGAGGATCAAGGAGGGTCATAAATAAGATGTGGTACTCCATAAAAATGTAGTGAATATTTTGGACATCAAATTTGTTGAATAGAGAGTTACGAGATTTGGAACCTAGATATGTGTCCCATAAAAACCATAACTGAACAAGGGAATTCTAGATAATTCTCATAGCGTGACCTTATTTTTTATTCCAAGAATCACTAAGATGTATTGATATTTTATGAAATATATATGGTGGGAAAACATGAAGATATAAATTGCGGAATTCATAACTTGATGCTTCATATACCAACAAGTCAAGGATGAAAAATATAAGTATATGGGTATGATGTAACCATTGATTGTGCCATTATGGAAATTAGAAAACAAATCAATGGAATTATTTATATGACTCTCAATGACATATAATGAAAATAATTCCTTCTTTTTTGTAGTAGATTTCCATAAAAACTCAGTGATTTTCATTTCTATCAAGGAAGAGTTCTCTCTTGGACAACTCACCATGATATTAATAAGAGAAGTGTCAAGACTTCATGGAGTTACACTATCTATTGTATCTGATAAGGATATATATCTTAGAAAAAGGTTTTGGAGAAGCCTTCAGAAAGTGATGGATATAGAATAGAGCCCCAACAATACATTTTACCCTCAGATAGATCGACTATCTGAAAGGACCATTCAAACTTTGGAGGATACATTGATATCATGTTCAACATATTTCTAAAGATGTTGAGACTAGAAAATTACCCTAAGAGAGTTCTAATATAATAATAGCTTCCATTATAATAATCAAGTGGAACCTTATATATCCATTTAAAAAAATGTGTCAGAATCTAACATACTATGATAATGTATAAGAGCAAAAGATGGTGGGATATTATCCTATCAAATAGATGATTGATATGTTTCCAACTGTTCCGTTTTATATGAAATCTATAAATAGTTAATAGAAAATAAATAAATACTATTATCGATGAGAGCTAGTGTTTTAGGCTAGATATAAATTGTTCCTTCATATACCACCAGGGAAGAAATTCATGATGTTTGGGGATACGGTAAATCTTTGACTAATAAAAATCCACCCATTTAATATCCTTGATTACATTATAGTGGTGGTCTATCGACTACCACTCCCACCTATCATATCTCGAGTACATGATGTGTTCAATGTAAATTTATTAAGGAAGTACATACAAAACCCATCACATTTACAGAAACTATAGGTGGTACCATTGGAGAATGTTCCTTTATATGAGGAGCATTTAATGAGGATCTAACAAGAAAGACAAATAATTTGTAAAAGTTTTACAGAAAAACCATAAGTTTGAGGAAGTGACATGGGGACTAGAAAATGAGATGAAACAAGAGTACACTTATCTATATTAGTGCATTAAATTAAAAATGTGTGGATGATATTTTTTTTAGGGTAGTAAATATGAAAACATAATTTTAATAAATGAATATCCCTTTGGGAATGAATATATGTCTTTTTATGTAATGTTGTTATAGATAACACATGCCTTTATTTTTTATTTTAGAAAGATACATCATGTCATATTTCATAGACCATTAAGAATCATAAACATTTCTAATATATTCATTGAACAGTTATTGTATGATTAGTATATATGTAGGGTTATGATAAAGTCAAATTGATATATAATAAAGAAGTGATGTCCTCATCTAGTAGATTCATGCCTTTTGATGCTTGTTTATTAGAGAATCATAGGGTTATAGCATCACAAGGAGTTTTACATGGTTAAGACAAATTCTTTACTCAATAACTAAATCACAAGTGGAACCATTTATCAAAGATTTTCAAGATCATTGAAATCATGGCCCAAAACATATACATTGAACCCACCCCCCCAAACGAAAATCACACCAATCCATGCCTAATTACTTAATCGTTCTCTAGTGTAATAATGAGCTATGTATCTACAGACTAATAGTATGAATTTGTATTTTTTTTCTTTAAATTAAACAATAATTATATTTTCTCTTTTTAATATTACATTTTAAATTATTATAATGTGATTTGATAAAAATTAGATGAAACGCATATTTTTTTGGGAAATGTAAAATTTCAATAAAGTTGCTCTATTCTAATGAATAATAATGTGAAATAATTAATAATTCAATAAAACCATATTATTAAATAATTTTTATTAAATAAAAATTCTTGTATAATTTTATGATGATAAGAATAATTTTTATAAGGGTCAAAAACCGTTATTTTCAATGAAACATGTATTTTTTAATAAATGTGAGTTTTCTTCACTGAAACCACTCATACAGAGAACCTTTTGGGAAAAATAAATATTATTTATCAATAATAATTTTTAAATTATCCAAATGTTGTTTTTATAATTTTAAAGGCATCAAAATTTGAGGGTCAAAATTAAATATGGTATAAATATAGAGTGTGTGTTATGAAATCATAATGACCCATAAGTGATGTAATATATTCCATATAGGGTATCCACAAAAAAAAATTTACCCTTTAAAATAATTTATTTTATAGGTTATTTTATTAATTTTATAAACCATGTATGAATCCTCTAAACCCTATATTATATATTAAGGATTTAAAATAAATTCATTATAAAAATGAATCATTTCCAAATCATCAATGGAAATATTTAAATTAGATATATTTTTAAACATTTAAAATAATGATAACCTCTTCACTTTGGTTGAAACCACATGAAACCCATGGAGTGGTTTTCTATTTTGAATAATTTATTTTATATATTCCAAAACCTATTTTTGGAAAAAAAAATAAAGAACTCCCCTACCTTTTTCTATATAATCCAACTCAGTCTATTATTTCTCTTCACTAAAAAATCCCTAGAGAATAAAATTACTATTATATTTCCTCTATATATCTCTACCATTTTTACCCCATTCTCACAAGAATCTCCTCCCATTATTTTAGAAACCCCCTCTCCAGGTAAGGGATCTTCTCATTCTTCTTGTTATTCAAGAACCATCATTATCATATGCCTTTTTATTCCAAATTATTCATTTTTTTAATATACTCATATATATCCCTATTAATTCCCTTATTATTTCCAATTGATTATAGATCACTTTCCCTCTCATGGATACTTTCTATTAATATTTGAGTACCCTCTTTATGCTGTTAAAATTATCATTCGATTTAATGTATCGATATTTTGTTGGGTGAATACACATCCCAAATTCCACTAATGTCTATTCAACTAGATGTAAAAATAATTTTATTATTTTAGAATTCCAAGTATGTATCTAAGATATATTAATCATGGCATTAATCTTTATTAAATATGATCCAATGTTGAATTATCAATGTGGAACACTAATTCATAAACCTAATATAGCAGTGTTGGGTGGGCCAAGAATTATATGGCCCTCTAATGCATTGGATAATATTTTAATCTCATAATTTTACATTTATGGTGAATGGGATGTTATGAGGATCACACTATGTTATGTTTTCTTTTATTAAATCCTTAACTTGTGTTTTTGATTCCATTGTTAAACTTTTTGTCACATTCTCATATTGACATTATGTTATCATCATATATCATACTACAATGTTCACGTTTTTTATTATCACCCATTTTATTAACCATTGAAAATCATATTTAGTAAAATTTATTTCTTTATTTATTTTATTCTTTTTGTATTCCCTTACTGAAATTTATAACTCACCCCTTTATTATGTATGTCCCTACTTTATCCTTTTAATTTTTAAAATAGCAATGGAATTATAAATCATGTTAGAGAATTTATTAAAAAAATTATTGTATCAATGTATAGATTTGGTATTTAATGTACCTAATATCCAAAATAAATTATTATTCATTGTATTTTAGGTTTTTTATTTGTACCTTTATTAATAAATCATGAAATAAGTAGTATTAAATATATGGGTTTTCATACTTTCAGCACATCTGTATAATGCTTGAATTGGTTGCATTGTAGAAAATATATATTTGATTATAGTTCATCTAGTTATGGAACAATATACTAAACAAAATAGATGTATAAATTTTTAATATCAACTACCACCCCGATTCACCATTAGGTTTCCATGGGTTCCTACAATGTTTTTTGATATTATCTTTTCATTATTATAATTTATTAGGATCTATTATTATTCGCTAAAATATGTTATATACGTATACTTGTATTGTAAAATTCTTATATCTATCATTATCTGATTATTCACTATTATAATTTATATTCACTTTTATTATTTATGTTCTATTTTTTAGTTATATTGTGTAAGTTCTCACATTTTATGTTTGAGGACTGATTTTTAAAATATGTTTTATAATGTTTAGAAAAATTCTATAATTTCTATTCTATAATGAATTATTTTCTATAGATAGTATGTTACAAATATTTTGGGTAAAAATAAGAATATATTATATGTTAGAAGGAACCCTATATATTGAAATATATTTAAATTCCAATATATTACATATTCATAGAAGTTTCTTATGTATTTATGATTTCATAAATTTCGTAAGATAGAAACGTTAAAAAAGAAAAAGATGTTGGTTCATTATATTACATATAAATTGTAGTTTAATAATATTTTTGTTGAATATTCTATAAATTAATAAATATTATGTATCAAATGGTTTTTAATAAAATATTACATGTTACTGAATGGATATTTTACAATATTTTTTTTTCTGAAGTTGATATAAATTATGTTCAAAGATGTGTTTTTTATAACGTATAGACTTGTATATTATATAATGAAGAATGAAAAGGCTTGTTTTATTAATCAAGGCAACGATGGATTTGTGTAAAAGTTTAAAAAATAAAGACTCTTATAATCTGATTTATTCTATTATTATTAGAAGAAATTACTCTTATAAATTCTATGTTTGATAGTTATAAAATTAATGACTATTAAATTTTGGATTATTATTATTACCAAATAAATAAGTAATATGGAATTTAGATGTATTATGAAATCTATAATTCTTATAAAGTCTAAAAGCCTTATAAAATCTAGAAGATTAAACTTACGGTTTGATGGATTTTTTCAAATTACATTCACTAAAAATAGATGTGAAGACTCTTTTGATATAGAATTAAAAAATCTAAAAAATCACTTATTAAATGAGGACTCTTATGAATTTCAAGTCGGGACTCTTATGATTTAGAATACTCTTATAAAATGAGGTGAATATTTAAAAATAGTGTCTTATTAATTAAATAATCTTCTGAAATTGATGAATTAATCATTCGTATGAATTTAGTTGACCACCCTTATGTTTTATAGTAATGTAAAAGAATTTTTTTTTGGAATTCAAAATTTCTATAAAAGTTTTTGAAGACTCAATGAAAATTAATTTTAAGGTAGTTTCATTTATCATTTAAAGTGAATTTTATATTTCTCTTTGGATATTTTATTATTCCATGAAGATAAGAAGATTTAAAACTATATGGAATAATTAATTATCATGCTATATGATCTATAAAAGTCTATGAATGGAATGTTGATGTTCAAAATTCAATTGTTTGAATTTTTTGATGGAAACAATTTCGATATTTTAGGAATGATTCAATGAGTTGAATAATGATTAAAGGATGAAAAAAATTATAGTGATTATTTCGAAATTAATTTGACTAAGATTATTATTAGATTATAAAAATTATTGTTTTTGGAATTAAATTTTCAAAGGTTGGGATTAAATAATAGATATATTTTTGGATGACTATGACATTATTTATTTTTTTAATCAATGGACGAATATTTTTTAACAACTACTATAATTAATTTTTTTATATTTTATATTTTGATTCGGCAAGGTTTGATATATTTTATATAAATTAATAAAAATCAAGAATTGATACAATTTTACACTTAAATTCCATTAATAGTGTTATATAAATTTTTACCATATTTTATAACATCAGAAAAAAGGATCAAGAAGATAAAATAAAAGAACTATAACAATGAAGATTGATAAAACTTGAATATCACTTTATACAACCATATTTGTTTAATATCATATTAAAGAGAGGATCACATTCAAAATACTAAAACATGAATATTTATTAAACTATGTGCTGAAGTTTTTCACAATATGTGTCTCATCTATTTCTTTTGATGTGTCAGTTATATGTACATAGTTGTGGGTGAACTGGTGACTATATAGACATGTATGTGGAGAAATATTTTGTTACTTGTAATAAATCTTTATTAATTATAAACGAATTATAATTAGTTTTGGAGGTCCCTAGTAAAAGGATCTAAACTATTGGTGAAATCCTTGAACATTTTGAAAACATCTAGTACTCTTCTGGGAGATCCATAAAAAATTTATTTGAATAAATTCACTAGTACTACATTGGTTTTTTGTTTGTTGAATAAGGTATATTATTATATCCATGGACCATTATAAAAACCATGTTAGTATTTATCTTTACTTTCATTATATTACTACTAAATTACACAATTGGAAAAGAAGTATAGAATTGATTTAAATTTAATAGGTGAATTTATGTTTTTTGATATTAATTTAAATGACTCAAATACTCCCACCACCCCTTCCCCAACTATGTATTTAGCTTTTATTACATTTTGGAAAACATTTTGGGTTAACCTGCTATGTCATAATATTTCATGTATATTTTTGTCACATAGAAAATAAATATACATCATGAATAAACTTTAAATAAACCCTTCAAAAATAAATGTGTTTTATAATGTTGTCAAGATTAATAGTAAATCAGAAAGTAATGTAGATACAAAAAATAATAATGTAATATATCATGTTAGACTATCAAAGATCAAAATTAATACATACAAAAAAGGCTAAAGGACATAAAAGAAGTAATAATGGTCTAGGAACAACATAATAATAAATAAAAATGAGAATGAAACTAAAAAATATTCCCTTAAAATCTTTGTAGTCTTCGACTTAAAGAAATAATTGAGATGAAAATATAATGGCATGAATATTACAAAATTAAGGGAATAGGAAGAAAAAACAACATTAAACAATATTATGGGAAACTTATAAATAGAAATAAAGAGATATAAATAGATATAGGGGGTGATATATAGAATATCATCGAGAATGAGAAAGAATAGAAAATACCTCTTATATCACATCCCAATTTCCATCATAATCTCCTTTAACTTCTTAAAGTATCAATTTATATTTATTGTTTACTTATTTAGAAACCATATTAATATTTATTTAATTTGTAATAATCTATTTAATATCATTTATTATTCATTTATAAAATTAATATTGTTAGCATTGACCATTTTGAGGATGTTGCTTTATTGATCCAACCACTTTAATAATATAGTAATTATTTAAGGGAAATATAAAATGGTTCCATAAGATCTATAAGTTTCATGGAATCATGTTAATGTAATTTTATATGTACATTATTTTAATAGATCAATATATTAAACAAAATAACTCCCAATCAATAAGCATTTCGTCATAAGCTTGTTTTAAATGCATAAAAATGATAATGATCATTTAATTTTAGCAGTATTACTTTATACCCAGAGTTATCATTCTAAAATAATTAAAATTTCATTATTTTATTATTAATTTTATATTCAATCATGAAATAAATTTATAAGAATAGTAAAAAATGACGTAAAAAATAAAAAATCATTGTTTTCTTGGGTAGTGTAAAACCTCATTGAGTGGGGGATATTTTTATAAAAGCTTAATTGAATGGGAAAACTAATATAGATATATGCTTTATATAAAAAAATTATAACTAAAATAATATTTTCAATATAGTATTAATTATCAATTATATTATAGAAGTGGTAATAATAGATTTGAAATAATAAGGACTGGATACTGAAAACCATACCATTATCTTTGAGTTACCTCATTTGCATTAAGTCTAGAGACTTATAAAGGGGTTATTTTTTCTACCAAAGATCCTTAAAACATTACTATGTGTTTTTAGATTTAGATTAGGAAATTTAATGACTTTTATAAGTGAGGTAAAATTTGTGGATAATTGATGCTTATATAGGCAATAGGGAGGTGTGTCTTAGAATAAAATATTGATTAATTTATTATTTTGGCAGAAGACTCTGATTAGTAGGTAAAAAATGTCATGGAAGACAAAATTTATAAATTTATAATCCAATATGTAGTAATAAATTAAATGTAGGGTTCATCCCACAATGAGAATGTGTGTAGGGTATTATAATATTCTCTTCTAATGTGTGTTTAGAGAGATAAATTTCTAATGTGATATAAAATTAAAAACAATTAATGAAATAACTATTTAAATGAATTAATATTGAACTATTAAATTAATGTGGATATGGAATTGTATAGATATAAATACTTCTTTTGTATATAGAATTCCAAAAAAATTATATCCACATCAAATTGATTTTTTATTTTATTATCACAAATTAAAATATTTTTAAATAGTATGAACTCTCATTCTCTAATGTTTAGTTATAAACTAATTTTTCACATAAATTTTAAATATCCTATTATTTGGTGTTATAAACAATTTTTTTATGTGTTTTAACTTCTAATCCCTTGGTAAAGTCCAACAACCCATTTTAATAAATCTTGGGTATCTATATTTGTCTTCTTTACCATCATACAATGACTCCTTCGATACCACTTACATATTATTATAGATAAATGAATCAAAATTTAATTTTATTCAATTAATAAATTTATTTATTTTGAATTCTCTAATGTGTGAAATATGATTCATTGATGAAAGTGATTAGATTCTGAATAACTAAAATTTATAATATTCTCCCACACATGATTAATTATTAGTTATCACATTAATGATCACTAAATATTGTGTGAAAATATAATATGAAAATAAGTTCAAGAGAAAATATAATTAAAATAATTAAAAATACTTTTAAATTAAATACAACTGGTAATTAGGAATGGAAAATTAAAAAACTATAATATAATGGTCTTCGAATAATCCAATCTATAACATGGTATCTTTATCCAAGTGTATCCCAATCTTGACATAGAAAATAGTAAATAAATAAATTATTGTTTTTATGTCAATATAGAGATCACTACGTGTCACCACTCATGATCACAAATTAAGAACCATTTTTTCATTGATCACTAATGTGATAATGCAAACCACCATGTTCATTTCCAGTTATTTTGAACCAGCTACAAATGAAAGCGTGACTCAAAATATTAGGAAAATATTTCTTCCACCAAATTTTTATGACACGAATTATCAACACACGTGGACATAATATGAACTGTCACTTAAAATTTGTCTTCCCATATAACACTGAGTGTTTTCAACATGGTTTTTTCAGATTTAAAGATATTCATCCTAGTTGATGATCCTCATATTAGTGCATTGAGTGGAGTAGAGTTGGTATAGTCAATAGTGGTTATTGTATATGGATGGATAGTTTATCATACAATGAGGTATTTGGTATCTGTTTTACTAAGGGAGATCCCCCACGTGTTGGACTGTGGATGGTGGGATAGTGGTTGGAAAGTCATGTTGTGTCTTTTTCTTGGTGCACATGAAGGTGATATGATTTATGGAGGAGGTGTCTTTTTTGTTCTACATGTAAAAGAATAAGGGTGGCACTGAAATTGTTGGATGTGGATAGATAGATTTCTAGGGTTGTTTTTTCTTGTAGGATAGGTTTATGGGACCTATTTCACAAATAGAAGAATGTGGTATGGGTTGGATATATGGTGGGGGATAGAAACATGTATGAAAGTGTTTAAGGATAAATATGTGATTTTTATTGTGCGTCATTGACTCTAGATGGTGGATAGGGGAGGTTGATTCCTCATTCTAGGGTTTTCATGCATGGATGGATGCTTGAGTAATTGGTAGGTCCATGATTTTCTATATTAAAATTTAGTTTTCAGGGAATGGGTATTTTTTTATAAATGTTATTTTTTTTAAGTGGAAACACTCATAGAGATTGAATTTTTTGGAAAAATAAATATTATTTTATAAAAAATCATTTTTAAATTATCCAAACGTCCTTTTCATTATCTTCAAAGGCATCCAAATTTGAGGGTCAAAATTAAATATGATATAAATATACGGTGTGTGTTGTGAAATCATAATGACCAAAAAGTGATGTAATATATTCCATAAAGGGTATTGAAGAAAAAAATATATATTTACCCTTTAGAATAATTTTTTTTCTAGGTTTTTTGATGAACTTTATAAACAATGTATGAATCCTAGAAACCCTATATTATATATTAAGGTTTTAAAATAAATTCATTATGAAATTGACTCATTTCAAAATCATCAATGGAAATATATTAATCAGATAGATTATGAAACTTTTAGAATAATGGTAACCACTTCACATTGGATGAAACCATGTGAAACCCATGGAATGGTTTTTGGTTTTCAATTCTTTATTGATATATCCCAAAACCTATTTTTTGAAAAAAAAATTAAAAAACTCCACTATCTTTGTATATATAAACAAACCCAAACTATTATTTCTCTTCACTAAGAAACCATGGAACATCAAATTACTATTACATTTCCCCTATATATCCCTCCCATGGTTCCCCCATTCTCTCTAGAATATCTACACAATCTGTAGGAAACCACCTCTCTAGGTAAGGGATCATCTCCTTCTCCTTGTTATTTAAGAACCATTTTTATATTTTTCCTTTTTATTCCAAATTCTTCATTTTTTAATATATTCCAATATATCCCGATTACTTTCCATATTATTTACAATTTATTATAGATCACTTTCACCAACATTGATACCTCCCATTAATCTTTGAGTACCCCCATTATGCTGATAAAATTATCATGCAATTCTCTATATCGATCTTTTGTTTTTCAAATACACATCACAAATTCTACTAAAGTGTATTCAACTAGATGTAAAAATAATTTTTTGATTTTGGAGTTCAATGTATCTCTCTCAGATTTCTAAATCACAGGATTAAATTTTATTAAATATGATTCAATGTTGAATGATATATGCGGCACACTTATTCATATACATGATATGACAATGACGGGTGAGACAAGAATTATATAGCCCTCAAATGCATTAGGTAATGTTTTAATATCATTATATTCCATGTATGGTGAATGGTCGATTATATTGATCACAATATATTATGTTTTCTTGGATGAAATCCTTAACTTGTGTTTATGATTCCATGATTAAGTTGTTGTCACATTCTCTTGTTGTATTTATGTTACCATTATATATCATACTTCAGTGTTCACATTTATTATTATCACCCATTTTATGACCCACTGAAAATTATATTGAATAAAATTTAATAATTTTTTTATTATTTTTTTATTTACTTACTAGGATTTATAACTCACCCCTATATTATGTATGTCCCTAGTTTATCCTTTTCATTTTTAAAACAGTAATGGAATTTTAAATCCTGGTAGGGACGTTTTTAAAAAAAATTATTACATCCATGTATAGATTTGGTATTTTATATACCTAATATCCCAAATAAACAATTTGTTATGATCTTTTGGGTTTTTTATGTGTACCCTAATCCACCCCCATCCTCTGACAGGGAAGGCTCAGATCAGGAAAAACCTGATCCCCAAAATTATTCATAGAAAAACAGTACAAGAAAAAAATAATTACAATAGCACAAACATAAAAGCATACATCATCTCAAAGCCAAATCCATTCCCAACTCCATAATCTGAAAGCTCATCATCCAGTCCAACTGACTCCCATTAAGATGACTCAGCTTTCCTGAATAATTCCAGGTATTGTTTTTTACACTGCAGCATCTCCTTTGATAACTTCTCCTTAGGTGGGAACTTTTCATCACGAACATTAGTAACCATCTCCCTGCGCATCCCAGATGCAGACCTCGTTGTCATTGGTTTCGGAAAATTAGAGTAATCTTTCCTTGGTCTTCGTCTGCTTGGGTTAAACCTGCTCAATTCATTATCATATGTCTTCCTGCCCGCGCCCTGAACAATGTAACTATAATTAGGAGTCACATTCTCCGTGTCACTTCCTAATATATCCCCCCATTTCATAGGAGGGTGAATAGCATAGTCAAATTGACAGTCAACCTTCATAACCAGCAGTCTATTGGTCTCCTGCAGCGTATCGTTTATCCCACAGGGGATCTTCTCTATCTCAGCACCTCTATTCATGACACAATTCTGAATTTCAACAGGTTCCTCCACCTTATTGACCCTTCTAGAGTCATCATATACCACAAGTGCAGGGGAGTCAGCACTTTGGTATGATGCTTGAATTGGATGAATTGTAGAAAATATATGTTTGATTATAGTTCGTCTAATTATGGAACAATATACTAAATGAAATATATGTATATGTTTTTAATATAAACTATCCCCTTGATGCACCCTTACATTTCATCAGGTTCCTACAATGTGTTTTGATATTATCTTTTAATCATTATCATTTATTATGATATATTATTATTTATTGAAATATGTTATATAAATATAATTGTATTGTAATATGATTATATCTATCATTATCTGATTATTCATTGTTATAATTTATATTAACTTTTATTATTTATGTTCTATTATTTATTAATATTATGCAGGTTATCACATTTTATGATTGAAGAATGCTTTTTAGAATAGGTTTTATCAAGTGGAGAACAATTCCATAATTTCTATTGTATAATGAATGATTTTCTATGGATAGTATGTTACATATATTGTGGGTAAAAATAAGAATATATTATATGTTAGAAGAAACTTTATATATTGAAATAGAGTTAAATTCATATATCTTACATATTCAATAAATTTCTTATATATTGGTGATTTCATAAATTTCTTAACTTATAAATGTTTCACTTGAAAAAGATGTTGTAGAATTTTATTAAATATAAATATTAGTTTAATAATAATATGGTTGAATAATCTATAAATTCATAAATATTATCTATCAAATTATTTTTAATAAAATATTACATGTTAATGAATGGATATTTTACAATATTAGTTTTGTGAAGTTGTTATAAATTATGTTCAAAGATGTTTTTTTCTTAAATAAAGACTCCTATATTTTATAATGATGATAGAAAAGAATTGATTCTTTAATCAAGGCGGTGATGGATTTTTTTAAAAAAAATTAAAAAAAAGACTCATGTGATCTGATGTTTACCCTTATGATAATAAGAAATTATTCTTATAAATTCTATGTTGGATATATATAAAATTAATTACAATTTCGGTCAGGATTATTACTCTTACCAAATCAATAAGTAATATTAAATTTAGAAGTATTATAAAATCTTTAATTCTTATGAATTCCAAAAGTCTTATAAAATCCAGAGGATTACTCTTATGATTTGATGGTAGTTTCCAAATTATATTCACTAAAAATAGAAGTGAAGACTCTTATTAAATGGAGTTAAAAATCTATAAAATCACTTATTAAAGGGGACTCTTATGAATTAAAAGTCAAGAAACTTATCATTTAGAATACTCTTATAAAATGAAGTGAATATTAAAAAATAGAGTCTTATTAATTAGATACTCTTCTAAAATTAATTAATTATATAGTCATGTGAATTTAGTTGTTGACTCTTATGTTTTATAGTAAATTTAAATAATATTTTTTGGAATTAATTATTTCTAGAATTTTTTTTAAGACTCAATGTAAATTATTTTTATAGTTATTTTGTTTATCATTTAAAGTGATTTTTATATTTATGTGTTGATATTTTAATATTCCATGAAGACATGAAGTATTAAAAATATATGAACTAATTATCTATCGTACTATATGATTTATAAAAGTCAATTACTAGGATTTTTTTGTTCAAAATATAACTTTTTGATTTTTTTTATGGAAACTATTTCGATATTTTTGGAATGATTCAATTAGATGTATTTTGATTGAAGGATGATAAAATTATAGTGATTGTTTGGGAATGAATTTGAATAAGATTATTTTTAGATTTTCCATAGTATTAATTTTGGAATTAAATATACAATGGTTGGTCTTGAATCATAGATAGATTTTTGGATGACTTAGGCATTGTTTATTTTTATTTATCGATGGAAGAAGGTGTTTTTAACAACTAGTATTATTTATTTTTTTATATTTAATTTTTTATTTTTCGAGGTTTGATATAATTTATGTAAATTAATAGATATCATAAATTAATTCAATTTTACACGTAGATTCTTTTAATAGTGTTATATAAATTTTTATAATATTTTATAACATCAGAAACAAATATTAGAGGAAATAATAAAGCAATTATAATATTGATGATTGATAGAAGTTGAATATCACTTTATACACCCATATTGTTTTTTTAATATCATATTATAGAGAGGATCACATTATGACTACTAAAACATGAATATTTATTAAACTATGTACTGAAGTTTTTCACACCCTACATCTCATCTATTTCTTCTGAAGTGTTAGTTTTATGTACTTAGTTGTGGGAGAATTAGAGAATATATAGACATGTATGTGGAGAAACATTCAATTAAATTTAATCAATTTTATTGAATTTCATTCTAATTATAATTATTTTTTGAGGTCTATAGTAAATGGATCTAAAGTATTGGTAAAATCCTAGAACGTAGTGAATGCATCTTGTACTATTCTAGGAGATCCCTAGGAAAATGATTTGGATAAAATCACTAATAATAAAGTGGTGTTTGTTTTAGTTTAATAAGGTATATTATTATATACATGGACCATTTTATAAACCACTTTTTTCTCGTCTTTAATTTATTTATATTTCTACTAAATTACATAACTGGAATAGAAGTATAGAATTGATTCAAATTTAATAGGTAGGTTTAGGTTTTTTTAAATTAATTTAAATGACTCAAATACTCCCCCATTCCCCCATTATTTATTTAGCTTTTATTTCATTTGGGAAAACATTTTGGGTCCACCCACTAAGTCATAATATTTCATATATATGTGTGGTACATAGAAAATAAATATACATCATGATGAAACATTAAATAAACCCTTGATAAATTAATGTGCTATATAATTATGTAAACATGAATAGTCAATTAGAAAATCATGTAGATACCAAAAATAATAATGTAAAATATCATATTAGATTCTCAAATATCAAAATAAATACATAATAAAAGGCTAAAAGGACATAAAAGAAATAATAAAGGTCGAGGAACAACATAAAAATAAATTAAAAAATGATAAAGAAATTGAAAAATATTCCCTTAGAATCATCACAGTGTTTGAATTAATGAAATAATAGAGTGAAAATACAATGGTATGAATATTCCAAAATTAAGGAATAGGAAGAATAAACTACATTAAATAATCATATAGTAATTTTACAAATATAAATAAAAAGATATAAATAGGGATAGGGTGATAGAGAGAATATCATCAAGAATCTGAAAAAGTAAGAAATACCCCTTATATCACATCCCAATCTCCATCAGAATCTTCTATAACTTCTTAAATTTTCAATTTATATTTATTTTTTACTTGCTTATAAACCGTATTAATATTTATTTCATTTATAAAAATATATTTAATATTATTTATTATTTATTTATAGAAATTAATAATTTTTACATTGAAGGCTTTGAGGTTGTTATGTTCATTGATCCAAACCACATTAATAATATTGTAATGGTTGAAGGGAAATATACCATGGTTCAATAAGAACAATAAGTGTCAGGGTATAGTGTTAATGTAATTCTATAAGTATATTAATTTAATAGTTCATAATAATAAAAAATAAGTGTTGGATACATAGTGGAGGATGTAGACATGTATTCAATTGATCAGGGATAAATATGGGATTTTCATTGTGTGTCATTGACTCCAGATGGTGAATAGGTGAGGTTTATCCCTCATGTTGGGGTTTTCATGCATGGATAGAGGCTAGAGTAATGGGTAGGAACATGATTTTCTACATTAAAATTTTGTTTCAAATTCTAAAAACAAAACCCACAAGAAATGATAAACTAACATTAAGAATAACTATAATAAATATAATATATACGGTTAAATATTATATGATAAAAATATATAAATTTGATATATTCTCATAATAATAATAATAAGATAATATTAATATATAATAAAAAAATTCAAAACTAACAAAAAAAGCTACAAAACTACAAAAAGAACCGAAAACATTTTAAATTTTTAAACTATTTAATCAAAATTTAGTTAAATGCATAAAAATTATAGTGGGATCCATGTGTATCAAATATCTCAAACTCAAAATTGTTCAGTCCAAAAAAATTATCTGCAAATTATAATTAAATACACCATTAATCAAATAAGAAATATCAATTACAAGTTCAAAAAAATCAGTTCTTTTAAATGTGAAATATCATACATTGTTTAAAATCATAGTTTTTGAAAAATAATTTCCCCTTCCACTCGCATTATTTACAAAAAAAAATCAGCACTCATGTTTCTTGTGACTTACCTCACCATAACTAAAAAAATTATGATCAAATTTATTCTCATTTTTTATATACATTGATGCTTACCATATGATTTCTATGAATTTTACATACCCACTAATTTAAATAAAAATAATACACTAATCTTGAGGAATTAACATTATATTTAAATGTTCTCTGAAGTTCATGGATTATGGGTGATAAAAAATAGTATTTCTTTAGAAAACATTAAGGTTGAATCATTAAATATGTATAAGATAATTGTCAAAACAAATCTCTCATCAAAATACAATTTCTATATACTTAAAATGATTCTTATCCCCAATAAAATTTGGATAGAAAATTACATAACAGGTAGATATGACATTACTCATTCAAATAATTTGAAGATTAATAATTGAGTATCATCTCCATAACCCCATGAAATATAAATATGACAATATCACATAAAAACAATATAAGTAATGAATACTATTTAGAATCACAATGAAAGTGAGTCACATAAACACTCTATTTGTTACGGAGAATTTTATTATCACCTGTATAGATATCCCTAAAGGTGAGGGTTATCATATAATAATCATTAATGTACTCATTGTTAAAACCAAAAATATTAATTTTCCAATATATAAATATATATGAATGTAATGGACCAACCATGAAAAGGATATCATATAACATAATGAGATAATTTATATATACGTGAATCAAATGACTCATTATAACTCAAACAATCAAACCTAGGAAAAACTCTCTCTCACACACAGATTGAAAATTATCATATAAATATTCTAGAGGTGGGAAGAGAAGGATATTTGCTTTGGTATAATCATAAAAAGTATATTTAATGGATTCTAAGGGCTACATAGTGGTGAAAATTCAATATTTTCTTAGTAGTTCAATGCGGATAAATAAAAAAATTATCTTAGTCATTTTAAGGAAACATTCAAAATTATTTTCACTTTAATAGAATGAATATAAAATTATAAAATACATATCATGAACATGATTCACTTAATAGAAAGAGGAAAATTAATATATGTAAAAAGGTAAAAAATATTAATTGGTATAGAAATATAATTTTTATAGTATATATGATGATTAGTAAAAATAAATATCTAAAAAATAAAAAAGAATCATAAAAACATTTTAAAATAATGGAATGATATCTATAAGAACTTGGTTCTTCACTCAAATGTAGATACTTTAAATTTAGGTATGATTAATTATTTTGAATATAATATGGATACCTATTGAATTTGAAAAGGTATCAGGGGTATCCAGGCCTCGTTCAGGGTCTATAACCCAACTCATTAGAAAATATGGTCATGTCTCATGGTTAGAGTAAACTATGCGGGGAGGATCACGGTTAGTCTAAAATGTGTGGGTGGTATACTTTTTTGAAGAGAGCCTTATCTCACGGTTGGCACAAATTTTCCCTAAATGTGTGACCTAACCATGTGGTACACCGATTTCTCCAGGTACCCATCCAAGGTTTTCACACGGTTTGGAAAACTGTGGACAAACCATGGACATGCTAAATTTTGGGAAATTTAACATGTTTCCCCTTAATGATACAATTATTCCCTTCCATATTTCCTAATCTAATCCCTAGTGGTATTAACCTCTATTTCATTAATTTATGATATTTTGAAGGAATAACCTATGGATGAAGAGATCCTCTTCATCTAGTATTCGTACAATCTTTCATTCATCATGCTGGATATACAATGTTAAGTACTCCTATCCTTTTTAGTCATTCTTTGTCTCTATTACTCTCGACCTAGTTATCAATGTGTAATAATTTTTACCTTTTTCATAGATCTACTCAATTATAAATATAATCAGAGGCTAATAAATTATGAGGAGAGTCGAAAAATAATAAGGAGGGTGGTTTATAACTCATCCCTCATTTTTGTTGATTTTGGAATTATGGTGTGGGGACCACCAGTTTCATCGGATGTCTTTTTTCGATTGTATACATCATGCATATACTCATTATAAACAAATGGTTATGATAATTTCGAATATTGGAATTTTTATCAGTAGTTAATCCTATAAATCCTTCCATCCTATGCTGGATGTTTGTCCATGGTTTTGATTTTAGTGTTTTGAAATGTTTGAGTTGTAGTTCGAGTGTGCCATGGATTGTTCTTTATATGGGTAAGTTTTTTATATATTTAATGGATTTTTAAAATTTTTAATTTCATAATAGAAATTATGATGTATTCTCACCACTTGACCCACCTAGGGTGTGTTCTTCAATTTGATTATTAAATGTGAAATGGAAATTGGAAAGTATATTATGTATATGACATGGAATTTTTAAATGTAAGAAAATAATAGGTTTCTTAACGATAATTCCTATTACCATGTTAATGGATGGTGTTGTAGTGAACCTTGATATTTTTTAAATTTCTTAAATTGATTAAATGAATGGTTGTATGCTACTTGGTCTTATGACACTAATGGAAGGAAAGTCTTTAACTAATTGGATTTAAAAATTAATTATGACCTAATTAAATTGTTTCATTCTCAATTAGCATTGTCACACTAATGAAAGGTAATGTATTTAACCTTATAAATTATATATGAATTCATTATCAAAATATGAGTGGCTGGACTCGAGATCACTGTGGATTCCGGAGGGAATTCCTTGAGCACTCAAGGAATCCATTATAAATTCAAAGATATTGCTTTCTTAGGTTGAGACTCACATAGAACTTGATCTATGAATAACTTTAGATGCATGGTATGACATCATAAGATCCCTCATGTAGTAGTACATGATTCCTTGGATACACTATTTGGATCCATAATTGACATGTAGGGTCCATGGTTAAAGCCCATTGGGCCCAATAATTTCATAGCCCCATTTTACCTTTGATAAACTCATTGGACTCAGTAGGCATCTAAATATTAAATCCCTTCGAATATGGTCCTTGGATTACACTCTTACCCTTAGCTATGCTAGAGTCATAACTGATTTGATATGCCTTGAGGTCTAACTCTCCTTGGTTGTTACCATAAATATCTTTACCAGTCGCCTTATTATATCATGCTACCTTCACTATTGTTAAAATATGACATATTTATAAAATCGTAATAATAAAATAGTGAACTTTTTACATATTTACATACCAAATGAGGGTACACGTAGGTTCATTGGTATTTAGTTACATTACACTACTTTTCTTTATATATTCATGATTTAACAATATTAAATTTATATTACATTGGTCGGATGATATAAACACTGTTGGTGGTGTCCCATTTAGATTTATCTCAAACTCTATCTGGGTTCCATTGGTACTCGAGAAAAATTCATGATTAAAGGTGTTGAAAAATGGATTCATATGGCTTTGAACACTTGATTTCTTGTTGTTTTAGAATAAAGCATGCAGCAGATAACTGGGGTATTTCTCGGGATGCTTGGGATAGTTTATGTATTTCCTTTTTTTTCTACATTGTGTTTTTTATGTACTCTTTCTACTTTGTTTCCATGTTCCCTAACTTACTAGATACCTAACATATCATCATCATTTTATGTACACTCTTTTAGGTATTTTAGTTATTTTTATCCTTGTTTCTTTCATCTGTACATTCTATTTACTAATATTTCTTCCACTATTTATCTATTTTTATATTTATTTGTTGTGCCACACTTTTGTAATAATGGCATAGTCTCCCCCATGAACACACCCTAGGCCCTCACAGCAAGTCAGTAGCCTAGGGAATTTGGGGAGATGCACTAGAAATCATGTGACCCACAAGGATAGGGGAACCTATTAAGTGGATTCTTTGTCCAGGATGTCACAATTTTTTATCAGAGGATGTTTACATTCTTGATTTACTATTTGGTGATAATAGATTTGATTGTAAAAATGATACGAGATTTGGTAATAATTTTTTCTTGGGTGTCACGAACCCATTTTTTGGGTTAAATCCAACTTACATCCATCCAACGGCCTGTAGGCCTTAAATTTTTATTATTATTATGAAATCCCCTTTTAAGGGAGGAAGGGGGAAACCCGATAGACTTTATGGACTTAAGAAAAAACACACCTGAAGAAAAGAATAGTAAAACCAGATTGTAGACATGGAGCTACCCCTCCCCAGCATATACCATGATGAATACTTCCATCATTGCAAAGCAATATGGAAATAAAGTGTCTCGTGTCAAAGCATAGGCATGATCCTATGACAAACATTATACCCTCTCAATAACCAAATCCATATAGTGCTGCAAAGATTAAAGGCCAGCTCTGAGTCCTCCACTGAGACCTGTTCCATATAGTCAAATCTGGCAGCACCAACTCCCTGCCTTCAGCATCAAACCATTCTACCAGAAACTGCAACAAACACACATGACCTCCACCAAAAAACCATCCAACTTCAAAACTTGTAGATCCCGAACCAAGACCTCATTCCATGGAACCATCACCGGTTGCCGGAACACCACCTGAGAGTAGACATGCTTCCATCCGCAGAGAACCCAACCCATTCATAGGAAGAGGCATTGCCCAACTTCGGAGGAGTAGGGAGACACCGACGATGTTGACGCCGCACAAACCAACCAATAGACCTTCAAAACCTCAAAACAAGAAGAAGAAAAACAACTCAAGGAAACATGACCACCCCCCTCTAATCCGCTCCAGATCCTTTGCCGACCCATACTAGAGGCATGTCATAGACATCGTCAGACCGCGCTATACCTATTCAAGGATCCCCTGATTCCAGATCCAGCTGCTCCAAACGAAGTCGCGTCAATCCAAGCATCGCGGTGAGCCGCCAGCGCTGAAGGGAGTCATGACGAACCGAGCACGATGTCAACGAGAACAGCCGATGACAGTGCTAGAACCCCACCACACCGTACCGTCTCAAACACACGCCTATGCCGAAGAAAACCCAGTGGAAGTCACCGCAGGAATGAGCCCGACCGGGGGGAAATGGAAAATGAGGGCTGAGAAACCCTAGCTGCCATGGGGATGGGGGGAAGAAGCCACTCCAAGGCTAGAAATCCTGAAGGGATATTAAATCAAATTTACAGAAAATTGAATTATTATTCAATTTTTCATATTATAGTTGACATTATTTCACCATTGCTTGATGCACATGTTGGGTTGTGGTAATTATTATTACTCTATTTTATGATTTCATCCATCCTTGGACCTATGATATGAGGGTGAGGAACATATTTCACACATCACTATATGCACTATGAATTCACATATCATTCTTATTTCTTGGCCATATAGGTGTTTTTAACTAATGTCATTTCCTGATATTCCAGTGACTATTGAGTGATGTTGTGATAGTTATCTTATGCTTGTGATATTCTTTGGTTGTGATTGAGTGATTACATATCCCAATTCATGAGGTGTAAGGGCCCTCATGGGTTGGGATAGGTAATTTACATATTCAATTCTTTATGATATAAAATAATGGGTTTCATTTTTAGTGATAAGGTGTATGGGAACTGATTCAATGGGAATAGATATTCATTTTAAAGTTAAACATGACATATAAAATGAATTTTTTTTATATCCTTATCTCATCTCTCAATGTTAATGAATGTTAAACGTGTGAACTTGGTAATTAAATGAAACATGAAATAAAACATATACATGAGAACTTACCAGTGCTTGGTTATCTATGAGGGTAGTTTGGGTAGTATACCATGTGTAGTGGGCCTTTTCTTGTTTAGCTTCCATAAGTATCACAATCTCTCTTCTTTAATTTTGTTCTGAGGTGTGTGCCTAGAATTCGTAGACCAATGATACCCCATCATCATCATATCGTTTTCCAGGAGGGTTGGATGACCATAATCTAGACATGTTGGGCCCTATTCCACAATTCTTATCCCTAGGAGCCCCACTTGAGGCACTTCATGATGTACCTGATCTGTTAACTAACTCCCATGTTTGTGATAGTTTTCAACATCTGATAAAATCATTCCATTTTTATCCATAAGCTACACCAATGAGGGCTAATTTCACTTGTGAGTTCTGTCAACAACACCCTACAACTTTTTCAGGGGATGACAGTCCAAAATATTTTGAGTCTTTTTTGGATTCCACCCTATCAATCATTGAGCATCTCTAAACACCTATAGAGTGAATACTCAAGCATTCCACATTTATGCTTCAGTATTTAGCCAATCATTGGTTGGATGTTATTACCCAGGATGGTCACTATCAGGGCATGGTATGAACTGATTTTCATAATTCCTTCTATGATATGTTATTTCCTTAGATAGTGATATATTATAGAGCTAGAGGTTTCATTCATATCAAGTATTTTTCTATGTTAGTTATAGAATAATCAGTGCATTTCAATGAGTTACAACACATTTCACAGATTGTAGGTGGTGGTGATGTTTTACATGCTAGATGCATCTAGGGTGGGATTCTGTATGTCATCCATATGCAGATGAATTTCTATCTCCTGAAAAATTTCTCTAAAATAGTCAGTCAGGATCCTTTCACTCAGTGAAACCTGAGTGTAGATAATAAAACTGTGTATAGATGAGCAGTGTCGTGATAGGCCAGTAGTTCTTCTGGTGGAGGGAAACGTTCCCTCGAGGTATCCCATCAGGGAAGTGACAACTAGAGTACCCATTTTGATAACTTCATGGTGTTTCATCATTAGAGATTATTGAGGAACCTGAAACCTCATTGTGATAGACACCCAATAGAGTGTCAGTATTGTGTACATATAGGGAATCTTCAATGATTCTTCAAGAAATTTTAACCTTCTTTTATTGGAAAAGAATCAGCACCAAGTCCACCTTCACGAGTGGGTACTTTTGCACTGTGTCAAGCAGGGAGTTGGAATAGCACCGATAAGATTAGATGAGGAGGATTTCATAGTCATTGTATATAGACACCTGATCACCAGTAGTGACAAAAAAGTAGTTTGGACCATTGTAGTCAAGCTGTATCATAGGGCTATGGATCAGGCCAATTGCATTCTCTATAACTGATACCTAAGGATCATGTTCTAGGAACATCTACAGTATAAGGTACTATTCTAATAAAAACCACTATAGAAAAAAATTATTTGATATAGGTTATTCATACTCATTCATCTTTTTACATATCATGTAATTTCTTGGACTGTAGATTCAGTTTTATTATGGTGTAATAACCCTAAATAAATCTTTAGGAGTGCAGTCAGAGGGAATAATCCAATGTAATGATTTTACCTTTGAGGTAGGAAGTTACCATTTATTTTGGAACTCCTTTTTTCATGAGATTATAGACTTATATTCCATTATTAGGATGGATTGGATGGTTCCATATCATAATTTTGTAGACTTCTATCATCACAGGGTGTCTTCTACATCACCAAAGGGGTGTAGTTATCTACACAATGGTGAGTGGGATGTCAAGGATAATAGAGAAGGATCATATTATCAAGTTCAAGGTGTATTGACCACCTATATTGAAAATATATTCATTTAGTATTAGGGTTTATGTCAATTTTATTTCCCTCCAGTAGAATATAATTTCATGTTTGTTTTTTCCAATGACTTTTCTGGCTTACATCCTGAGTGGGAGGTAGAGTTTCCTATTGAGATTGTTCCAGGAGAAGCTCCAATGTCAATTCCTCTATATAGGATGGAACATATTGAGCTCCAAGATCTCAAGTGGAAGTTAGAGGATCTAGATTTCAATGTTTTCATAATCCCTAGTACATCATATTTGGGGTTCTCCTATGATTTTCACCAAGAAGACAGATGGAAACTTACGTCTATGTGTGAATTAACAAAGGTTGAACCAGATTACAGTCATGAATTGTTGTCCACTTCCTTGAATAGATGATCTCTTATACCAGTAATGAGGAGATAGGGTCTTCTATAAGATCTAACTAATGCTAGTATATCACCAATTTCATGTAAGTCCATTGCACATACCTCGTACAACCTTTCTTAGTAGGTATGGTCTTTATGAGTACCTTATTATTTGGTTTGGCCATATGAACACTCCCATCATTTTAATGGAACTAATGAATAGGGTTTTCCATCCCAATATGGATTCTGTTGTCGTGGTCTTTTTGGATGACATCTTGGTGTATTCTCATACTCCTCTCAACTATTCCAAGCACCTTGATATCGTTCTAAGTACATTGAGATAGTATCATAATTATGATAATCATGCGAAGTTACAATCAAAAATATAACAATTTCACTTCTTAGGTAATGTAATCTCATAATTAAGAGTCTCTATTGACCTCGGGAAGGTGAGTGTGGTAGTTTCCTCAGACAAACCCAAGAATGTATTTGATATAAAATGTTCCTTGGGGATGGTTGGATATTACAAGTGTTTGATTCAATACTTCTCAGGCCTTCATTCACCTATTACTAACCTTATGAAGAAGGGTTTTATGTGTATGTTGTCATAAGTGTGTGAGAAATTCGTTTAGGAGCTGAATTAGTGGATTCTCTTGGAACCAATTTTAATCCTACCAAATACCAGTAGAGTTTATATCATCTTTTGTGATATATCATGAATCTTCCTATGAGCAGTACTGATGCAGGAGGACAAATTCATTGCATATGTATCTTCACAGTTGAGGAATCATGAGAGAAATTACTCGATATACAACCTCAAGCTAGCATAAGTTGTCCATTCCTTACATTTATGGAGACATTATCTTTTGGATAAGGGATTTGTGTTGTATACGGATCATAAGAGCCTAAAATATATCTTTTCACTATAGGAATTTAATCTCTGGTAGTGAAGAGTGGGTGAATATCTTTAGACTTTGGATTTCAAGCATTCTTATATGCCTATAAATGGAAACATAGTTTTTTATACACTAACTGTGAAAAAATAAGCATCGTCCATACGGGAAGGCAATGATGAATAGAAATTAATGGCCCCTTTCTCTAAGATGCATACAGAGTTCCATGATATTCATGAGCAGTCTTGTTGCTCATCCTTAATAGTTACCTCTTCCCACCCTTAAGAAGGTGAAGTGAAAAAAATTATCAGATCATGATGGATTGGATCACTATGAGAGTATGTCACGAACCTTCTCAAAGGGTCCCATACAATGACTACCCTAAGCCCTCATTCGATAAGCCAAGGTCAACTGTCTAGCATTGAGTACTAATATCCCAAAAATAGGATACATTTTTTTATGTACATGTACACACACAAACATCTCTAACACCATAATTAAGAAATGTAAAAACGCTAAGTAGAAAATGAATGAATACACTAAGACACAAACCATAGATATCAAAACTATGAAAATAGAAAGTAAAAAAGTAGCCAGAATACATGCCCACCAAAAGAAAGACTCTATAAAAGTGAATGCACAAGTTCCTGAAAATCATCCAAAAAAACCCATACCTCAATGGTAGGTGTTAGACAGCTGTCTGAAACTATAGCAGCACACCATGTCCATATCACCTCTCTAAGAACCAGCTTGTCACGGTCCACCTGAGACACCATCAAAGATTCAATCATCTATTAAATACATGAAACATGTGGGAAAAGACCATGCAAGGTGAGTAAAATAGTACTCCGTAGGGCACCCTAAAACCACAAAGGCAATAACCCCAATGGAAATTCGATAAATGAATAGTATGGCCAGATCGACATAGGCATATGTCTAAAACACATATTCCAAGGATGTCCATGTATACTCATAACCAGCCATAAGGGAAAGAGTTAATTCACAACCAATTACTTCCATATGATTCTACTTGAGGCATGTTAATTATGGGATAACTCATACCTTGAGCATTTATATCATCAGAGACTCTCATGAAGATGCCCTGCTAATTTGGGCCCCATCCAAATAGAAATACACAAGTTAAATATCATACTATACCGATAGGGGATCCTTATAAAAGAAAAGAGACAACCTAATCTGTATTACTCTGCATGTATAGGATCCCACTTAGAGAATAACAACCACCCTACTGATGTAGCTTGTACTATAGGGGATTCATCTCAGAGAATACCAATAACCTTTTGGATACAATCCTCTAGATATAGGACTAGTTCCATGTGCTCGAATGTTATGTCAATTCCCATAAAAATTTATTATGGTTGATAGAGGATCACTCCAGTCCCAAGTAGGGATATCATAACTCTATATGGGACAGAACCTCTAGTGGGGATTACTATCCAGTGATGTTGGCATAATATCGTATTAAACCCTCGAGGAAAGAACTAAGGGAACTCTCCTCAAATACTATTCTATTCTAAAAACCCTCCAAGCTATATCAAAAGGACTATCTCATCCCAATGGCCCAAATTATATAGATGGTTCATCAAATAGACCTTCCATTTGAAAGTTACATCCATTTTTTAGAAAGTATCTGACCAGAGGCATGCCCGGGTATGATCCAACCTGCTGGACCCAGCCCGAACCACCAGTCGACCCAACCCAGTTTTGTCGACATGACCCAGCTAGACTGACCCAAATCAGTTTTTCAGACCCAACCCAGCCTTTTCTGGTATGAACTAGCCTAGCCTACTGGGTTGCATGGCCCCTCGAGCAGCTCTTCTTTCCCTTTTCTGGCCTACATTGCGGGCCAGTTTCTTATACAACATCTGGTTTGTCCTGATTGCATTCCACTTATGATGACATTTTGTGGTTCCACATTCCATGTGGATGAAATATCGTACCACTTTCTACATGGCCTCACCATCGTGGGTTCCTCTGACGTGGCACTGAGTCACGTCCCAACTTTCCACCACTTACTTAACCTCTCCTCACCACATTTTCCAGTCCATTTTGTGGCCTCTCTGTCATTTTCCACTTCTACCGATGGCCTTGGACTACTAGCTCATCGTATTCCCAAACCACCCCCCTGAACCCAAGTTTCCTCACCCGAACAGGCAAAAGTTTCCTTCATGTGCAACTATTCTAGCAAAATTTTCTCACGCATACCATCGTACATCAAATGTGGCATTGAGGTTTCGGATCCTCTATCCTGGATCATTGTTCCATGAATCCCAATTATAATGATTGATCAGTAACATAGAGGTTTCAAAGGTTAATAACACATAAATAATGCGAGATACTGAGGGAAGAAAAGGAGATTCACGATAACACTTGAAGGATATATCATTCCTTTTGTTCGTTTCAACTTATATGTGTCTTTGTTAGAGGGATTATAAAGAACAATCAAGTCACACAAATTCCACCATCATTTAAATACCGACAAGAATAAGTTTTTATTCCACAAGTTGTCTAACCATGGATCAACGTATTCATGGGTTTTTATGTGTTCATCGTCATATTTATGAATGGTTAATGAATCAAAAAGATATGACACCCTACTGGGAATTTGGATCGATTGTTGATGAAGTAAGAACTTACACCATCATTGTTCTTTGGTCCTTCAAATATGAGGTTCATGGATCTTGATTCACTTCCCCATCGACATTTTTTGGAGGGATCTCCTTCTCCTTCACTCAGTAGATTTTCAGGGTTATTTTTTAATCTTGGATTCCTGGATTTAGGAAACATTATAAAGATATTTGTCACTACTTCGAAAGAAAATATTTTGATTACATATTTTAATAATGTTTACATCGAAAATCTAACT
Source organism: Viscum album (assembly GCA_963277665.1). Lineage (NCBI taxonomy): Eukaryota > Viridiplantae > Streptophyta > Magnoliopsida > Santalales > Viscaceae > Viscum > Viscum album. The sequence goes on along the minus strand of OY728155.1, from coordinate 616,099,375 downwards.
TTCACAGGTAACCTACGCTAGTTTATGTTAGGTCCCACCTAATGGAAAATCATTTTTTTGGAAGTAATGGTTACCTCTAATATCAAATCAGGATAACAATTTTACAATTATTCTTGTTTTAATGAAAAATTTCTCCTATGATTTTCTAAAAACTAAAAATCAATCAACGAATTGTTCCAGGCACACCAGGTCTTGAAATCACACTCTGTCTTAGTTCCTAGTCTTGGAATTTTCATAATTATTTTATAAAAATAAATCTATTGAAAATTTGAGTCATTGAATTTTCCCTAACGTAGGACTTTACATCCCCTTAATCCAAAACAAGGGCTACAAAACAAAAATATGAGGGTAATGAGCATGAATCTCCCATGCTATCTCCTAGAGATTCTTTTACTACAACCGGATGGGCACCAGAGGAATCGACTACCCATAAAGGATCCCCTCCTATAAATCATTGATCTCCACAAGGTATTCCATAATGGTTTCCCGGTCGTCAATGTCCATCTCGCCCCAATCGATGATATGTGATGTATCATGCATGTACCTCCCCATATGCAGCCCATGGAAGATGTCATTCACCCAGTAAAACTAAGGCAGTAGATCTAGGTGGTACACCAATTAGCCAAATCTATACAAAATCTAAAAATAAATGATGTATCTCATAGAAAACTTATCTCCCTAGAAAAGTCTCCCCAATCCACATCGAGGTGATACCCAAAAGAACACATGGTCCCCATCCAAAAAATCTAGAGATCTCCATCTCATGACATTATATGACTTATTTAGGCTCTTTGTAGTCCCCATCTACTCCAGGATGATCTGCACCTTCTCAATATTATCTCACCCCAACATTAGTCCAATGAGTGATTACTCTCCTTGGTATGTCTAGAAATGTAGTGATCTAAATGGTCTCCCATATAGGGCCTCATATAGTGCTATAACATTTGTGGAGTTGAAGATTTTTTTTGTATGAAAACTCCACCAGTGGTAGGTGATCCTCCTAACTTTGACCAAAGTCCAAGATACAAGCTCGCAGCATGTCCCTTATAAATTGAATGGTCCTATCTATTTGGTGAACTTTTTGGGGATGAAACACTATGCTCAAGAGTAATTGAGTCCCAAACACCTCCTACAATCCCTTCCACAACTAGGATGTGAAATGATCATCACAATCTGTAATGATCGTTTATGATACTCCCTGAAGACGAACAAAATCTTGAACATAGAGGCATCCCAATATCTCTACTAAACTCTAGTCCAAAATAAGTTGTGAGTGGGATGACTTGGTGAGTCCATCAACAATCAACTAGAAGGTATCATGTCTCATGGATATGAATGGTAAACCTATCACTAATTCACTCGATATCTCATCCCACTTCCACTCTGTCACATCAAGTGGTATGGCCAAGACTGCTAGAACCTGGTAGTTATGCTTCACTTACTGGAAAGTGAGGAATCGAGAAACAAACTCTACCACGATCTACTTTATCCTTGACCACCAAAAATGATGTTGAAGGTCATGGTACATCTTTTCCATGCCCAATTTTTCTGTCAAATGGGATGTTTATAACTCCCATAGAACCTACTCCTTCATTATCACTGGTAAAACTATGCGCCCTATGAAAAGAACGTAGTGTTCCCCACCTATCAAATATCCATCAAGGGAATTCCTTGTAGATCTCTGTTCATGTTGGGTCTCACATTTGTTATCTTCATGATGTGCCTCCCTGAAATGTGGTAAGAGTGGAGGGGTGACAACCATCAACTGGAGGTAAGATACAACATATCCATCCAAAAAGGATATATATAACCTGGCAAACTACTCTAACACATCACTCAGAAACTTCAAGATGGATATCCTCTCAAAAGAATCTTCTATCATGTTACCCATACCTAGAGTATATACAATCTCAATGTCCTGGTCCAATCGTAACTCTAGCCATGCCTCTATCTTATGTTCATATCCTTATGAGATAAGATATACTTGATACTCTTCTATTCAGATTAGATGGTAAACAGTTTTCCTATAATATAGTGTCTCCAAATAATTAATGTGATGACTGTCACCACTCGATCAAGGTCATAGGTTGTGTAGTTATTCTCATGTTGTCTCAATTGGAGTGAACTGTAGGCAATCAATGCCTTACCCTGTATCAGGACGCAACCAAGATCATCCCCTGATGCATCATAGAACACCACACACTGAAGCCATCCTCTATTAATCTCAAGATGTAAGCGCTCTTCAGCTTATTCCCAAACTCCTGATAGAACTGTTGACACTTTTTTGTCCAAATAAAAGGCCCCCCTTCTTTTTCAAATCCTTCAAGGGTGCTGTTAATATTGAAAAGTCATGTACAAACCTTCGATAGAACCTAGACAACCCCAGGAAAATATGCACCTTGGTAACACTAATGGGAGGATCCAAAGTAACCACCACCTCAATCTTGGATGGATCTACTGTGACTCCTGCCTATGAAATAATGTGTCTTGGTACGTGGACCAACCATATATAGAACTGACACTCTGAGAGCTTCCCATAAATTCTGTTCTCTTAGAGTGTGTCCAGGACAATCCTCAAGTGTATCATGTTCTCCTCCTCGGTCACCGAGTACACTAGGATTTCATCAATGAAGACAGACATGAACTAGTCTATGTGGGTCTACAAGATCATGTTCATGAGTCCCATGAACAGAGTTAGGGTGTTCGTCACGCCAAATGACATCACTAATTAATCTTAGTGTTCATACTCATGTCTGAAGGATTCCTTCAAGACATCCTTATCCCGTATATGAAGCTGGTTATAGCTAGATCTAAGTTCAATCTCAATAACCACCTCACTCTCCTCAGTTGATCAAAGAGGACATCAATCCTCATTAGTTGGTATTGTTTCTTCACATTCACTTTATTAAGGCACCGAATTTCCACAAATAACATCATTTTTTTTCTACCTTCTTGTCAAAAATAACTATGGTCACCCTAGGTTAAACAATGGGTCTTACAAAGCCCTTCCTCTACTAGTCCTCAAACTGTACCCTCCTCTCGTGAAGCTCTGTAGAATCAATCCGACATTTCTATGTGGATATCGGTCTCATATTGAGGTACTAATCAATGCATATGTTGACCTCATTGTAGGGAGGTAATCTGGGGACATCCTCAGGAAAGACATTCTCACACTCTACCACTATATCAAGAAGCTAAGGACTCCTACGATCTACTAAACTTACGTTGAGGCTAGAAAAAATAGGGGTAATCAGCAACACCCTCTTATGAGTAATTGTGTCAGGCACTACATCCATTTTTTTTACCAAGAGTGGAAAACCTAGTCTCATCACTGTAGACACACCACACTCTATGCCTAAAATAGTCAATATGAGCATGGACAGTAAAAAATAATTTTATACCAACAATGACATTGTAAGGCCTGGACATATCTACTATGAGATCCCAACTAAAACTCTCACCTCTAATAGTAAGGTCCCTCTATCGGCACCAGTTTGTAATCATTGAATCTCTTATATTATGAGTCTCTAAGCATAATGGTTGAGTCAATTGCTCAATAGAAATCTACAAACCCCGAATAGGGTCCATCGAAAGAAATGAATTACTAGAACCTATTTCTATAAAAACTACATATAGGGTGGAAAATACATATAGGGTGGAAAATACATAGATCGTACCTCTAATCATCCCTGGTGGACCACATCCATAAGCCTCCATCAACTACAGTTGTCTTCATCCATGTCTATCCGCACCCAGAGCCTGAGGTGGTGGTGGTAATATGGTGAACCTTATCCTAGATCTTACTTCCCTATTCAATACTCTTCCATGTTGTCCGGACTACAGATAACCTTTCTCCTATCTTCGCCTCTGCCTCAGGGGTCTGTCGATCATCCCTCGATCAACTATACATCCTGTCAGGCAATCTCATGTAATATGGTCCTGACCACTGCATGAAAAACACCATCTATCTCTAGGATGACTCGATTTCAGCTTAGATTCCCACACCATTGAACTGATATGATGAGGATGTGTCTTGAAGTTCCTAACCCACTTGGGCCATTGCTTCTATTGTCACCAACCTCCTACTGAAGTATCGGCCACCTGGTGCCTACTGGTAGCTCCTACTATCTTTGAATGATCTTCTAGAAAGCTCTCCACTAGAAGATCTCACACTAGTTCCCCAGAATATGTATGAATTATAAGGTATATCATGAATTCCCTAATCTTCCAGCGTAATACCCACTAAAAAGACTTATCCTAGAAAAACGGTTCCCACATAATTTCTCTAGAGTAACGAGAAAGATCAGTAAACCTTACCGAGTACTCCGCCATATTCTGACTGCCTACTGAAGATAAAGGACCTCCTCGATGTGAAATGTTTTCAATATATAAGTAAATAACTCTTCTTTGAAGAGATTCTCAACGTATTCCCGAGATAGTGTCACCTCATCAGGTGTTTGGGTCACAAAGATCCACCATCACCCCACTGATCACTGAATAAGATTGGTGGTTAGGACCGCTATCTAGACTCAAGGGGTCCTCACAAGGCGGAGGACACATGTATTACCTCTATCCAATCCTCATCTACCTAGGGGTTTGTCACGTCATGACTCCTAGGAGGACACTACCTCTAAAACTCATCCAACACACTCATCCTTCGTGCATCCTCAACTGTTAATGCTGGTTGTATTTGTTGCTTGATTGGTGGTGGTATCACGGGTAAACCACCAGGAGGTTCTTTCTATGGTATGATCCCATGTACCAACACATCATCACTATAAGGATCATCCTCGTGACCACAAAATGAAATCCTTAATGGATATATAAGTGGATGAATCATAAAATGAAACAAGATGTACCATGGTGAATACAGTATACCCGATGAGATGACTCATGAAGGATATGAGAAAACACGCAAATCTTATATGACTCATGTACCGTTATTTTCATTAAAACCATTTTTTATGTATTGAGTAGTAAAAAAGGTGTCTAGAGACCTAGTTTTTGTATATGTCTGCCAATGTACAAACAATAGATTCTCATTCTTTAAATATGAACATGAAACAATTGAAATTGTCACCCCAAACCAACCTCACAGGCTCTCAGTTCTGATGTATAATTGACCACTCAAATACCACTCTATCATGACACATCCTAGAGGGTTCGGTTTCATGACTACCCAAATTCCATATTCGATTGGCCAGGGTCTAGTGACTAGCACTAAGTAGGCATATCCCAAAAATGGGAGGAATTTTCTTAAGTGCATGTACACATGCACACATCTCCAATCCCAAAATGATGAAATGTAAAAACATTGAGTAGAAAATGGACGCATTACCTAAGATACCAAACACAGATTATGACAGTAGGAAATTGGAATGTAAACTGGGCTAGAATACAATACCACTAAAACAATATCATGTAAAAGTGAATACACAAGTTCCTAAAACTCATTAGCAGAAAACTCTAACTAAAGGGTAGGTTTGGATAGCTATCTAAAGCCTTAGAATCACACCATGTATGTCTGGTCTCTCTAAGAACCACCTGGTCCTGATCCACCTAGAACTCCATCAAATCATTTATCATCTTCCCAAGTCACAACATGTGCGGGAAAATCCCATGTATGGGTGAGTAAAATAGTAATCGGTAGGACACCCTAAAACCACAAATGAAAAAAACAAAGGAAATACTAAAAGTGAATAGTACAGTCATCTCAAGATATGTATATGTATGTACCACATATACCATGGATATCCTGTTATAATCATAACATGATACATGTTAAAGAGGTAATTCACAGCAAATCACCGCCATAGGAGTCTGCGTGAGGCACGACCATTATGTGGGAACTCACTCCTCAAGCCATGATATCATCAGAGGCACTCGTGAAGAGGAACCTCTAATTTGGTCTCCGCCCAATGAGAAATAAATAGGTCACTGATTATAATATATATAGAATGTATCCTACCAACAACCCAATCTGTATTAAGACCAAACATAAGGGATCCTTTTTAGAGAAACCCAATAATCCTATTGATGTGGCTTATAATGTAGGGGTCATTCTCAGAGAATACCAACAACCCTATCGATACAGACAACGTGATGGAGGACTAAGGCCCTATGCTCAGAGGTCAGGTTAATTCTAAAAAAACTCTAGCTGGGGAGATATATGATCTCTCATGTCCCAAGGAGGTATATCATAACTCTATTCGGGGCTCAGCATCTAGAGGAGGCTACTATCTAGTGATGGGAATGTAATATCGTATTGAAACCTCGAGGATAGAAGCAAGGGAAACACTTCACCTATACTAGTCTAATCTATAAACCCAAAAAGATATCTCAAAAGGACTGTATCATCCCATGAGTCCCAATACTAAAAATGTTTCACTAAACGGACCACCCATTTTAATGTTACGGTCAATTTTGTGAAAAGATCTTACCCTGGTCCGACCCGACGCGCCAGCCGACCCAGCATAGTTCGACTGAGGTGACAGTGCCCACTGTGATTGTCCCATGGACCACTAGTCCCCAGGGTCCTACCTATAGGGCCACTAGAATGGCTCTTCTTCCCCTGGTCTATCCCACACTACGGGTCAGTTTTTTGTGTCACACGTGGTCTGACCATAACGAGTGCCTCATGTTCTCACATGGTGTTGTGTCGCATTCCACGCCATCAACAAACCACATCTCCTACCCCACGGCCTCATCATCGTTGGTTCCTCTGATACGACATTGAACTGCATCCCAAATCGCCACTACGTACACATCCCCATATCTCTATATTCCCCGATCAAAAACGCATCATTCACCCATGGCCCACACTCGTTGGCCATGTCAGCCCCGACCGCAGCCTCCCTACCGCTTTCTACTAGCCACCCTGCCATCACCCTCACCCTAACGGATCACTTTTCTCTTTGACCGTGCCCCAAAAACCATACTTCTTGACCTGAACCAGCTGGAACTGCCACCCTGCACTGCCACTCTGGCCAAATCACGTCGTAACTTCCATTACACGTCTGTTGTTCCATCGAGGGATCAGATCCATGATCTCAAATCTTTGTTCCATGGATCGTGGGTGCAATGGAAGATCATTCGCATAGGGGTTTTGAAGGTGAATAATACAAGAAGAATGTAGTAGAGTGAGGGGAGAAACAAAGAATCAGAAAAACACACAATGTAAATATGTTTTCATTTGTTTATGTTGGCTTTGATTCATCCATATCGGAGGGATTACAAAGAACAATGAAATCGCACAGATTTTACCCTCATTTAAATCCTCAAAATCATAAGTTCTAATCCCGCAAGTGATGGAACCATGGATCAAAAAAATTGTGTGTTGGTCCATGTTCATCATCTAATTTAATAAGGGGTAATGAATTACAAAGATACAACACCATTCCTAGAATTTGGATCAGTTTTTGAAGAAGGTCAAAGCAGCATCGTCATCATTCGTCGATCAGTTGAATCCAAGGATTTATGATCGTGATTTTACAATATTTCATTGTTATTTGGAGGGAGATCCATCTCTTTTACTAAGATTATTTCCAAGATTATTTCATAATACTAGATTATGGACAATAGGAATCCTTAAAAAGACAACTAAAACTGAATCAAAATAAATTTTTTTTTGAATATGTTAATGATGTTTACATCCAAAAGATGTATTTTACGGTCTACCCACACCGGTCAATGTTAGGCCCCACCCAAGGTAAATTCTTTATTCTGATTGCAATGTTACCCTCAGATTTATGATCCAGACACCCATTTAATAGTTAATATAGAATTAAATAAAACCCATATATTCACTTTATTAAAAACTGAACATCATTCACCGAATTGTTCTTGGCACACTAAGTCATGGAATCACATGTCGTCTCAGCTCCTACTCTTGGAATTTGTCCAATTAATATATAAAAATAATACCAAAGAAAATATGAATCACTATATATTATATCAAAAGATAACCTCCCTCTATATTGGTCTGTGGATAGATATGACAACTTGCATATTCGTGGGAATTTCTAGGTTCCTACAGAAATGGGAGGAGTTAATGCAAGAGTCCCATTATTCTCTATGTACTGTTTATCCTGTAATCTCCATAATGTATTGAGATATGTGATGCCAGTATGGAGGCTTGTAATGAAACATTAGGTAGTGGGATTTATCAATTTGGGTTCCACCATTCAGAAGGTGAAGTTGGAGCACTAGAGATATGCAGGCTTCTTACAGCAGCTTTGTGACTCAGAATTGAAGTGATACCATGTTTCCATAGACATTTTATTTGGGTTTAATATGGTGTCAAGGGGTAGTGAGGATGTATGGGTAGTTTTTGACCGACTACTATAAGTATCCAACTTCATTCCTATTTGATATACATTCTTAGTTGATGAGCTTTGAATAATGTATGTCTGTGAGATCATATGACGACACGGGGTCCCTCATACTATCATTTAGGATATAAACACTTATTTCAAATCATGGTTCTAGAAGGGTTTGAAGAACCCAATGGGTACACAGGTATATACATGTACAAATTTCACCCTCAGATTGATAGAAAATTAGAATAGATTATATAGGTTTTAGGGGTCATAATCTGATCATGTGACCTCGATTTATACAATTCTTGGGGGAAACATATCCCTATCATTGAGTTATCCTATAATAATAGATTTTAGGAGTCAAATTAGATAGATCCATTTAAGGATTTATTTGGAAGTTCATTCTGTTCACCCTTGTGGTTACTAGAGGCATGTGAGGTAACCCTATTAGGTCCTCATCTCATATAAGAGACTTTAGAGAAGTTTCAGAATAGAAGGAATTGTATCACTACTTCTCAGTCTAAACAAAAAATATATATCGATCGATGTCTATGACCTCAATATTTTCAGTTTGGGAATGATGTTTTCCATTAGGTATCTCCTAGAATGGGGCATATAATTGTACATAAGAAACAGAATATATCACATCATTATGTAGGTCCATTTGAGATTCTAGATAGAGTCGGTCTGGTATCCTATCAGTTTCTTCTTCCTTCAAGGTATCATGTCGTTAACAACATCTTCTATTTTTCATAGCTTTTCAAATATCATACCGACCCATCTCATACCATTGATCCGGATGAAGTTGAGTTAGATGTCGATGATACCATTGATGAGTATCCAATACGCATCCTTCACTGTAACGCCCCAAGATTTTATGAAAAATATTCTTTTTAATTTCATTAATGTCTTGTGTTGTACGCTACAACAAAAGAAGCTTTCACAATACGCATCCTTGACTTTCCTTCCGTTACACGCAATCGCGACCTTCCTCGATAGCGTGTGTAGTACGCAATACTGAGTTTCATGAAACAACGATATGCTATTAAAATATTATTAAAACTAGCCGTTATGAATAGTAATAACCACTTTTGGAAATTTTGTAAATTTTATTTTTCAAAATTGAATTCATTTTTGGATTCGGAGTATCGAATTTAGCCTAAGGTGAAATTTTGGTACTTTTCGGATAACTTTCATATTCTAATGAATAGTGAAAATTACTAAATTATAATTAAAAACAACTTTTTTAATCGAAATAATTAATAGTGATAAATTATTAATTTGAGTGGTTTTAAAGTATATTTAGAATATATTTTTACAATTTAATACAATGTTCATCATTGTTTGTAATTTCACATTTAAACCAGACATAATCAAGTGTCAATCTTTTGATAGATTTTGTTTCTTAAAAAACACGCTATTTGTTTTAACAGCGGGATTTAATTATAAAATTAATTAATGCAACTTCTATGTTATGAATTTGGTAAAATAGACTTCATTTTTGAATTCGGAATATGAAATATAGCTTAGGATGAAATTTTGGCATTTTTCTGAAAACTTTCAATTTTTGATGAATAGTGAAACCACTAAGTGGTAGGTTAAAAACGGAATTTTGCATAAAACTTAATTTTACCGCTTCTGTGAATGGAATTTCGAAAATCCGAGAGACACGGTTAATATCAAGGACTAAAATGTGGTTCAATGAGATGAAAATAATTTTTTGGTGAATAGTAACTTTTTACTTTTTTTACCACGGTTAATAGTAAATAGGGTAACTAAGGGTAAATATGATATTAATATTACCCTAACACATGTCCTAATTCTATTGGACAAGTGTAATTCGACCAAAAACAAACTTAGGAATAAAATATGACCATTTAGGCCCACTTGGATTAGATTAGGACATTTATTATTAATTTATTTAAAGAAAGGTTAAAATAGTTAAAATCAAAGTTTAATAAGTAAATCATTTTTAATATGGGGTTATACATAAGCTAAATTCGACTATAAATATTCATTAGAAAGCTAAAAAGATTTCTTATTTGATGGTATTTTATTTGTAATTTTTAGACAGCATATAATATAATTTATTTATGACACAAAGATGATGCAGTAATTATCTTATTAATGAAATATTGACATAATTGATAATATAAATACCAAAATAAATGTAATTTAAGACTTTTTATGAATTCCACTAATTTTCTAGGTTACTATGATATATTTGTGTTGATTTAATCAACTTGGTTCGAATATATAATTCTGTTATGACTTTCAAAAAAAAATCATATATCAAATAGTGTCAAAATTGACACAAAATAGTTTTTAAATCAAATATTATATTATTAATTGTTATTTTATTCCTAAAAATCTAAGGTTCGGCCAAATGACTTAGATAAGGATATATGTATTAATAATATACAATTTGGGGTTCGTTTGGCATGTTATAGTAAGTGTATTAACCATATAGTGAAAGAAAACAAAAAGACACGGTAAAAGTTAAATTATTAAACTTAGAGTTAAATCTAATTGATAAGGTTTAAAATAAGATCCAAACATGTATAAATTTGATTGGTTGATGAGATTACAACCCTATCTCATCTAAGATTCGAATATGAGTCATTTTTGGAGGTTTTTAAGTGGGGTTATATTTATTATAAATTAATATTTTTAAGAATTCCTAAGGTGCCCCTCTCCTCCCTTATAAAAGGACACCTCCTCCCCCTCCTCCTCACACCAATTTGAGCACTCAAGCTCGGCCAACCCCTGCCAAAATCCCTTCTCCACTTCCCTAGCAACATCCTAGAGGTTCTGGTCTTCCTCAAAGACCAATTCTAGTGCCCTAAGAGGAGGTCTCAAAGAGGCACTTCAAAGAAGAGGTAATTACCGTTACCAATTCTTTCATCTTTATTTCTTCTTCCACTTCTTCTTCTTAGGTTGTTTCATTATGAAGTAATAACATCAGTATCACTCATATACTGATATGTTATTATAAGTATGAAACAACCCTATTTCACCATCTATCCATCCTACGGAAAAAGAAATCACCGCGCGTGCGTACGTACGGAATACCGTCTCCACGCCGTGGTGTAATCTATTTTCCACCACCACCATACATGGATGGGTATAATGGTGTAAATAATAACTATACATAGTTATTACAACATCATAATGATTCTGATATATTTTATAATCCACTCCAATTCAATTCAATATTTATAGAAATGATATCATCGCTCGTGCGTACGTACGGAATACCGTCTCCACGACGCGATGAGATTCATTCTCCATGTTAACCATTTAAGAATGATTATAATGTATATATAAGAAATAATAATGAAATACATGATATTATAAAGCTACTGGATTTATGTATATATATATACATATGTATGTCATCTACTTACTTCCATTTCAAGACAATAAGGAAAGAAAAACAGCGTTCATGCGTACGTACGGACTACCGTCTCCATGAACGGTGTTTTTCATTTTATTTATCTATCTATTATATATATATATATAATGAATATATATGATATATAAATCATATTTTATATTCTGTAAGTAAGTAAATCATGATATAAGTAATAATGATGTCAAGAACAACAAGTCAAAACACCTACGATAAATGAAACGATTTTACCCAAAACGCTTCTTTAACATGGAATTTACAAAAGAACGGGTAATATAATGTCATAAGTGAACCATATATGATATAATAACAATGAATATGATTCTGTAATAAGTCAATGACATTATTTAAATCATTATACAGGAGGTTCGGACACATACGAAGCAAATTGGACCTAAGGTAAGGGAAATATCACAATCTCATTTTTATCTGAGATTGTTTATTCGTAAGTATTTACTGGGGTGTATTTTATCATCCACATCCATGTTTCATCAAAATGTAATATTATTTCCATCCACCTACAATTGTTTAAATACATTTTTACCCTTCGGTGAGTTTTAGTAATATGTATGAAAGGAATCTTTTGTCGTACGAGGTACTTTTTGACTTTTCCGACAAAAGTACGAAGAATGTTTTTTTTAACTTATACGGCACGAACGGATTTCTACTGTTTTATAAAGCCTTATTTTCATGAATCTTCCTCTAAAAGATTTCATGACTATTTTCAATAAAATCTCTTTCTTTTAAAGTTGCATGATGTTTTGTGAAAAGAAATTGATTTTGAAGAAGAAAGGATATTTTCCTCAAGAATTCAATTCAAGTGTTTTATCAAAATTATTTTCCATCTAAGATAATAAAGAGTTCTGTTTCTATCCATATTTTTACATTGATTTGACTATGTTGTGATGGAATTATGTTTATGAATTCCTTTATCTTATATGAATGGTTTTATGATGTCATGTTGTTTAAGAATCCCATTTTTATTACATGGGTTATGAAATGATATTTGATTTATGATTTTGTGGCACACATAAGAAAGGATTCATTAAGAGATGGGTGGGACCTATATCTCCCTCCAATGCATTGGGTAAAGATTTTATATCTCATGAGATAGACATGGCTGGAATGGTAGGTTATACCGGTTCAGTGAAACAGGACTGAAACGAGGATTACTCGATTCAGAAAGGGACTTTGTCCACTAAGATAGTCTTGGCAATGAGTCTTGACTAACAAGAAATGATTCTCTATTATTATGTGTGTATGCCACAATGAGTAATGTTTTAAGTTATGATTTCATTTCACTACTATGATTTATCCCATGTTATGAAATTATGCTCTCTTTTGCAGGTTAAGATTTCCAAAAATGTTATGTCCTTATGAAAATTATGTGATTGATATTTCCTTTGTTTACCCTTACTGAGCATTTGAGCTCACCCTTTTATGTTTTCTTTTCCCCAGGATATAAAGAAAGGTTTTAGGTAGAAAAAAGGGATGACCTTTATGGGAGATATTGAAGAACTTTCACCACGATTAGAAGATTACGTTCCGAGTTTCCAAAGACACTAAACTATTACGATCCTTTAGTGTGTGTTTTTGTTATATACTAAGTATTCTGCAAATGTAATGTAATGTCCATGTACGTCAAGATACGGGTCTCTACAGTTGGTATCAGAGGAAAGGTTTAGTAAACCTTTGGAAACTAGGATGCGAGAACTTTAGTGAGATCCCTAGAGATATTTCTAAGGTATGTCTAGGGATGTCTCTAAGGTTAAGTATACGTATAGGTTATAGTCCTAGAATTACGCTAACGATCTTCGAATTTAACCTAAGATGTTAGATATTGAGGGTACTAACCCTTTATTATGTTGTTTTCCCTAGCATGATTTTTGCCTCTCACACAATTCTTTTGGGGTTTTAGACGATGGCTGGAACCCGAAGGAACCGTGTTAATGCGGAATGTGATGGGCAATGCAATGATTGTACCCCTGAGCAACCAAACGATATAGGAGCTGGAATGCAAAATCTTGTAGCCATGCTCACACAAATTTCTCAAGCTATGAATCATGCAGGAATTCCAAACGAGCAAAGGAAGAAGCAACATTCTGTTGAATCCTTCATGAGGCAGCGTCCACCTTCTTTCAGTGGGTCTACTGATCCATTAGTTGCTGAACAATGGATTAGTACTACTGAAAAGATATTTTCAGTTCTTCAATGTTCTGAACATGATAAAGTCATCCTAGCAGTGTATCGTTTGGAAGGAGATGCTGATCAATGGTGGAATCTTATTAAGAATACAAGGAAAAGGGATGAAATTGAGTCTATGGAATGGGACGAGTTCAAGAACATATTTTTCAATAAGTACTTCCCTCGTATTCTTCGAACAAAGATGAAGAAAGAGTTTCTTGAACTGAAGCAAAGGGACGATGAATCTGTTGGTACCTATGAAGCAAATTTTACAAGACTTGCAAGGTATGCTTCTGGAATTATCATCCAACCTGAAAGTAAAGTTGATCGATTTTTCAGTGGCTTAAAACCAAGTCTTCGAAGGGCATTAGCTATAAGAGACTTCAGTAGCTATGAAGAAATTGTGCGTTGTGCTATCAAGGTAGAAATGGAAGTTGGTGTTACATATCCATCTCATGGTTTTGACAAGAAACGAAAGATGGAGTTCAAGGAGAAATCTCAGAATAATGGTGAAAAGAAGATGAATGTTTCCTTATGCACAAAGTGTGGAAAGAAGCATGGTGGAGATTGTCTAAAAGGGACTAGAAAATGTTTTAAGTGTGGAAAAGAAGGTCATCGAGCAGCTGAGTGTCGAAGTAATGGAAAAAGGGTTTCTAATGATAAAGCAAACACTGCAGAGATCGCACCGCCAACACTTAAATGCTTCAAGTGCAAGGAAATGGGGCATTATGCTAATAATTGCCCTAATCCAAGGGTTAGTGATGATCAACATGAGCAACCACTGAAGGCAAAGGACAAAGGGAAATCACATGCGATCACTATTGGCAATGTTGAATATGACAACGATGTGGTGGAATGATTATGTGTTTATGTAATGGGATTCCAAAATAATGGTGTATCATTGAGTATTGCAATATTTATTGATGTGGTATTCAAAGTGATTGAGATATTTTTTTTAGAAATAAGATGATATGCGCATAATGAAGACGAGAAAATGAAATGTTTAATAGTATTCATGAGCTCATGATTGATATAAGGACTAAGTGATATCATGGTTTGAGTATAAATAATTTTGAGGATTTTGGTATGTGTAAAGTGTTAACTTTTAACTGCATTCAAGTTTTCACTAAGGTTCAATGGGTATTCAAGAGTATACATGATTAAGGACTTTGAATGTTTGGAATGTGACCAAAAAAAACATATCTTATGATATATGGGGATCAACGATGATATTAAATCTCTGGTAATTGTTTTCACTATGTTATGAGAGTGGACTGCAGTATTATGGATAAGCCTAAAGATTGGAATGGATTGTGTTGGACGATATTATTGATGGGATGTTATAGTAGTTTTGGAAAAAGGACAACCTGCAGGACGGGCGACAGCCCATCGCTTCGGACAAGGCTGTGGGAATCGAACCCACAACCGAAGTGCGACTGGCCTTTATCGCCTACCACTGACCTACAGGAAGTCCCTGTTTAGTAGAAACTAGTTTTATTATATTAAGCAGTATGATATATGAAGTATAAGTCCATTTTAGGAACCATATATGATTAATCTCACTATAGATCGACTTATGTATATAAGTTTTGCTAACCTTTTGTTTGAGACAGATGGAATGACCTGTCATTCTATCACATGATCTGCTAACACATCACGAATAACAAATTCAACTTCATTTATTTAAGAGATGAAGTAGAAATTGTTCAAGGCACGAACAAAAGTGAGATTTTACCAAAATAAAGTAAGTATTTATTCTAAGCAAATTTTCAACTTTAGGGAAATGATCTTGAAAACCAAAAATGTTGTCCTAGTGATCTTATACCTGATGAATCAGATGGTACCTTATATCATCACAAATCTATGGATTTGTGATTACTGGCTTTTCCATAGCCATGTTCTCTACCACTCTCCATCAGAACATGATGGTTAGATTTTTCTTCCATATCCATATTTTCACCTATGTGGAAACCCAGTGATTAGTATATTTGGGTAATCGTTACATTTCATACTTTAGTTTTTAAATCCATGTTTTGGTATTCCTTTTTACGATGTGGGTTTCTATCAAAGAAAATTTTGAATAGTAAACCATTTATAACCCCGACGAATTTCGAGGGCGAAATTCATTTTAAGGGGGGTAGAATGTAACGCCCCAAGATTTTATGAAAAATATTCTTTTTAATTTCATTAATGTGTTGTGTTGTACGCTACAACAAAAGAAGCTTTCACAATACGCATCCTTGACTTTCCTTCCGTTACACTCAATCGCGACCTTCCTCGATAGCGTGTGTAGTACGCAATACTGAGTTTCACGAAACAACGATATGCTATTAAAATATTATTAAAACTAGCCGTTATGAATAGTAATAACCACTTTTTGGAAATTTTTTAAATTTTATTTTTCAAAATGGAATTCATTTTTGGATTCGGAGTATCGAATTTAGCCTAAGGTGAAATTTTGGTACTTTTCGGATAACTTTCATATTCTAATGAATAGTGAAAATTACTAAATTATAATTAAAAACAACTTTTTTAATCGAAATAATTAATAGTGATAAATTATTAATTTGAGTGGTTTTAAAGTATATTTAGAATATATTTTTACAATTTAATACAATGTTCGTCATTGTTTGTAATTTCACATTTAAACCAGACATAATCAAGTGTCAATCTTTTGATAGATTTTGTTTCTTAAAAAACACGCTATTTGTTTTAACAGCGGGATTTAATTATAAAATTAATTAATGCAACTTCTATGTTATGAATTTGGTAAAATAGACTTCATTTTTGAATTCGGAATATGAAATATAGCTTAGGATGAAATTTTGGCATTTTTCTGAAAACTTTCAATTTTTGATGAATAATGAAACCACTAAGTGGTAGGTTAAAAACAGAATTTTGCATAAAACTTAATTTTACCGCTTCTGTGAATGAAATTTCGAAAATCCGAGAGACACGGTTAATATCAAGGACTAAAATGTGGTTCAATGAGATGAAAATAATTTTTTGGTGAATAGTAACTTTTTACTTTTTTTACCACGGTTAATAGTAAATAGGGTAACTAAGGGTAAATATGATATTAATATTACCCTAACACATGTCCTAATTCTATTGGACAAGTGTAATTCGACCAAAAACAAACTTAGGAATAAAATATGACCATTTAGGCCCACTTGGATTAGATTAGGACATTTATTATTAATTTATTTAAAGAAGGGTTAAAATAGTTAAAATCAAAGTTTAATAAGTAAATCATTTTTAATATGGGGTTATACATAAGCTAAATTCGACTATAAATATTCATTAGAAAGCTAAAAAGATTTCCTACATGATGGTATTTTATTTGTAATTTTTAGACAGCATATAATATAATTTATTTATGACACAAAGATGATGCAGTAATTATCTTATTAATGAAATATTGACATAATTGATAATATAAATACCAAAATAAATGTAATTTAAGACTTTTTATGAATTCCACTAATTTTATAGGTTACTATGATATATTTGTGTTGATTTAATCAACTTGGTTCGAATATATAATTCTGTTATGACTTTCAAAAAAAAATCATATATCAAATAGTGTCAAAATTGACACAAAATAGTTTTTAAATCAAATATTATATTATTAATTGTTATTTTATTCCTAAAAATCTAAGGTTCGGCCAAATGACTTAGATAAGGATATATGTATTAATAATATACAATTTGGGGTTCGTTTGGCATGTTATAGTAAGTGTATTAACCATATAGTGAAAGAAAACAAAAAGACACGGTAAAAGTTAAATTATTTAACTTAGAGTTAAATCTAATTGATAAGGTTTAAAATAAGATCCAAACATGTATAAATTTGATTGGTTGATGAGATTACAACCCTATCTCATCTAAGCTTCGAATATGAGTCATTTTTGGAGGTTTTTAAGTGGGGTTATATTTATTATAAATTAATATTTTTAAGAATTCCTAAGGTGCCCCTCTCCTCCCTTATAAAAGGACACCTCCTCCCCCTCCTCCTCACACCAATTTGAGCACTCAAGCTCGGCCAACCCCTGCCAAAATCCCTTCTCCACTTCCCTAGCAACATCCTAGAGGTTCTGGTCTTCCTCAAAGACCAATTCTAGTGCCCTAAGAGGAGGTCTCAAAGAGGCACTTCAAAGAAGAGGTAATTACCGTTACCAATTCTTTCATCTTTATTTCTTCTTCCACTTCTTCTTCTTAGGTTGTTTCATTATGAAGTAATAACATCAGTATCACTAATATACTGATATGTTATTATAAGTATGAAACAACCCTATTTCACCATCTATCCATCCTACGGAAAAAGAAATCACCGCGCGTGCGTACGTACGGAATACCGTCTCCACGCCGTGGTGTAATCTATTTTCCACCACCACCTTACATGGATGGGTATAATGGTGTAAATAATAACTATACATAGTTATTACAACATCATAATGATTCTGATATATTTTATAATCCACTCCAATTCAATTCAATATTTATAGAAATGATATCATTGCTCGTGCGTACGTACGGAATACCGTCTCCACGACGCGATGAGATTCATTCTCCATGTTAACCATTTAAGAATGATTATAATGTATATATAAGAAATAATAATGAAATACATGACATTATAAAGCTACTGGATTTATGTATATATATATACATATGTATGTCATCTACTTACTTCCATTTCAAGACAATAAGGAAAGAAAAACAGCGTTCATGCTTACGTACGGACTACCGTCTCCATGAACGGTGTTTTTCATTTTATTTATCTATCTATTATATATATATATATACTGAATATATATGATATATAAATCATATTTTATATTCTGGAAGTAAGTAAATCATGATATAAGTAATAATGATGTCAAGAACAACAAGTCAAAACACCTACGATAAATGAAACGATTTTACCCAAAACGCTTCTTTAACATGGAATTTACAAAAGAACGGGTAATATAATGTCATAAGTGAACCATATATGATATAATAACAATGAATATGATTCTTTAATAAGTCAATGACATTATTTAAATCATTATACAGGAGGTTCGGACACATACGAAGCAAATTGGACCTAAGGTAAGGGAAATATCACAATCTCATTTTTATCTGAGATTGTTTATTCGTAAGTATTTACTGGGGTGTATTTTATCATCCACATCCATGTTTCATCAAAATGTAATATTATTTCCATCCACCTACAATTGTTTAAATCCATTTTTACCCTTCGGTGAGTTTTAGTAATATGTATGAAAGGAATCTTTTGTCGTACGAGGTACTTTTTGACTTTTCCGACAAAAGTACGAAGAATGTTTTTTTTAACTTATACGGCACGAACGGATTTCTACTGTTTTATAAAGCCTTATTTTCATGAAGCTTCCTCTAAAAGATTTCATGACTATTTTCAATAAAATCTCTTTCTTTTAAAGTTGCATGATGTTTTGTGAAAAGAAATTGATTTTGAATAAGAAAGGATATTTTGCTCAAGAATTCAATTCAAGTGTTTTATCAAAATTATTTTCCATCTAAGATAATAAAGAGTTCTGTTTCTATCCATATTTTTACATTGATTTGACTATGTTGTGATGGAATTATGTTTATCAATTCCTTTATCTTATATGAATGGTTTTATGATGTCATGTTGTTTAAGAATCCCATTTTTATTACATGGGTTATGAAATGATATTTGATTTATGATTTTGTGGCACACATAAGAAAGGATTCATTAAGAGATGGGTGGGACCTATATCTCCCTCCAATGCATTGGGTAAAGATTTTATATCTCATGAGATAGACATGGCTGGAATGGTAGGTTATACCGGTTCAGTGAAACGGGACTGAAACGAGGATTACTCGATTCAGAAAGGGACTTTGTCCACTAAGATAGTCTTGGCAATGAGTCTTGACTAACAAGAAATGATTCTCTATGATAATGTGTGTATGCCACAATGAGTAATGTTTTAAGTTATGATTTCATTTCACTACTATGATTTATCCCATGTTATGAAATTATGCTCTCTTTTGCAGGTTAAGATTTCCAAAAATGTTATGTCCTTATGAAAATTATGTGATTGATATTTCCTTTGTTTACCCTTACTGAGCATTTGAGCTCACCCTTTTATGTTTTCTTTTCCCCAGGATATAAAGAAAGGTTTTAGGTAGAAAAAAGGGATGACCTTTATGGGAGATATTGAAGAACTTTCACCACGATTAGATGATTACGTTCCGAGTTTCCAAAGACACTAAACTATTACGATCCTTTAGTGTGTGTTTTTGTTATATACTAAGTATTCTGCAAATGTAATGTAATGTCCATGTACGTCAAGATACGGGTCTCTACATTCACCAGAGTACAAAGGCTCTTTGAGGCCGGTCTGTCCCTCTAGTAGGGGTGTTATAGTAGGATGACCGCATGCAAGATTATACATGAAAGAGAAAAGAAACATACGTGCCTAGTTTCTAGAGTTTTTTTAATATAGTGTTTCACCACCCATTGAGGGTTAACGAGATTATGAGTTCTTTTAAGGATGGAAGATTGTAAGAAACTAGTTTTTCACTCATGTATAGATCCTTTAAATTTGAGTCTGCTTCTTTATTTTCGATCTAATATGGATTCTTAATGAGTTAGAAAAAATTATCAGGGGTTTTTGGGGCATGTTAGAGGCCCGAAACCCATATTTTTGGGAGAATTGTCCTATATCATTGATAGGGTAAACCGTGTGGGGAGGATTCACAATTAATCTAAAGAGTTCATGTGGCATGATTTTTAAAACAGATCCCTACCACATAGTTTGTGAATAATTTTTCTAACCACAAGACCTAACCATGTGGTACACACCTTTATCCAGGTAATCATAATTTCTTTGTGCACGGTTTGGAAAACTATGCAGAAAAACCATGAATAGGAAATATTTTGGGTATTTTTATACCTTAATGGTTTAATCAATACCCTCATTCTCCCCCAATATGATCCCCATTAGGATTAACCATCATTCCACTCATTTTGGATCTTTTTTAAGGCATATCCTTGGGGTCAAGACTTATCCTTAATCTAGAATCCATTCAAGCTTCCATTAAACATGTTAGAAGAACAAAGTTAAGTACTTGATTCCTTTTTTTAAGGTTGGGGCCGATGCCTCAATTTATTATTTGAAAGCAAAGACAACTTTAGACTGGGTAGAGGGAGACCCATTACATAGCCCGAAGGCCCAAGGCCATGTGGCCTGAATACAAGGCTTGAAAGCCCATTTTGTTGGCCCAAAGGACCCCTCGGAGAACAGTACTGCTACCATACCCACACTTCTACAATACCTGCTACAATACCGCCACCACTATAGTATCTGCTACAGTCTCTCCGCCGCTACTGTGCTGCCGCTACTACAGTGCCTCCGCTGTAACAGTACCTTCTACAATACTACTACAGTACCTAGGAAATTCACCCATGCCCGGATTTGATCCTGGTTCTTTTGGATGCCAAGCATGATCCTGTACCACTAGGGTACAGGCTCGTTGGCAGTTCTTTTTTAATCATTCTTTGTCTCTCTTTATCTCGTCCTATTTATTTGGTTGTAATCATTTTTACCCATTTCCCAAATCTAAAATATTTCAAGATGAATTAGAGACTAATCATGTACTAGGAGAGTCGTACATGCCTAAAGTGGGTGTTCTATAAATCATCTCTAAAGTTTTTTGATTTTGTAAATGTCATGTGTGGCCCTCACATTTCATTAGATGTCATTTGTTGAATTTATATGCCATGCATATAATTATTAGAATTATATGATTTCTCTCTTTTTAAATATTTTATTTGTTATTATTGGGTTTTCCCGCAACTTTGTGCATCTCATGTATCTTGTTTTTCTGTAATTATTGTTTTAGTGTTTTGATATGTTTGATATGCCATTTGGGTGTGACTTTGATTAACATTATAAGTGTAATATGTTTTATATTTAATGGATTGTATTAAATTTTTAATTTCATAACGGAATGTACTTTGTATTCTCAACACTTTACCAGCCTATTTTAAGTGAATAAATTTAATAATTAAAGGTGAAGTATAATTTGGGAAGTGTACTAAGTATATGACTTGGCCTTTTTAAATTTCATTGAATAATAAGGTGCATGTTCATAGAACCCCTTACCATGTTAATGGAAGGCGGTGGAGTGAAACGTGATTTTTTGAAAATTCATTAAATGGATTAAATGAACAGTTGAATGAAACTTGGTCTTGTCACACTAATGGATAGAGAGGCATGAACCAAATGAATTTATTGATTATTTATGTCCTGATTAAATGGTTTCATGCTCAATTATCCTTAACATGCTAATGAAATGTAATGGATTGAACCTTATGAATTATATATGACTTAATTATCCAAATAAATGTTTTCTAACTCAAGATTTCCTTGGATTACTAAGGGAAGGCCTTGAGTACTTGAGGACCCCATTCTAAATTCAAGCATATGGATTTCTTAGGTTGAGACCCACCTAGAACCTAATATATTCCTAACTTGGGTTACATGCTATGAAATTTTAGGGTCCCTCATGTAGTACTACGGGATTCCTTGGATACACTCCTTGGATATAGAATTGACAAGTAGGTTCCCTAGCAAAATACCATCATGCCTAGTAGTTTCTTAGCCCCATTTTACCTTCGATGAACTACTTAGCCTCAATAGACATCTTATTGTGGAATTCATTGGACTATACTCCTTGGATTACACTAATAACCTTAGACAGGCTATAGTCATAACCGAATTGGTGATCATTTAGGTGCACATTTCCATAGTTGTTACCTTGGAACTTCATTATTAAATATCTTTACAAGTTCTCTGGTTACATCATAGAACCTTCACTATTTATTACATGTGACTTATTTATAAACTGGTAATAATCAAATAATAAACTATTTACATAATTAGATACCATCCAAGGGGTGAAGTAGTTACTTGGGTATTTGGTTACATTATAAATATTTACTTTATAAATTCATTGTTGTATACTGTTACATTTCCATTACACAGAACTGATGTTATAAACACCATTAGTGGTGGACCACTAAGATTTGTCTCACAACCTATCTTGGCACCATTATTACCGAGGAAGAATACATGATTTATGTCTTGATAAAGGGATTCATACATCTTTGAACACTTGATTGCTTACTGTGTTATTATGAAGCTGGTAGCAGATGACCGAGCTAGAGCTCAGGATACTTGGGAGACTTTATGTTTTCCCTTTTTTCTACATTGGGTATTTCATGTATGCTTTCTAATTTGTATCCATGTTATCCATCTTACAATATACATGACATATCATTATCAGTTGTTGTATATTATTCATGTTATTTCAGTTATTGTTATCCTTGTCACTTTCAATTGTGCATTCTATTTTCTTATATTGATTCCACTATTTACCTATGTTTATATTTATCTTCTATGACACACTCTGGTAATGATGGAATAGTCACCTCATAGGCACAACCTAATCCCTCTCTGCTCATCGGCAGCCTCTGGAGTTGGGGAAGTTATGCTGGAGGCCATGTGGCCCACCCAACTCGGGACACCTATTAAGTGGTATCCAGATCCAAGATATCTTAATATCTATTATCATCTAAAATATGGTATCAAGAATGAATTAATTATATCCATTAAAAATGTTCTTGGATTGAACATGGACAAAAGTGGCATGAACCATAGTTTGTCACTATATAAATATAGTACTTTCCATGTGGGTTAAAAAAATATGTGGGTGATAGTTTTATCATTTTTTTAGTTAGTTATTTTATAAGTTTTTTGGTAGTATAAATAAAATATGAATGAAAATGTAACAAATCCCTATGTAATTCAAATATATGTGGATAGGATTTCTATATCAAAATATGGTTCAAAAATGGTGTACCAATAAATTCTATATATATTCAACATGTACTCATATCATATCAATATGAAAACAGAATAATAAAATATAAATGTGGATGATATAAATTTTTATAATGAATTTAAATACTATATATTTTTAAGAGGAAGAAAATTTTAGGTAAACCATTCGATTTTTTTACCTAAAAAATAAATTAATTAAAACTAAATGTTGTGAAATAAATAATAACTAATGATTATTTTCCTGCTATGGAGCACTAATTTTACTTCACCATTAGTCATACATTGGGGACACTCCACCAGTATTTATTAAAAATGTATATCATGTATTTATATTATAATTAGTAGAAGTTTTTAGTAGATTTTCTGAGAATCAAATTATCTTAGAAGCTATATAATACCTCAATAGAAATTCATTAATAGAATGGATGTGTGTACTAAAAAAAGAAAAACTATAGGTAGAAAAGATGTGAGTAAACCTTAGGTTATGAAACACTATGCACGTAATAGAGATTTGTGTAAATGAACTTTGTACGAAGATGAAGAATATTTCCCCATTGAATATGTATGAGAGAATAAATATCCATACTAGAATCCCTTATTTATTGGACTATATTCATATCATCCAGTAACGTTATGTCTATATTAATAATTTATTCCAATTATTATTTATTATTCAATAGGAAAGTAATAAAATTCATAGTTTTAAAAATCAATTCATTCTCTATAATTTCATTGATAACTCTTATTTCATGAGAATTATTAGCATTTATAGGTGTTTCAAGTTAAATGTCGTTAAACTCGATGCGTGGAGAAACTGGGATAATCTCAACCAAAGTATTTGATTCCACTAAGTCGAAAATAATATTTCAGCCCTTTGTTGTATCTATATTTTCATCATAATATTCCCTCATTTGTACATGTGTTACAATGTAATAAAAATAATTTAAGTAATCTCATTATTAATATATTTCTATAATGTTGTTAGTTTCCACAATCACCATCATTAATTGATTTCCTAAATCCTCAAAATTTAAAGCAACTTCCATTATGGAAAATGTGCCTAAATCATACTGATTCATAGAAAGAATTTATTTATGGTTATTTGAATTAATTTCCTCAGGAATATGGTAATTAATAGTATCTCGAATAATTATAAATTTATCATAGTAAATAAGGGTCACAATTCAATGTTTTCTTCATTCTAGAATGTATTATCATCCTCAAATGGTATATGATGATATGAATTATAGGAATATATTCGTACGTTGGGGTGTAAGGTTTATCAACTCATAATAATGGGATATGAAATCACATTATCTTAGGGGAAATTATATCCAAAAATATATAAGACTATGATATTGAATTATAAAAATTTGATTGGAATAGAAGAATCAAATTGTGATAGAGTTGATTCGTTTATATAATTATTAGAAGAATGATCAATAAATGTAAAATCATCATTAGACTCAAGAAATGGATATTATTAATAGAGAGCCACTATAATACAATCCTTACTAGAATTATTCTGAGTTAGGATATAATGTTTTAGTGATGAGGCTGATTTTACTATCTTTCTCACTTCCATTTAATGTTTTTTCATTGAGGAAACCAATTCTATATTATGTTCTTCATTAATTTCAAACCTTCTATTTACCTTATTCATTGTACTAATAATTATGCATTCCAATATTAATTTTTTTGATTCACATAGTGATTGTAAAAATTGAGCATCATCATTTAGTTCGAAATGTTTTTGATGTTCTACACAATCTTGATATTAGATAGTAAAATTTTTAAATTTCTATAAAAGGTACTGTAACAAAGATAGATTACCTAAATTAAAAGTACTAAATTTCCAAAAAATGTAACTTTAAGAATAATAAAATGATGGGTATAAACTAAATTTATAATATTGTGAATAATTATCCCATTAATCATGACCTTAAGAATATAATATCCCATATAATAAAACAAATTTCTCGGAGAACTCATGAGAAGTAATAAATTATAACCCATATCATGCACTACTGGTGGATAGAGATGGTGTTTATTGTAAACATTTTGTGTTTCTTATTCTATCCTAAACTCCTAATTGCCATGAATTTTGCATCAATGAAAAAATTACCCAAATTAGTAAACTGTTTTTGTTTTTTTATGTTTTTTTCCTAAATCAATATCTATCAAGGGATTCCTAATGGTAAAATTATACATAAAAATAGTTCTAATTTTTTTTTTCATTTTCGTTGTGTGATAAATATTTTAATTTAAAAAAGCTATAATTCTAGTAATAGTGGTATTAGGGAAAATCCATTAGATAAATTTTGTGTAGATGCTATAAATATTCTCTTCGATAAATTTTTATGTAGATGAATTATTAATGTAATAAAAACTGAAAATTAATTAAATAAAATAACAATTTAAATGAACTAAAAATACAAATGGAAGAAGGTGGAGATGAAAGAGTTAGAGTTAAGAATTATTCTTAAACGCAGATGATTCTAAATATTTTATTTCTATATTTAATTGGATTATTTAATTTCTTATCATTGATTATAAATTTAATTAAAATATTAGCATTTTCTTACTCTAATTTTAGATAATACTCTAATTGTTCGTATAATTATTCGATATCTCATTCTCTAGAGTTATGAAAATTTTGTGAGAAATTTCAAGGTCAAATAAATTAGTAAAATATAGTAATATGTTTCTCCCAAAGTTGAGGAATTTTTCTATGGTGAGTTTTGTCGCATAAGATCATTATTAATGTATCACATACATATGTTTTAAGAGAAATGACAAAAAATATTTATTTTTAATTAATATGTTATTTAAATAAAATTAACTTCTGTGCAACTAAAAATTATCCCAAGAACAACATTGGATTTACAATAATTAATTCATCTAATAGTCTCCCACGTAGGATTACTATAATGTATCACATGAAAATAAACTAAAGAATGTATAAATATATCATTCTAAAATAAGATAATTAGATTATATAATTTAGTTAAATAACAATCCAATTAAATTCAATTCAATAGGTAATTCGACATGAAAAATACATAGAGGCATGCAAGAACCATTGCACAATCAAAATTCTGACATAGTAAATTTAGATAGCCGTAGAATAAAAATGAAAATAAAAATAATAAAATATCAATGTGTTTGTGTTATTTAATATATCATCACAATTACAAAATTATCATCCAATAATGAGAGAAATTAAATAATTGATAACTAACATTATATTGTGAACTATTTCATTATATTTCAATGCATGTTAACCACCACCAAATGAGAACCCAACTTGAAAATTATGAAGATGATGATTCCAATGCATGTCACATACATGAATTACCACTACATGTGGGTGAAATATGAACCATTAATGAAACATTGTGAACACCAACAACACCAAGAGGGGTGCACATTGGTCAATCCACCCATGGGCGGTTCAACCTGGTAGATGATCCTCGGCCTATCATAGTTAGTGTA
The DNA here is from genome assembly GCA_963277665.1 of Viscum album. Lineage (NCBI taxonomy): Eukaryota > Viridiplantae > Streptophyta > Magnoliopsida > Santalales > Viscaceae > Viscum > Viscum album. Next base: position 616,072,067 of record OY728155.1, on the reverse strand, counting down.
GGGGATATTATTCACACCAAGTTAAAGATTAAGTTTAGGTTTAGTATATCTCTTGATGAGTGATTTGGTGGGTTGTTCACTATAGTAGATCCACCACACACTGGGGTGAGGTCAGTTGGAGGGTGGTGAGAAAGTTTTTAGGTGGACCATTCTCAACATGCATGAAGGGTAGATAGAAGATGATTGAATCATTTGGTTTGTTTTACATGCTGAGGAGGAATTGTGGACACGTAGGAAGATGATGTGGATATATGAATTTCTATGTTTTCATTCACATGCATGGGAGCATGATCGGTGGAATCTTACTACTAGAAGGAAGCACACATTTTTTTTGTGAGATGGAAGATAGAGACACGTATTTTGGTGATGGAGGATAATGTGAGAATATGGATAGTTCAACATTGGCTAGATATTGTCAACTATGTAGGTAAATGTTTCTATCTAGGGTTTGTATATAATGAGGGAGGGTCTTGTGATGTCCAGGTCCATGAATACCTATATGAAAATGAAATTTCAAATTTTAAAAAAAACCATGTGAAATGTTTAGAATTATGTTAATAATAAAAAAATATGATACAAATAATAATTTATTTATGGTTTTAAAGGATATAAGAAACCAAACACATACACTCATGGTCCAGAAATGAAAAATAAAAACTAATATTAATAATACCAATATTAAGTATAATATATAGGATTAAATAACATATTATAAAAATATATAGATTGATTTTAAATTAATAATAATAATAATAATAAATAACTAATATTATAAAATGGGTTGATATTAGATTTATTAACAATGGGAGTATTAGCGAATTATTGCCAATATGGGATGGGTTTGATTTTTTGACTTGTCTGGTTGTTTAGGAAGACATAGCTAATAAAGGAAGTATTGATGATTTAAAGATTTTTTTGGATTCATCATTTTAGGACTCACAAGGGTGACATATGTCAAGGATGATGTGGATTTTTTGAAATAAGGAGCATGATTGACTTAGTTATTTGATGTGTTGAAAAATTTAAGGATGTGGGCATGTAGTGTGGCATAAAAGAAATAATTCTCATATGTATGGATAAATCCATGTGATAGTACCTAGTAAAGTTTATAGGATGATCCATGAAGGGTGGTAATCAATTGGATTATATATGTAATTAATCGGATGAGTATTTTTTGATTAGCATACTCTATAATTTGGTACTTTTATTTGTATAAGAATCATTTCATGAATTCTGTAAGCATCAATTAGATTTTTGTAAACAATATTTTGGTTTTCATAAACATTATTTAGGGATAAAATATATTCTTAATAATAATTCATGGTCTGCATAATCCTAATTCATGGCTATGTAACCATCATCTATATAAACATGAAGGCTTTACGTTAACATGTTTTATGATATATATAAATATGATGCTATCTAAGTAAGCATCATGCTTTATAAAACATGTTTAGACCATTTAAAACATAGTGATATTCTAAGAAAATAAAGTTTGATTATTTAATATTATATTCCTAGAGGTTATCCTAATATCATACCATTATTCTAATATTTGAAAATGGTTTTCTTATTATTTGATTCGACTAAAATCCATGATATATGAAAGAATTAAAGGAGGGAGTTTCATTAATATTTTAGTTTTAACTACAAGGTATGTGGTTATTCCATAAATTATAAGATAATTTTACAAGGAGTTAAAATCTATGTGGATATTATTAAATCTATTAAAAAAATTTAAGGCTATATAATTGGTGGAGATCATAAATATAACAGGCCTAGTGTTTTCCATTATACACTCCATAACAATATTTTTTTTATATATAGGATGAAAAAAACATGAATTTTTTTTGTATTATTAATACATGTTGAGGTAAAGGTTATAAGAGTTGATTATTTATAGTATATAAAGAGATATGGTCAGTATATTATCATTAATGTAATTATGTTGGTTGACATATGAAAAAAAAACTTCTGATGTGATCACTGAAAAAATATAATAGAATGACATTTTTATACATAAATATTACATCTATTTTAAAAAATATTCAATACATTATAATATGATTTATGCCAGAACAATAATGGTTTAGATTCTTTGGATATAAGATATAAAATCATCATATTTTATGAAATATCTTCAAAATATGACATAAATATATTTCCCTCATAGTACGCTTCATATGCATAGCATACTAAATACTTTCTTCATAACATGGGTAAAATAAGTATAAAAAATGTGTGATCTTGGATGATTTGTAAGGGTAAACATAGAATATATCAATTAATGATCATATGAAAGCATAAGATAAGAATAAAGGCACGAGATCTTGACCCCAACTTATAAAGTTAATACCAAATCTGAAAAAGATAATAAAAATGAGTTATGACATAGAACATTATCATTTCTAAATACATGAATCATATGATTGATAATTCCTCATAACTCAATCATGAACCACAATGTCAAGTCATAAATCTATGTGTCATCATTATAAGTATAAAAAACCATTTCATATGCCATGATTAACAACCAAAACCATTGTATTTGGAATCAAAACCTATTTTACCAAATAGATCAAGAAAATCAACTTGGTTACCATAAAAAATCTAGAATTTCAACTCATTTCCCCTAACACATCAAGAACGTCAGCTTTTTCCCATCACAGATCAGTCACATTAACTTGACTTCCATCATTATCTCATGATATATAACACTTTACCAATGTATTGGATAGAGATATAAGTCCTACTAATCACATACTGGAAGTAATATATGTGTTTCTCAAAATATCATAAATCATTCATCTTATCAGAACCCATGAATGAAATGGGTTTTATAATCATTTCATCATAACATAACTCATTGGAAGTGATATGAGATTCATAAACATCATTTCTCCATAAACATAAATAATCCAAATAGTGCACACAGATGATTTCCTTGGATCATATCACCCATAAATTATAATTAATATAAAAATATGTCATATTATATTGAAAATATTTTTGGAATATCAGTTGGAATAATTATTGAGAAAAATAACTATTCCATTTTAAATTTATATTATAAAAATGTTTCATGCTTCTAAATGAAAACATTTTTTTTGAAAATAGACTTATAAATGTATAAATTAATATTTATATAATTTAGGCATCAAGAAAAAAGTAAAATATTTTCATGTTGTATATGTTGAAAACATTCCTTTTCATTTTTTTAATAAAAGTCACAAAGTACCTCATTTGGAAATGACAAAAATATTCTTTTCAAACCATTTTGTAAAACTTAAAAATGGGTAAAAATGATTTTAATTTTTTAATAGAATAGTAAAACCATTTTTAAACTATTTTTTGAATTCATGGACATGGAAGAGTAATATTCTCACGTGGAGACTTTAAGATACATAATTCTAAATAATAATGAGATTGTGAAATAAACCCTTACCACTTTCGCATTTATTTGAATAATAATTCCCATGAAATAATAAAATTAAATAAATATTTAAATTCCATGAATATAAAATGATTGTTTCCTTCTAGAATTGGGGATGATCTCATTGAGTTAAGATTCAAACATTCCAAGCAGTTTCTAATGGGTTTGTTCGTAGAACCAGAAACATCCAATGATTCTATATCCATTTGAACATACATTCCAAATGTAGGCACTCATTAGTTGTGGACTAATGAGGATTAGGAATTTTCATTGGTTGAGAGGATGGGAGGCCGGACTCATCACACCATTTTGAGGGGAATTATTGTCTACTCCGGGACTCTCTTTATAGATTTAAGTTATGTTCATGAATCCGTATTATATTACCAAGTATAAAATGTGTTTTCCTTTAGATCTTACAATCAATGATTGATAAGTAGGAAATTTAGAGAATCTTTTATATGTATTCGAGATTCTTCATTGATAGAGAATCATCTATATTTGTTAGAGATTCTTCGTCAATGGTATCCTTTGATACGTAAAAGTCTCTTGCTCATTATGATGACCATACTAGTTTTAAATCCACTCAATGGGGCACTTGATGTTTATTGTCATTCAGAAGGACATGGATTATTTCAAAGTTGGGATCGTACCTGCAGATGGGCTACCTACGTATCCTTTTTTTGGAAAAGGAACCAAAACCCACGTAGTTCGAGTAAGGGAGTATGATGTTTACACATGATTGATGGCTCCAATAAAGATGTCATGATTACTTTTACACTCTAAGCTCACGTGAGTCATGCTCGGTGTGAGAAACAAGAGGTATCGGTGAAACTAGACAATTGTGCCATGAAAGATGCAGTGATGTGGGGCTTATGTGTGTATGACTGCCCAAATAGATGAGGATTAATATTTACTTCAGGGAAGTAATATAGGAACAAGGTCTATAAAGATATATGCGCTTCATCGATATTTGGATACCCTAATCTTGGGGCTTACTACTAAGGAAGATGCCCATGTTAGGAGGGGACTTATGATTGGGTTTTACCCCTGAGAAGGAAGTCCAAATCAAAAGTAAATTAATACTGGTTAAGAGAAATTAGGACTGGGGCTTACTCTTGAGAAGAAGGCCCATGTTAAGGGACTTGAAAAAATTAAGGGACTTGGGGATTACTCCTAAGGAGGATGCCCATATTTGGTAACATTAAGACCGGGGTTTATTACAGAAAAGGGAGACCAGGTTAAAGGAATTATGGTTGGGGCTTACTCTTGAGGAGGATTCCCAAATTAGGGGACAGGGGCTTACTCCTGAAAAAAAGAAAGTCCATGTTAACAGAATTATGGTGGGGGATTTCTCCTAAGGAGGATTCCCATATCAGAGGACTTGGGGCTTACTCTTAAGGAGGATGCCCAAAATTAATGGGAATTATGACTCGGGATTATTCATGAAAAAGAGGCCTAGGTTAAGGGGTTCTCTCATCTTAAAGGATGAGGTTGAATGAATGAAATCTCAATCTTTAGTGACATAAAGATGTGTAAATCGCTAGGTTTTGAGAGATTTTCCACAGAGTTCCATTTAGACAAGGAAGTGAAATCAAGAAATCATGCCATAAATGGATTTTAAGAGTGTCTTGAAGACTGAATCTTGAATAGGAGAGGTGTAATGGCATAAGAGGGGTGAAATGGGCATGAAAGGCACCCAAAAAGATAGGGGCGTGGAAGTCCTGGCAGGCACATAGGTACTGCGTGGGTGCACAAGTCTCTGGTCGTGCAAGTATACATGCGCAGAACATGTGTACTTGCGCGATTTTCATCCCTTAGGGTAATACTTGGGCGATACTTGGCTCAAAACCTTGGTATTATCCCTAGAGTCTTTCCAGAAGATTGCATGCAGGTTCTAGTGAAGAAGTAGGGCGGCACGCAAGTGTGTCCATTTCCCTTAAGGGTAAAACACTTAGGCGCACAAGTGTTAGTGAATTCTAACACTTAGACCTTACTCTTCTTGTTTATACCTTCCATTCTAGGTAATGAATTACCTTAGAAGTGTTCGGAAGACCTGAAGAAGAGACTTGGGCGTTCAGATCTCTGTATGTGAATTCTTGAAAAATTCCTCCCGAAATGGGGGGGGGCCATCAGGGGTATTTATAGGCTGGAGAAGACCCCGGGAGGTTGTCACATAGGGCGCACAAGTCACTTGCACGACCATTAGGTGGCGTGCAAGTATACTTGCACGACAGTAAGGGAACATGCGCGACCCTAGGTCCTTTGGCTCCTTTTTCATTACTTTATCGATTTTTTATGTTTTCTTCAATGGATGAATCACTTTGTGATAAGTGATTTCCCTTTCCATTTTTTTAGACAATGTGACGAAAAGGACCTTCAACAATGATATTAATGAATTAATATATCAATTATTCATTATATACACTACATTAACGTAAATAGGTTCATAACATCAAATATGTCACAATGAAAAAAAAATGAGATGAAGAACCCTTACCTAAAGTCTCTCCTCTCATTGTCCATGTTAAAAAATCTTATATAATAAAAATAGATTTATTATAAATTTTTCACATAACAATATTCATATCTATCATAACATGTTTGGTTTATTTATAACATCACATATCATATTAATTAATATTTTTTTTAAATTATTGTTTAGGGTGTTAACTACTTCAATTTACAACTATGTTTCAGTTCATTAGTCTAAGGCCTTAGACTTTGATCGTGGTACCATAATTTGAATAATTTTAATCTTGTTTTAAAAATAATATATATGTATTATATTCATATTTAAAATAATTCATAAAAATAAATATATAAAAATTAATTACATCATTCATGGAGACAGTTGGTTGTACGTATGCAAGACCATTGTCTTCATTTCTTAACTGATGGAATAAAAAAAAGGTTAATTAATATGTCACATTTGAAAAATAATTATTATATAATATTTATACATAAAATTCATCCTTATTACTATCCATGTAAAATATAAATGAAAAACAAAACTCATCACATCATAGAGTTGGTAGTCCACACGTACTCATGAATGATGTGATCATTTCCCAAAGTATTGTGTTGACCTCCACTAGTTTTAATACTCACAAATCATGTGTAATTAGGTTACATCATGTTTAAATTTGTTTAATTATGTTTAGTCAAGTTTACTTATCATCTTAATCTATTCTTTTAATGTTTTGTATTATAAGACAAGTAGTCAATATTAGACTAAGTATGAGTCACCGTGAAGGTGTACTCACTATTGGACATCCTACTGATGACAGAAAAAATGTCTAAGTATGAGCTATGATTGATACGGGATTTATAATAATATGTAACTATTAATTGTCTCACTATCAACCCAAATTCTGGATTCTAACAATGGATGATACACCATCACTCAAGTTGTTGATGCATTGACATACCATTTTTCATCCTACTGATAGCTTATAGCTTAACACATAATTGTTTCCAAGGACAATACACCATAACATTGTGCTACAGATTTCTATGTCATTGTTTCATCAACCTACCAACATAATGACATACCGATGACATCTGAATTTTTGATATGTATTATTTACCAGTATGAGCTACTGATAACATGACTCACCGCCAAGAGGAAATACTATAAGGGTGACCTATTATTCAAGAGTCAGTGCTACTTGCATCAGTGTTGTAGATTTTAGAATTATCTTCGTCCGATACACCAGTTCTAAGACACGGCTTCCAAACCTATAGTTCCTAACACACCATCAAATCTTACTTTTTCATTTAAATTAAAATTTATTCTAATGATCATATTTATGAAACATAGTGCAATTATTTAGTTTAATAACTTTTCATATTTTATCGACAAAATTAATATCGATGTTAGAGATGAGTATGACGTACGAGCTACCTTAAAATAGGATACTTTTATGGTGCAGTGTATAAAAGGAATATCTGATCAAAGAGCTGAGAGATGTGTCGAGCTGCTCATGTACCTAATAAAAACTAAAGAACTGAAAATAGTAGAATCATAAATATAATAATAAGATATTAAACTAAATAACATAGTGAAACAACAAAATACGGAGAGTATAATCACTACTCGATCAAACTATTACCTCCCTGGAAAAAGTAGATAGAAGCTCCCACGAAGTCCTGTTTTGTCTATTTATTTCTTGAATTCGACTCAAGCTACATTTCATCTCAACTTTGAGGAGTCTAATGGAACAATTATTATATATATTTTGTGGTATGGATTGTTCCAAACATCCAGGGTGCTGGAATATTGAAAATGTATCCCATACCCTACTTGTAAAACATTTCTACCCAGGTATACTTTTTGTATAGAGGTATTGATAAAGGGAAACATATAGTTTCCAGTGTTTTGAATTATATTTCTAGGTTGGAGTTGGGTAAGAGGGCGGAGCTAGTGCTCGATATTCTCATGAGATAGTTATTAGGTTGTTATGATTTACCACAATGAATTTCTTATTGAACTTTTTACAATTAGTAATTATAACATCATCTATTAAACTCACAATGTTATAAATTTGCATTGGTTACTTTTATTTAGATATAACATTCTTTCTTTCATGGTTGTATCTCCTTTATATATTTTTTTAATTGATTTGTACCTGATATACAACAATTTAACTCTAATAGTGAGGGTATAGTCACCCCATTATACCACCATTAAACCCTCGCTACCTGTTAGAAACCTCTAGCGTATGTAGAGGCGTGGTTGAGGCCTTGTAGAAGCCGATCCATCTACTAGATTAGTTTTCATTCAAACTAGAATGTTACAAATTGGTATCAAAGTATATTTCCTTTGAGTTACTATTTTTTTCTGGTGGATATGAGACAATGAATTTTTTTTATGTTGTAAATACCCATGAATAGGAGTGATCAACCCACATATCAGGAAAATTCCAAGTGTCTAGGGTTAGGTTTGTTATTTTAGTTGTTACAATTACTCTTGATTATGATTTACCATTGATTGATTGGAGTAATTTCCATTTCATAAAAATTTATGAGATTTAGAAATCACCCTTTTCCTGGTACGGAAAGGAAGATTCATTACACGCATCATTATAGGTGTATATATATTCTAATTCCAAACATATTTCCTTCCATGTTGATTGATTTATTAAAATAATTGAAGATGTTTTTGTGTCATACATGTTTTAATATATTTTTTTACATTTTATGTTAGGTATTTCACCAACATGTTTAGTTTTTACCTGATTAGGTAAATTTTTTTATGTCGTGTTACATTACAAGATTGTGCTTATTAATTGTGATTGCTTAAAAATTATAATTCTTTGATATTTTTATGCATATGATGAAAAATCTAGTTCTGATTAAATGGGAGTCAACTTCTAATTCATAGGTAGTAGTTGTACCTTAAATCTATAATGTGATGACCCATATAACCGAGATATTATTGATGTTCATTGTATAATGAAAAATTATTTTATGAATGTTAAATATATTAAAATTTACTTTTTATCTTAATTAAGTTTTATTTAGTTAAATGGTATCCAGTTTGTAATTAGTAAAGATTATGGGAACTTTATGAATTCAAATAAAGAAACCCATATAATAAAACTATAGTGGCTTCACCATTTTTATTTAAAGACTTTTTCTTGAATGGAAATAATGTAAAACATTTTTTTAATTTTAAAACTACGTAGTTTTTGTCAAATGGGAGCCATCTCTAACATGAAATGTGTATGGGAACATTATAAGTTGTGAGGTGGTATCTCATAAAGCAGAACCATATGTTGTGGGCCTTTCCTTGGAGACTGATGAGTAATTTAATATCTTTTTCCATTAAAATTTTAGTTTCCTCATTGAGGCTCATACCTCTATTGATTTGTCTTAATTACCTATGTGCATAATATTATAAAATCACAACTGGAACCAGGTAGGTCAATTGGGGATTTATATTTATAAAATTGAACTCCTAAGGGTGTTTTCAAAAGTTAATTGCTTAAATTGTTCGGGTTTATTTATGAACCCAGAATGTCTTAGTGGGACCCGAGTAGGTCACCATTTCTTTTACATACCATAATGCCTAACCACATGTGGTTATACACATGACTGTATTAGGGGATTTATAATGTGTCAAGGACACCTATATTGTTTTACATGTGAGAGTATGATGTATTTCCATTTGTAAACTACCCCCTTTAATTATTATATAACCTTTTTTAATCTACTAGAGCTATTTTGGGTGAGGCCTGATAATTAAAACAAATTGTGTTTAAAATGGGGTTTATATGATAAAATGGACTAATTATAATGAGATTTAAATAAATAATATTGCTTAAACAGGAATATTAATTTAACTTACCTATTTTTCTTTTTGGATTTAATTATATTCTTTTCCTTAGGAATGGTATTAGTCTTCCATTAAAACTACACCTTTAAATGGATAAATAAGGAAACGATCCCCAATTTAATGCCTTAAAAATGGATCCTTACGTGGTGTTCTTAGCCATAAATCCCATGTAATGTTATTTATAATCCTTCTTCATTTTTCTTTTGAAATAGAATATGATTGTTTCCATAGACTCATTCCTTCCCATGTCTGAATCTAAATGACCGACCTTTGAGCATAGTCTCATTTCGTAGGTGTGACCTTGTTTGGTTTAATTCTCCCAGCTTTGGTAAGTGGCTATCATGTTTCATGTAGCACCCTCAGATCATTATAACACTTGTTTGTTTCTTTCAAGTAGTTTCTCTCAAGTGGTACTGTTCGTGTTAAATAATCCCTTATAGGCCTTTTAGATTCTAAAATTACACCCATGTTTTGTTGGGTGGGAGTTTTTTGGATGAACCTCTTTCCATGTGTGAGAATTCTAAAATTATTAGTTTGAGTGTGCTAGACATTCCAAAGGCTAGTTTGAAATATCAGTAGGTCTTGTAACCCTTCTTTTCCTTGATTTATAGTATGGAATAAATTGTAAGTATTTAACTTATTCTATAGTCATATGATGGATGTGAATCTTGGGTAAATCCCCAGTATGGACCATTAGATAATTTAATGTGTGTGGCTAATAATCATATGGATAGTATAAAGGATGTTCCTTTTTCTCATAAAATCTCAGGATAGTATGCATCAATATACACATTACACGTCATATTATTAATTATGAATTGAACCATTTGAGTTTAGTGGTACTAATTTAGGCTTTGATTTGGTATGATTTGACCACTAATTAGATCTTAAGTAGAGATACTTGGGTGTTGATAAAGTTAATGGATCATCCCAATGTAAGTAATCATGTTTTAAGAAGCATCAGTTTTTTCAAATGTTGGATGGTTGTATGGCCTTTACACCTAATGCCATGATGATTGGGAACTTGAATTAGAGAAGCATCACATGTACGTCATGATTTAAATCTAATATAGTTCTCTTAAGTGACTGATAATATCTATCTCTTTGGTTAAATTCTTATTTAAGCATGATGAATAACTCTTAGGCTGGGATCAATGGTCTATGGAGCATGTGCAGTGGAATGAGATATCATTACCTATTGAATACAATGTTAAGGAAACTCTTAATGTAGGGAGCATCACATTTAATCTCATTAAATATGTCCTTCTAAGTGAAAGGAGCACAGTCTAGAGGACCATTTCAAACTAGGAAGAATTTCTCAAAATATCATGTTACGGGTAATATCAGCCATACAATTTAGTGTTTTCTTGAGATCGTGATATTGTTTTGTTGGGTGACCATGGGATTCCTTTCATAGAAAAGGTGTCATTGTTGGATAATGTTGGTTTTTTAGTGGATATATCATAATCTTACAAGGAATTCAAATAGTAATGGCTTGATTGCCTTCCCCTTTTCTGAGGGAAATAACCATTTGAAAACGTACAGAGCACTCTACCCTCTTTTTAGAAAATTGTCACAGATCCTTAATGGAAATAGATAAAACCCTATTAGTGTACTCTCATATTTAAGGATACCATTTCCCATATCATTTTATTATCTATGTACCCTAAGAGAGCATCAATATTATTCCATGCTAGTGTTTTTAAATACTATTGGGTATGTTTGAGTGGATATTATTAGAGTTGTGCTTCAGAATCATGATTTCTTTTAAAGTAATACTTATTCCTGAGTGATACATAAGTTTCCAAATTAGGAATTCCATGGAAATATCAGAGGACCTCAACTCTTTCCTTTTACTAGATCACAAAGAGGATGTCTCTTTGGCATCATTTGGTGTTCTTGTTCTGTGGATGTTCGTCTTGTAAAAATATCTCTCTTGTATACCCCGAATGTATATTACCATGGATGAGCTCCTTGGATTAAAGTTGTGGAATTTGAGGTTACCCTGGTTTTTCTTTCAACCCTAGAAGGGGTGGTTTACCATAATGATCTTAATAAGTTATATCAAGTGTTTTTTCCATGTTTCTTCTATGGAAAAATAGTTTAAATGTGTGTTTTTACTAAGTTCATCAACGAAAAGAGGATACTAACCCCAATGATACTTATCAATGAGGTCCCAAGGTACCTTTCTATTGAGGAATCAGGTTTGGATATTGAAATTCATCATACATATATGTTGGTTTCCTCATTGGTAGTTGACCAGGGATGGTGCAACATGATACCCCTATCTTGTCTTATGCAGTCAGTGAGGAATCGCTTCTTGAACTCGTCGGGTAAGATGAGTGTAAGGTTGATGTTGAACACTATTTTCATTGAATTCTTAGCATCGTTAGTTTAAATAGGTTTATTTGGATTGGACCCTTTTATCCTATCGTTTCTCATGTCGTTATCATCATTGAAATTCTACAGGCATGTCTTGAATAGAAATTATGATGGTAGAGATATTGTGATTTGGAGTTGGACCTTAAATGACTAAACCTATAGTGGTAGAACCATGGTAAATTTTGAGGATGAAATGATATAATTTTTGTATCTTGTTTTGGATTGGATCGTTTATGCTCCGTCTTGAGGTTTCAACTCTGAAATAAGTGTTTTCTTCTGTTTCTACAGTTTAAGTGTCATATTCTTGAGAAGTGATTGCTAGTGTGTTGGTCCATCCAAAATAAAATGTGACTATTTGAATTAGAATTTACAAACCTTGTAGGTTGGCTGATGTTTTTGTTGTTCTCGTAGTCTTCTTGGTGATGATAAGTTATAAGGTGGAGAGGATTAAATGACCCTTGTTTTGAGTTAAGGTAAAATTCCAAGGGAATTTGAATTTTCGCATTGATGGAAGATACATTTTTAAAATTGGAATTTAGAATATAATTATGAGTGTTCTAACACATCAATGTGTAGATTTTAGATTTGGGTAAATTATTTGGGGTGTCTTTGGGTGTCTTTTTATGATTCGAAAACATTAGGCCCCAAAAATCAAATCTTTGGAGGGTCTCTATAGGGTGCATTGTTTTTCAAAAACTATGCAGCCCTCGGCAGAAAACCATGAACCATATTTCAGATGAGTAAAAAGTGCCTCATGGGCTATGCATGGTGTACCGAAACTGTGAATGTAGCCCACATGGATTTTTTCCACATAGGTAGTAACCATGAACTATTCACCACATGGTTGTCACATAGTTTGGACAAACTACACTGCCAAATTTTGAGGGGGAAATTAAAAAATATCCCTTAATGAAATCATTGAAACTATTCTATATTTTTTCTCCACTCCTCCAACCGATTTGTCGTATATTCCCTCATGTATATATCCTCTTCCTCCTCTTCCTTGGGGTTTGTGTTGCCTTCAATAATCCACCGACTAAATCCTTCATCATCGGAAGTAATTCATATATAACATTATGCTCTTCTATACTGTATATTTTTTTTCAAGGTTCATTATCCATTCATTGTGCTATTTTGGTTCGAATCATTTTTTCCTATATTCCTTGTGGATGTTTATTTTATAGTTTTCTCTCAAACTAGACCAAATCAAGGCTCAATATTGTATGTGTGAGACACCATTCATATATGGTAGGTGGACATGGCCCTTCCTATCATTTATACAGATTTTAAATGACCCACCATCATGCCGCTCATTGAAATATTCTAGTGACACTTCATTATTTCCAAATAAATAAATTAAAAGTTTTTCTATGCCCTAAGTGACCTATCCTTAAAGAGAAACCCTTCCATGGGTCATTTTCTTGGTCATTGGCCACCCCTTTGGGTGTCCCACTGTTAATGGACATTTTTTACCATTACGTAAATGGTTACATCAACATGTATGAGTTTCTCCTTTGATTAATGACTTTATAATTTAAATTGAAATAAAAAAATTAGATGTCCATGAGTTTCGACCATGACTTTCAGGCCTCACATATTATAATTGAATTTATTATGCTTGATGGTTCACCTTAGAAGCTAAAATTATCCTTGTGGGATTTTTCCTCCAAATAATTATTCCCCATGCCTTGAAGGAACCATTAAAATGTAAATATTTTGACTAAAATGACATTCATGTTTTAAAATGCTTGAACTTATGAATTAGCTCCTCCTTATGGGCTTGTTATAGATGTAATTCTAGTATAATGATTTTGTATTATAGATGAGGGTGAAATAAGGGGTTCCATGTTAAGAACCCCATGGATAGACTCTCATTTGTTCTATTATAATTGTTAATGGTTGGTAGACATTTCGGGAATGACACCACCTATGCCTAGGATGGGTTTTCTAAGCGTTATTTAATCATTCCTCTATATGAGTGATGTCGGTTGATAATTGGAGACTCCTTGGATGGGTTTGAAGGGATGATAGGTTGAACCATGACAGGAGAGAGATTTGGGACCCTACGTGTGATACGACATATAAACATAGAGGCAAGTACTTGACTTATAACACCATGCTTTGAGTGACACATGGGGCTTCATTCCTTGGTCACCATAGATAGGCTCCTTGAATTTGGTAATATGTTGAGCCCTCGAGCAATACATGAAATGTCCTATTATATTTTCATATATTTGATCAGGGTCTCTCGCAATGTATTTGGAAATTGGTTTTCAGTTGAACTTAAATTAAAAGTAAATGAATGATTTCAAAATGAGAATTGAAACCTTGATTTTTAAAATGTAGGTTCATTTACTCCAAGACCAATCACAAGCTTGGGGATAGTCTATATTCTTACATATTATCTAACCCACTTTACCTTTTCAAGAGCTTCAAGTTTAGACTCACCAGCTTTAAACAAATTAGGTAATTCTATGGGTGTCCAAGTGGAACCATGTTCAATGTATTTATTTTATTTAAATATTTATATCTTACATTTATTTACTATGGAACATTGCTTATTTTTATTTCATGAAATGGATTGGTCTAGAAATAGTGGGTGTCAGCCTACTAAGATTGTGTCTCACACCCCACTCGGGCACCATTGATACCTGAGTATAATTTGTGTTTGTAGGTACTGGTAAACTGATATAGCCATCTTCAAATGTTTTGATTTGCGTTTCTAGGATGGAGTGGGGGAATAGGATCGAGCTGGTTCTCCAAAAACTCATTAGCTAGTTGTTGGGATATATTTATTTTATCACATTGTATTGCTTATTTTAATTTTTACTACTTGTACTTGTAGCATCATTTGACATGCACACATTGTGGTAAATTGGGGGTTTTCGCCTTTTTTCAACTACTAAATTCCTTAACCCACTATGGTCTCTCTTTTATCTATGATTATGCTATTGTATAGTGATCTTCAGTTGATATAACATTCTGTTACTTTGATCTCGATGGTACAGTCTCCCCAACATAGCACAATTAGACCATCGCTACTAGTCGGCAGCCTCTGGCATATGGGGAGGCACAATAGAGGCCATGTGGGAACCAGTTCGTCTACTAGTTTATTGGTCAGTCGGGTTGGGATGCTACACCCTCACCATTATTCCAAAAAAAGATTTCCATTTATAATATCTAGATGAATATGTTTATATATTTATATATATTACTTTTTATTCAAATAAATATTATTTGAATAGTATATTTAAATACATTTAAATATATAAACTATATATAATTTTATATAAATTAATGTATTCATGTTTATATTTTGTATTTATATTATAATATATTTAAATCTCATATGTTATTATATATATCACAATATATTCAAATAAAAATATATTAAAATGTATACAACTCAAAAATAAAAATATACATATATCATATATATTATATGTTAATATATATATTTTTTACTATATTTATAAGTATATACAATTATATATATTATATATTTTATATTTATATATTTATATATTTATATATTTATATATTTATATATTTATATATTTATATATTTATACATTACCCAAATTATATTATAAAAATCTGTATTATATATTTTTATATGTATATAACTTAATATATTTATCTTATATAATATTTAACATGGATACTACTAATAAAATATATGTTTCATTTAATTTATATATATATTATTGTTATGTAATATATATTCATATAATATAATATAATATTTATATATATAAGACATTTTATGTACATTTATATATAAATATATTTTACATATATAAATATATTCATAAATATATTTATATTTACATATATATGGTTATATTATGTATACAAATATATATTTAATATATTATTTTCAATACTTATCTCTATATTAATATAAATTTATTTGTTTATTTCTAAATATCTTCATATATAGTTATTTGTATAATTATTAGTATATATATAATGTGTATATATATATAGTTTTTTTAATATTTATTTGTATTTATATGTATGTATGTAATATGTTACATATTGATGTATATAATTAAATGAATTTATATTTTATATTTTGGCATAGAAACATATATAATAAATAGGCTATTAAATACATGTATTTTTATAAGCATGTCTATGTAAGTATCTATATAATCCATTATTAGTACAATTATATATATTCTAAAAAAACAAGGTTTTTATATGCTACATATCTTATATAAATAATTTTTATGTATATATTTATATAATAAATTTATGATTGTATATTACACTTATTATTATATGAAATTTAATTTTATAGAAATAATTACATATTAATGTACACATTATACAATTATTTTTATGTGTAAATATAAATATGATTAAATACAATCACATGAATTATTTCTATAATTTATTTGTATAATTTATTTAAATACACTTATAAATTGTGTTTTAATTATATATATATATATATTATAGAATCTATTTTTTGAAGAAAATATTGGGGTTTGTGAACCGCTACTAATATCATTGATTAGCTGTGGTTATGAACCCCCTCTAATTTAAGTGATTATTAGGTGCTTTGAACCCCAAACATTTTCTTAAGAAACACAAATTCCATCTTATATATATTTATTTACATAAAATTCCTCTAAAATCTAACTGAATATATATATATAGCAACACTAATTATTATATGAGACGCAATTTTGTCATATCATTCTCTAAAATCCAACTCAATATTAAAAAATGATAAAAAATTTGGAGGGGGTTCAAAACCCCCTGTAAATTTTATGATTATCGGGCATCATGAATAACCCCCTCTAATTTATATAGAACATAAATTTTAAGGGGTTTTTCATAACCCCCTCTAAATAATCAATTCTAAGATGCTATTATTTAGTGAGGTTTGGTTAATGGTTGTAACAATGCCATAGAGTTCAATATCATAACCTTAACTTTCTGAAAAACCAACCACTGAGAATAGACTCTACATTATCTCTCGTAATTATATCCCATTAGAAATACTCTTTCAGTTCTCTATACTTCTTCTTACTTCCATGATGAGTATATAATGATCAATTAGCTCCTTCTCCAAATATATTATTGGTAAGAAGTATACATAGTTCTTGAAACTTATTCTTCCATCGCAATCAAGGTTGAAGTGAGGAATATTTCTCACTTTCTTTTGGATCTCTATATCTTCCTTTTGTTCCTCAATAATATCCACTCTAATGGATGTTTTAACATTCATTTAAACTAGATAATATTCATACCCTTACTTTAGGATTTCTAGATCTATCCTTTTTAAATTCATAAATATTGGATATTTTTTAATCATCATCATAGATAAACTACCATGATCATTTTGAGTCAAACCATCATCCACCTTGTTTTCTTTCCAAGGGTGGGAATGTATTGAGCATTCATAATCATTTTTCATATCCAAATATGTTATTTGGTGCATTTTCGATACTTTTTTAGTGAAAATATAATTAAATATTTTTTGATTAGTATATATTTTGTACTGTTCTCCATAGAGATAATTCCTCCATATCATTAATGTAGAAATTTTCACACAACTTACTCTGAATCATGAGTATGGTAATTTATCTCATGTGCCATAAATTAGAGGGATGCATAAGCTATCAAAATATATTTTTTCATGATAACACATCCCAGTCCCTTCTTCGATGCAACTCTATAGATCACAATCCTTTAATGGATATAATGTAGTGTAAGAACAGGTGCACTGACCAACAATCTTTTCATCTCCTTGATATTCTCTTTTCTTTCCACCATCTATATGAACATAACTCTTTTTTCAGTCAACATGGTTAGTGGATTATATAATTATGAAAATTATTTCACAAAACAGTGATAATATCCAAAAAACATAAGACAATTATGGATTTTGGTTATCATGGTTGTTAGTTCGGAATATACAAAGTAACACAAGAGGGGGTGAATTGTGTGTTTTCAAAAATCGTCTATAATTTTAACTTTTGAAAACAACTGTTATTTATGTGGATATGCACTATTTTTCATTTTTATGAAAATATACAATGTATAATCATAAATAAATATCATGGACTGTTATATTGGTTCGGGGTAGAGAGATACTCTAGCCCACTCTACCAATCACTTTCTCTTTGAGCTTGGTAAATTTCAATAGAATAGTACTCTTATCACAATATCATAATTCTACAGCTTAGTGTAGGAAGTTGACACCTTTAAAAAAGACCCAAAACAATGTCTTCTAGTTCATTACCATAGAACCGGTTATCCATGGATTCTATTGAGAAGTTGATACTCCACTATAACTGAGTACGAACAATTGAAACTCCAATAAATATAAAGAGTTTGATTTGATTAGTTTAGGTTGATCTTCACAGTTGCAACAATAAGAAACTGACAAATTATGGATCTTATTCTTCCAAAAAAATATATTTAAGAATTTAATATTCTAAATTGATCATTTTTGAAAAAATTTATTCAATAATGTATCAACTTAAACAGTAGTAATAATCTTATAGTATTAAAATATTGAAGATGTATATCTATAAAGTGTAGCTTCTCTCAGAATCTATTGTTCACTACAGCAACACTGTAAAATATAATTCCAATAATAAATGTGCATATATGAATCTATTATCACACACATATATATTATTGAAGATATACACTAAAGAAATATATAGAACAGAAAACCTGCTTCGGTATTTCAAATCCAAAAGAATAGCCTGATTGATTTTGGAAATTAAAATTCCAAAATGTCCAGGGGAGCCATAACATCCCATAGAGATAGGAGTGATTTTCTCCAATGAAAACTTCTCTATTAAATAATCAAAAATTGTCCTTGAATTATTCATTAATTCAACCATGACCATTGTAGCAATCTCAGAATGACAATGCGGCTTGAAAAACATTGTATTTCAGAACACAACATTGGAATGATATGCATATAATATGGTTCCTTTGAATTCCATAGGGTTCCTTTGAGTAGTTTAGGGTTCCATTACATAGTGTAGGGTTCTTTTTCATAGTGTAGTGTTCCTTTGTGTAGTGTAGGGTTCTTTTTTATAGCCTAGGGTTCCTTGGCATTGAATAAGGTTCCATAAAAATACTTTCATCCTCACATAACATAGGGAACAAAAGTAGCATAGGGATGACAATCAATAAGTTTTTCCTTATCAGCATAAAATCATGAATATAGCAATGAATAACTATACATTTAACTTTTCCGCACATAGGATATGAATTGTAAATCTAGACTCTAATGTAGGGTTTCTGATCCATACATTTGATGATTCTCCAGACATAAAAATGTTGATCTGAACACAAATTGATTTAGCATAATTTAGTGTTGACACCATACGCAATCATTTCACTACTCAGCATCATGTAGGGTTGATACCGAACATTCATTTACTGAACATAGGGTTTGATATAGTTTTTTCAGATTTATTCTTTTAACACTATCTTCCTTAAAACAAAATATAAATTCTTATAGAACTCACTCAACAAAACATCATTAGAAAAATAAATAGGGGTATTTCTGAATGTAAACATCACTAGGAATTATAGAGTATTGTTGAGACAATACATTCCCAAAAATATCCCCCTTTTTTATGATCACAAAAGCTGTAACATAATCTATAAAAAATTACAGATAACGTATGATTTGTAAACATAAAAAATAGATATAGAAAATATTTTGATATTTTGATTTCAAATTATTTTTCCGATAAAGAAAAATAGATACTTGTAAATTCAATATTTTATTTAATTAAATGTTGTTTTTAAAAAATAGTCTTCCCAAAGGGTATTCATAGATATTCTCCCCTCTCCCCTTATTCTGCTTATAAATTTTCTGCCCATTTTGTGATATCAAAAATAATGGTTTATGGAATAAATGATAGAAACACATTAAATATATCACCAAACTATAATAAATTTTATAAATACTTGTGTAAGAAGAATAAATATAGTATTGGAATTTTCATCATTTAACTAAAGTAAAAGATACTAAAAAACATGATTTGAAATTAATTTGAAATTAAAATAAATTAAAATGTCTGGATAAATAAATAAAAATCCTCCATCATTGATTGGGTCTTCAAAATAAATTTCTTTTGCTTGAAACGGTTGGGATAGAGGGATCATCTATATGAGGAATGTCACAACCCGTCCTTGAGGATTGTGTCGTGATATCCCAAGACCGCCTTCCATAGGCCAGGGGCTGGCGACTAGCACCAATGGCATAAAACCCGATATCATGGAAGGCATTGCCTTTATAAAACATAAACACATCCAACCAGAGTACATGAGGAAGTAATACACTATGTACAAAAGAAAGTACTGAAAAGTAAATGGGCCAAAATACAAACCCAACTGAGAAGTACATCTACAACTGAACGAAAGTTCAACAGAAAAGACAATCAGCTAGAAGAAAGAAGCAGCTCATGGGTCGTCCACCTCGGATCCTACCTTAAGGGTAGGTACAGTTAGACTCTTCAACAATCTCACCCTCAAACCTCTACCGAGTACCGTCTCATCGAGACGTCCACCTCCGGGTACTGACTCGTCGTGAGGTCCACCTCGGGGTACTGACTCTTTTTGAGGTCCACCTCCGGGTACCGTCCAGTCCTCATACACTCGATCTCTGTCAGCGATGTCCATCATCTACATCCAACACAATGAGGTGCGGGCATAGCTCGTGTAGGGGTGAGTATAACGATACTCAGTAGGGACCCCGAGACCCCCATGGTCTCACTAAATCCAACAAGGATAGCCACAAAGAAAGATCTCAACAGATGACCCTTACTTAGGAATAAGCACATAATTATACCTATGTTATCAAGTAACCCATCTCAATCACGAGGTAACACAAAGGTTATGAAATCAATGGATAACCACTTCTTAGGTATATGCCCGTACATATACCTAAGTTATCAAGTGAACCATCCCAATCATGAGGTAAACACAAAGGTCATTGACTCAACTCAAACTAGGATTTTCATTATCGAAACCAAACCTGCTAGAGAACAACTCGTCTGTCGAGTACAGTGGCCCTATCATGACTCTAAGGCTCTACTCACTAACCTTATACTGCTGAGGTACTCCTAAAGTCGAGTACTGCGGGTCTGCTGCCAAATACCGGGCGCCCCCTCCGCTGAGGGTCTGCCACCAAATACCAGGTGCTCCCCCTAATAGCCTATAGAGATACTCCTCATGTCGTGTACCACTGGTCAACTTCCAACTACCAGGCGCTCTGTCCGATGTGGTTATTCCACAAAATATCGGGCGCTCCGTCCACTGGGCTAACCGAATCACTACGAGTCGAATCGGTCTAGCAGTCGTCAGGTATACAACTACTCGGTCTCTGAACTCCATATTCTTGTCTTCGAGAGGGTCCACTCCATGAGCTACTGGTAGTTACTTCCAATTTTCACGAAGTATCGCGTAGAAGTATCACAAAGGACCACCTCATCATAGGAGAATCAACACAACAGACGGCGCGTCAATCGGACATCAGGTCTGTGAGTTATAAGACTTTTCGTCCCGGGGGCCCGGTTGGTTTCGTTTATGAACCAACCCGGCTGCATCTCAACAGTATCCCGAACTCCCATGAGTACACTCAAAGGAACCGTTTCTCAACATGATTACTGACGCCGTTGACGGTTCGTCAAACAGACGTCCGGTCTGAGAGTTATTAGTATTTCCGTTCTAGGGGCTCGGTTGGTTTATGAGCTAAACCAACCCGACCATACTCCAACTTCATCCAAACCTCACATGAAGTATTCCAAAATAACTGTCTCTACATGGGGAATCCAACAAAGTAGATAGCATGTCAATCGGACGTCCGAAGCTCATGTTATAACTGTTTCTGCTCAGAGGGCCCGGTTGGTTTTGGGTTCGAACCAACCCGGCCATACACAATCTTCGATGAAACCTTGAGTGTAATATACTAAAACGACCGCCTCAATCCAAGGAATCCTACACAACTAACGGTGCATCGATTGGAGGTCTGAAGCTCATGATAAGTCCGCTTAACAAAAATGGTTCGAAAAATAGGGGATCTGGGCCCGGTCCGACCCGACCCAATACCACCTGGGTCGGCCCGAACCAGTTCGACCCGACCTGGGTCCGGGTCTGGCCCGGTTGGGCACGGCCTAGCCTAGCCCGGCTCGGAAGCCAGCTACAGCTCGACGCTGGCCAAGCGGACACAAAGGGCCATGGTCCCCTTTTTCTGGAAACGGCGGACCCATTGGCGTCCGCTCTAGCAGCAGGTCGCGGGGGTTACACCCCCCGATTTCTGGGTAACGGCCGGCCATAAGGTCCGGATGGTTTTGTGAACTGCCATGGGACCCAAGAGGGGTCCCGCCTCCTAGAGTCGCCAGCGGCCACCCCTGGTGGTCCGTCGCGGCCTGCTCCGGCCGCAGTTATACTCAGCTTCTCCGGTGTGGTGCTACGGTGCCGCGCACCACAGCTGCGGTCCTCTATGTCCCTATACGGTTCAATGGCTCTACGCCGCCTTCGCCACAGCCTTGCATGGCTACAGTTCCCTGTCGATCATCGTACGGTGCAATGGCACTATGCGCCTCCACCTCCAACATCATCGTAAATTAACAAATAATAGTGAAGGAGAATTGGTCGTGTTTGTGAGGCATGATACCTCCCGTTATGATGATATCATGTGGTCATATCTTAAGTAATGAAGAACGACGATAAAGACTTGAACAAAAATAACCCCTACCTCGTTTCGTTCATCGTTCGTCAGATCTAACGTGAGGAAGACGTCAGAGTCAATGTAGTTCGTTGCGCCCACACCACGCTACTGATCCCTGCTCGTTCGTCGGTGTCTCGTCAGAGAAGATGGAGCTTCGGTATTCTTTGACGAAGTGGCGCCGTTATTCATGGGAGGAAGATGTTCTTCAACGATCGATAAAGCTCTCTACTAGTCTCGAGGTTCCACGATAAGATTTTCCCAACCAATATTAAGATGAGACTTCGTCAACCTTAATATACATGACAAGTAATCAAAATAATTCAAACTATTTAATCTATTAATAAAATATTTTTTTTCATTAATTTTGATAGGTTGGAAAATCAAAAGGAGTGAGAGGGTAGGAAGTGGAAAGGTTACATAAATAAAGAAGAGTTACAAAATAATACAAGGGGGGACGTTTATGAGAGTTATGGGAAGTTGTAAGGTTGGGGCTCATGTGGGCCCCACCTCACTGATATCCTCACATGGGTAGTTATTTGCCCCACCCCAACTCCACCATGTAGTATATAACAACTTAGATACAAAAATAAAATTATTCCACAATTTTATTCACTTCATATATAACCCACAAATTTTAACTTCTCCTCTCGTGAAAACGCAACCACGCTAAAGGTCCCCTTGAGAAATTACCCGTGCTGTGAGTTCATCAGTGCCCTCGGTTTCCAATTCTGAGCACTGGTTCAAAAGATAGAAAAACCCGCTCGTTCGTTCACTGAACGTACCTGAGCTAAATTTCAGAAATTGATTCTGGGCACACCGGGCCTCAGAATCAGGCACTGCCAGAAAATGCGTACTCATAAAATTCAAAATAAATTAAGAATAACAAAATTCCTTGAAATTTATGGCTCATTAAATTACTTCCACCTAAGGGCTTTACGTCCCCTTAATGCTTCCACACACACTAGGGGGGACAAAAGTGGTACTGAGCATGGATCTGAGCCTTCTGAACCCATGTGCTCTCCTGGAGATTAATGTGCTGGCAGTGAAAGTGCACCTGAGGAATCGACCGTCCACGTAGGACCCTCTCCTATCGATCCTCGATCTCCACTGGAACCTCCGTTAATGTTGCCACGTCATCGATGTCCAGCGCCCCGTGGTCGATGATGTGTGAAGGGTCATGCACGCATCTCCTCAGCTGAGATATGTAGAAGACGTCATGCACCTAGTGCAACTGTGGTGGAAAGGTCAAGAAGTAAACCACCTCCCCTACTATGCAGGGGACCTGGAAAGGTCCGATGATATACGGAGATAACTTTCCTCTTCGGCCAAATCTTTGTAGACCTCGTCGAGGTGAGACCCGTAAATAGACGTGGTCGCCATCCTCGAACTCTAGAGTACTCTGTTCCCTGATTGGAACTAAAAACTAAAAACTCATGGAACCATAAGGGTAAGGTTGGCCGACTTAATAGTGATCGGCCACACCCTCCTATGCATGATTTTATCTTGTGCTTCCTGTGGTTTCCTTTTCACCGACCAAGGAAAACCCATCCCAAAATTGTAGATAAACCACAACCTTTTTTCCTCATACCGTCAATTTGTGTATGAACTGTGGTTGCCCAGTCTACACTCAAACTAACGTCGTAAGGCCTCGACGTTTCCACCAAGAGGTTCCAACCAAAAAATTTTCCTTAAGGGTCAGATCACACTATCAGCTTAAGTGTGATTATCGAGTCTCCTCCCAAATGTATCTCCAGACGTGAGTATCAAGTCAAAGGATTAACCGGAAACACTAGGTCTGCGACAAGATTCGTGGAAGGAAGGGATGATTCATATCCATGTATGTTGTTATGGCAGCTACTAGTAGACACACACCGTACTTTGAATCATTCCTAGAGCCCTTGGGTCGCACTCCTTGATTGTATGCAGCTACTCTGTTCGCCTACCCTCCTACTCCCTGATCCTAGCGGGGACTACAAAGGCGGGTGTTTGTAACATGTCTAAAAGTACACCACCACATGCTACTCTGCCAGCTCTGATTCCACATCTTCAGATCTGCAGATTCATCTGTCCTTAACAATTCCTCTACTTGAAACATTTTACACGCCCAAGTCTCTGAGACTAGCGCCAGTTTCCTGCTTTCCCACTACTAACCTTCACTGGCTGTATCCACTCAACCAAATAATTCTCAACCAAAAAGGTTCTCTCTAGCACCCTAACATAAGTAGGAATGCATAGAGGAAAGGTGTTGGCCTGGATGTCCTTAAACACACCTCACACAGATGTCCGAGTCCTGAATCACTGATCGTATCGTAGTCATCAAGTACCAAGAACAATCGGTATGCATCGATGACTACTCAGCTACCGACATGTCATCCTGCCAAAGCTATATAAGACCTAGGGAACTCCCAACCACCTCATCAAGCCAATCCTCAGCTGCCTGTGAGTCGGGCTCGCCTCGAAAACTGAGGGGTATCTGATGCTGAAACACATGTAAGGTACTAATCCTACAAGTGTCATCTATTGGTACCGCCGGTTGTAACTGCTGACCAACAGGTAGTGATATAGCTGGCACACTACCTGAATGTACTATCTCAGGCATCGATTTATGCACTGAATCCTCATCACTATACATACCAACCTCATGGTCACTCACTGGGAAACACCAGTAGCTAAGTTCACCATATTCTCTACTAGTGTTTCAACTAGGTGGAAAACTCTAGCAATCGCCTCCATCCAGTCCTCTACTCCCTGGGAATCTATCTCGC
This sequence comes from Viscum album, assembly GCA_963277665.1. Lineage (NCBI taxonomy): Eukaryota > Viridiplantae > Streptophyta > Magnoliopsida > Santalales > Viscaceae > Viscum > Viscum album. The sequence continues at coordinate 616,046,430 of OY728155.1, read as the reverse complement.
CTCGTATCCTCAGAGGCCTCTAATGTTGGAACTCATGCAACACACTCTATCAATGTGCACCATCCTCTAGTATGGTTGGCGGCATCTGCTGCCTAATGGGTGGTAGTGGTGCTGGTACACCACCCGAAGGTGACAACATAGAATGGGGTCATGCACCAGAGCCTTGTCGCTATGTGGTCCATCATAGAGTACTCTCTATGAATTCCAACTGACTATCTGTGTGGAGACATCCTGAACAGATGTGACACGGTCAAACGATTTATACCTGTTGGGCTGACCTGGTTTTACTTGACATTAAAACTTTTGGTAACACACATGCAATCTGTGTTTTCATGCACTTAGTTGGAAATCAGTAGTCGGGTCCTCGTGTATGGATACGTCGGCCACCGCACCAACACTGGACTCCGTGAACTGAAGACCACACTCGGTACTATTAACACTATTTCTTCATAGAATGAAAATATCAGATTCATATGTTTTTTGGTAGAACTGACGTCCTTTGATACCAATTTGTCACAACCCGTCCTTGGGGCCCGTGTCGTGACTACCCCAAGCCCGCCTTCCATAGGCCATGGGTTGTCGACTAGCACCAAAGGCATAAAACCTGATATTTGGGAAGGCATTTCCTTTATAAAACATAAACACATCCAACCAGAGTAGAAGCGGAATTAATACACTAAGTACAAAAGAAAGTGATGAAAAGTAAATGGGCCAGAATACAAACACAACTGAGAAGTACAACTACAACTGTATGAAAGTACAACAGAAAAGACGAACAACTGGAAGATAGAAGCAAATCTTGGGTCGTCCACCTCGGGTCCTACCTGAAGGAGTAGGTACAGTTAGCCTCTTCAAAGATCTTGCCCGCCAACCTCCTCCGAGTACAGTCTCATCGATAATTCCACCTCTGGGTACTAACTCGTCGTGAGGTCCACCTCTGGGTACTGACTCGTCGTGAGGTACACCTCCTGGTACCGTCCAGTCCTCGTACACTCGATCTCTGTCAACGTTGTCTGTCGTCTACATCCAACACAACGAGGTTCTGGCATACCCTGTGCATGGGTGAGTATAACGATACTCAGAAGGGGCCCAGAGACCCTCAAGGTCTCACTAAATCCAACAAGGATAACCACAAATAAGGATCTCAACAGATAACCCTTACATAGGAATAAGCCCATACTTATACCAAAGTTATCAAGTTAACCATATCAATCATGAGGTAACACAATGTTTATGAAATCAACAGATAACCACTTCTTAGGTATATGCCCGTACATATACCTAAGTTATCAAGTGACACATCTCAATGATGAGGTAAACACAAAGGTCATTGACTGAGCTCAAACCAGGATTTTCATTATCGAAACCAAAACTGCTGGAGAACTTCTCCTCTGTCAAGTACAGTGGCCCTGTCACGACTATGAGGTGCTACTCACTAACCTTAGACTGTAGAGGTACTCCTCCTGTCGTGTACCACGGGTCTGCTGCCAAATACCAGGCACTCTGTCTGCTAAGGGTCTGCCGCCAAATACCAGGCGCTCTCCCTAATATCCTACATGGATACTCCTCCTGTCGAGTACCGCAGGTCTTCTGCCAACCACCAGGCGCTCCTTCCGCCGTGGGTCTGCCACCAAATACTGGGCGCTCCGTCCACTAGGATAACCGAATCACTATGAGTCGAATTGGTGAACAAGTCGTAAGGTTTACAGCTACTCGGTCTCTAAACTCCATACGCTCGTCTCTAGGAGGGTCCACTCCACAAGCTACTTTTCATTACATCCAAGTATCACTAAGTCTCACGTATAAGTATCACAAAGGACCGCCTCATCATAGGGGTCTCAACACAATAGACGATGCGTCAATCAGATGCATGGTCTATCAATTATAACCCTTTTAGTCCCGAGGGACCAGTTGGTTTTGTGTATGAACCAACCCAGCCGCATATCAACAGTATCCTAAACTCCCATGGGTATACTTTTGTTTCTCAATGTGATTACCGACGCCGCTGATGGTTCGTCAAACAGACATCCGGTTTGAGAGTTATTAGTATTTCCGTTCTAGGGGCCCAGTTGGTTTATGAGCTAAACCAACCCAACCATACTCTAACTACATAAAAAGATAACGTGGAGTACTAAAAAAGAATTGTCTCAACAAGAGGAATCCTACAAAGTCTACGGCACGTCAATCGGACATCCAGAGCACAAGTTATAAGCTTTTCAGCTCCGAGGGCCCCATTAGTTTTGGGTTCGAACCAACCCGTCCATAACATATCTTCTCCGAAACCTTGAGGGTAATATAACGAAATGACTAACTCGATCCAAAGAATCCTACGCAACTGACGGTGCATCGATCGGAGGTCTAAATCTCATGATATGTCCGTTTAACCGAAAATGGTCGGAAAAATAGGGGATCTGGGCCCGGTCCGACCCGGCCCAATACCCCCTGGGTTTTCCCGAACCAGGTCGACACGATCCGGGTCTGGGTCCAGCCCGGTTGGGTACGGCCCGACCCGGATGGGTGCAGCCCAGCCCGTGCAGCCTGCGGCTCGGCTCGGAAGTCGGTCGCAGCTCGGCGCTGGACGACCGGACGTAAAGGGCCGCGGCCCCTGTTTTTGGGAAACGGCAGAACCAGTGGGGTCCGCCCTAACAGCAGGTTGGGGGGGAGGGGTTACACCCCCCTAGTTTCCGGGTAATGGCCGACCATAAAGGCATGCTGGTTTTGTGAACTGTCGCGGGACCCATAAGTGGTCCCACCACCTGGATTCATCGGCGGCTGGCTCGGCCGGCCGCCCCTTCTGGTCTATCGCGGCCTTAGGCCGCATCTTGTCTCACCGGTGTAGAGTGAAGGTGTCGTGCCCTTCCGCCATGACCCACTCTGGCCTCGGCCGTCCTTGGCTTCTCCAGCATGGCATGACGGTGTCGCGCACCCTCGCCACAGCCCGCCCTGACCGCAGCCTTCCTCGGCTTCTCCGGCGTGGTGCATTAGTGGCCCGCTTCGGTTGCGGTCCTCTATGTCCATGTGATGTGAAACAGCTCTACACCGCCTTCGCCATGGCCTTTCATAGTCGTGGTTCCATGTCGATCACTGAATGGTGCAATGGCATAGTGTGCCTCCTCCTCCAACATCATAAAAAATTAACAAAGATTAGGGGAGGAGATTTGGTCGTGTTTGTGCGGTCTGATCCCTCCCGTTATAACGCTATTAAGAGGCCAAATATTAAGCAATGAAGAACGACGATAAAGTCTTAAAAAAATAACCCCTTCCTCGTGTCGTTAATCATTAGTCATATCTGACATGAGGAAGATGTCAGAGTCAATGTAGTTCGTTGCGCCCGCACCATGCTACTGATCCCTTATCGTTCTTCAGTTTCTTGTCGGAGAATATGGAACCTCGGTATTCTTCGATGAAGAGGTGTCATTCTTCGCAGGAGGAAGATGTTCTTCAATGATGGATAAATATCTCTTCTAGTCCAGAGGTTCAACGATATGATTTTCCCAACCCATATTAAGATAAGACTTCCTCAACATTAATAGACATGCCAAGTATTCAAAATAATTCGTACTCTTTAATCTATTAATTAAAGAGTGTGTTTCATTAATTTTGATAGGTTGGAAAATCAAAAGGAGTGAGAGGGGAGGAAGTGGAAAGGTTACATAAATAAAGAAGAGTTTCAAAATAATACAGGGGGAAGGTTATGAGAGTTATGGGAAGTTGTAAGGTTGGGGCTCATGTGGGCCCCACCTCATAATATCCTCACATGGGTAGTTAGCTGCCCCACCCCAACTACCCCATGTAGGATATAACCACTTAGATACAAAAATAAAATTGTTCCACAATTTTATTCACTTCATATATAACCCACAAATTTTAACATCTCCTCCCGTGCAAATGCAACTGCGCTAAGGGTCCCCTTATGTAATTACCGGAGTTGTGAGTTCATCTGTGCCCTTGGTTTCCAATTCCAAGCACTGGTTCGAAAGATAGAAAAACCCACTCATTCGTTCACTGAATGTACCCGAGCTAATCTTTGGAAATTTATTCTGGGCACACCGGGCCTCAGAATCATGTGTTGTCAGAAACTAAGTACTTGTAAAATTCCAAAGAAATTAAGAAAAAAATTTCCTTGAAATTTTTGGGTCTTTGCAAGTAAGGGATTCAACTACACAGAGAATATCAAGAAGCTTCCAAAGTAGGATCTTGAAACTATTGTTGAATACTTTTGACCATTTCTGAAGTAGCTTCCTTGAATTATTTACAACCTTCAAATTCTTAACCATATTGACCTTTAAAAACTCATTCACAACTTCTTATGACTAGATGAATGAATTCAACATGTCATTAACTTGATTAATCTCTGGTCCTAACTAGGATTCACTTGAAGTCAGTTGACTTATCAGATGTCTTTTATTTTCCAACGTCACATTTAAAAGATAACTATCACACTAAATATTATGTAGTCTGTTATTGAACACATACAACATATAGGTAAGAATATAAAACTATCTGGGTAGTTCTAGCAGTGTCTATCGAGAAGAGTTGGATGTTATATTTCTTTCCTCGAGACACTTAAATTCTATCCCAATCATTATCTTAAACTCATCAAACTATGTCTTCTTGAAAGAATCATCCTTTAACAAATAAAATTCTATTGAAATTTTATCCATAATATCGTTAATATCTCTAACAAAAATTATATTTTCATTGAATTATCTTAAATAATGCTCTTGAGCTTCAAACTGTGATACCGGTACAGAAGAAACCTTTTATTAATTAAACTTTTTCTTCTCAACATCAAATATTTCTCTAAGAAACATGATCTAATCCTCAACAATATTTACATTGATAACTGTGGGAATCCAAATATTCATAAGATGGAGTGCTAGGGTTATAAATAGCTTCCCTGTAATGAACTTATACAAAGGAAAAATATGTATCTTCATTATCAGTTGGTCTGTATTTTAAGGAAAAGCTTATAGAAACTTGAGAATCATGAACAAGAAGAGTTATATGATTAGGAACATCTTCCTGTATATGTTCTTAACATTGAGACTCTTGAATAACATGCTCATATACTTGACCCTCATGCTCAACTCCAACAGTCGCTTCATCTATAGTCTCTGGAGCATTGATTGAAATTTTAATTATTTTCTGAATAAGAGCTTATTTTATCCTTGAATTTCATTAATCATTTGGTCTTTGTCAAACTGAACCAATTAATGGGGTAATTATTTTCTCCCCACGATCATCTGATAACTACTTTTGTTATTGTTCCACACCAACTGGTAGAATACTGTATCACGAATTTCTCCATACAAAACCAAGATTACTCATAGTCCCATCATTTAATATTTTTTATAGTGATAATATATACAAAAAAACATGTTGACAATCATTCCTCTCCTTCACAAGAAAAATTAAATAATTCTTCCATAGGGATAATATCAGATCTTCGTATCTACATGGAAGTAGCGGTTTAGATTTCTTAACATAAACCAGAAGAAATTATATGTTATTTGATTAAGAAACTAAAACATGACATAAATGTCTGGGTAATGAACATTATCAAACTCAGGAATCCAAGGAAATGTCCTAGATTGAATAAAATTCAACAACACTTGATGTTTATGATAATGTTCATTCCTCAATACCTTTTTGAATGTTCTTGTTCCAAAAATGGAAAAAACAATATCATTAGGTGAATGTATTCCATTACTGATATTCCTTAATGAAAATTGAAAGTCCCCCTTATAGGGAAAAAATATCTTCTTAACCATTTATATAGATGATAATGAAAACTTAAAATCATTAATATTAGAGACAATGGTGTCTTATTTTAATCCAAGACTAAATGAAGAATTTTTGCAAAATTACTTTACTTATATTTCATATACAATCAATATGTTATCTTCTCCAAAAGTGTAAACCAAACATTGAAGTTTCATTGCTCCCATAAGTGAAATATTTATAGAATATAAATACTGAAAATCAATTAACATTCCTTGAAACACCATGTGAGATTTCCCAAAATCATATACAGTTGTTTCCAACATAGCATCAATAGAAAACCATGAGGTTTCCATCTTTGAAGATTTAGAGACTAAATGGATTGATGGTTTTGGGTTCCGGAACATGGGAATCAAAGTATAGAGAGATACTCTGTATGACGAGAGGACGTGTATGAGAGGATAAAGAGATAATAATAAGGAAGATGGTTTTATTTCACCGATTGAGGGTGTACTCATTATGTTTTTTATTTTTGAAAATAAAAAAAAATAAAATTGAAATGAAATTCAAAATTAAAATGTAATAAAATTAGACATATTAAATAAAAAATATTAAAATAAAAACATTAAGACTGGAAATAAATTAATTAAAATTTCCTTAAAATTAAATATTATTAAATCCCCTTAATAAAATCCCTACATGCACTTAGAAAAGGTTGAGTAAAAATATCAGCTAATTGATATTCGGTAATAAATAATTATAAAGAAATATCCTTTTTAAGGTCATTATATCTTATAAAATTATGTAATGTATCAATTTGATTAGTTGTAAAATTAATTATAGGAATTTTCGAAATATTTATTGCAATTGTATTATCACATAAAATAGGTATTCTATTAATGTTTAGTCCAAATTACAGTAGATTGTTTTTCTTTCACAATACTTATGCACAACAACTGCTTGCGAACACATGTTCTACCTAAGTGGTTGACAGGGCAACAGAGTGTTGTTTTTTCTATACCATGAAACAAAATATTTTCCTAAAAAGTGATAGGATCTTTAGGTGCTTTTTCTATCTAATCTACAACCTCCGAAGTCATCATCAAAATTTGAAACTAAATTAAAATTAGAAGTCTTGGGGTAAATAAGTTTTTTAAAAATAGTTCCCTTTAAATATATAATGTTTCTTTTAATAACAATAAGATGAGACTCTATTTAACTTGATTTAAATCTAGCACAAAGGCATATAGAATACATAATGTCTCATTTTCTATTAGTAAGATATTACAAGATACCAATCATAACTCTATATAACTTATTTTCAACTGGATTTCTAGCTTCATCCAAATCATGTTTTATATTGGTACACATAGTATTTGTATATGAGTTTTTTTCACAAGTCCAAACTCATTCCATAAATCAATAACATACATTTTTTTATTTAAAACATTTCCAAAATATATTTGGAAAATCTGAAATCCTAAAAAGATATTCAGTTATCCAATCATACTCATTTCATATTATTTTTTCATTAAATTAATAAAAATAATGAAAAGAATTTTTATTAGTCGAACAAAAAATAACATCATCAACATAAATTTGAAATAATAAAATATTAGAACAAAAAAATTTCCCAAAATATTTTTGACCTACCAGTCCAAAAAAAATTCCATTTTTCAAATGAAAATAATTAAATCTTTGATTCAAAACTCTAAGTTCTTATTTAATTCCACATAGAGATTTAGTATATTTAAAAATATAACTTTGTTTCTGAGTGATTTCAAAATAGGCAGTTATTCAAAATAAACTTCCACTATTAAATAACCATTTAGAAATTTAGACTCAACATACATCGGATAAAATTTCAACTTCATATGATATGTATAAGCTAAAATGATTATAATGGATTCTAATATAGTTACATTGGAAAAGTTATCATCATAATATATATCATCAACTTGATTATATAATTTATCTACCAATATGGTTTTATTTTGAATTATGATCCCTTGATCATCCTATTTATTTCTAAAGACCAACTAGGTTCCCATAAGTTGATAATTGGATAGTCTTTCTACTAGTTAACAAAATTAAATTCTTTTGAATTGGTTTATATCTTCATGTATTTATAATTTCCATAATCTTATATTCTAAGGCTTCTTCAATAGTCTTAGGATCTAACTGAGATAGAAAGGTTGAGAATTCAATTTTTTTCCTATATTTCTTCTAGTTATAATTCCTCTATCTAGGTTTCTGATAACAGTTTCTAAAGGATGCTTCTTTAGAGCTCTATATTTTCTAGGCAAGAAACATTCAGGTTGTTTAGAATAATGTCATTCTAATTTGGAATAGCTTTTATTAATATCATTTTCAAAATCATTTTTAAGGGTTTCAAGTTTCATGTTATCAAAAGAGTCAATAATTTCATAAGTTTGTAATTTTGCTTTAATAAAAGGTTCAGTTTTATCAAACTTCACAAGAACCGATTCATTAACAATCATTGATTTTTTATTAAACACTCTAAAATATTTATAGGTTGATGAATATCCCCAAAATATTTCATCATCAACTTTTGGATATAACTTATCAAGGTTTTCCTTATTATTCATGATATACACTTTGTATCTAAAAATGTTAAAGTACATTACATTAGGTTTTCTTTTATTCTAATTTTCATAAGGTGACTTTTACAAAAAGGCATTATTAAAACTATATTCATTATATAGAAGGACATTCTTATAGATTTTACCCAAATATATTTCGGAATGTTGTATTCATACATCATAGCCCTTTCCCTTTCTGGAATAGTTCTATTTCTTCTTTCAGCAATTCCATTTTTTGGTGTTCTTATTGGAATGATGGTGTGTTTAATAACAATATTTGAGAAAAAATTGAATTCTTGATTCTTAAATTCTCTACCATGATCACTTCTTAAAAAAATTATATTAAAAACATTTTCATATTGAAAAAGTTTAAAAAACTTATAAAAATAATGAAAAGATGACTTTTTTTGTTTCAGAAAATATACACAAGAAAATCTAGAATAATGATCTACTAAAATATAAACATATAATTTACTATCCAAACCTGCTACCCTTTATTTTCCACAAAAATCCATATAGATAAGTTCTAATGGTTTGGTTGTAGAAATTTTTTTAATATATTTGAAATAAGATTTCTGATACTTTCCAATTTGGAATTGTTGACGCTCCTTTCCGTCACAGAGTCTAACGTATGGGAAAGAGGAATACCATAAGCACAAAGAGATTCATCCTTTGAAGAACATCAAAAACTGACAAAGGCATGAACAATGAATTCATTAAGCATGGGTCGTGCAAGTTTCACATTGGTCACGCAAGTATACTTCTGCACCACATATGGATCACGCAGGTGACTTGCACCCCCTATTCTTTTTTCGGCCAAGGTCCTCAATGGCCTAAAAATACCCATTGTGGGCCCCCCATTTGGGGAACAAAAAATCAAAAAGTCAGATATAAGATATCGATGCCCTAGTCTTTGATTGAAGTCTTCCAAACACTTCTAAGGTAATTTATTACCTAGAATGGAAGATCTAAAGAGGCGGAATAAGGCCTAAGTGTTGAAATTCATCCACACTTGTGCGCCTAAGTGTCCAGCCCTTAAGGAAAATGTCCACACTTGTGCGCCGCCTATCCCTTCAACAAAACATGTGGGCCACCCTTTTGGATGCCTCTAGTGATAATACTAAGGGATTGAGCCATGTCTCTCCCAAGTATTACCCTATGGGTTAACCGTCTCCCAAGTACACCCATGTCGCGCAAGTATACTTGCGCAACCAGGACTTGCGCGCCTGCCTCTTTTTGGGTGCCCCTCCTGCCTATTCTACTCTTTTCTTCAAATCCACCACTCCTCTTCAATATTTAGTCTTCAAAACCCTCTTCAATGCCATTTTTGGCATGGTTCTTTTGTTGGCTTCCTTATCTGAAAGGAATTCTGTGGAACATCTCTCAAAACCTCATGATTTACATAACTTATTGTAACTAAGGTTACAGATTTCCTTCATTCAACCTTATCCTTTAAGATGAGAAGTTATTTAATATGGGAATCCTCCTTATGAGTAAGCCCCAAGTTCCCTAATATGGGAATCCTCCTTAGGACTAAGCCCCAAGTTCCCTAATATGGGAATCCTCTATAGGAGTAAACCCCAAGTTCCCTAATATGGACATCCACCTTAGGAGTAAGCCCCAATCATAATTTCTCTTAACCTTGGCCTCCTTTTCCGGAGTAATCCACATACCTCAAGTCCCCTTAACCTGGGCCTCCTTTTCAGGAGTAAGCCCCAAGATTAATCTCTTTTGACTTGGGATTCCTTCTAAGGAATTAAATCTCAGTCATTATCCCCTCTCTAATTTGGGAATCCTTCTCAAGAGTAAGCACTAAGTTGAGTATTTAAATCTCCACAAAGCACATATACATTTATGGACCTTGTTCCTGGGCTTCTTTCCTAAACTAAGTCCTAATCCTCATTTACTTGGGTCGTCATACATATTTAATCCCCACCTCATTTCTTATGATTGCATATTTCATGGCACAATCATTAGGTTTTACTGATACCTCTTGTTTCTCACATTGAGCATGACTCATGTGAGCTTAGAGTGTAAAAGTAATTATGGAATCTCTCTTTGAGCCATTAATCAGTCATAAACCTCATACTTCGTCACTCGAACTATGTGGGTTATGATTCATTTCCTAATAAGGATACGTAGGTATCCCATCTGCAGGTACGATCCCAACTCTAAAATAATCAATGTCCTTCTGAACGAAAATAAACTTCAACTGCCGCACTGAGTGGATTTAAAACCAGTATGGTTATCATAATGACCAAGATATTTGTATATAATGAGTTGAAGGATACCTGTGACTAAGAATCTATAATAAATATGGATTCTTATCTATCGATTAATAACCTAAAATACATATAAAGGATTCTCTAAATCCCATACATAACATTCGTTGATTGTCATATCTAAAGGAAAACTCATTTTCATACTTGGTAAATTAATAATTATTCACGAACATAACATAAATCTATAATAGAGTCCCAGAGTAAACAATAATTTTCCCCCCAAAAGGTGTGATGAGTTCGACCACCCATACTCTCGACCAATGAAAATTCTTAATCCTCATCTGTCCACAACTAATTAGAATCTACCTTAGAAAAGTAGGTCTAAATAGATATAGAATCATTGTATGTTTCCAGTTATACAAATAAACCCATTAGAAACTGATTGGAATGTTTGAACCTTAATCAAACGTGGTCATCTCAATTTTCATAAGAAACAAAAATGGTGAACCCGATGTGAATCCTTAACCAAGTCAAATGTTGCTTTACTTATTTGTTAGGCCCTTATTTAACTCAATGTGATGGACAACAAAGCAATCAATAACACATGTGCTTATCCAAAAGATTTAGTGGTCGAACTTATCTTGATTATGTCTGTTATATCAAATAGGCACTGGTTTCTAAGATCTCTCTGTGTTAAAGAAATGGATTCGCTAAAGTTCGCATCTGTGAATACTTCAAACGCTACGCCTGCTAGATCCTCGTCTTCTCTGAGGAAGACATCACATATACAGCGTCTTTAACACTAGGTCTCAAATGCACTGGTTTAGGAATACCTTCAACATGGTACCATTTTGACTCTGGAGGCCGCTCGACAAGCCCTCTAAGTCAATAATTCACCCTGGTTGTCTGGACAACGACAACTAGTGATCAAGAAACAGGTGGTGCCAACCACAGTATCCAAATAATTCGGGTTGTTATCCCCATAATGCAATCACCAGTCCCTCTCATATTTTGGGTAGGAGACTGAGAAGGTCACTCAAGGCTATAATTCAAGAAGACAAGAGTCCTTCTCGAGGGCTCCCATCAACAATCGTCGCTTGACTCGTGCAGTAGTGAGCCCTCAACATGATGAGGGTACCGCATTTAGGGGTTCGGCTCAAGTCCCACAGACTCTAGTCCCGAAGACGAACCTTCAAAGACGAAATCTGGTCAACAGAGAGTAGGTTCTTATTTATTCCCCCTTTGGAGAAGTCCATCAAGCCAACTTGGTGGAAAACAATGAGCAGGCATATACACTCGTCCGTAATGATATTACTGCCCAGCAGACTCGTCTGGCTGTAACATGCCAATCCTGCCAAGAAATTCCAGCGGAGTAGTATAGGCAGGAATATACACATGTCTATAACTCATCAGCTAGTCAGCATACTCGTCTGACTACAACCAAAGAAGCTCGCCAATCTAATATGGCGGTAATTGATAAGTAGAGACATACACCTGTTTACAATAAAAAATTATGTCAGTAGTCTCATATTCCAGCATTGAAGGAAATTCATCAACCATACTTGATGAAGAATACACAGTAGGAACGTACACCTACCAATGTTCATCAAGCCTGCCAATAGTCTCATTTGGTAGCACTCAGATAAGTCAGTCGGAAAGCTCTGTCGACAGATTTGGAGCAGACTCAACTCTTTTCCCCCACATATGAGAACTGTCTAAATTCACTAATAGGAAAAGGTGGACAGGAGCAAGAATACGCAATAATTCAAGCATGGAATGGATGTATATTTCTGTTCCGGGAGATGAAGTCACCAAGCACATTATGAAAATAGTGAAAGAGCAGAAGCAAATCTATGCCCATATTCCGGATGCCTATCAGAATATTATAACAACTTCATCAGCATCACAGGGAAATAAATACAAATCTGTCCCAACCAGTGGAGTGACTCATCAACATATCACTCTGGAATAGATAAACACTTCTGTTCTAGTGCAAGAGGGTTGTGGGGGCATACTCTCCCATGTAATACAGTCAATCAAGTCAGGCACATACACCCGATTTGAATGGAGATAATCAGCCTAACCTGACTATTTCTCTTGAGAAGGCACATATACCTACCCATAATAACCACTTTTATAAACAAGTGGTTCCAAAAATGTGTAAGAAGGTGTCCAAAAAGAAGACCCATTCGGAACAGTCAAGAAATCAAGATTTGATCTATAATAAGGACTTACTCGGTGTTGGAGTTCTTGAAGCCCTCAGAAAATTATCTGTTGCAACTCAAGATTCTACTCTCTCATTTCCCAATAGTGGGAACAATAATTATAAAGGTCTTCATTAAACACTTCCTCATGAAGGCTTGCTTCATGATACTTCGGTCAATCTCGAAGTATCATCTTTAGATAAGAGCCACTATAACCCTCTGTGTGGCTAGAAGATCAAGGATAAAAAGGCTCTATCTTTTATTGTAACCCACCATGGTGGTCCTCCCCATGATGATGAATATAGTTGTGAAAGTCCTCTCCACAGTAGCATTTCGCATTGCCTGGAAAATTCGTCAAAGGAAAATGCAGTAAAGATAAATCCCTCTTATCTTGAGGCACTTGCATATGTGAGTCCAGTCATGTCAGATTCTTTATCGCAAGCTGGGGAAATACTTTCTCAACCAGAAGATAGCCCAGGGTGTAGGTCATCCTTAAAACCACCCTTGAGTCATTCATATTCTAGTTTGATAAATGAATTATCTACCATTCTTATTGAATCTGATGAAGCAACAAAGAATCACCAGCTTTGGTCTAATCAGGTAGAAGAATCTTCATCGAATGATAAAGAGTAAGTGCTAAATATGAGATAAAAATTGTAGAAAGGTGAAGTACCATTCATGTCTTTCCCTTTGGATGACTCTCAGTATGATATTCCAGGAATTTTGGCGGAAGATTGTATTCATGATATTCTTCTCAACATGTGGAAAACTCTTTGTCACTTGAAAATGAAAATATTATCTAATGATGAATATGAAAATCATGTCAATATAATAGAAGGGTTACAATGCCAAATTGATTTTTCATTTCTCTCAGTTTCCTGATATCCAAAGGATGAAAATAAGCAGAGATCCCTTCAGCGTTCATGACTTGGTTCACTAAAAAAGTTGTGCCAGTTAATTTTAAATGCCCCATCTGGTATTCATATCAGGGGATGGATTGTTCATGGAGAACTGTATTTCACTATACTCTCAAGTCAACAAATCCCATCAAAAATAGTCTCATGCAATGTTATTGCCCATGCCCAGCCACAACCAATTGTGTTTTTTGTAATCAAAGGCTTGCTTAGGAACATGCCTCAACTAGTTCTTCCCAAAGTCAGGCATACAGAGAACAAGTTGTCGAATTACTCTTGCATCAGGAAAATGAGAATATCTAATAGGCTTCTTGTTTAGAGCATGTGCATCATCAGGTGACATAAGTTTCAGAAATCATCCAACGGTCTTTTGATCCAGGTGATTTGATTGGATGTAGGTTGATGCATACAGCCAATTTCTGGACTAAAGTCCACAAAATCAGGATAGATTTTAAGAAAGTCTCGGATGTAGCAGCTCAAGAACCACCTCAGCTTTCCAGAATGGAGACTCTTTTAACCCAACCCTTGGAATCAACAGATATGATTAGAGGAGTTGAGTAGGAACAGTAGGAACAACCCCAGTCCATTAGGGCTGAGGGATCAACTCAACAAAAGACAATGTCTCATCAAGGACATTGGAGAAGATAGTATCGCAGAAATGTCGATAGAAGGGATGTAATGAGTTATGCATTGATAAATGTCATCAATGCCATTGTTACTAATCTTCCAGAACATGAGGCTCACTCAGAGGGATCATATAAAGAAGTTCATGCTCAAGAGGTTGTACACAAAGAGGCAAATGAAGAAGGTGTGCGTACACGAAATCAACGGCTTACCTAGAATCTAGGTATTCCATCAAATAACCAAATTCCCCCTCACTGATAGGCTTCCAACAAGGGGAAAGGAAAATAATCAGGTTACATTCCACCCTTACTCTAGAGAAGGCCAATAACTCTCATTAGATAAAAGTTTCTCACAACAAGAGAAGAAATGAAGGAATTAATGAGGTTGAATACAGAACTACTTCAAGGTAGTCTTCCCCCTAAGCATGCTGGAGTTAGTCAGTCAAGGGAATTTGTTGCAGCTACTAAGATGGATCAATAATATCATCCTTTACCAGTACACCCTCACAGGTCTAGTCCTATGATCCATGTGCAACAACAACTTGTAGTGCTACCATCAGTTGCAGTACCAGTCATCACACCTGTCCAAACTCAAGTTATTGCACCTGATCAGGTCCAAGCTCAACCAGATGTTTCTCAAAATTTAATGACTACCATTATTTCATTAACATATAGGTTAGAAGATATGGAGGAAATACGTGCACAAATTCAACCATAAAATAGAGCTTACCCTAAATGGGTTGATGCAATTCCTCCCCCATCAAATTTTTCAAGTACCACATTCCCAAATTTTAATGGTTCGGGAGACCCAGAACAACTCATAACACATTTTGTTTCTCTTTGTGATCCTATGATGGGAACTCCTCAATAGTAAGAAGCAGTTAAGCTCAGTTTTTTTGTACCATCATTATATGGGTCTACCTTTGTCTAGTATTCAAGCTTGTAATCCTGGTCAATTATCGGGTGAGACGATCTCCGTCAACGATTCCTTCTTCAATTTAGCTCAACGTTGCCAATGACAACAGTTTTTTATCATAGAAATTGTAAACAGAGGGAGAATGAAAGAGTTTCTGATTTCATTGCTTGCTGGAAGGGATTAACATATTCCTTAAGCTTAGCACTCCCTCAAGAATAATTGTTTCCAATATGTGTTGCAAATTTGTATGATGAATTACGAACACTGTTGATCCCTATGAAATACACAGGAGGGTTTCAAGACCTTACTTGAATTTCTCAATAGATTTAAGACTCTCTTTCAAAGACTAAGGATAAAACTCGTGTAATTACACCAGTTCTTGAAAGGAGAATTGGTAGAGCATATAATTCTATAGTTACACTTAAACAAGAACCTTTACTAGCTTCCACTTCAAGACCTTCATCTTATTGAAGGGCTCCACCTCCTGAGCATCAACAATAGGGGTTGTTTCGTCAAGATGATCAAAGAGATCAAAGATGAAAACAATTTGAGGAGTTAATGAACAATGTTTATTCTTTCTGAAATGAACAAGTTCATGGTTACTTCATTTCGACTGTGGAAAATAATTTGGTTCAATTGCCCAGGCCTAAAAGGCCGAACAAGGAAGGAGATGAAGTCCTTACCAACTCTTTCCCATTCCATCATATGTTGGGGCATCCCATTCAATAGTGTTTTGTCTTCAAAGACCTCATACAAAAATGGTGGACTCTGGATAGGTCAAACTAAATGGTTCTTCAGCCCATGTAGCATTTGTTACTGCTACAGATCTTGAGGAAGAAGGAGAGTGGCATGAAGTCAAAAGAAAAAATGCGCAGAAATATGATGATTTGATGGTCTGGAAAGCGATCAACCGAACTCATGCCATTTTACGAATGCTATTGAAGAAACAAATTGTGTCTTCTGCTATGAATGCCAAAGAAAAACCCCCTTCATCAAAAGGAAAATACTCAAAGAAGCGGCGTAGTTAGAAGAAATAATAGCTGTCAGGAGAAGATGAGATCATGTCAAAGCCCAAGTTGTCTTTGACTTTAGTAGATTTTATGCCATCTACTTCAAAAGCATGAGCACCGCCCCACCAAACAACACATCCTAAACTTGCTAATCAGGCAGAGTCTCCATCATATGAAGTGTTGATCTTTGGTTCTGTTAACATGATTCCTTTGACGGACCCCTCTGCCCAAACTTGAGCCAAAGTGGTAAAGACCTTTCTCAATACATAAGGTCTACTCTAATGGATCTTACTCTTTAATCTCAATGGATGGAGAACTCATCATGACTCCACCCACTACAAGATTTTTCAAGAAGCATTTTTTGTTACACAAATACATTATCATCCAACATGACGTTAAACTGTGTTGTTCTAGCTACATGACGCTAAACTGTGCAGCACTTGTCCAACATGACATTAAACTGTGATGTCCTAGCTACATGATGCTAAATTGTGCATCACTCGTCCCACATGACGTTAAAATGTGTTGTCCTTACTACATGACATTAAGTTTCATAGTCCCCTCTTCCGTCCTTGATATATGATGTTAAACTATTCATCCCCTCTTTTATTCTTACTGCATGACATTAAAATGCACAGTCCCCAAAGTCTTTACTGCATGACTTTAAATTGCACAGTCCCTCTTTCATCCAACATGACATTAAATTGTGTCATGTCCCTTATGTCCTACATGACATTAAATTGTGTGTCGTTAGGGTTGGTTCTACATATTTTTTATCTCACCGAGTATGACTCATGTGAGCTTAGAGTAAACTTCAGCCATAACACCCTCTTCAGGTTGTCCTCAAGTACAACATGATCACCAATTCATTCTTAATCAAACTACATGGAATTTGATCCTCGCCTTCTAGGTTGGGTACGTAGGCAACCACCTGAGGTTCAATCCCAAAACCAATCTCTTCACGTCGTTTCACCTCCGTCTCATATGATGTTGATCCATGAAGAAGCCTTCTAGGCTGGGTACGTAGGCAAACTCTCGAGGATCAAGCCCAAAACCAATCTCTTCACGTTGGTTCACATCTGTATCATATGATGTTCATCCTTGAAGCAGCCCAAAACCAATATCTTCACGTCGGTTCACCTCTGTCTCATATGACGTTGATCTATGAAGCAGCCTTCTAGGCTGGGTACGTAGGCAACCACCCGAGGTTCAAGCCCAAAACCAATCTCTTCATGTTGGTTCACCACTGTCTCATATGATGTTGATCAGTGAAGAAGCCCAAAACCAATCTCTTCACATTGGTTCACCTCCGTCCCACATGAAGTTAGACTGTGTACGTCCCTTTTGTCCCTGCTACATGACACTAAACTATGCAGCACCATCATCCTTGCTATATGGGGTTAAACTATACAGTCCCCCATTGTCCCTTACCTAAGACGGAATCATCATTGACATTGATCTCCAATCATGTCACTTTCCAAAGACAACATGCATACATGGCAATGCCCGAACCTTTAATCTTGGGTCAAACCATCATTGCACTAAGCCCCCTTTCACCCTTCACTTGTACGAACCATATATTTATAGAGAGTATTTCAAGAACTATGTATGGCTTGATTCCCATCCTTATGGGATAGGTAGGAACATTCGAGTGTCCCTCAAATCTGACCCCAAGCCTTTGGGCCTAACCCCAAATTCCACTTTCAGTCCCTTAGCTAAGAATTCCACCTATGAAAACATGAATGTGGTATGAAAACCCTGGTCTTCATTCACATCAGGTTTATAAAACACACAATGTGTATTCCTTATTATGGTCCGAGCTCTATGACCCTAAACTAAGATCTCCAACACTCTCGTCCCACATGACGTTAAAATGTATTTCAAGAACTATGTATGGATTGATTCTTATCCTTATGGGATACGTAGTGAAGTCCAGCACCTCAATTCAAGACCTAACCACAACATTATTATGGTTAGCATTGGTCTGTGTATCTCTACATGCATTAGACAATTCCCATTTTGATGTGTCATACTCCTACACTTAAATACTTCTAGATCACTATAACCCTTTTCTTGACTTCTGGTCACAAAATGTCTAATACCTGGGAATTATTTTTTAGGACTACGCAGCCCGTGCCCTTAGGTGGCCTTGCATAACTAGTCTACATAACAGACCTGTTATCCAAAATATGATGTCATTTGACTATGCATCCAATGCCCTTAATTGGTCCTTCATAATTCAACTGCCTAACAGGTTTGTCAAATAGTGGTAACTTCGTTCTTGGGAAGAAAACCTCTTTTGTCCTTATTTGTCTTAAGAACAATATGTAAGGATCTACAGAAACTGTCATCCTTAACATATTTGTCCCTTACTCTTTTTCGTGATCTAAAAATATTTTAGTCTATGGTTTATATTTCCCTTCTGTGCGTTCGGGTCAGACCTTCTCAAGAGTGAAATTCATCCAATTATTTGACAATCTTGATTGGAAATATCCTCTCCATATTCAAGTACCACACTCCATACAATAGACTCAATTATTAAGAAAATTTGAATCTCCATAAACATTCACTGGATTTTTAGCAATAGAAAAGTAAATTTTTTTAGAGTTCTTTTACCTGACTTTACAGCACATGCCCATATGAGGCCTTGAATAAGTAGTCTAGATAACGGACATGTAAGCCAAAAGATGTTATTATTTGACTATACAGCCAATACCCTTAAGTGGCCCTGCATAATTCAAGCCTCTAATGTGTTTGTTAAATAATTATAACTTTACTCTTAGGAAATAATTCTTCTAATTTCTTTTATCCCTTTTTTCATATCATTGGTCAGATTCAAAATTTCGTAAGTAATAGTTTACATTTTCCCCCATAATTGAATGTGGTAATATGTTTTCAGATAAATTATCAAGGAATTGAGTCAATTTTAATCCATTCGGTCTAATCTATTTGACCTTAAACATTAGCCTTTTAATGTCTGATGTGCATGACGTTAAACTGCCCACAAAATACAAGGGAACACTGAACAAAAGTCAAGTCCCACCTCACTAAACATACATTTTGTATGATTTAGGTAATATAGAGAAATAAAAAAGATTCTAAGTTTTTAGGGTTATTTTTATAATCTTTGAGAAAATAAAACTATACTTACTAGGCCCATTGGCTTAGGTAAAAAATTTAAGCAGGTAGCAAAAGAATGCAGGAACAAATGATTGATGATGAAATTTTTTTTCATTGATGCACTAGATTTAGAAGTACATCCACAGACTGGAGTCTCTTATCTTTTTCAAGAATTACAAGAGGCTTTAAACATAACGCTTAATTTTATTTATAACATCCAGAGATTAATTAGCAGCCACCTGGAATTCATTCATTCAACTGGATACAATAAGAGATAATGTGATACAAGCTCTTCTTGGAACAATTGTAAAAGAATGTTCTTGAGTGTGGTTGGAGAAAATTTTATGTTGATCAAACAGTGACTCTGTTTTTATCCAATCGACTTGGAAGATGGATACATAGATTTGAGAATGGATCATTGGAAGTAAAGATCCATTTGGAGAGAGTACTCTTTTTTGATATTGTTCTAACATCATGATAGTATTCTCTCCACCAACCGGCAGTGGAAAACATATCAGACCATGGGTTTTCTATTTTCATATCTACAAAGAAATGTAATGGAGGAATATTTTGAAAGTTCACACAATTTTTCCTGTTCTTAATGCATAGCATAATTTAAATAGAGGAGTAGTAGTGTGGCTACATCTCAGGCATATAATTCTTTTCAACTGGAATGTCGACTCCTTGGAGATGACCATGCCCATACAGAGGAAGGTAGATGCTCTTTGGGAAATTAACATGATATTTCTTCAAGTACTTGGAAAAATATGGGAGAGTGTTGTCGCAGATATCATAGTAATCATGGCCAACGACATTCATCATGTCATCAATCCACTTTCTAGCCATCTCATCAACCATTCCAATTCTTTTGGGAGCCATTGAATCTACACAAACATTAGATATTTAACTTTTAAGTAAGTTAATTTTTCATAAAATTTGTGAAGAAATTTTGAAAAAATGGCTAAGGAATTAAGGAGCACATGTACCATATAGGCACCCAAGTCCATGTTGGTCACGCAAGTTTTACCACGCTAGTACTATCATGCAAGTCAAAAACTCACTGCAGAAGCACGACATGAACAGAAGCGCGAGCGAGCGGAAAACCAAGACACATGTGCGACGAGAGCTACTTGGGCACTGAGAGATCAGGAGCATTTGAAACTGAGTTCTTTTCACGAAGTGGTGCCACATATTTATAGGTGAGGCCATACCCTTGCACGCCAGACCCTACGAACCAGAAGCATTCCTGCGCGCCAATGACTTGCATGTCTTAGTACCTTGTTTCTCATTTTCCTCGGATTCAAATCCTCTTTCCTTTTTTGGATCCAACTCTGAGGGGGAACTTTTTTTGACGCTCCTTTCTGTCATAGAGTCTAACATATGAAAAATGGGAATACCTTAAGCACAAAGAGATTCATCCTTTGAACAACATAAAAAATTGACAAAGGCATGAACAAGGAATTATTTATGCATGGGTCGCAAAAGTTTCACTATGGCCGCACAAGTATATTTGCGCACCGCATATGGGACGCATAGGTGACTTGTGTGACCTATTCATTTTTCACCCAAGGTCATCAATGGCCTATAAATACCCCTTATGGGTCCCCTATTTAAAAGATGAAAAATCCAAAAGTCAGATTTATTCTCTTGGCACCCTAGACATTGCTTGAAGTCTTCCGAACACTCCTAAGGTAATTTCATACATAGAATAGAAGATCAAAAGAGGAGGAATAATCCCTAAGTGTTGAAATTCATCAAAAACATGCGTGCCTAAATGTCCATATCAGGAGGTAAATGGCCACACTTGCGCGTCATATTATCCCTTCAAAAAACATGTGTCCCACCCTTTTGGAAGCCTCTAGGGATAATACTAAGGGCTTGGGCCAAGTATGGCCCAAGTATTACCCTATGGGTTAACCATCGCCCAAGTACACCCATGTCACACAAGTATACTTGCATGACCAGGACTTGTGCACCCAAACCATACTTGCGCGCCTGCCTCTTTTTGGGTGCCCCTCCTGCCTATTCAACTGTTCTCTTCAAATCCACCTCTCCTCTTCAAGATTTAGTCTTCAAAACCCTCTTGAAAGCCACTTTTTACATGGTTCCTTTGTTGGATTCCTTATCTGAAAGTAATTATGTGGAACATCTCTCAAAACATAGTGATTTACATAACATTATGTCACTAAGGTTAGAGATTTACTTCATTCAACCTCATCCTTTAAGATGAAAAGTTCATTAATCTGGGAATCCTCCTTAGGAGTAAGCCCCAAGTTCACTAATCTAGGCATCCTCTTTAGGATTAAGCCCCAACTTCCCTAATCTGGGCATCCTCCTTAGGAGTAAGCCCCAATTTCCCTAATCTGGGCATCCACCTTAGGAGTGAACCCCAAGTTCCCTAATATGGGCATCCTCCTTAGGAGTAAACCCCAATCATAATTTCTCTTAAACTAGGCCCCCTTTTCAGGAATATTCCCCAGACCTAAAGTCTCCTTAACCTAGGCCTCCTTTTCTGGAGTAATCCCCAGGATTAATCTCTTTTGACTTGGGCTTCCTTCTCAGGAATTATAACCCAATCATTAGTCCCCCTCTATTTTGGGAATCATTATCAGAAGTAAGCCCTAATTTAAGTATTTAAATCTCCATCAAGCACATATACCTTTATGGACCTTGTTCCTGGGCTTCTTTCCTAAACTAAGTCCTAATACTCATTTACATGGGTCATCATACATACGTAATCCCCACATCATTTCTTATGATTTCATCTTTCATGGCACAATCATCAGGTTTTACTGATACCTCTTGTTTCTCACACTGAGAATGACTCACAGGAGCTTAGAGTCTAAAAGTTATTATGACATCTCTATTTGAGCCATTAATCAAGCATAAACCTCATACTTCGTCACTCGAACTATGTGGGTTCTAATTCTTTTCCTAACAATGATACGTAGGGAGCCCATCTGTGGGTACGATCTCAAATCTAAAATAATCCATGTCCTTATGAATGAAAATAAACTTCAAGTTCCTCACTGAGTTACTTTAAAACCAGTATGGTTATCATAATAACCAAGAGATTTCTATATAATGTGTTGAAGGATACCATTAACTAAGAATATTTAATAAATACGGATGATTCTCTATCGATGAATAACCTTAACTACATATAAAAGATTCTCTAAATCTCATACATATCAATCATTGATTGTTTGATATAAAGGAAAACTCATTTTCATACTTGGTAAATTAATAATGATTCATGAACATAATTTAAATCTATAAGAGAGTCCTAGAGTAGAGAATAATTCCCCCCAAAAAGGTGTGATGAGTCCAACCACCAATCCTCTTGACCAATGCAAATTCTTAAACCTCATAGGTCCACAAATAATGAGCATCTACCTTTCAAAAATAGGTCAAAATAGATATAGAATCATTGGATGTTTCTAGTTCTATGAATAAACCTATTAGAAACCGATTAGAATGTTTGAACCTTAAACAAATGAGGTCATCCCCATTTCCATAAGAAACAGGAATGCATCACAAGATTTGTCATTGTAAAACATAAGACTAGGAAAATAAAAAACTAATGATTTCATCGATGATTTATATAATGAATATATATTATTGTTTCCAAGTATTTTATTCCAAATCCATTGTTTTTCTTTAACCCTTGATCATATAGTACATTGTTGATTGAGATAGTTTTTGGATCTACAATAGTTCCAACACCAATTATTTTTCTTTTTTCATTCTCACCAAAAGTGACTATTCCTCCTTCCATTTTAGTTAGAGTTTGAATGTTTAATGGATCTCCACTCATATACCTAGAATAGCCACTATCCAAATTCTGTATACAATTTTTGTTCTTGTGGCATGTTTCCTGTAAAAGAATTTAAATTGATTATTTTTGTTATCCTTGTTTTCTTTGGTTGAACAGTGTTATCAATCAATGATCTAGGAATATTGATCTTTATAATATTTCCATCATTCAAATCAATTACTTTAGATAATCTTTTAGAAAAAATTCTCTATTAATACCTCTAATTTGAGTATTTTTGAGATATCATTTATTAGTGACATGTCTTTTTGTCCCCCAATGATATCAAATTACTTTGTTAGGATTGGGAACAAAACAGTTTATATATAATTTTGATTTATCACCCTTAATTCCTATTCCATGTATTTCCCTTTTAATTACATTATTTCTAGGAATTTAATTTAATGTATTTTTTCCTTTAGTAAAAACAAGATTTGTACCCTTATCAAAGTATACAACATATTGTAATATTTTTATCCTTTTTTCATGATCCGTACATTTTTTAGTAGATGTGAATTTTTCGATCAACTCTTGAAGTTCTTCTATTAGAGTGTCTCTTTCACATAAAATTGTATTATGAATTTTCTCAAAGAATTTTTTTTTCTTTAATAAGGAATCATATTTTTCTTCTAGAATGTAATAATAGTCCTTTAATTTATCATTTGATTAAATACTAGTATTAGAATCAAAAGAGTAATATGTTTTTACCTTTTGCTCTATAGCCATAAATCACATATTAGATTTTAGATTAGATTTCTCCTTCTTTGAATCAGAATTTGAAGGGGTGCTAGAGTCTTCAAATACAATCCATGTAGCTTTTATTGCACTTTTTCTTTTGTTCTCATAATCATCATTTTTATGGTATCTATTTTCATTCCTTTTTCTTTTATCTTTATACTGAGGACACACAGGTCTAATATTCTTCTATTTCTTGCATTCATAGCTTCAAATTTATCTTGATTCTCTATCATCCTTCGTGATAGATTTTTTGAAACCTCTCTTCTTCTAATAAAACTTGATGAACTTTACGTCTAGTTGAGCTAGTTCCAATTAAGAATCAGATGAATCTATATTCTCTAGTTTGACTTCTTTCTTTGATCTTATTCTATGTTTCTAAGATGTAACTTTAAAAATAGTATTTTCATTCTTTTCTATAATTTAACAATCGTCATCTTCATCATGATTTTCTACTTCAAACATCATCAGTGTCCCAATTAATTCTTTCATTATAATATCATTGGCATGTGATGATTGTAGAATAGTAGTACATATTCCATTCTAATTTGAAGGTAGTACCCTTATTACTTAAAATGCTTGATCATTTTTTTGATAAGTTCTCCTATGGATTTAATATTTTTGATAATTTATGTAAGACTTCTATTCATCTTTGTGATTATTTCATCATTAAAAATTCTAAATGTGTTGAATTTTAACATGGTTTTAGCATATATCATTTTTCTGACATTATATGTTCCTTCATAAGTAATTATAATATTTTCCACATTTTATAGGTGGTTGGACATTGTGATACACGATTTAATTCATCTGTTCCAAGACCATAAATATTATCATTCATTGCCATGTAATTAATATTATATTCGGATTCTCTACTACATCCCATGTTTGAATTTTTTAGGAATCATATAAGGAGTAATAATATTTGAGTAGTCTCTAAATCCAAAATTTCTTCATATAGATAATCATTTGACATTTCTTACATCCATAATATTCACTGTTAAAATATTGATCATGTACCCTGGTAATTCCATCTCTATAATCAGTCGTTGGCATATTTTTATATACCAAATAATTGTCATCTTACTATATCTTTATCAAAAAGAACTCATTTAATACGAATTTTTAGTTCAGAATATACAAAGTAAAATAATAGGGGTGAATTGTGTCTTTTCAAAAATAATCCACACTTTTTACTTTTGAAACCAACTACGATATTTGCGGATATACAGGGTTTTCCTTATGTATGAGAATATGCAGTATATTAAAAGCAATAATGAAAAATTATTTTTATAGTTGTTTGGAGAACAAATATCGATCCCCTAGTCCACACAACCAATCATTCTCTCTATGAGGTTGGACAATTTCACTAAAATGGTACTCAATTCACAAGACCTTAAATTTACAACAGCATACATGCAGTTCAAACCTTTAACAAAATACTAAAAAAAGACTTTTTGTTCAATAACATAGAACTGGTTATCCAAAACTAAGATCTATAAGCTGATACACCACCAAAACTGAGTACAAAGAGTTTCAACTCCAATAAATCAAAATAGTTTGATTGTAAAGGCTTAGTTTCATCTTCATAGTTGCAACAACGACAACTGACAAATGATTGATCTTCTTCTCAGAAAAACAATATCTTCTAGAATGAATAGTATTAAGTGATCCTTGGGGGAAAAATATCTTCAATAAGTTAGAAACTTAAACTACAGTAGTAATAATACAGTAGTAAATGATTGAACATTTATATCTTTGATGTTTATCCTCTCTCATAATTGATAATTCCACTCAGTAGTACTATAAAAGATAATTTCAATAATACATTCTCATATGTGAATCGCTTATCCCACACATATATATTTTTTAATAAATACTCAGAAAGAATATATAAATTAAATTAATTTCATAGTTATTTTAGATATAAAATAATATCTTGATTTATCGTAGAAATTAAAATTCTAAAACGAACAGGGGAGTTGTAACTTCTTTTAGAGATATGATCAATTTTCTCTAATGAACGTGGTTCTTTGAAACAATCAAAACTATCATTGATTCGATCTTTAATTCTAACTTGATCACTGTAGAAATCTCAGATTGAAAATGCAGTTTGAAAAACATTGCCGTTGAGAACACAATGTATGGTCTATATGTGTAGCGTAGTATTCCATTGTGTAAGTAGGGTTCCATTTTATAGAGTAGGGTTACTTTTCAAAGTGTATGGTTATTTTTCCTATCATAGGGTTCCTTTTTAAAGCATAGGTTTCCTTTGTGTAGTTTAGGGTTCCTTAACAATACTTTCATCCGTAGGTAATGTAGGGAAAAATTAGTGTAGGGATGATAGTTCATACATTTATTCTTGTCAACATAAAATCCAAAATATAGCCTCGATTAACCATCTGTTCAATTATTCCGCATAGAGGGTATGAACGATAAATCCGGACTCCAACATATGTTTGTTGACCCTTACATTTGATTATTCTCTGAACGTAAGGATATTGATCCAAATGAAAACCATTTTAGCATAATGTTGGGTTGATACTATAAGCAAGAATTTTTCTTCTCAGTATAACGCAGGTTTGAAACCAAACATTCATTTGCAGAACATAGGGTTTGAAATAGAGTGTCCAGATTAATTCTTGTAATGCTAAATTCCTTAAAACAGAGTATAAATTATTGTAGGACTCACTCAACAAAACATAATTAGAAAAAATATGAGGGTATTTGTGTACTTAAAAATCATACTAAATACGAGAGTATTGTGGATACAATATATACCCAACAATGGATGGTCTGCGCTATTTCTCAATAACTTATATCGTTAAAGGATCTACTAATATACACTCACTTGAGACTATATTACCAAAAAATAAAACATTCAAATCCTAGAAGTCACACTTGGTAAACTTTTCATAAAGATTCTCCTTCTTTAGGGTCATTGGTGCAATAATCAAGTGATATTCATTCGCTTACTTAATCTTTTAATATACTTTTATAAAATCTATAAATACTAAAAAATTGTCAATATATTATCTAAATAATATATTCATTAAATACATGAAGATATTAAAGGCATTAGTAAGACCAAAATTCATCACTATAAATTCATAGTTTCTATACCATATACATAATGTCATCATTGTTATATCCTCTTTCTTGAACCTCAATTAATGATATCCATAATGAAGTTCAATCTTGGAAAATTATTGAGATATGTGTATTTGATCCAATAATTTGTCAAAATGTAGGAGTGTATACTTGTTCTTGATTGTGATTTTTTTAATATATCAATAATAAATTCAATGATACATTGAACCATCCTTATTTTTAAAAAATTGAAATGTTTCACCCCTTGGTGTCATACTATGTCATATCAATCCCTTATCAAGATTATCATGGAGATTATTCTTCAATCTCTACAACTCAATTGGGACCATTCTATATGGATTTTTTCTAAATAGGTATAGCATTGGATATGAGTTTTATTGAAAAATAAACTTCATGATTTGGTGGAAGACTTTGCAATTATTTAGGAAAGACATCCAAGAACTCCCACACAATAGGTGTATCCTTAATGTGGAGTTTATCCCCAACCAACTGAGATATATAAAATTAATATAAATTCCCATAATATTGAATCAACTTCCATTAGATGTTAATATTCATCCTTGTATCGATAAATGATATTAGGATCATTTGGAATATGAAATTTATTTTTTCTTCCTTAAAATTGATATAGTATTCATAAATATTAATCCAATCCATACAAATAATCACATAGAATTAGTCTAATGGGAGAATCATAAGATCAACATGAATTAATCTCTAAAAACTTTAATCAAAGAATGAATATACACTTGATATGTGATTGTTGTTCCATTAGGGGTTTTCATAGCTAACTAAACATCTAATTATTGAAGTGATATGATGTAACCCTTAGATAATTATTTAGAAATAAAAAAGTGGGTGGATCCAAAATTGAATAAAATATTAGTTATTCTGTAGTGGATGATTAGTGTACCTTTTACCACATCATTCTCAGAATCATATTCGGATTTTGTGATCAGATGTGATTTTCCTCTATATTTGGGATGAATAGGTTGTTTATATTGATCATAAAAACACATTAGATTCATTAAATTGTTTTCATAATCTCCAAAATCCATGAATTTGAAGAATTTTAGTTTGGTTTGTGAATTAGTTAGAATATTCTTTTCCTCCATTTCATTAACTAGACTATGCATTTCCTTTCAACATTGATGTGATTTACAACCCACTTATACACATTTAAATCACCTCCCACTTCCATTAAAACACTTCCCTTTATTTTTATTCTGACATTTATGGCATGTATATGGGTTGAATTTCATTCTACCATGTGATTTATTTGAGTTTTCATGAGGCATGGTCTTTCTTTTCTTATCAAAAACATGTGAATGGTGGGAATAAAGAATTTCTATTTCTACTTTGAGTGTCAATTGATCAGTGTTTTCATATATAATAATGTCTCTTATATATAATTCTTTTTGAAGAATTGTATTTTGGCCAAAAAATTATCAATCAATTTTACTTTCAGGGGTGATAATTAAACTAGAGGAATACCTTTCAAAACTTGTAATATTTTCCTCAAAGGTACAAATTGATTCATCATCCCTTTTATTTATCTCAATAAGTTCATTATTCATCTTTTTATGTATAATATTAGGGAAGTAATTACTAAAGAATATCCCCTTACACTCATCGCATTCCATGGATTAAATTTCTTCATATTCCCTCATATTCATTATAGTGTTCCCCCATTGATCTAATTAACATTCCAAATGATAAATAGCTATGAAAAATATTCATGACTCGAGCATTGGAGAACATGAATTATTTTCACAATGGTTTTGATCCATTACATAGACACCGATGGATCAAAATATCCACTAATAGAATGTTTATTTTTCATCATGAAAGATTTAATAGTACTCTTTTCCCTCTCCGGATCATTCAGAGACTTGACATGCATCATATCCTGAGAAGGTTGTGTGAACATAGTAGTAAGATTCTATATTCCAACTCAAATAACATTGGGTTTTTAAGGAGGATAATAATTTAATTTTCCATCACATTCATCATTAACATGATTCTATAACGTTACATCCATTGACTAAAACCAAAAAACATATTGTGGTAAATAATAAATATAGTGGAATACCACATAATTCTGATAAATCATTTATAGAATTTATAAATTGTGACACCTTCTTTTATGACACCTTAGGTTTAACCTACGTCATTCATTACCATTATAAAAACATAAGGATTATATTCTATACTTAGACTTATCCCCAATGTTTTCATAAAATGTTTTTAAAGCTAATCTTAAAATGTTAAGTAAACCCGACTCTAATACCAATAATAATGTACCAATATTTTATTACATCTATTTAGATACATATTCAATACATAACAATATAATTTCTGCTTGAATCGTAACATTTTAGAGTCTTTAGAGATTATATATATAGTATTCTTGTTTTATGAAATATTTTCAACATATCCCAAAATAATCTACCATCATAGTACTCTTTATAAGGATAACCTACTAAAACAGTCTTCATAACCTGGAGATTGAATGTATATGAAAATGGTGATATCCAATAATCAGTAAGAGTAAATATGGGAGATATCAATTGATGATCATATATAATAATAAGACAAGAATCGAAGTGTGTGAACTTGGCCATAATTTACAAAGTTAGTATACAATTTGAAAAAGATAATAAAAATATTTTATGGAATAAAACAATATCATTTCAAAATACTTGCATCATAAGAATGAAAATTCAACCTAACTCAATCATGAACCGTAAATTACAGTCATAAATGTGGTTATTTCCACTATATGTGTAAAAATATTAATATGTCAAGGTTAAATACCAAAACCATGGGATTAATAATCAACCCATGTTACCCCTAATGTATAAATCATATAAACTTGTTTACAATAACATATTATGATCATTGACATATTTCCCATAAATAATCAAGAATGTTGACTTGTTTCCCATAACTGATGAAGCTCATCAACTTTTCCCCTAATATTATCTCATGATATATAAAATTTTGAAAATTTAATTGGAAAGAGATATTTGTCCCACACATCACATAATGAAAATAATATAAATTTGTGAGCCAATATCATAAATCATTATTTATAACAAAATTCATTAAAGAAATTTTTTTCATAAACATTTCATCATAACTTAACTCTTGGAAAAAAATGGGATTCATAAAAATAATTCATTAATAAACCTAAAACAATCTTGGTAAAGAACAATGATTGTATCCAGGGAACATAACCCCATTAAAGTATGCATAACATCATATTATTTCATCCTAAATGAATAAATATTTTGAAGAATCACTTCAAATAATTATATAGGGAAATAACTTTTCCATTTGGAAATCGATTATCTTTATTTAAAAAACTAACAAAAACAAATGAACACATTTTATTTCAAAATAAAAATTTTAATGTATAAAAAAAATATTAAAATAATTAATTTTTCATGACAATGGATATTTGTGCTCATTCGGTATAAGATAAAAACACTAATTCTATATTTTTTTCAGAAAATTCACAAAGTCCCTCATTTGGAAAATAATAAAAATATTCCTTTCAAACTATGTAAAACATGGGTAAAAAAGATTTTAATATTTTTAAGATAATAGTGAAAACCATTTTGAAAACATTTACATGGAAAATTAATATTCCCTAATCATTCTAAAACAAAAACAATCACAAATAATGATGAGATTGTGAAATAGACCTATACAACACTGGTAACTTTTGAATAATAATACCTAATAAATAATTACATCAAAGGAAACATTAAATATCATTAGAAATGTATAATAAAGATTTAATATATCAAATTATTATTATATAAACCTAAAAACATAAATTGTTTCATAACATCAATTATGACTCAAGGAAGCAAAATTGAGACGAAGAAACCTTACCTCAAGTCTCACCTTTCCTTGTTCACATTAAAACCTCCTTTATAATAAATATTAATTTATTATACATGTTTTAAATAAATATATTAATATCTATTATACCATTTATGATTTATTTATAACATCTTATCATTGTTTTATTTAAATTGTTTTTACTAAAATCATTGTTCTCGGGGATAATTGCTTCATTTTACAAGAAAGTTTTTGTTCGGCAGTGGCGATCCTTATACTTTAATCATGGTACCATCATTTAATTAATTTAATAATATTATAAAAATAATATATATTAATTATATATATATATATATAACCATTCATAATAAATAGAGATAAAAATCTTAATTGCAATGTTTATGGAGATGGTAGTTTGAATGTACACATGAACGTTGTTTCTATTTTAAGATTGATGGAATTAGTGAAAAGTAAAATATAATTCACCTATAGGGAATAATTATTATATCATGTATATCATATATATTAATCAAATCCATCCTTATTACCAACCATGTAAAATATAAATAAAAAACAAATCTCATCGAATAGTGGAGATGCTAGTCCACACGCATGCATGAACAACATTATCATTTCCCAACACTACTGTAAATCCAATATATACCAACACTACTATAACAATGTTTATATAAAACCGTTGGTATTATGGGTATTATTCCAATGGTTTAGAATAACTATTTTAATAGTCCTTTGAATGTAACGCAATCCCAATGGTAATAACAGACCGTCGGGATAATATTTCCCCAAATACAGTGAGGCCATCCCTCCCTCCCCCTCCCAGATATAATTGATTTTTCCCTTCATGGGGTTTTCATTCTTCCCATTTGGTGACCACTCCTCTTATTCTAACTTGAAATCCATTCTAGTTTAAATCATTCAGTTTCATCCACTTCAAATTGGTGAGTTTGAGTTATATACTCTACCTTCATTTATTTCTGGATTTTTATGTACCGGGTTTAGTTTATTTCCCCAAACACTAAAATATCTCATCATTTGTGTTTTTAATTATATTATTCTTTAATATGAAATTGGTAGGTTCCAAATAATTTAGGGTACATTGAGGGAAGGAATATAACTACTTGAACTACATCCACCATCTCTAATTTTTTCAGGCATGTTAAAAAAATTCATCTTTTAGTGGAACAATATTTTCCCCTATTTTCCATGTTCACAATCTTATTTTGAGTTATATTATCATAGAAATTTATTTCTTTCTTCCAAAATAGAGTTCCAATAATTAAATTTTTAAATTTTTCTGTAATGATATCGTCTGTTAAAGATTAATGGAAAATAAATTTTTTACTAATACCATTTTCTTTACTCTTATACAATGAGGAATGTTTGACATAAAAATGTGTAAAACTTTCTTAATGTAAAATATTTATTAATGTATTAATACCAATTTTCCTTTTGGGACTATCTTGACACAAATTTCTCATTTTCATTTTCATTGGTCACCACAAATTCACAAATACTATTAGTGTCCTTGATTTGGAGTAATATTATCAATATTCCCTCTCGTGTACATCATTTTCACTTTTCTATTATCATGGTTATCCATGTATGTTTGACATATGGGTCACTAGAATATCTATAAACTATGATGTGTAGTCATTGGTCCACACCACTACTCACACAGTTTGGTAAGATTTGGGTGATGGAAATCCACTATTCTCAAAACTCTTCATTGAATCCATTATATATGAATTCAAATGATTGATTAAATAATTGGAAGTGAGTTCCCAAATTAATTTGGGTGATGTGATATGGGTGAGTCACATGGGCTACATGACCTATGTGAGGCCAGTTGGTGAAGTGCCATGTTGGATTCACTTTGGAGAAGTGACTTGTGTTGGGTAATTGTTAATAATTATTAACTTTTAAAAATTCATGTCCAGGGATACACACCCCACTTGAGAGGGAATTAAACCACCTTTAACCCATAATATTTTTTACTTAATTATAAATTAAGATAATTACATTGGTACTAATAAAATCTTGTATCCCTACTTACATACTTCCAATGGCATAGAAAATAGAAATCAAAATGCCTTTTAAATAACACAACCTATAAGAAATATCATTTATCACCAATACGCAAATGACACTATTTATTATAAATATCATTAATTATGAAATACAATGATATCTATAAATTTATATTAACTCTAGTTTATTTCACATAATTATCCTAGAGAAATATTTCTTTGTAAAATGATTGTCCATCTCATCCACAGTGTTTCACAAAATCCCTCAATTTAATCCCTATTTGATGACCCACTAAAATAACATAAATTTAAATTAATTGACCATACCCTAAGATAATTGAACTATACCAAACCAATAAACTAGCCCTGAAAATAAATGAACTAAACTGATCAACCCTTTACACACTAAAACCAAACCGAACTAAACTATTTTATCTATATTATAACCAAACAATCTTGACCAAACAAATTGAATTGAATTGATATGACTGGATTTGAACTATGTATACATGAGTAGACCAGAACTGTAGTGAACGTTATCAAAATGAACAAAAATAAAAAGAAGTCAATTAAATTGTACCTAACTAAAATAAATATTATTGTAATGATATAAAATCAACTTACTTGAACAATATTTAATAATACCCTATCAAGAATTCACAAACCCGATCAAAAATAAATATCATACCTAAAAAAAACTAAATTGATGATAACAATACTAATAATAATCAAACAGAATTGACAAATAATAACCTGAAAGAAATAGAAGTTGGTTGACTAGAAGTAGTAATATTTTATACATTAATTTATTTAATAAGTATAACATATTTTAAATTGTGAATATAATAAGAGAAATAAAATAAAAAAATAGTACTTATAAACAATATTTTGTGTAGTATTATGAGTAATTACTTCCTATTTTATAAAATTGAATTAAATATCATGGTCTTATATTTATATTATTATTTTTTTTATATACCATTTTCCCCCTTTATATTATGATTCACATGTAGACTAGTGTGTGGGTAGTGGTTTTATATAAAGTGAAAAATTATCATTTCCATAAATATATTTTTTATTGAACTCCAATCTTATTTAATTTATATTAAGAAATAGCATATAAATGTTTTTTACAAAATGGCTAGTGGTTAGATTTATGAAACAGATCATATCTCAAGTGATTTTTAAAAGAATTTGCTTATATTTTTAGATTTTTCATTTGACAGTGCTGTAGATACTATTCACATTCTCTTCCCATTTTATAGTTATATTGGAAGACCTTGTTTGAGCTATGAATAATTTAGCTACAATAAAAAAAATACTATTTTCAAAAAGACTATTTTGTGTGGTTTTCTAATTGGGAGAAAATTCAGTCTCAAAATACACATGATAAGAATGATAGGATAGGAGTGAAGAATTTGATTGATGACTATATTCTATTTATTCCTCATCATGGGAAGTAAATGAGCTTGAGCCAAGAATACTTTTCTATGAGCACACATGATACTTCTAATTAAAATAATGATGTTGACAGGATGAAAAAATTTAATGATGCTTCCATTATTCCATTATATCAACAATGTGGTAAAATTAAAAGGATGGAATTTTTTATCTAATTGTTTCATGGGAGAACAATTCATGGGATTCATAATACTTACATTTATTACATTATTACATTTTTAAAGGGTGTACTTCGAGATGATTCATTTATTCTCTTAAACCACTATATGGAAAAAATTAGTTGAGGAACTTGGAATTTCATAAAACCAAATCCAGGCTTAATCAAATGATTACATCTTATTCTAAGAGGATATTGTTGAACGTAATGATTATATAAAATGTTTCACATCCCAGTGAAAGCCAAAAGATGATGGGACACCATCCCATGTGACATAGAATGTAATTTTTTACATTCCATTAATCCCTAGACATCATAATATTTTAATTTCTAATGAAATGTCAACAAAAATGATATGGAATTATACTGAGGGAAATAAGAATAATGATTAGTTGGTTGGCCCTATCAATGGATTTTCATTGTAGTGATTTGATAATCGATATCTGGTTTTTTTCTGATGTGAGTAATGTGAGGTTAGGACATTCATGAGATATTTTTAATCTTTTTGGGCATATACTTACATTTCATAGCACATGGTATGTTTTCATACACATTTATAACCTTCTTCTATGGATTTGTATGGAAAACCAATCACATTCATGAGTATACTTGTATATGGTCCTTATGTTCCCAAAAATTATATAGATATATACGTGAAACCTTTAATAAAAATTTTGAAACATCTTTGGAATGTGGGTGTGAACACATGAGATGCATGTTTGAAAATCATATTTCGGATGTGCGCTACAATTATGTTGATGATCAATGATTTTACTTCTTATGAACTGATTTACAGATGGAGAAAGAAGGTAAAATTATCATACCCTATTTTTATGACAAAGAAACGATCCAGAAGACTAAAATGTCACCATAGATTCAGTTTTATGGAACATTGATGATTATTTCCATTGGACCGTCTGTATAGGAATAATAATCGAAGAATTGAAAATACCATGGAGGATGAAAATCCACCTTAGAATATGTTTATAAGCATTGTTCTTAATTAATTTCAAGATTTTATTTTTTCTTTTGGGAAGGGTGAGATTAAATCTTGAAAGAGGAAAAATGTTTCCATTGAAACCTTTTACAATTGGAAGAATAGTGGTATCTTCTTTGAGTTTCCATATTAAGAAAACAATTTTATACATTATTTCTTAAACAAAATTAACATTGAAAAGAATATATGTGAAATTATTCATTCAACTATTCTAAATGTTAGGTGAATGATAAAATATTATTTACGATCTCATTGTGAGTTGATGGATTTGGACATCAGATGAGAATTAAATTTTGATTGTATCAGTAAAAATAAATGGAATGTTATATCTGATTATTATGTGATAAAACATGCAAAAAATAAATAAATTTCTGGAATTACTAGAGACTATTAATGTTCTTGATGGGTATTCTATAAACATATCAAAATGGATCAATAGAAAAGAGTTGAATTTGAAATTTTTATAGACTCATGATTATCACATCCTTATGCATGAGGTCATTCCAATAGAAATTCATCATCTTCTTTCCAATAATGTATGGGTTCTAGTTATTCTATTGTTCTATTTCATTAATGATCATTATGATCAGATGTTTTTGATGTATTTATTATAAAAAAAATTGGAATATGCATTATTAATATTGTGTGAGTTAGAGAAAATATTTCCTCCATTATTTTTCACATGCATGTTTCATCTAACTATCAATCTTCCAACCAAAATAATTCTCAGATGACCTATTGATTTTTTTTTGATGTATCCAACTAAAAGAAACATGTCAACATTGGATTATTATGTCTAGAAAATAAATCATCTTGAATGTTCTATCGTGAAATTTTACATGGCTCAAAAATATAGGGATTTTTGTTAAATGTATTTGTTTGTACTGACTACGAAACCGCATAGACCAATTAGAAATGAAGAATAACAGTATGATAAAATTGAACCCAGTCTTCCATCATTTCCATAAACATCGTTAATTATCAATTCATATACATTGACCACATTAAGACTTGAATAGTGGGAGATGGCACATTACATAGTTTGGTTTAACTGTGATTTGTTCATTGAATACATAATGTAATTAAATTGAACATTTATATCTTATTTCATATCTTGTAATATTACAAATCTGTTAAAAAATTTCTATTTTTTCATTAGGGAACATAAATAAATGATAAATATAAAGAATTATTATTTATCATTTGTAAGGTGAGATAATTTTCATAGAAAAGAGTTTTATTATTAGTTGAAATTTCAGGAATAAATATTAAAATAATAAATTTATAAAATAATTATTTAATTCAGTTTAATATTCATTTATATTTTATGTATTAAGTTTTCCTACTGGATTGATCTTTAAGAAATTTATGGATTTGGCTTTTGGTCCAAATTTTATGGTTCGTGAATGAAAATAAATTGTGATCAAATGGTATATATTTATTACCATTGAATGAGAAAATAACATGATAACACAATAGTATGGTGTTATGGTAACTAACACAATATATTGTTATGCTAGTGCATCATTTAGTAATGCTCAATTTAAAAATATATAATATTATGGATTCATTGAGAAAATATTTATATTGGAATATTAATCTCATGTTCAAGTCACTATGAAGAAATGATAGTGGTTTGATTCTATGACACGGTGTGGTACATTTATTAATGGTTGTGGATTTTGAGTTATTGACATGACTCACAATCTTTCTTTTGATTAACCATATATATTAGCGTCAATGGAGAAACAACATTTTTTTGTAAAAGATCATGTTCAAACTGAATTTGGTTCCATTATTTAAGTAATCCCAAAACATATTTTTGTTAATGGTGACTATGTAATAAACATTATATCTTATCCCATAGGCCTCAAACCATTTATTACTTATGATGACTCAGATACTTCAATTTTTAGAGCTAATTGTAAACCTGAAGTTGTAGTGGTAATTATATATAAGAATCTATTTCTGTTCTAAATTATTTTGGTTTTGCTAGACTATAGTTATAGAGGTTAATGATATACATATTGATTTAATATTGACTATAAAGATTATGTATCGTACTTGACCTTCATGTCTATTTCCAATATTTACTGGTTACAGTTTTTTTTTGAGTTTCATTTTATAATATGAAATTGATATGTATTCAAACCTATCAAAGAACACAACTGAAAGAATTAAAATATAACAAATATAAGATGAATTAAATTGGACTTATTAAAGTAATTGATATAAAAATAAAAACCAATGAAAATAATGACAAAACCCAAAAAATGGAAAAATGACCTCACATAAAATATGAACCAAATGATCTATGACAAATGAAAATTGGAAAATGACCTAATCAATTGAAATGAATGATCCAATTGATCTAAGATAAATAATAATAGACTAATGACCTAATTAATTGACTCGAATGAAAAAAATTACTAAACCCAAATTTAATTGGAAAAAATTCAAAATAGAAGAAAACTATATCATACCCATACCAAACATGCTAATTTAAATTTTTATTTTTTATATGATAGGTCCTGTGTTTTGATATTCTTACCAATAGATATAAAATGACTTTTATGTCACTACATATCATGTATTTGTTTTTATAAGTAGTATTTTTTATTTAATTCATGTACATATTCATTCTTGTATAGGATACACATTAGTTATGGATTTATAATTAATTCCATATTTATTTTGATATAAAAAAATGAATAAAAGTTAAAAAAAATATTACGAAAATAGATGACTAACAACAATCATCGAATGGATGAGATGGGCATACCTTTTCTAGTGCTAGTGACAAGTATTTTATTTCAACAGTATATATCAATAACATATAATGGCTTGTGATTGTTTTTTCATTTAATCAGGATCTGCCAACATGGTTCCAGTTATTCACTAACCATCCTACTGGTTGTAGTGCTCGGTTTAGCGATACTAGGGGTCATGTTACTATAGGTAGGTGTTGTAGTTGGCACAGTCTATCAAACCCTTCTCCTCCCCCTAATGTCCCTGATATCACACCTATTGATCTCACAGTGTCCTTGCAGATACCAAGGATATTTAGGCCACCAATTTTTTCAAAAAAAATCATTTGAAACAGTTCTCATATCTTTCCCATATCCAATGATGATTCCTACTCCTCATCCTTATCATTCATTTTCACAGCCATTTATGTCATCTTCTTTTCCTTCTAACTCTTTCCCTCCAAGATTCTAACTTCCTTATTCTTCAACTCCTGGTCTAACACAATCTAAGCCTAAAGAGCATACTCTGGGACCCACTATATCTATACATTTAGATTTTTATTTAATGACTATAGATCCAATGACCCCCACTGATTAGGCTACCACATGAATATTTATAGGACCCTATTAAAAAAATACCAGAATTTATTTTCATTATAGGATGTATTGATTTAATATTTTTCTCTTATTTAACAGTTGGATATAACAATAAGTGGTGTGGGAATTCATGCAATCATATGGTTTTGAAATGCCACATGATGTTGATGGAATAGTACTATGAAGATAAGAAAATGATTGGAAAAAGATGTTGGGAATGTAATACTTTTTTGGAAACGCTTTCCAAATACCCTGACATCATTATCATATGTCTACTCTCCAGGGGACACCATCCAAATGAAATAGAGAACAATTATTATTCACAAATATGGGTAAAAAATCGATTGTATCTAATGTTATATCATTATTGTATTTATATGAATTAATATTTTGGTGGAAGAATTGTTTTAAATTTTATGATTATGAGGATGTGAGCCCAGCACAGCTCATGGAATTATGTGAGCTGTGGAGAGGCCATAAGCATATGTTTTATATTGGATATCATGATAGAGTTGGCATAAATTTATAGGCCACACCTATCATGGAATACTTTCTAATAGAAAATTATTGAGAAATGATTACATATTGGATAACTAACAATTTCAACGTATTAATCAAACTAGTGATTATTAAATGAAAATGACCAAGAGTTTCATTAATAATTTATTTTTTTAGTTATTGAAATAAATTAATAATCATAAAAAATTATAAGAAATAAGGAAGATAAAAAATATCTCCACACTTTGGGGATAACTACGATGCCGAACCCTAAGAGGAATCAGGTACGAAACTCGTTTATAATTTTTCTTTATGTTAATATTGATATAAATATCACGTTAATTTTATATGATTCAATATGTAATTAATTTTTATATCTCATACAAAAATGGGGGTCAATTAGCTTATCAATTCCCTTTACAAAAAATTATTTAATGTTATTTGGTCTTTTTTAGAGAATTGACTCATAAATTTTATGTTTTATCACTTCATGATTGGGAAAGAATTATTATATTTAATCTTTTCTATATTAATTTTTTACTAGTCCTTAGGGAGTTATTCTATCATGTTTTACTTATAACAAAATTATGATACTATATAGGGTGATATAGATGGAATCGATGATAACCTGAACAAACCCAACCCCAAATTGAATCAAATTTAAATAACTTAAACCAAAATAATCCTTACTGAACTGAGTCAAAACATACTCAACCTAACCCAAACTGAATAGAATTGAACTAAAATGAAATGAAATAAATAAAAATTAATATAACAAAACTAAGATGGTATTACATGACCTAAATAAAATAAATCAAACCAATCCAAAACCCAATTTAACTAAAACTACCTTATCTACACCAAACAAACTCAAACCAAACCAAACTGAACTAATTCAAACCAAATTAATCTATCTCTACCTTATTCATATTAAACCAGAAAAAATTAAAAGAAATTATAGAAACATAATTACTCACATAAATACAAATTTATCTAAACTAAATAAAATTTAATCAAAATCAGTTAAACCAATAAGAACTGAATGGAATTAATCCATTTAATCACTAAAAAATAAAACTACACTAACCTAAACGGACCCAACTCAACCCAATCCACACTAAATTGAATTAAAATGAACTAAACATAATCAAATCAAACCAATCTACATCATGTAGATTTGAACCAAATCTATTATACAATACTTGACATAGAGACAAATGAATAATACCTAACATAATAAAACCAAATAAACTAGACCTATAAAATTTCTAATTGAATCAAACCAAGTCAAATAAAACCAAACTGAACTAAACTAGCCCTGGAATACCTAAAAAAATTGAACTAAAAAAGTCTAAGACTAACCTAAACCCAATGGCGAAAAAAATATTTGTATAAAATTAAAAATGAAATTGACCCACCAAGCAAAGGATAAGACCAACCTAAACCCAATAAAACCAAATATTATAGAAAAAACCACAATAAAGCAAATAAAATAAAACTGAATCAAACTTTACAAAAATAAATAAATATTTTAGAATAGTATAGAATAAAATTGAAGCAACTCAAATCTAACCAAAAAATGATTAATAGAATTTAACTAAATCAAAATAACATGGCCTAAATATACTAAAACTAATTTGAACCACATTTAAAAATCATAAACTAAACTAAATTGTACAAAAATAAAGTAAACTAATCATAAGAAAATGAAATTGGATTGGACCAAAATTAATTGAACCAACATGGTATATACTAATGTAAATTTAGTTAAAGTTGTTAGTCTTGAAGCATCCTAATATAAATGAAATGAAACTCGATCTATCTAACCAAAAATAAATTAAAATAAATATAAATAAAAAAAATTGATTCAAACCAAATATAACTCAACTATAATGACACATGTCAAACCATATAGAATAGATCTCAAACAAACTAAGTAAAACTAAAAAATATGTAATTAAATGTACCTACAATGAATTAATTATAGTGATTAAACAACCACCTTATTATTTATTACTATGATGACTTTTTCAAATAAATACGTTCTATATTATAGTAACCCATTCACTTATAATCAGTTATAATTCCTATATGATATGATTTTTTATATTCATTTATAATTAATACCCATCTAAGTTTAATTATGAAACTAGTTATTCATAACCAATTTTTAATTATGTATTCTTAAATTAAATGTCATTGCATCAAGATATTTTGTATATTGGATGATAGGTTCCTTGAGCAAAACTATTTTCATCGTGTAGAAATAAAAATTATGGGATCTTGGTTAATAAAAAGGCACAACTATACATTGTAAGTTTTACTTTGTTTATTTCAAATTTTTATTTTTATTTTATAACATAATTTTATATTTAAATTTGTAACAAGATTTTTTGGAGGCCCATGATGCCCAAGAATCTGAAAACTATGGTCCAAACAGTTGTTTACATTAGGTTTTAGGAGATGAGCACTATGGAAGAGTACACTGCTGACCACGGAAGAGTATTTCCCGATGAGGTATTAGCTCAATTCATGTACCATTTTTAGTAGTAACAACTTATAAAAAGGTAATTCACTATAATCATATGATAATTAAAATTAAAAAAGGCCAAAAATGAGCTTATAAGTTGAATAATTGAATCAAAGTGAAAATGCTGAATTTATTAAACTGATTGATGTTTTATTCCCATCACATCCACCAGAGTCTATCATGTCTTTTGATTAATATATTTAGATTATGTGTAAAATATATTATCCACTGGTCCATAGTTATAGTGGTGGTTGGGATTATGACATTCCTAAAAATTGAGATG
Organism: Viscum album; assembly: GCA_963277665.1. Classification (NCBI taxonomy): domain Eukaryota; kingdom Viridiplantae; phylum Streptophyta; class Magnoliopsida; order Santalales; family Viscaceae; genus Viscum; species Viscum album. The sequence goes on along the minus strand of OY728155.1, from coordinate 616,004,264 downwards.
GTGAAGATAAAGTTGAGTAAGTGGGAAAGGAAGAGGGAGAGGATGATGGCAATGAAGAGGCCAAGGTTGAGACTGAGTGTGAGGAAGAATTCAAGGGATATGATGAGTCCAGTGATGAGAGATAGGGAGAGTGAGAGTGTGAGGATGATGCTAATTATGATAATGAGTATGAGAATGAGGATGGTGGTGATGATAGTAGTGTCTATGATGGACAAATTTAACCTATGAATTTTTTACATATATTTATGAAATTTCAGGTCTGATGGTTTTTTTGTGGTGTTTTATATGTTTTTCCACTGGTTAAATGAATAAAAATATTCCCTATGTTATCATTATTTGTGTATTGTTTTCTATATCTTTGAGGATACTATGTCGGATTCATTGAGGGTTCTTTTTGTTAAGGATGTTTTGTTGTTTGTATTACTAGTTCTGTTTTTTTGAAAGTTTTGATTTCATTGGTTCGTGGCTCTCTGATTTCCAATTGGTTACATAGATTTTATATTTGATTTCATATTTCTTGTTTAGGATTATTTTTTTAAGGTTTCATATGTGATGATTTGGTTTATCTGTGTACCATATTAATTTTTTGTTTTATTGTATATTGGTTGCATTGAGTTTCTATTTGCAGGTTCCATACTGAGGTTTACATTATAGGTTCTTTGGACAACGATGGGCTTGATGCTACATGGGAATTGAGGGGTGGGGTCTATTCTAATGGTTTTGAAATTTTTGGTATATCCTTTATCCATGGACACAACAATCCAAATGGTTAAGAACTATTAGGATAGCTTTATCCCATCTGTTCACAATGCACGGTTGGATATCCGGAAATCTAGACAAACCATTACCAATGGTTCGATAAGAACTATTGGTGTAGGCCTTTAACAATTATAGTACATCCAAAAAATATTATAACTATTGTTATATGCTATAAAAAACTATTCTACAGCATATACCAATGGTTATGAACTGTTGGTATAGGATTGCATTCCAGCAGTGCAAAGGATTGGATGGTAAAAAGGTAGACATGATATTATCATTACAAAATTATAATTATTTCATAATATCATATATAAATTTTATACACCACATAATACTCCTCAATTAATATTCTGAGGAAAATTAATTGTATTGATATGTGGAGACAATAAGTTGTACTCACGCACGAGTAATACTTTCACATCTTGTTTGATGGGAAAGAGGATGTATAATGGTGTATTCATCATAATAATACAATATCAGAATATTTAGGATACTAAATTAATTATTTTATAGTAAATTCCATAGATTTGAAGTATTTAAAAAAGATTATAAAATGTATGTGATCATTTATATAGATTACCTCTTCTTTAAAATGACTCATTTGGATATCCTCTAAAGGGTTCTAAGGACAATATTTTGGGAAGAAAAGAACCTCAATAATGTATCTTTGGGAGTTGATAAAATAATTTTTTATATTACAAAGGAGATTTTAGTCTCAATTTGGTGTCATTATGTGAGGTAGTTGGAGGATTATGGTAATTTAGTTGAGGGCACTTTTTCCATTTCTCAAAATATTAAATTATAAAAAATTCAATTTGAAGCCAAATATCTCAAAAAGTAAAGATATTACAAGATAATGTGGGATATTTATATAATACCATAAACTAATATATTATTGTATTTTTTTACAATTTTAAACCTTGTAATTTTTCTTAACCCTTAGTTTAACTAATTTAATTTTAACTATTATAATAAATTTTTCGACATTAAAATGTTTTAATTTTTAGTTATAAGGTAATAATTATACCATAAATGAAAAATTGATGAAATATTAGACCATTTAATTACAAAATTGTATTATTTACATATTTTATTATTTATAAAAAATCATAAAATATTATTTTGAAAAAATATCATTATTTTTAATTTTGACACTATTAATTTAATTTTACCTTAAATACCTCAAGACAATGAGGGAATTTGAATATATTACTTCCAAACATCCCAAATAATACATATATATCTTTAAAATTCTTGTTTCACATTAATTATCTAAAATTATAATATTTTTAAAAACATTTATTTTATTTTAGATTTAAATAAATAATTATTATTTTAGTGTTGTGAAAGAATTTAAGTTAACGATTACTTTACTATAATTAAAAAAATAAAATAATGAAGATAAATATTTTATACATCAATATTTAATTAATATTTGAACATATCTTCAGGATAACTGCATATTAAAAATAATGAAGTTATTAAAAACTAGTGTGACAAGATTGAATTTTCATGAAACAAACAATTATAAACGAATTATTCTCTTCTAGAAAGATATAAAATTACATATGTTTAAATTATGGATCAATATGTATGAAATGAACGGAAAAAATAAAATTAATTCATGTTTTTTTTATTTTATAATCCATATCATTTTATTTTAACGTTTAATTACCTAATTTACTCTTTACGGTGGTAACAAAAATTACTACGGTTTTTATTCAAATTGACCAAAAATAAAATTAAAAATATTAACACATCTAAACTTCAGGATAATAAATATTTTATTCACTTTATTCTATTCAATATCGATAAATGGTAAAAAATTAAATTAACTGCACAAAATGTGATAAAAATATCTTTTAAGGAAAGAAACATTGTTTTATTCATGCAATTGGATATATTATTATCCTATTCATAAAAAATATATTTTTTAAAATTTAACAAAAAATATCATGTAAATAATATATAAATTTCTATTAAATCATTCACCAATAGAATTTTATTTAATCAATTTATATATAATACATTTCATTCATAAAAACATTTTTTTAAGACATCAATTTTATATTCAAATAATTTTTAATTTTATTCATAATAATTTGATAACTAGTGTATTAATGTTGTTAAAATGTATACTATATATTTTCATAATTTAATTATTAATATTCATACAAACCAATAGAACTATTATGAAATATCAGACACGTAATATTTTAAAAATGTTTCGTGGTTTTTCTAAAAATGTTGTTTAGTGAATTGTAGGCTATCAATGAAATAAAATTTTTAAATGATATATATTTTATAAAAATATTGGGGTTCTAAAACAATATTTCAAGAATTGGAAAAGTTATATACTGGTGAGAAGAAATAGGGATTCTCAGGTTTCTATAGTTAATTATGGAATTTTATTTTCATGGAAAATATTTTTTTACGAACCAAGACATATGTGGGATATCATTAATCACAATTTTTTGTCTTATATAATAAGATAATAAAGAATATGAATGAGGAGATAATAACTAATGAAATTAATAACAAACTTGTAGTTAAAATAATTAGATTTCAACAATTATTATTTTTGAAGACCTATTCATCAAAGAGAATAACCCGACAACATCTAAAAGAAATATTTTTTTGAGAAAAATAAGGTGCATGTTTTTTATATGAATTAAAGAAGATATAGATTTATGTCAAATAACTAGATGGTTAATAGAGTTTAAGACTCATACTGAATGGTGAAATCCATGTTGTTTCATTCTAATTTAAACAAAGGTGAATTATATAGATTCCATGATATATAATGGAAGGATACTGGTGCTTCTGGATAAGTATTTCATAGTAGGTCTGTGAAGTAACATATAATAAAAATCAAGAGTTCCATCTTATATTTGTTTTAGTTCTATAGTAATAATATTTTTCTATATTTTATTATACACCAACTTGTTAGCATCCACAAAAACAGTTAACAAATAGTGATTAAGTGTTAAGAAAGGGTTCCTTGGGGGTCATTAGTCTAACTCAAAACCATTGTAACGGTATTTCCCCAAAGAATGAGTGATACAACCTAAAATTTTAGTGACTCTATTACATCATCATATCACCAACTGTATTCTCCATTGATTATCTTGGTGTGGGTAAACTAAGTAAAATTAAACTAATGGTTTCCATACTTCTTTACATTTCTATGAGAATCAATGTGAGCTAAAGTGACAAAATATATCCAATAAAGGCTTTTCAAACAATGGGGTGGTCATATTAATAGTTTAGAAATGGAAAAATAGTGACCCTAATAACTTTGAATTCAGGATCATAATAAGTATGTGGATATTTTTGAGAAATTTTTTTTAATTAATAGAAAAATTACAAATCCGAATTCAACCCCGCTGATTAGGGTATTCTCTAATAATTACATTTAGGGGACTAACTATAATTATGAAAGTGAGGAATATATTTTTACTCATAATTGACCCAACTAATTTTTTATCGTCGACCTTTTCTCCCATAACATTTTTAGGTATCATGTAAAAGGGAAAAACATCCAAAAAATAAAAAAACAGTTGATGTTCCATAGTGTGGAATAGTTGTTAGTTAATGGGAAATTAATATGGCTGAGTCAATGATACTATAAAATGATTATTAAATCTATTAATGATGATGATGATGACGATGATATCCCAAGGAGGAAAAAGGTGGAAGATACAAACATATTAGAGGAATTATATCCACAACTAAAATGGGAGTACATAAATCTTATAGATGAGAACAAGTCCCAAGAGGCTCATGCCAAAGTGCTAAAAATTAATGTTCATGGGTTGAAAATTCTAAAAAAAGACTTATTTATGTAAAAATTAATCTAAGGGAGAAATTTACAGCCAAGATTAGTAATTATAAGTAATGTCTTCAATGTTTCAATAGATCAAAATTTGTTCTAAAAACATCATGTTTTTAAATAAAATTATAATTTTAGGGTTAATAGGGAATAATTTACATCACATATAGTATATCTCATTAAGTAGAACTGAAGGATGCAATATGAAACATTATTCCTCAAAGACTCATATGCTAAAATTAATTACATGATGAAAAGAAATGTGACATGTTGTACAAACTCTATAGTGAATTAGAGGATGATAATTCTACTAGGAAGAAGCTTAAATAAAAATGTAATTATCCAGATTAATAAATTATTAACAATATCCAAAAAATGAAATATGAGTTAACATTATCTAAGAAGCAGTTGGATACTAAAGGACAGAACAAAATAAATGGTTATTTGTATTTTTTGTTTGATTACCATTCAAAAGTTAATAATTAAAAGTATGAAAATTGGTATATGTTATAGGAAAATCATGAAAATTTTATTATGTTACAAAGATGAATATCCATTATAAAATCTTTTATTGGATATGATGAAACATCTTTATGTCATGAGAAGAAGTGAACCCTGGAAATTTTCAAGAAGAGGGAATGTCATGTGGGTGATAAAAATATATACAAGAATGTCCATACACATGTTAATGGAAACCATATGAACACCAAAAGAAGATATAGAGACATGTAAAGGTTTGTGGTATACATGATCACATTTCTAACTTTTCTTCTCAAGCATTATAATACATTAACTATTTTGAAGCTAGTGGAATGTATAAAAGGGAGAGTTTTCAATAATAGTAGATAAGGTATTGTTATCATTCCAATAACTCTTATCATGTTAACTATGACTCAAATGGATACTTAGTGGGAGTGAAATAAGGAATAAAAGAACACAACATGCCTATATCCAATAAAAAATATGTTCCCTTAAGAAATGGATTTCATAGGGTTCATATTGATTAATTCCATTCTAAAACTATCTACTAACGGAGTTCCAAAAATATATTTTAGTAAATTATGTCTTGGAAATACAAGACGATGATATTTAAGAAACAAAAGAAAGAAATGTTGCTACAACTTGATAATATCATGTTAAAATAGTGTCCCTAGTATTAGGAAATATTAAAAAAATTGCATACTAATTCATTAATATAAAAGTTAAAAAAATGTGTTTTAGATAAATAAATATCTACCAATTATGAGAAGATAATACATTGTGGGTAAAGATATCCAAGAAGGACCTGGTTGTGAGTTCAAATGTTTAGAATAAAAAAATTCCAAATAAGTGGAGAATAGATTACATTATAGTAAATCTAATTTAGATATGACAATTAAATCTAATATGAATTTAAAAAAGAAAAATAGTGTTCTATACTAAATCATTATCCTCTCCAACTTGAGGAAAATAAAAGGTACCCCTCTCCCCATGTACATTAAATATTTCCAACTATCCTAAGAGGTATAAAATTCTAATGGAGATATGATTCATGAGGTAAATTTTTAATAAAGAATATGTGTGGAAACAAAAAAAAAATCTAAAACTATAAAATACATAAAGTAACTAAATATATGAGTAATTTATGCATGTAATTGTATTAAAACTGAACAAGGGGAAAAATTTATATCTAAATATGCAATTGGTTTCAAGAAAACATTCTTTCCTACAAATTTGAACATGGAGATTACAATCTTGAATTACATTCTAAATTCAATCATAAAATTTTTATGTCTTAATAAACAAGCCTGGAAAATGAGTATTCTTAATAGAAGGAAAACAATAATTTTCAAATACATATATTAATAAATATGTGGTATCATAATAAATCTATGTAGAAAACACTATTATCATTTCATTAACTCAATAGTGTTATGAAACTATAAATGATAAGAGAGATTTGTGGTGGAATTTTCCACATAGATAAATTTTTTTGTTTATTTGTTTTATATAAAAATAATTGGTATCAGTTGTTTACTATTATAGTATACTAAAATATTATGTATTGGAATTTGTTTCCCAACAATTGGAAACCCCAAATTTTGAAGCAACTATTGGTTTCAATAGTTGAATATTCAAGGTAGATCTTGTGATGCAATTTCAAAAGATTCCCCATGTTATTTAGGGATGGAATATGCTCTATAAAGGATGTAAGGAAACTTATAAATTCCAGTGAAATGTTTTCAATAGTTATTATTAGTTTTGGAAATTTGTATTAGTTTTTAAGTCCCAAAATGAATATACTAAAAAAGGTAATGGTTCTTACACTAAATTCATTAATTCTTACTCAATAATAGTTTAGTGTGAGTGTGTCTGAGATAATAGGTTTTTATTAAGAAAAGTGAAAGCCTCAATGTTCTAAGTTATTATTGGTATCCATGAGTGAGAAGGATATATTTATAGAGGTTATCATAGACTATTGTATTCTATACAGAGAATGTGCTCAGTTGTCTTAGAGGATTTTTCAATAGGCCAAATTCTTAGTGGGAGTCTCAATCACTATTTTTCTTGAGAAAATGTAGCTTTTAGGATTGTAAGTTTAAAGGGGTATTATATAATTGGGTACTCCAATATTTTATTATTAATAGATGGTAAAAAAAATTTAAAATTGAATACGGATAGATCTAAAGGATGATGTTGTTTTGATAATGGGAAAATCTAAAAATCTGAAGTATTTGTCCCTATTCACAAAGGGGGAGTGGAATACCAAATTGAAACCCCTATAAATATTATGTGGGGGGGTCAATGCGATGAATATACTACCAAAACTTAAGTACATGATTAATTTAAGACTCTTTTGTAATCTATTGAAAATGGGGAATTTTTACCTGGATGTAAATATAATTTCTTCCCATGGGACAAAAAATTTAGGGGGGGACTATTGAAGGAAAACAGAATATGGAGTCCACCCATTGGATTTCATTTCCAATATATGAGGAAGAATAAATTATACAGTCAAAAAATCCAAAGGGGGGTCATCGAAACCCTATGGGTTGATTTTAGATTTATTGACAATATAAGTGGTAGTAATTGTTTTCCAATATGTGTTGTATAGGATTTTTTGACTTGGATATTAGAGTTTCCAAAGATAAATTCTAAAGACATTTTTGATTCATTGAGGATTATTATGAACTTATACTTGTAAAACTCTAAAGAGTGACATAAGTCGTGGATGATTAGTTTTTTTTTGAAACATGGTTCCTTAATGTCTTATTTGTTGGATGTGTTGAAAAATAAAAGTGTGTGTATATGCAATGTGGCATGAGGAATAATGATTATATGTATGGAGAAAGACATGTAAACATATATGGAGAAGTTCATAGGAAGATCCATGAAGTCTGTATGTAAATTGGATTAAATATTAAATTAATATGGTAAATCCCAGTTGAAGATAAGACTCAATAATTTCGATAAAGAGTTTAGATAAGCATCATTTAACGACTTTTGTAACCATCTATATGATTTTTATAAGCATCACCATGTGTTGTGTAACCATGATTTCTATATATTGAATTTTCATAACCATCATTCATGATCTGTGTAACCATGATTTCTAGATGAAGAATATCATATTTTTAGATATGGTTTGTGTAAAAAATAAAGAATCTATGTGAACATGATTTAGGATCATTGTAAAAGTGAAGCTGAATATATAAATTCATGACGTAGAAAACTTTTGGGGGCTAGGCACAGTTAGAGGATATTCTTACGGAATGAGTGGTGATATTTTTATATGATATTCCTATATTATTTCCTATTATGATATAATGCATGCACTATTTAAAAATTATTTAAAAATCATGTGATTCTAATGGAATAAATGATGCAAGATGAAATCAATGGAGTTATTTGTAGTGATATATTAATGGGTGTTATAAAAGAGGAATAGTGTCGTGAATAAGTATATGTTTTCATGAGTTACAATCTATTGAATATCATTTACTCTATTAAATGATTGTTTTTAAGGATGCATGATTGGTGGAGATTTTCAATACAATTAATTTGGTTTTATTCATGATACACACTAGAAAAATAAAGAAAAATTAGAGATGTGTAAGTTTCACTATGTGAAGTAGTATGTGTTTATAATACACGTTATGAAAAAAAATCACAAGATTTTATTATTTCCAATATATTATGAGATCTAGATTGAATATTATAATGAATAAAACAAAAATCATTGACATTGGAAAATAACTACCAATGTGATAGCAGGATGAATATTTTAAGAAAAAGTAAAAGTTTAGGATTATAAGAAGAAAAAAGAGTTCTTCGGTTTCAATATTTAATTATATAATGTGATTTTCAGGAAAATTATTTTTTTATGGACTGAGAAAGGTGGAGTATATATCGCATGATGTTATTTAATATTATATAAGAATAGAAGAATGAATCATAAGAAATATAGAGTACTTGGAAAAATTTTCCACATACCTACAGGTAGAATAAGTGGGGTTTAAGCCAATACATTTTAGAGGACTTGTTCATCGAATAGAGGAACCCAACACCGTCTTAAAGGAGGAGGTTAAATTTTCTAATATGTATAAATGAAGATAGTGATTATATTAAAATTACTATAATTTTAAAGGAATTAAAGACTCATACTATAAGGATGAGAACTTTTTAATTCATACTGATTTAATTACAGGATAATAAAGGATATTTCAGGTTATCTCATGGAACAATGTTAGTGCTATTTGAGAATTATTTCATATCTTGTCTTTAAAGGATCATCCAGGACTGGTAAAGGGATCCAATTTATATTTTATTTATTCATGAAGTGTTCAGATTAATATTCATTATCTTTTGAACCAATGTTTTTTATGTAACATCCAATGTTTAAAAAAATAGAAATATTTTGTTCAATAGCAAAAAATATACACAACACAAAGCATAAACGAAAAATGAATTAATATTATTAATTAAATGTGGTGGTTATAAATGAGTCATTAAATTTGAGGTAATGAATAGTTTTAACCAAATTATGAAATATATAATGGTCATAATAATTTTTAATGTATTAGTTAATTATTGTTAAAAAGTCACTTGAATTTTAATAAAGTCATTGTATTCTTCAAAAAAGACATTTTCTTCAAAAATTGGTTTCATTTTATTTATTAGTAAATATTATAATTATTTTATTTTATATTTTTGAAATTTTATTTTAATAAAGGAATCACATTTTTATATTGGTAATAATTTTTGAAATTTTTTTAAAATGTGTGAAAATTTAATGAATATAGGAAAATACAAATTTATATTGAAAATTGTATTTTATTTTAGATAATTTAGAAACTAAAATTATATTTTGTAATAGTATTAAAAATTTATTAATAAATTTTGATTAAAAATATTCTAGTTGTTTCCTTTTAAATGAAGTATATACATGAATTTAGTATTAATCAATATGTACTTAAAATATGCATTTTTTGGAAAATTTGATTATCGTTGGGTTTTACCAATTTAATATTAAATTTCATTATGAAAACTATATGTTTTGAATTTTAAAAAATATATTCCATGTTTAGAATTTGGATTTACCAATTTGGAAAATATAACCCTTTTAATTTTTGACAATATGAATAGTAACCATAGTAATGTTTGTTACCCGAGTAAAGAGTAGATCTGGTAATTAATAGAAAAAATAATAAGCTAAGGACTATAAAAATAACCCTAAAACTTGCCAAAAAAATTTTGAGTGATTTTCTACCATTATAATTTAATGGTCTAATTTATGACCTTTTTATGCCACTGGATAAGTTTATGACCCTTGTAAAATATTATTTATGAAAATTCAAATATATCGCACATTGTTTTTAATATTTATTATATTAATAATTTTATTTATCCGGAGGATATGTTTTATTATAAATAATATTTTTAAATATAAATTATTTATATTTACCATGGTGATTTAATAATAATTTTTAGAGAAGAGGCAATTAACTTAAATTCCTCCATAACCCGAATACAGTAATTATTCAATTAATGAAAAATAAAAAAATGATATTAAACATATTAAAATAAATATAATTTGAGATTAATATGGTGACACACGAATTCTAGTGATGACCATGAAATGTTTAGGATATAATAAAATATATTTTTTCTAATTTTACTTGTTTTATTGATGATTTTAAATTCAAATTTATGGATAGTATCAGATTTGACAATAATGTTATTTCAATAATATATTAATCTATTAAATTATTTTAAAAAATAAAAATATTAATTATTCATAAATAGGATATTATATTATAAAAAAGACTCATTCACTATTCACTCATAGTCCATTTGGACTAATTTTTCTCTAGATTAGTCTTATTATATTTTAATATTTTGAATAATTCCAAAACAAACACCTCTATTGTCCCCTTATAAATATGACCATTCTCCTCACACATTCTAAGTCGTGGAACATACCAATTATATAACAAAAACTATCTTCCACACTCTACCCCACCCAATTTTTTATTGATGCACCAAAATACCAATTCAATGTTCATCAAGGGTTCTTTCAACGAGGTGATATTCAAGAGGTGACATTCTCAAACTACCTCTTTTAATTTCATTATATGTTGTATCATTTCTTCACATATTTCATAAATCAAATAATAAAAATTACAATATTATAAATATAGTATAATTTTATATATCTAATGTAATATCTTATTTAAATTCATTTTTCTTATCTCATCTTATTCATAGAATGAAAACCATTGTCCAAATTATGGCGGTTAACAGTCTCTATAGATAATGAGTTTTTGTTTTCAATTACTTCCTTAAAGGTTGGTCATAAAACTATTATTATCATTAAATAATATTTTAATCATTATATTACAAATTATTTCTTGTTCTTTAACTAATATATATACATATTATTAAATAAAATGAAACTAATGTGTAATGATCGAAAAAACTGCCAACTAGACTAATCATTTATCATTAATGTTTTATAATATAAATCATCATAATGTTAAGTAAAAATGATATATAAAACCATTTAAAGTTAATGAAGTGTATTAATAAAATTTAATTTCAGTTCTAGAATAGTATTCCAATTATACAAGAACTTCCACAACTATACAGAAGTGAACTGACCATGAAACCTTGAGACGAACACTACTAGAACAATGTAATAAAACCTTATAATTCATAAAAATGGTCATAAATGAAATTAATAAAATTATAATAATTATAATATATGTCAAATAAGTTATTAATTACTCAATTAATTGATATATATTTATTATCCATGACATTAATTGCATGTGAAGAACACATTCAAACATAAGGTAAGGGATCTCTCTGAACCTCCATGATTCCTTTGGGTGACAATTTCTACCTCTTTCCATCAAATTGTATCTTAATTATTACTATATAATTATCAAATATTTTGTGTATATGTACCAAAAATATTTATATTTCTCAATTAATATTTATTTTATTGGTAATTAAATGTTTTAAAAGTTTCCCATCTCAGTTCCTCTTGATAAGAAAACCCGGATAAGGGGAACTTCTCTGTTTCTTACCAATTTAAAAGTACACTCCAAAAAATGATTTAAACCTTATATATTTTTCTAAAGTCAATAGATTTATCATGAATCAAAATTAGCTCATTTTTTTTATTCAAATAATTATGCCTTTATCCTCTTTAGAGACTCTTTATTATATTCCCTAAAACTATATTTAAGTGACACATTATAATGTTATCTAACCAAAATTTTTTGTGTTTTCAATTCAGTGGGATTCCATTATTCTTTATCTATTATTATTTTTTGTTATTAATTACCAATAATGATTTAAATCCATTCTTTCATAGATATTATTGTTCTATCCGCTTTTGTTTTTCCTTATTAGAGGATTATGATACACATTTCTCTCAATAGGTAACCCTTATATTGATTCCTTATGTTTCAATATTTGTATGGAAAAACTTGCATGATCATGTTGTTATGGGTTCACCAAGATAGATATACAATGAATTTTTTAATGTTTATTTCTCATGGTATTTTATGAATCGTATTATAGGGTAAACCGAAACCATTATGTGACTTTTTCCTCCATGTCATATAGTCTTGGTAGTTATCCTTGACTCAGGTTTACATGTTAATGTATTTTGATACCAAATTCCAATTTTTCAATGATAATATAATTCCATGTTATATATGATACTTCTCTATGTGTTTATTTAAGTTCCATTCCATTTATGTTATCACGTTATGACTTCTGAATCAAGTGTTATGCTTAATTCCCATGTTTATCCCATTACAATGCTTTTTAGCTCACCCTTTTGTCTATATATTCCCTGAGTTACCTTTTAAAGTTATAGGATATCAAAGGTAGTTAGGATATAATTTTATAAATTATCAAAAATCTATTTTATTCTATTTTCATGATTTTATTTATGTACTGAGTTTTCCAAAGGCACTAAACTTTTCTATCCTTTATTTTTATTTAATGGGTATTTATGCCAAAAATCCTGAAATAATGTTTGTATAAGGGTTGGGTTCGTATAGTTGGTATCAGGGCAGGATGAGGTTATTTTTGGGGATTATGACTAGAAATCATTATTAAGAATCATAGGGATAATTCTATCAGTGTAGATAGCCAAGATTTAAATATAGAGAAACACAGGTTTGAAAATTGTTTTCATGTATAAGTTAGTCAATATATATTCCTAGTTACATTTTATAAGATTATTAGGTAAGTATTCAAGTACCAAAATTTAATTTTTTTCTTTTTTAGTTAATGGATAGAAATAGGAGAACCCATTATGATAGCCAATGTGAATGGAAATGTGATTATTTCTCTAATTATATACCAAACCTGATGGGAGATGGAGTTCAGAACATAATAAGAGTACTAGCTCTATTTTATCTTGTAATGAATAATAAATTGAATCATATGGAACACCCCCCCCATCTCCAAAAAAAGATAAAGTTATGTTCCAATACTTTATGTTAAAAAAGACCTCCTTTCTTTATTGGATCATATAATCCCATCATCATGAAACAATGATTTAACTACATTGAGAAGATATTCTATGTACCCAAATTCTCATAAGAAGAAAAATTCATGTTGGAAATTTATCATTTTGATGGGGAATCTTATAAATGGTGGAAACTAATCAAAAACACTAAATCTAAATAAGAAATTTATTCCATGGAATGGGATGTATATGAAAAAATATTTTTCAATAACTATTTTCCCTAAAATCTTTGTCTTAAGATGGAGAGGGAGTTCCTTAAACTAAATAAAAAGGAAAATGATTCTATCAGATCATATAAGGAAAACATTTTAAGTCTTAAATTATACCCCTATATCTTTTTAATGAACACTAAAAGTAAGGTAGATCACTTCTTCAATTGTTTAAATTCGAATATATGAAAAACCATTGATATTATAGAATTTGACAGCTATGAGGAGGCTGTCTATTGTTCCCTTAAGGATGAGATGTAACTTATAGAATCTCATTTCCCTAAAGGGATCAATGTTAAAATGTTGAAAATTCTGTTAGATATGTGATGATAAAAGATAATTTCCATATATAAAAGAAAATATAACATCCCACGTGTCAAAAGTGTGGGAAGTAGCATCCTAGAAATTATTTAATGGGGTCTAGGAGATGCTTCAATTGTGGAAAAGTGGGGACTAAAGATACAATTTTCTGAAGGGATATGAATAATACAATATGTGTAAAATAAGGTTCATATAAACACTCATATTTTATTACATTGTTTCATCTATAAGTAACTTGGGAATTATGTGAGACAGGTGCCTAATCCAAGGGTTTTTTATGACAATCAATAAAAACAACCTCCAAAGTATCATTGATGGGAATATGTTATCAATACTACTAAGGTGTAACCTAAAAATGATTTTGTGATAGATATGGTATGAATTTATTCTATAGTAGGTATCATACTATTTGATTCTGGCTCTATGAATTCTTTCTTATATTTTAGGTTAAGTATAACCATTCCAGTACCATATAAATATATAGAGGTTCATTTATCTGTAAGAATAGAAAATGAGGAGATTATTTCATCTAATGTATATAACTCCTCCTCGGTAAATGTGTGTATACCAAACCTCCTATAAAATATTATATTTCATTATTTGGTGGAGTTGGATTATATATTGGGAATGGATTGGGTATCTTTATTCAAAAGAAAAAATCAACTCTTAGGAGAGGGGGATCATGCTTTATATCCTGATGCATCCTCTAATTCTATACTAGTGTAAGGAGGGGATTAATATCCTTTTGAATTTTCAAGTCAATTGGGGATACTTTTCCCTTACGAGAATGCATATCTAGCTAAAATGATTAAGGAAAAGGAGTGGATTATTCTTGATGATACTCCCATTATGAGGGACTATAATGATTTATTCCACAAAGAATTACCCATTACTTCTCATAAATGAGAGGATGAGTTCTCAATTGAACTTATACCTATATATCTTCCTTTATAAATGAATATTTATATGATGGACACCATTTATTTTTAATAATTTAAGAAGCTATTACTAGATAATATGTACAAGGGTTTCATTAATCATAGTGAGTCATTATGCGGTGTGATAGTTCTCTTCATAGAGAAGAAGGATGGGTCAATGCACCTTTGTATTGATTATCATGATATTAACAAAATCAACAAAACTAAAAATTATTACATTACATGGATAGAATACTTTTTTGATCATCTATGAGGGTCCATGTATTTTGCTAAGATGGAACTTCTGTTGGTATATTACCAATTGAAGGTGAGGAAAGAAGACATTCCCAAGACTGCCTTTAGAATGATTTATAGACACTACAAGTTCATAGTTATACCCTTCAGACTCTTTAATGATCCATAAATTTTCAAGGACTTAATGAATAGATAATTTTGAGATTACTTAAACAAATTATTAACTGTCTTTATAGATGATATTTTGATATATTCCAAGATCAAGGAGGAATATGAGAAGTATTTGAATACTATTCTAAAGACTTTGAGAATGAAGAAACTCTATTAAATGTAAAGTAAGTAAGAGTTCTAGATAGAGGAAGTATCATTCATGGGGAATATTATTACAAGAAAAGGGATAATTGTGAATCATTATATGATAGGAAACTGAGGAGTGTCCCAAACTAGAATCTGTAACGGAGATCCGTAGTGTCCTTAGTCTAGCTGGGTATTACTGATGATTTTATAGGAACTTATTTCCATTATCGAACCCACTAAAAATTCTTAAACATAAGGGAGTAAAGTTTTTCTAGACTACTGAATGTGTATGAATATGTCAAAGATTTAAAAAAAAGGCTAATCACTGCACCGATACATACACTACCCACATGTGGGAAACTATTTGTGGTATAGAGTTATGCATCAAAGAAGGTATTAGGATTTATACTAATGTAAAATTTTAAATTAATAACCTATGCCTCAATAAATCTTAAATTTCATGTGAAAAACATTCTCGGGGATGATCTAGACATGGTGGATGTAATCCTTTCATTGAAATTTTTGGAAACATTCTCTCAATGGGGATATGTGTAAAATATATACTAACCACAATATCCTTAAATATATATTCACACAAAATGAGTTTAATTTGTACCATCAAGTATTTTTAGATATCAATAATGATTATGCATGATTAGTCCACTATCGTCCTGGTAAAGAAAATAATGTGGTATATTCTATAAGAAAAAAGGGTCATGAAACATTATCAATAAAGAGAGTTGGGAAGGATCCCATATTATTAGACATAAAAAGTATAAACGTATGAATCATAATGGAAGGAACATCATCATTCCTTTCAAAAATAATTTCTCAACCATCCCTTATGGAAAAGATAATTAATTTTAAAATAAATGGAATAGAAATTAAAATGTATATGTAATATATCAGAAATAGTAGATCCTCAATGTTCAAATGTAATGGGGAAGGATTCCTAATATTTATTTCATGGATACATATCCCAACAAATATTGAGATAAACAGTGATATTTTAAATTATGTTCATAGATAGGCCATCTATATCAATGTAGGGATCAAGAAAATTTATCGAGATCTCCTATAACACTATTGGGGGGACATTATAAAGAAGGTGATCACTGAATATACATCAAAGTTCCAAGTATGTCATAAAGTGAAGTATATAAAGAAACATTCTACGGGTATGATGGAACTATTACCTACACCTAAATGGAAATGGGAAAACATTACCATGGACATTATCACTTGACTTATAAAGAAATCCATATGGAATAATATTATATAGGTTTTTAGGGACCATTCTAAAAATACATCTCACTTTATTGAAATTTGAGAGGGCATATCACTCAATCAAATTGCACAAATATACCTTAGAGAAGTATTGAGTCTTCATGGAGTACCATTATAGACTGTATATTATTGAGATCTATTATTTACCTCCATGTTCTAAAAAAGTATCTAATATACTCTAACCACTATGATAAACTTAAGTATTTCTTATCACCGTCAAAATGATGGACAGTCTAAAAGGAACATTCTGACAGTATAATAAATGTAGATAGCATGCTCAATGGACATGAAATGAGGATGGTATCAGTATCCTGAACTTATTTATTTACCTTACAACAGTAGTTTCTCCTCAAGAATCCAAATGGACCCATATAATTAACTTTATGGGAAGATAGGAAGATAAACTGCATGGTGGGAAGAAGTTGGAGAATTTGTTAGGACATAAAAAAGGATGAAGAAATGGTGGAAAGGTGAAGGTCATTCAATAAAATATTTTGGCTAAATAAAGTTTATAGAAGATCTATATAGACAACATTCAATGAGACTTAGAGTTTGATGTTATGAATAAGTTACTTCTTCACATATCTCCATTGAAGGGAGTCATGATATTGATAAATAAGGGAAATCTAAGTCCTAGGTACATCGACCCCTTTGATATTCATTATTTTGTTGTTACTGTGGAATATCAACTAGAACTTCTACAAACCATGTCTCAAGTACATGATGTATTCCATATATCCCTCCCAAGAAAGTATATACCAGATCCCTCACATGTACTAAAATTAGATGCGTTACATATAAAAAATCATATATCTTATGAGGATCATCCAATGAATATCATGGACTATAGAGGTAAATTTCTATGCAATAAGAACACTAACCTGGTTAAATTGCTGTATAGGAACCACAAATATGAAGAGGTGACATGGGAACTGAAGGAAGGGATGAAGGAGAAGTACCATCACATGTGTTCATCATAATATGTAAATTATATTTATATGGTGAAATATCATAATGGTGAAGAATGTTATAACTTATTTTTTAAAATAGAAAGACTATGTTTGATAGTGTATAATATATGCAACACTGATCTTAAACAAACAACGAAATATTATTATTTAAATGGGACTATTATAAACTAGTTTTTGAATTAAAGGGAATGAATATTAATAATTATTATATAAAATATATGGTGGTCATACTCATTTCTAATGAATTAATTATTTATTTTTATATAATCACTCGATTATTTAGTAAAGTCATTTTATTCATAAAAATTGAATTTTCTTCAAACTAATTGTTTTTTGATTTTTATGAGTGAATGTTACAATGAGTTAATATATTTTTTATATAATGTATTTTATAAAATGAATATGTCGTGAACCAAGCTAGGTCGCCATCTAAACTAGCACTTGGCCAATTCTATGACAAGGCCTGAAGGTTGTTCCCAATCCCCATTAGCTGGAATAAATTCCTAGGTTTCATCAATAGAAAGTTTAAACTATTTACCCAAATATAAAATAATAAAACTACCAAAAATATAAGGAAATGGAAATTTGGAACCACAACCAAGATATCTCTTCACATTTTCCATATTTGAGTTACAAGTTTAATACAAGAACCAAAAACAACTACTTCTAAAAAGGGACAAAAAACCCAACCCCAAAACCTCCTCGATGAAATGGGTGCATCTCCCTTCATCCATCTACACAAAACTGCCTATGAAATATTGTTAGAAACCCAAACCACTATCCCCATAACTTTTACCCTTTCCTGTATCAAACATTGCCAAGTCTACTTACACCTAAGCGTGTAAGCAGGGTGTGGCTTATTACCGAGGAGGATTCCACCCAAAGGGTAATCCATGATCTAAACATTAAATGACAAATAACTTGCAAGTCCTATAAATCATATAAATGTTCTGATGATTTTTAAATAAAGTAGAATTAAATTAAAATATATTTAAATGAAGGGAACATTAAATAAAACGTCATTTCTTTAAAAGTAACCATATAGTCATATTTTATGTCTATGGTATGTGTAATGTAGCCAAAGGGAACTATTGATGGGAGATTCCCAAGGGGTACTAGCTAGTAATAGAACCCTAAAAAATTCACATCTCACTGAAATGTGGTACGGAAACCCCGACAACCAGTATTCTCATGCATGATCCACTAGTTACAGACACCCTTGTATCCCTAGTTATCTTCCATCTCCATCCATATATTTATTTAGTATTGTAACTGTCAATCCCACTATGTAAAACTGGGTTGGATCCAGTTTGGTATCACAATCATACTAGTCCTAGTCCTCCCACCTAGTTACCCAAGATTTTCTTCTTGTGCTCATTCATTTTACACGTTCACACAATGACACTTTCACACATACATGCCAAAAAAAGGAACTACACACACCAACAATCATCATTTAAACACCCAAATAGTCTTTTAAAATCACACTCAAACAAAAACATTATACATGAATGGTGTACATCATTTATGTAATCTAATAAATCATTTACATAATTTAAAAACTCCATTCAAAGAGAAAAACAATATTTATTTCACAAATATATCAAATTTCATAATGAAACCCCATTATATAACCAAATGAATAACCTATCATCTTGAAAATAACTTTCTCGTCATACATATAATTCATAAATTATTCTAAAACACACAAGCAAGCCTAATTAATTCATCAAAGAATGTTTAAGCACAAAATAACCTACCTTGTGTGGAAAATAATCATGGAACCGGAGAGAAACTCTAACCGCACCCTAACCACACCATAAATAAGTCAAATCAAAACTTAATCTAAGATGTTGAACCAATAATTTCAATATAGAACCTTAAAATGGATCCTTCGACACTAGAGAAGAGTAACCCCAAGAAAAAGGTAAGAAAACCATACAATGGAGGGAGAAACCAATGGAGGAGATGACTTACTTGACGAATCGAGGACGAACAACTCTTAATCCGCCACAAAATCAATGATCAGGGAGTGGAGGAGGGTTGGATGGAAGCTCTTGGGGAGTAAAATCCCATTTGGGGTGAGAGAAATAGGCATTAGGGCTTTAGATTTGAGAGGAGAGAGAAATGCCCAAAATATTTAATGACCTGGACACAGCACGTGGTTAGTCATCATGGTTTAATAAACCATAGGGTAATCATAAAAATAATTCTATCTAAGGAATGAAATCATTTTTGGTTACCTGGTCTATGGAGAATGTTCGTGAAGTGGTATTTTGGTAGCTACTGCCTCACCTAGATATTTATTGCATGGTAAACTAGGCTAGGCACAAAGTTACATCTAAATATGCTCCAACCGTGCCCTTGGGTTTGTTTACAAAAAATTCTCCATTTTCCTCTAAATATTAAAATTGAACCTTGAGGGAAAATATATATGAAAAATAAAATATAAAAATACCTAAAAATGAGATCCTGGATGTGATAATTTTCCCCACTATGAAAACTTTCCACCCTTTGAAAGTCAACCCGAAGCTTGATTATAAAACAAGAATGGATACTCGTACTCAACCCAACATTTCTGCTCCCAAGACTCATGCATTTCATTACCATTCTTAAAAATAATAATGACCATTGGAATGGAATTCCCACAAAGCACCTTCTCTTGGAAATCCATTATCTGTACCTTCTATTCAAACACTGGTAAATCCTGATCTATCTCCAACTATTCCCAATTTAACAAATGAGACGATTATGGATTTTACTTCTTCAATTGGGAGTCATGGAGCATGTTGTTAATTGAAATTAATTGAGAAGTTGAATATAACTGGTATTCGACCTGCTAATATTCTCAGTAATTTTGAAAGGTATAACATAACTTGGTGTTAGCTTTCCCTATTTTCTCAATTGATGACTGCCCAAACATGGTTCTACACTCAAGAATACCCAATCACCCAAATATAACTCTAGATCAAAATTCCTCTGATTGGGATATGATTTGTGTCGTCTCTAAGTGATTAATAATCTCTTCTTGATCAGCTTGACTTTCTCAGATGTCTCTTGCATATGGCTTGGTACAAAATATAATGTCTCACCTACCTCAATCCAACACAATAGAGACCGAAAAGGTCAACCATATAGTTACTCCAATGGATCCATTTTAATGGAATCATGGTAACTATTTTTGTATGAAATTTTGAAAAATCCGAAATGGCTATTCAACGAACCTCCAAAATACAAAACATGTGCACGGAGAATGTCATATAGAATCTTATTTTACTTCTTCATCTGACCATCCATTTATGGATGCTATGTCTTACTCATATTAATATGTGACATCAATTACTTTTGAATACCTTCCCAAAATCTAATGGTAGATTAGGGGTCTTTGTTAGAAATAATCATTGATGGAACACCATGAAGTCTGACCACATCCTAAATGCACAGTCATCACAGCTCATCCACCTTTGCTGAATCTCTGATCAGAATGAAGTGGGATGATTTTTTCAAATGGTCAATTACTACCCAAATTTGATTCCATCATCTAGGTGTGTGATTTAATCTGATAATGAAGTCCAATGTTACCTCATCCCACTTATAGGTATAAATAGATAATGGCTAATGAAAACTAGGTGGCCTTTGATCCTCTGTCTTTACCTATTGACATGCATAGCACCTCGATACGAAATCGTCTATGGCTTCCCTCATACCTAGCCACCAAAACTACTAAGGAAAATCATAATAAATTTTGATAGCATAAATATGAATGGCCCACTAAGATTACTAGTTTCCTACATCACCACCTTCCTTAGAGTCAACATTGCAACCAAATGGCCCTTTAATGCACAAGATTCCATTGGGAGACAGTGACCAATAAAAATATGTCTCCCCACCATGAATAATATTCATATACCACTATCACATCTCATCCATAGTCTTCTTCTACAGAATCAACTCTAGAAAAGGATCTGGATGAACACTTACCATGAACGCACCTCCACAGTGCACCTTGGTCCCCAAGTGCATATTGGAAAACTGCCCAAATAGAGCCCACCCATCGTTGGACTTCCTCAACGCCTTCACTGGAACTTTTCTACATAAATAATCCAACACCACAGTAACCATACCTAGATTATATAAAATGTTAAAGTCAAACCCCTTAAGGTATTCGATCCAATTTTGCTAACTCAAATTGAGATCCTTTGGTGAGAAGATGTATGATAAGAACTTATAATCAGATTAGCCAAAAAAACATCTTCCCAAAGAGGTATTTATGCCACATATTCAAATAATGAATCACTACTACTATCACCAAGTCATGTTTTGGTTAATTATTCTCTTGTGATTGGAGTTTTTGAGAACCATATGCCACCATATGATCATCCTCCATCAACATACACCTGACGCCCATACCATAAGCATCGCAATAGAGCAGAAACCACTTTCCTGATTCCAGAAAAATAAATATAGTTACAGTGGTCAACCAATGATTCGGCTCCTCAAAGGATTCTAGACATTCTTGACTTTGTTCAAACATCACCCCTTTTATTGTGAGATCGGTCATAGAGGAATCATGTTGTGGGAAATCCGGGTCGAATCACCAATAATAACCCACTATGAAAATAATTCTTCTAATATCGAACACATTCTTCGATTTCTCCCATGAAATTACATCGTTGATCTTCTCAGGTACCACTGAAACCCCTTTCTCCAAAATCTAATGGCCCAAAATATTCACATCCCAAATCTAGAATGACCAATTTGAGATCTTCGTATAAAAGAGATGATCCCATAAAGTGCCCAACACAATCCAAAAATATTCCTTATACTCTTCTTCAGATCCAGAGTAGAATAGAATGTCATCCTAGAATACCATAATGAAGGATTCAAGATACTGGTGGAACAATATATTCATTAGTGTGATAAATACCTCTAGAGAATTTATTAATTCAAAATACCTGTAAAAATACTCGAAGTGGTTGTACCTACTCAGGAAATCCATTTTGGGATATCTGCCTCTTTCACCCAGACTTAGTGGTAATCCGAACAAAATTATATTTTAGAGAACCACTTTTCCCCCTTGATATGGTCAAACAAATAATCAGTATGGGGAAATTGTATTTATTCATGATGGTTACCTTATTTATCTTCCGGTAATCGATGTACAACCAGATGGATCTATCAACCTTCTTTGCAAACAAAATAGAAGGATCCCAAGGAGAGACCCTCGAGAGAATGAAACCTTTGGATTATAAATAAACTAGTTGTATTTTTATTTCCATAAATTTAGTGTGGGACATGCGATATGATGGAAGAGATATCAGATATGTTTCGGAAACTGATTCAATAATGAAATACACAACTCGATCCAGGGGTAGCCCTGAAAAATAATTTGGGAATACCTTCGAGAATTCATCCACAACATAAGGTAATCATCCATTAAGATAACCACCATTGTCTTCTAACATGATAGATGACAATTAAAAATAAAGGTTACCCAAATCCAAGAGTGGAGTTCAAGGACGACCTGACCAAGGATCCGGGTCTCCAAGCACTCCCATCAGGTGTTATAAAACATACCCACCTTCGGTAAAAATCAATGTGAGCTTAAAAGAAAACCATCCAATCCATTCCAAGGATCAAATCAAACAAGTCAATATCCTGGACCAATAAATCTCACTCTATTTCCACCCACGACATCGAGATCTCATAAGATTGGAACCTAAGAACTTGCTCCTTCTGTATACCCAATGGCATCACCAACTCCATCCCAAATGACATTAGGTTAGTTAAAAAATTCAACAGATTCACAAGGTGGGAAGACATAAAAGATAAAATTCACTAGTTTCAAAGAAATTGGAATCTATAGAAGACGCAATCATAATGATACCTCGAACCATTGAGGGCCCTACAATGGATTATGCTGGTTCACGATCCATTGAAATATGATGCCTTGTTTCTATATGAGTGTAAACATGACCACTATCTTTTTTCTCTAAAATAAATTGTGTTTGACTAGAAAAATATTTGGTTCTTCTTCGGCGACCACCAAACCAAGATCCCACTATCCATGACAGTTTCGATTAAGCTAGTATTCCTCTAGAAGAAATAGTTCTGGCTCCACACTGATATGGGTGTCCCTCCCTAAAAAACCATTCCAGGTTCCCCATAGATTCCCACTGATGGAATGTCTTTGGGGGATGAGGGAATACAGGTTTCATGTGCCCTGCCTTCCCACACTAGTGACACAGAAATGACTTAGTATCAGACACCATTGATGGGGACTACCTAGAAGGATAGACTAAGCTACCACCTCCCTTCTTCCCATGTTCATCTCGCATTCACTTATTCTCAAAATAATTATCATGGCTCATCTCGGGCATAGCTCCAGAGGAGCCTGACCCACCCCTACAGTTAATCTACACCTTGTAAGATTGGTCTACCACTTCTGCATTGGTATTCATCTTAAACATAAAAATTGATAAAGGATCCCTGTCCGCAAACCATTTTCAAACCTCTAAGACTTAATTTGTTCTATAAAGACTATCTCAGGGGCATATCAGACTAATTCGACAAAGAGGTTAGAATAATTCGTCACCAACTAGTCCCCCTAAAAAATCCAAGAACTCTCGAGATCAAGAATACTTCAAGACCTCAAGTATTTACTGCTCATTGACGACCGCCTTGAAGTCCTTCCATCTCATATTCTAATAATTTTCGACATTAATCACTGAGTCCCACCACCTATGACTTGGACCCTCTAGCAGAGACAAAGAACACTTCACCCAAAACTCTTCAAGAGTGTCCATGAACTTGAAAAAATAATCTATCTTTTTAAGCCACTCCTCTGATTCCTGAGTCTTTGAGGAACCTCATAAAGAAGGTGGTTTACTCTTAAGGAACACTGTGGATTTATCCTTCCAATATCAAGTCCTAGATTCCATAACCATAGTAGTAGAAGGACCCGCCCTTTTTCTAGAGACTTATCTTATTGGACCACATCATCTACCATCTTCTGATCATGTGGTGTGGGAGATATCTCTCTAGCATCTTCCTATGGTTGAAGAGGAATTTTCTAGGTAGTCATAATTCTTTAAAAAACAGCAGTCACATAAAAAATCATTAATATAAAAGGATTGAAAATTTTAACCAATAAGAACAAGGATAATAAATCATATATTCCAAGTCAAAACAATGAAAAAACCACTTCACCCCCACCTGATGTCCATGCACAGTCTGTATCTCGCACATCCAACCGGGTGGAGAATCAAAAACAGAATCCTGACATCCCATAGCAACTCAATATTTGTCACAAGATGTGATAGTCATGTACCTGACTCGCAACTCTAACTATGATCCCTGGCCGTCTTAGAAACTGTCTATATAGACTCATATAAAATAACATGACCCAAAGAGCAACATCTTAAGATTAAATTTTTCACTAATTAAGTCATGCCTCCATCCGAACTGGCACCTGACTTGGTCTATGTCAAGGCTCGAAGTGCATTCTTTCTCCCCATGAGATGGAACAAGTGCCTTGGTATCATCAATAGAAAGTGGGAATGATTTAACCCAATATATAAGGATAAAACAACAAAAAATATAAGGAATCCGAAATTCATAACCACAACCAAACCATCTCTTAAAATTCTTCATATTTGAGTTACAAGATTTATACATTAAAAAAGGGCTAAAACCAAAGATGAATCAGAAACCCAACACTAAAACCAACACAAGGAAAGGGTTGCATCTCACTCAGGCCATCCCCGATACACTAGCTATGAAAGATTACTAGAAATCCAAACTATCATTCCCATATAAATTACCCTTACATGTATCAATAATTACCAAGACTACTTACCCCAATGGGTGTAATAATGGTTTGAGATATTTACCAGTATGATTCCTCCCAAAAAGGATTACATTATCTAAAAATTAAATCGTAAAAAACAGAAATTTTTTTTATTAATTAGAGAAATGTTTTGATGATTTTAAAATAAAATAGCTTTAAATGAAATCAGCTTTAATGGAAGGCAACTTTAAATAAAACTCCATTGCTGTTAAAGTAACTATAAATCAATACTGTATGCTAATGGTAAGCATAATTTGGCCAAATGTAATTATTCACATGGAAGGACCAAGGTGTACTATCTAGAAATGGGACACCTAGGAACCTCTCATCTTAGTGAAATGTGGTATAGAACCCACGAAACCCAGCATTATTGTGCATGACCCACTAGTAGAGGACACTCCTATAAACCAAGTGATCTCTCATCGTCATCCATATATTTAATTAGTGTTGTAATCATCAATCTTGATAAGTGAAACCAGGTTGGGGCCACATTCATATCACTAGATTACTTTTCCTAGTCCTCCTATATAATTACCCAGGTTTCCCTTCTTATACACATTCTTGTTCAAAGTTTACACAATGCAACATTCACACACACACGCCAAACAAGGAACTACACACACCAAAAATCACCATTTACAAACCCAAATACTCTTTTAAAGACACAAAAACACCAAAACATTCTCCATGCAAGGTTAAAATCCATTACATAATCTAATAAATCATTTACATAATTTGAACAACCATTTCAAAGAAAAAACACGATTTATTTCACAAATATACCCAATTTTACATGGAAATGCCATTTTAAAACTAAATGGATAACCTATCATCATGAAAACTACTTCATCACCACACATGTAATTCATCAATCATAAAAAACATACAAGAAAGCCTAATTAATTCATTAAAGAAAGTTTGAGCATGGAATCACCTACATAGGGTGGAAAAAGTTCTGGAAATCGGTGTGAAACTTCGATCGCACCCTAAACACACAACAAGTAATACAATTCAAAGCCTAATACAAGATATTGAACCAAAAATTTCAAGATAGAAACATTGAAATGGAACCCTTGATGTTGGAGAAGATGGGCCCTAAGAGAAAGGGAAGAAAACCCTATATTGGAGGTAGACATAAATGGAGGAGATGAGTTACTTGAAAAATCAAGGAGGAATGGCCCTTAATCTGCCACTAAATTGATGATCTAGGAGAGGGGGGGGGTTCCAGGGAGTCACTAAGGGAGTAAAATCATGATTGGGGTGAGAGAAATGGGTATTAGGGCTTTAAATTCGTTAGTAGAGAGAAACACCAAAAAAAACATTAATGACATGGACACCACACAGGGTTAGGCCTCATGGTGTCATAAATCATACAGTAACTGAGTGAAGAATTCTCTCTGAGGAATGACCTCCCACAATGTTACATGGGATGATTCACAAGGCTTTCTAGTGGCCTTACAGTATCTACTTCCTCATCCATACATCTACCACACAGTTACTTGGGTAGGTCACACGGTTACCTCTAACTATAATTGAAACGTGCACCTAGGTCTGATCACCCAAAATTATGCATTTCCCCAAAATTTAAAAGGAAACCTATATGAAAAATATAGGCCCAAATGAAATAGAAAAATACCTAAAAATGAGATCACAGATGTGATAGAATATAATTTTTCTCTTATGATGAAATTTTGAAAATTTCTAAAAAGTTTTAGATTTTATTGAATACTAAAAATTACTGATTTATATTGAAAATTTTATTTTCATTTAAATAATTTAAAAAATAAAATTCTATTAATTATTATTTTTAAACTATAATATGTTTCATTTTATTATAAATTTTCTAATTTCTGTTTCTTAAATGAATATTATAAAAGAATTTAGTATAAATATGTTTTATACATAAAAAGGGAATTTTTTAGAAAAAGAATTTTAATTTCATTTTCTGATTTAATATTAATTTAAATTCTAAAAATAGTATATTTTAAATTTTAAAAAATGGATTCCATATTTTGAATCAAGAGGTAAAATTTTAGTAAATAAACCCCTTATATTTTTAGTAAATATGAATAATAACCTTAGTAATTTTTGTTACCATGGTAAATGGTTAATCTGGTAATTAAGAGTAAATATATAATGATAAGGACTATAAAATTACCATGATACTTTCCCCAATTTTATTGTATGAGTAATGTTTGACCATAATTATCCAATGGTTGAATTTATTCCCAGTTGAAGCTACTTGGATTAGATTATGACCATTATAATATTTAATTTAATGAAAATTCAAATTTGACTCTCTCCTTTTTATTAAGTGTGGTATTTCTATTCTGTATTTATCAAGAGGATATGTTATAATATTTTTGAAAATTTCCAAATCATCATCATTAAATATACTAGTGAAGAAATGCCCAAAATATGGGTATTATTTTCCACGTAAAAACAAGGAAGATAATGTTGAAGAAACATGTGGATAACCTAACCTTCAAAAAATATGAGATAGTATGTCCTTTAGAAGGTCATGAAAATGGGACATGTGTGGTGTATGATTTTCTTATGATCACACAGAACCCCTTTGAAAATATAATCTATTCTAGTGAATCCCCCCAAACAACCATTGGTGATCGAGAGAGGGCTTCCAGATGAGTTCATTTGTGGCATGTGACTTCTCAACTTATGGATGTTGAACAGTCCTCCAAAATCCTTATAAAATAATGAATGAAAATTTGAAAAAGGTTGAGACCTTATTCTATTGATGCCTTTATTTTTATTTACTCTTACAGTTTCAAGAGAATCCACGTCCCTGGAGACATGTCTATGTTATCGCGCAAGATATTGTTGACATGTCACCTTCATCATGCGAAGGGTCCCGGACATATCCAGTTGATTCTACACTACCCATTCATCTCTATATAAAATCGATGTGTTTGTTGGTAAAATTAATCATGCATCACTGCAGGGCCCATTATTGGTTACACGATTCATCACGAGTAGGTAGAGTGATTGTATTTCATACAATTCACAGAACATTGAGAGATCCCCATCTCTAATAAAGTAAAGATGAAATAAAAGGGGGGAAGGTTTAAGCTTATTTTAGAGTGGGGATACACTGGCCTTCATGTGAAATGGCTTATATGCCCTTGACGATCACCATTTATCACATGTGGTTCCCCTCAACAAGCCATCATGATCTCACAAAGGCCCTTAAACATATTGGTCCGATCTCATGGTGGACCACTTCACAAGTTGTCTCTATCTCTCAGAATACCCTAGATGAATCAGAATCAATGATGTGCAAGTCTCTCCACAAGAATATTGATCCTATGAATACCCCATGATATGCATTTCTAACCTTGTTGAAACTCTTTTACATGTCTACATGGTCAAGAAAAATCAATTTGATCGGCATGGGTCTAATGAAAATACAAAAGGTATAACATTTTTATAATTGATAAATATCACGTGTCACCATGGAAGACCCAATATCATCATCATGAAGATACATTTTAATTATAATAGGGAAAGGGTACAAAGGATGCAGTAAAACCAAAGTGATGCCTAGGGGGTCTAACGTAGTGGAGACCAAGGGCATCCCCTCAAATCAAATTCACCCCCTTAGGTATAAAAGTAGAGATTTTTATAAGGAAGGTGACCTTGAAACCTTGGACGACCAAAGAGGCTAGATAGTTTTCTACCTTGTTCCCCTCTCTCCAAGTGTGGGAAACATGCACATTGTTGTTGATGAGGGTTTATCACTTCATTATCTTGTATGATACCGCCCACTAAGTGGATACTTTACCCTGAATGGGTTCATGTATGATATTGGAGACCATTTCAACATTGGATAATCCAATCTTCATATTCTTACATTGGTTAAGTTCTGCGAGGATAGACTTGGCCTCCTCTTAAATGTAATTTACTAGGACATAGTGGGCCATGAAAGAAAGGATCGCATTACCTCAGCAGTCACAGACTACCACTCCCCCTCATAACTCCCTCTCACTATAGGAGGCAACTATATTGAGTTTGAATCTAGTGTCAGGAGGTTTATAGAACACCCACTGGCCCTGCCTGGTGAGGGGTTGGGACATATGTGATTTAATTTGAAGCATCCTCATTGAAGGAGAATCCCACCAACTACTAGAAATATTAACCAAGTCAATCAGAATGAATCATTATTGTACAGTGATGGAACTCACTTTTGGAGATAACCCTAATAGCATGCCTAGTTGCGAGAATACCATAGGCACCAGCATCCTGAGTTGGAGATGATGGAGTGATACATCCTTTATAGTCCCTTATCAGTTGTTTCCTGGAACTATCGATGTAGAAATGTTCCATCTCGAGGATCATGGGAGAAAATAGTAATGAATCCAATGATGTACCTCCACACATCCTGATCCTAGTCACCTTCAATGAAGTTTTGATTTATGCTTTCTTCCTTCTTATTATTGTAGTATTGGCAACACGAGTATAGAGGGATACCTAGTTTTTTGATTTTTTCATCTGTAGGAAGTGCTTGGTTACTTATTCTCCAACATAGAAAGATATATTTTGTTGTGGTCTTGCAGCACCACATGATCTCATTCCATTTATCTTGATGATCCTAATTGGTGTAGATCATGTGGAAGTCCCTTGTCATAAAATTCCCTGAGGTAGAAGGGGGGAAGACAAATTTTTTTGGCTCATCATTCAAGGAGATTACCTCATAAAAACCAATATGGTCCTCATTTAGCATGGCATTGATGAATTGTGGGTACTAACATGCCTCCATAAAGGAGATGTCTAGGGTTGGACACCCTGGGAAGCCGAGCATAGACCCTGCCCAGTTGTTGTACCAGAAGTGGATATTACCCTCTCCAACAACCCATGGAGAGTGTAACATATGGCTCAGAAAAAAGGGGAATATCCTAGAACAAAGAGGGGAGCCTTGAGTACTCATCAGTTCCTAATTTCCACTGGTCAACTAAGACATAACCTTCCCCCAGAGCATGTGTTCTTCAGTGACTTCCTATGCAAGTTTAGCATGCATGTCGTGGACCATTTCTCTTAAACTTCTAACGTTTATTAAACCCTCGGTGATGGGTGTGGACATCTTGTCCCAATATATCCTATGACTTTTAACTTCAGAGAGATCATCCTAGAAAAAGCTTGTGAGGACCTTTTCAACAGGTTTATGGATCCCTTAAGAACATAGGTTTAGGCCAGTGCATGCACAAGGATGGAGGAAAAGATGCTGTTCACCAGAGCTATCCATCCCCCGAAGGAGAGGAAGTTATTATTCCAGTTGAAGGCACGACTCATAATCCTATTCACAATATGATCAAAGTCACGGATTCTCATCCTTCGTGAAGATATTGGTGTGCCGAGATACTCCATCTAAAAAGATCTACACTACATGTCAAGCCTACTGCACATGTGGGTTCTGGAAGAGCATTTGTTAGATATATAATGGTTGATTTTGGATTTATTGATACTATGGCCACTCCAGTAGCAATACTCTTCCAGAATCTTGTTAAGCCTATGCGCCAATTGTTTTTTGGAATTAGAGAAGATTATTGTATCATTAGAAAATATCAAGTGGGATATGGACTGGAGGTTCAATTTTCAACAGAAGGGGGATATCAACATTGGATATTACTTTGTTAATGAGAGAGCTAAGAGAGTATTGAATGAGGATGAAAATACATGGAGTGAGGGGGTATCCTTGCCGGAGACCATGAATTTCCTTGAAGAAACCATTGGTTCTCCCCATTAGAGAGACCACCATCCATGAGGAACTGAATAATCTGAAGAGAATATTAGCATCACTATATGAGAATTCCATTCTCATGATCACTCTGTTGATAAATCCGCACTCGATCATGTCATAAGCCTTACTCATGTCCAGCATGATAGCCATGATGGATCCATGAGTTTTGAAGTTGATATCTCTCATCATTTTCTAAGACAAGGAAATGGAACCTTGGATGGATCAACCCCTCACAAAGGCATGTTGTTCCATCGAAATATAGTGAGGAAGGTACTTGTACAGTCTCAAATTGATGGTGCAAACCAGAATCTTGTAAGTAAAATTGAACATACTTATTTTCATGTAGTCGAGTAGAGAATAAGGGTCCTTGATCTTCAGGATAAGAACCAAAGTTGTCAAACTATCCACCATCAGAAGAGATCCCACATGAAATAAGTCATGTACTGCAGCCACGATGTCACTTTTAACTAGTTCCCACAATCCTCTATAAAATTAGCGTATAAAACAATGAGGCCTCAGCCTGTTATCATAGATAAAGTGAAGCAATTCCTATTTAACTTCCTTGTCATTCAAAAAGACTTCAAATGAGTCATTATCCTATGAAAAATCCATGTGAAGGATCACATCCCAGGGGCCAGTACTACCTCCTGGGTAGCCATTCAACATCCCTTTAGTCGGGCCTCTGAGGAGATCCTTGAAGATCGTGTGTGCCATGGACCCAACAACCTCCTTTTCATCAGTGAAAGACCCATTCTTATGTAAAATATTTGTCTTAATGATATTCCTTTTATCCATGTTGCATGTATGTAAATAGGTATAATTCTTATATCCCTCTCGAGTCTAGTTTATCCTTGAGTTTTCCCTGGCCTTTCGTCCCTCCGAAAGGATCATCTCTACAAGGCTATTTTCTTTTTCTCCAATAGGGTAGTAAAGGTCACATCATTCCAAATATCCTCTAAATTGACATCATACCATTCAATAAAATGTTTGATATACTCTATATTTTAATCCACATTAGTTAGATCTTTAACCCACATCTGCATTCTTAGCGTAATCCTTTTTAGCTTGTCATGGATCGCCACAAATGTGTGACCCTAAGTTGGACCTCCCCATGACATAGTCACAATTTTCTAACAGCTGCTAATGTCAGTCCAATATTATGGTAACCTGAACCTGCTATTGGTTTTCTTCCTTGGAGACAAAAAAACCAACAATGGAGTGTGATTAGAAATTCCATGGACCAGATGATTGACCATGTCATTGGGAAAATTAGTGATGGAATACATGTTTTTCAAGCAGTGATCCATCCTTCTCTAGCACCGCATGTTACCATTTTTATTGTTTCATCATGTTCAGCGGTCACCTGAATTCCCCATGTGTTCTAAGTTGTTAGAATTCATGAACTAGACGAAATCCATACTTGATTTCTGAGGGAAAGATCCTCTGCCATTATTTTCATCTGGTTCTGTGATAGTGTTGAAATCTTCACCAATGATCCAAGGAAGATCTCATGGTCAAAAGCACTAAGAATGTTCCATAGTGACTCCCTCATTTGAAAATCACAACTCTTATACACAAAGGACACTATGTATTGATTTGAACCTTGATGAACCTTAATTGTTATGAATTGGTTGCCCCCCTATACCAATTCAACCACTGTATCTTTATTCTAGAATATTCAAATGTGCAGTTTCGTGGGGTCTGCATGCATGGATGCATGCATGTTGATTTTCCGAGTGAACTACTTGAGTTTAGTATGGTTTTTATTGTGTTATAGGATGGACACAATTTTTAACTTGTTCTAATTAGACTCTGGAGATTTGTAATCAGTTTTAACTCATTCCCCTAGGCGTCGAGTGTTCTAGATGATAAGAGGAATCATTGGGTGAGGTGTGGCTTAGATTTTGAAATAGGAACCATGATATCTATCAGGTGGGGGAAGGAGAACTATATGATATGAATATTCTTGTTTCTTGATATCAGCCTTGTGCATACCCCCAAGGACAAAGGCGAGAAGGATGGAGAAGGGTGGGTCCTGCGAGAGGGGGGCTTGAGAGTCATCCCTCTCACTGAGCTTGGAGGAGACTAAAATGGTGAGGCTTGAACTTTTGGAAAACAAATAGAAGAAGGGCCTGGATACCCCTCCAGAGAAAGATCTATTTCTTCATTAATGCTAACCTCATGTAGAATTGATGTGGGACAGGCCTCCCAGCCTCCCGACCCTTTAGGTGTTTCCCCTGCCATCACTCAATATGAGCGCAGACTCCAAAAAGGGTAGACCCAGGGGAACAATCGAAGAGTAAATAATCTTCATAATGTGATCCTAAAGACGACCCTCTAATTTCTTTTAGGAAGGACTGAAGAGACATTCCAAGATGCTATGAATTGGAGGGTAGGATACCTGAGGGATGAAAGGGACTAGATATGGGTTTAATGAGGCCGCACTAACTGGTGAAGGGGAATGGGAAGGCTCGCATGTAGGGGTAGGTCCAAGGGAGACTTTTTCAAAGGTCCTCTAGGAACCTCTCACACATCAGAGGAGGACCCAGCTGAAGGCACCACTTTCATAGGACACATTCTCTGTATGCCTCTAGCATCTTAGCGTTGGGGACCTGGATGTTGTTTCTTGAACACTTTGGGGGAGTGGCCTTGGAGGAGGTAGTGAGGGAAGAAAGTGGGGAAGACATGAAATAAGACCTCCTAGATCCACACCACCCCATCCTTCATCTTCAAATAGTGGTTGTTCAGGACTGGGAGGGATAGATCAAATTCCACACAAACCTGAGCCATTGAAACTTCCTCGCAGTAGTGTGTGTGGTCCTCTGCATAGATAAATCTGCCAAGCGAATTGACAATGGATTTGAGAATATCTCTATTCTGAAAGGGGAGTGGGGGGCAGGAAGAAAAACCCAAACAGAAGCGATGGGACTTTCCTTCCCCTTATGTACCTCTGTTGACCAACGGGTCAGGCTGAAACACCAGCGACCCACGATCTGGGGAGACTTGCACCATGCCTTCATAAAGTCCTCTTATGAATCCATCACTAGGAAAAACGAGTTCTAATGAACTTTAGAAATGTGAGATGAGGCCTACATCTCCCAAGAATCCACAAAGAATTTGAAAATGTGGAGAGGAGGCTTCCCATATCTAAACCATGCTACAAGGGTCTATTTAAAGTAGGAAACAACTCCTTTAAAATCCTCATATGGGACATACAGAAAAATGATGTAACCCTCCCTATACACCCTTGGAAAATCTAACCATACTTTTGGGAAGCATGACTTCTGATAGCCTCCAGATAAGGAACACAGTGCCTCCATGAAGGAGATAGAAGGTCGAGGCTAGGGCGGGGGCCAGGAGGCGCCTGAAATATGGAGGGACCAATGATGATATTATAAATGTATTCAATGAGGTCAGATATAATGAATAATATAAAGTATCACATTGTATACATAGATTATTCACATGATATCTTATAGATCACACAAAGGACTTCTTTCGTGTCCGGAAGATTATGAGAAGGAGGTTTTGCGTGTCACATGGGTCATACAAAACCAAAAATAAACGATCATTAGACAAACTTGTGGCTCATATGAAATAGAGGATATAATAAATACTAAAATGTATGAGTAAATTATGTGAATATTGATACGCTAATCCTCATGCACATCTCATAACCAACTCAGATCATGCAACCGCGTCAGGCCATGTCATCAAATCATGTGATGCTCCCATGATAGGATATTTGGATCATGAGATGCCCCTTGGACATGTCAAGAATGTCCCATGATTCCCCCCCCAAGAATTCCAAAAAAAACTTGTAAGTACTATGGGCTTTCAATCCTTGACCACATGAAGTCCTCCAATCTTGTCTCCCAAGCTATGTCGAAACACCAGGACAAGTCAGCCAGGTCTCACAATGTCCTTTAGATATGTCAAACATGATCAAGTGACATCATCTAGATAAGTCATCTAGTTCATGTGGCATACTCAAGGCATTCCATCCATTATATTGTGATTTCCACTTGACATGTCATCGAGATCATACAACACCCTCCAAGCATGTTATCCTTGATCATGTGATTATATTCAAACAATACTGCATGATCATCTGAAACCCTTCAGATATGTCATCCTTGATCAAGAGATGGTCTCCAAACATTAAACTAATATTATATGATTTACTTAAAAAATTAAATGGAATCATGTGATTTTATTTGAACATATACTCTTGGAAACTAGGACATGTCCATACATCCTCAAACATATCGGACATACAATCAAACATATTGGGCAGAAAATCAAGTCATGTTAAGAAAACATCTCAATACATGATAACCTTGTTCATTTGATATAAATAATAGAAACCTCATTTTGTAAGCCTCAAATAAATTAAACTACGGGGACACTAGTTCATGATATAAATAGGATACATAAGACGCCTTCTTATGGCCTAAACTCAAATGGGAATCTAATTTGGTGTAAGTCCCAATTTGTCTCAAACATTACAACCATTGGGACCCAATATATCCCATGGGATGATAATTATTCATCATAATCTAGTTGATCGAGAGGTAATCCTTAGTGTGTAATCCCTAACCAAATTTAAGTATGATAATTATGATTCCTTTAATAATTAGGATATGTAGGATGACCTCTAGGGCCTGATCTTTCATGGGAATCCACTTCAGTGTAAGCATAACTATGTCTCCAACATTCCAACCATTTCCCCCCAATCTCTCCCATGGGATGATCATTCTTCCTCATACACTAGATGATCTATGGTAACCTCATTAGGTAATTGCCGATCAATTGAACTATGAGAACATTGATTCCTACTATAACCAAGATACATGGGATGCCTTCCTAAGTCCCAAGCTAAAATGGTAATCCACCTATGTGTAAGTCCTTCCGTGTATCCAACATTCCAACCATCTGGAGCCAATTTCTACAGTGGGATGTACATTCTTCCTCATCCACCAATGGATTGATAAGGAAACTAAACTAAGGTTACCATAATTCCTACCATAACTAGAATATGTATGATGATTTTATGAAGGCCCAAGCACCATATCAAAAATCCAAAGGGTTGTCTTAGCACAGAAGTCCCACATCCATATGTAGTGATAATGATTACTTTTTATCCTATATTTCCCACACCTACCATAGATCACATGTTCATAGGGGTTTAAAATGATCATATCATTCACATCAATAATATCCACCATATGGGGAAACCACAGTGTGAAAGACATGATCAGGGGATTGATATGACTACCCACATACCATGGAATCCACCATAGGGTATGTCCCAAGGGTGTGATTGAACTATGATGAAAATTATTCTTGACCTAAACATGACACATATGATTCCTCCCTAAATATTGAGCTCAATACCCAGTTCCTAATTGACCTCATATATATCTATTCCACATGGATTTTAACTACATGGGTTTAAAAATCATTGTGGGTTTCATTCTTTTCAAAAGAAGTATACATAGGATGCCTCATAAATGTTTAATCCCATCCTCCTAATATTAACTACCTCATAGAATGACATTATATTCTAGGGTGTATGGTTATATGGATTCAAAATATAATAAGCTACACATTAATGGAAAATGTCTGAAGAACCATAGATACATTTAGATAGACTCATTAATAGACCCCCCCCCACACACACACACACACAGACATGGAAGTGTTCAACACTTGTTCAATTTTTTAGGATAACAAGACACATATTGGGATTACGATGTGATTCGTAAACATATATTAAATATATAAGATATTATTGGAGTAGGAAAAATTCTCCTCAAAACGGTGTGAAGATATTGACGTCCCATCCTCTCAACCAATGTGAGTTCCTAAGTGCCATTAAATCTAAAACACCAATTGATCACCAACCTTTGGAAAAAAGGTTCATAATCATTTATGGATGTGTTAACGATTTTGATTTTTCATTAAAAATAATAGATGTGAACCTGATGTGAATGAATATACAAGACACTAACCCCCCCCCCCCAATAGTCCATCAGTCCAAATAAAATGCAACATAGTTGTATCATTTCCTTAAAAAAAATGGTGAACCTGGTGTGAATCTGTCAAGAAATAATAATGATTGGTTGACCATAAATTAGGATATTTCATTTTATACCTCCATCAAAAACAAAAATGGACCGCCTGATGTGAAATACTATGTAATCAGGGTTCTCATGAAATAATTCAATCCTAACTGTGAAAAGTCCATAGAAGAAGAATAGTCGGAGCGATGATAATAAATACCCTAACATGAGAAATACCCTAACGAAAGAATAATGGTCAGATCGATGATAAGAAGAATGGTCAGATCGATGATAAGAATTCATGTATGATTTTTAATGTATCATGCCAACAATAATTAAATGATTGATGGCATTTTTCCTTATTTTCATTATGAATTCAGATACTACTCTAAAAAATACCCTAACATGAGATGATTTATTAATCTAGTGACCATTTAGGAAAATAATTTGTGGGTAATACCCCTAAAATCCTCACAACAACCTCACCAGCATGACCCCTTTATTGTTGGGTGGTGAATGAAATGTTTTGACAAATAGCGCCAACATGGTACGACCCTAACCCCTGAGGGATCATGTGAGGGTCATCAAACACTAAAACTAATGAGGCTACATCATCCAAAGAAAGATTCAGTGAAACTAGTGATGCTCATTACCATGGATAACCACATCAAGTGCTTATCCTCAAAGTGTGACAATCACCACCTTTAGTATCTAATGAATTTCGATCAAGGAGTCAACTAATTCTCCCTTATGGTTTAGGAGCCACCGATCAGGGCTCCTTTCAACCATTTTCACCATCACAACCTTCTCATTGGTTCCCTTCAACGCCTACTAAGGGTACCACTTGATACATTTCCACCTCCAACACCCATGAATTAGCAACAATTAAGACAAATCATGTTTGGAAATCTCTAGATAACCATGAGTGGGCCCATATCCCCACTACCACTAATGAAGGTCTCTAGATATTATGGTGGTATCCAACAAGAAGAATCTTATACATGATCACTCGGATAAATTATAAGGGAATATTCCTTCTAAAATCGTGGGAAAGCTCATATTAATACCCCTATGCATGAAACCCATCGGCATATTCCAATTTAACAATGAGGAAAGAAGTGGTCCCATATATCTGCATCAACTAAAGAAATATTCAAGTTTAAATTGGTTATATCAAAATGTGCATTCTTATATTTCTCCACACATGTTGCTAAAACTGCACTAAATTCTATAAATATTTTAATAACTTTACTAGAATATTCTAGTACTGGTATAGACACAAGGATAAGAACATATTCCAATCCCTACAGTTAGGGAAGAATATCACTCGGATCAGTATGAACAAGTTGTTTTTCCATAGAAATCGTGCATTCTTTCTCCTATCCAGGAAGATTATTTATATATCCTCATAGTAGATAAGGCATCGGAATGAACCCATATTCCATTTACAATAGGGTCTCACCATGTGAGAGTAGAACAAGGATTGGTACAAGATCATATTTCTATTAAAAATCCATGTGAAATACTAATAAGTCTTCAGATTGGGCTTATATCCTCATTCTTACCATGGATCACAAAGTGAGAGTAACCCATGTCTCATGATAGGCTCATATTCCTACCAAAAAACACTGGTTTCATACTCTATATTGTTAGTAGCAGTCTCATATCCCCATTTTGACTAGGGCTCACCAAGTGAGAGTGGCAGGTGCCATGGGACACGCTCATATTATTGTTGAAAAAGGATCAGAAGGATGCTAAAAAGGCTCCGGATCTAGCTCATATACTTATTTTGTTTGAGTCCCACTAATTGTGAGTGGCCAAATTCTCAGAGAGGGCTCATATTATGGTCATCAATGCAAATTGGAATCCTCTAGTAGCTTACAGAATCAATACTTATATCCATACTTCTAGAGATGAATGACTGCATTGGTATCATTCAAATGTAATACAGGAGAAGGATCCTATCTCTTCTCCCATTCCATATGTTCATCAACATATTATGATAGATAATTAATATTTTAATCAGGATCATCTCTTTAATTCAGTATGGTTTAACTGTTACATTTTGACAACAACCTATAGGAAGGCTCATAATCCTACTGATAATAAAGAAACTCAATGGAAATCTCCAGAAGCTTCTTTGTAGAAAGATCATATCCCTATAGAAGCATATGGTTACAAACATGTTCTTATAGCTGTCATACAGTAGGCTTACATCCATAAAAAATCCCAAAAGTTAGGTCATCATATTCTGACGACGATGCTGAATGAGGCTCATATCCTAATTCTACTCAATGATAGTGTCCCTAATATTTTTTGAGACACACTATCAATTCCCCAAGGGTCTTCTCAAATCATAAAATATAGTAAAAGAAAATCATTTCCAGGATAGTCCAATTCATGGTAGTTTGGATTTGGATCATAGGGTCTCTACTCCTGACATCCATTGTGGTAAACCTCCCCACAGTGATATCTCACATGGACAAGAAAATCATCCCCTTTCCCAGATACCTCTGTATATATAGGTGATAGAAACTCATATATATTTTTATAAATAGGTGACCAAAACATCGAGTCCAACCATATATTTTCTCATTAACTCTAAGAAACACTCCACTCTGGTTAGGGTTCGACCCTGAGAAACACCTTCTGTGGTTTGACCAGATGGAGGTCTGTAATTATTATGAATAAGAAACTAACAATAACATACGGTGAGAGTTACCTATAAAAAACCTACCAAGAATATTCTCTAACCTTTCCACATCGGACTATGAGATACTATATGACATATAGAAGGATTGTGTGTCTTACCTATGTCAAAATATGTTGTAAGGTAATCAACAATTAAAGGATGGACACCACCCATATCTAGGATGTGAGGTTCACCTTTAGACCATCATGTTACTCTATTCTCATCTAGACCAAGATGATATCTTCATGGAATGATATCCAAAAATATACAATAACAATGCAAATATATGCCACATTTTTACCCATTGCATCATAAATATTCAGCATCTAATCATTAAATCCTATTCATGTATATTTATTTGAGGATGGAGAAATTATGTTTCATTAGACATCACCACACCCCTAGAATAGAAGAAACCCCCATATTCAGTGTCCTGTAATGTAATATCCTCTGTTGAAATTAGAGGAATAGGTAACGTGAAATCTAGTTGGTCACTACAACATAATTCCCCTACTTTAACAATTCCAATAGCTCACAAATGAATGGATAGGATAGAAAACATATCATTGAATTGGGACCATCAAGGAAAAGGTAACACACTTCCGACGTAGAAGATTATGTTTCAATAAGCCCAACAAATTCTAGTGAAAAATGGATGTCGTAATGGGATGTCATTATACCAAGGTCATAAATGAGAAATGATTCTCCATGTCAAATTGGTCACAGTAGCAGATATTGTAGGAGGCATCATGGAGAAAACCCATCCCACTAGGATGGGGGAATATCTACCAATGCCTCCACAACTCATGTCTTCAATCCCTTAGAGGATTGAATACATATTGGAAGTTGTTAAAAATCACCGACAGCTCAATAGGATGGGGAATTTTTTATCTCAATAACCATCATCAGGTTCATCACCCCCCCCCCAGACGGTTTTTGAGAAATCAATGTCGATTCCAGATCAACCCCATCCCATTGGTCTAGGGTAATTTATATCTCAATACCCATACTAGGAGTTATCAAATCCTTATCTTGAATCATTGAATCCTCTACAAAATGATCAAAAAATTCCAATCATCGCACCAAATATTCATCATCACATAGGAATGTGGGAGTTTTCATCATCATTATCACCACGGATAGAATCGTTCTTCTCCAGGTTATGAGGTAAATATTGATTGTCATCATCTCATTTGTTCCAAATACTACAAGATGAAACCCTACTATTCAGGGCTCCTTCGGCAAACAAGACCAAAAATGTTTCTTCAAGGTCACTATTCACAAACCAATATGATAGGAATTTATGTCTAAGGTAATAAAACACTGTCAGGGTTGCGAGCCAGAATTTTTTATTATGGGAAAGGCTTTGAGAAATGACCCTAATGCAAGAAATGAAGAATAATCCTATTTCATTAAGAGTAATGGTACCACTACAATTTTCTTATACACCTTTGTAAATTTTTTCATAGTCAATAAAATAGATAATATTGTTCAATACATAAATTCAGATAGATGAAATATGGAAAATATACCTTGAGTGGAGGATCCAGATGCACCTACTAAGGCTGAACGTAGAGGAGAATCCAAAACCAAGAACCTTCAAATATTTTTTCCCACCTATACAATGAAACACTTTCATGGATGAAGGGAATGAAGTGGTTGTATCACACTCATCACCCAAAAGAGTCATAATTTCTTCTATATAGGAGAATTTGGTATGATATAATAATGAGATTCAAACTCTCACACAACATAATGAGGAGAAACTCATGGTAGAAATTTCCATAGGGTATTTTCTTCATACTATGATAAATATTCCTCCTTCCATACATCATAGAAGAGAACATATTTCTACTAGAGTAGCATCTGAGCATTAGAACGACTTCGAATCCAAGAATATAGTATACATAAATGAGGAAGTTGATGATGATTACAACTTACCTCCATTACAATGACATCCTCTCCCTCTCCATAGAGATATTTTAGTCTAATAATAGATCTAGTATCATTAGTAAATGAAAATAGAGACACCTCATTAAGCCCTTATTGCTCCCCATAAATGGGATACAACTCAAACAGAATTACCTCTAGAATGTCTTGATGCCACTGATTACCTAGATACTTGATTGAAATCCTTATAAGAGTGATGTGAACCAATTCAGTCTAAGAAAAGTATATATCCTGAATTGGTAGACGGAACTTTTCCACCACCCAATAATAGCAATCCTACCTTCTCCACCTTTTACGGTGCAGTAGACCCCAAACAGTATCTCATGCAATTCGTGTCCCGATGTAGTAAAATTATGGGTGCATGAGATCAATTGGAGGTGACCAAGATGAGGTTTATTTTAACAAAATATGATATGGCTATTCGTTGTTGGTACATTAGTCTTATAGAAGGATCTATTGTTGGATGGGAAGACCTTAATCATAAATTCCTTTACCAATTCAACACTATACTAAGAAAAATGATAATTTTCAACTTGAAAAACTGTAATAAATGTGAAAATAAAAGGGTTTCTGACTTCATATCCATATGGAATGGTTTAATCTATTCACTCAAAACCCCTCTCTCATATGAAATATTAATGGATCTTTGTGCTGAAAATCTCTATGATAAGCTACAGACACCTTTAAACCCAATAAAGTATTCAGGAGGATTCTATGAGTTTTCAAAAATGGTTAAACGTTTTGAAGATAAAATTCAGTGAACCCAAGCTAAGTCACAAATCATTCCCTCAGCATTGGGGAAAGGCTCTAAAAAGCATAAACTATTGATGCTACCCACAAACCAGTGGTAACACCCATTTCAGTTCCTAGAAATGTCTTTAACCACACAGAACCTACTATAGAGCGGTATCAACAACAAAATCACACTAAATTACAAGAAAAATGAGATTGGGGTTTCTCAGCATTTAAAGAATATATGAATAAAATATACTCCCTCCAAAATGATCAATACCCCGGTTATTTCCGTGTGTCCATAGACAATAACTTGTTCAAGCTTCCACAACCCAGGATGCCCAATGATTTCAACCTCACCGACCATCCTGACTACTTCCCTTTCCTTAGAATGATGATTCAAAACATCCAATTTCTTTTCTTATTCAAAAACAACATCCAAATAATTTTTGATTTAGGATAGGTGATTTTGGTGAACTCCATGGAATGGGTATCCTACATAATTGGTGTCTAGTTAAAAAAATAAGGTGATTGGAAAAAATTATGGATAGGTGTGGGAAGAAGTTTAATAATTTGATTACTCAAAATACAGTTGACCAAGATCATGCCAAAATGAAATTATTGGTTCATAGACCCATAATGGTTCCATCACCTAGGGAGGTGACATCAAATATGCTTCCCGGTGGTGGATGCGATTATCTAACCAAAGAAAAGACATGAGAGGAAGAGTCATATTCAGCTCTGATGAAAGCTCTAACTCTTACATATTTCTTCTCCGCTACATCCAAAGCCTGGAAACCACCACACCAAATTCAACCCTTATCATATGAAGAGCTCATCTGTAGTTATATTACATAATACACTTGGTATACCCCTTTTTAAATAATTAATATACAATTGAATATGAATCACTTATACCTGAACAAGGTGTCGGAGTCTAATGGAATATTAGTCGTCGATATATGGGATAACGTGGGTGTGGTCTGACCCAATATCATAGTCTCATACCTATAGAAGAGATATATGAAACAATACCCATGGATAAGAACTATAGAAATATTTATATGGATAAAGAGGTTCTCTAAAACCCCTCATCAGTCATTTATGGCCAATCATCTTGTACTACAGCTTGGAGGGGGTGCGGTTGTCAGAGTAGCCCAAAGAATGGGGAAGGTAAATTCAAGACATTCCACTAGTAGAAGATTATCCATCGACCTCTATACAAGATGCAAGCTCTTCTATCTCAAATT
The DNA here is from genome assembly GCA_963277665.1 of Viscum album. NCBI lineage: Eukaryota > Viridiplantae > Streptophyta > Magnoliopsida > Santalales > Viscaceae > Viscum > Viscum album. The sequence goes on along the minus strand of OY728155.1, from coordinate 615,960,092 downwards.
TACAAGCTCTTGATCTGCATAAATACCATCCACACCTTGGGAATAACTGACCTCTAGCACGAAAGTCTGACATTCTAAAATAGATAGCTATTGTCCTAGCCACACTCTCAATCTTGAATTTTCTCTATCATTCTAAATAACTCATAGATGCACTCATAGAAGACCTAAAAGTCCTATAGAAGTTTGTAATAAAGTTGATGCAGTTTAGGTTTATCGAGTGGAGACTATGCCATCAGAATTATATATCACCATCTCGCTCATAAAGCGTGATCTTAAAGAGGTCATCTAGGGACACATCAAACTACTATATACTTCAGGATGACTTGATAATGTTGAAATCCAAAATTCCTTAATTGACAATAGTTCTGGAATCAACCACATCCAAATTCAAACCCTTTTACATATGGTATATATCAAAGGGGACTTATCTCCCACAAATCTCACTATTCTGGTGTATTATATGAGAAAGTAGAGAAAACTTGTCAATATCAAGCTCAAATATCAATTTACGGATCCCAAATATAATGTTGAGTATATAGTTATCCAGTAAAACACCGCATACAGTGTCTTTCCTGGAAGGCGTTGTCTTCACAGCTACATGGGGTTTCCTTGAGCATTTCATCATTGTGTGAAATACTCCATCGATGGAAAGGTCAGAATGCTACATGGTGATATCGATCCCTTTAATTATTAAAAATCCACATATGATGAGAAATGATTCAATAAAATGAAGGTCAAAAATAATTATAAATGAAAATATACATGTTGAATCCCCCAGTGTATTGGGGAATACCCAAATGAATCACATTAGTTTGCTCAATAGTGATTATGTGATACCCATAAATATTTTCTAGGAAATAGACTAAATAATATATGTATAATATCCTTATATCTCCAAAATTAATATAATGTAAAATAAAATTTTAAGTCTCTTTGCAATGAATCTACAATTCGGGTATGATAATGTCCCTTATCATGGACTCTCTCATCCTTACCATAAAAAAGACTCCCACTTATTTCCGAATTCATCTATAAATTCCTCCACAAACTCAGAGGTTAAAGAAGAATAGGATGACCTCAATAATTCCCTAATCATATTTTAGGAATGCATCTCAACCACCCTTGATGATCTCCGGAAAGTAATTATGGGAATAGAAGAAGACCTTCAATATACACAGATTAGTGCCTCCATGGCCCTAGAGTATCAAGGGATATATATTTATTTTATAAATAATCATCAATATGTGTTCTATTAAAACTATACAAAAATTACAAGACTTAATATAGATTTGTAAATGCACTATCTCATCATACATGATGACCATTGAGGCCTCAAGGAGGTTTCCAAGAGGATACACCCCTATCATGCTACTAATATGGAGGATGAAGTTGAAAATTTGACCAATGAATTTTTTTTAGAAGTGAAATACCCAATATGCTTCTAAATCATTGTCCCTATCAAGAAATATATTCAATAGATTGGGGTTAGCATCAATTTAAGAGACCTAAATAAAAATTTTATGATGGATGATTTCCCATTGCTGATCACAGAACTCTAGATCTAGGTAACTACTATCTTCCTTTCCCTTTCCTTAATGAATGGGTACTCAGTGTACAATCAGATAAATATGGATCCTATGGATGAGGAAGACACCTCTTTTAGAGCGCCCTAGGGAGTATTTTTCGATCTAGTCATGGCCTTTGGATTATCTAATGATGGAACTAATTATCAATGTTACATGAATCACATTTTTCATCCATTCATGGTATGAATAGATGAATGTTACCTCATCAACCTTATAGTAAAATCTCGATGGTGATGTGATCACATCACAAATATTCAATTAGAGTTTGACTAGTTATGGTTTCATATTCTGAAGATGAATCCACTGAAATACATGTTTGGGGTAACATCATGGAGGTTCCTTGTCTTTTTGGTATGACATTATGGCATCGAGTTTGACCCATAGAATACTAGGGAAATTATAGCAATGTAACCACCATGGTATATTAATTAAATTATGTGGATCCAAGGGTACCTCACCTACATTATTTCTTTCATATTCAACCTAGTAGGAAAATATCATCCATTCACCATGCTAATGAATAAGTTAATCTCCAATCAATGGGATGAGGAATCCAAATATTACTTTGAGAGTCTCAAGTAGTACCTATTGCACCCAAAATTATTGATTCAATATATGGAAGGAAATCTACTAATATTATATGTGTCCATCATGGAATGATCACTTGGTGGTCTCCTCACACATAAAAATGATACGAAGAATGAGAATAGTATCTTCTACCTCTTCTAAATGATGTTAGGAACTCATAATTGATATTATGGTGTCAATAATAACTACCTCACACTAATTATTTCCTTGTAAAATATAAGGATTTACATTCAACACAACAAATTCCCCTTGGTCTCATTTATTAAACCTCTCAAGTATATCCTAGTATATTTCATGTTGACTGGGATATTTTCTTGATGGGTGGTTAATTTATTGTAGTATGAAATCTAGTTTGTGTCACACAAGTAAATGAAAGGTAAGTCCCTAGATATTTTCTCATGGCACATCCCACCCTAAAAAAATCCAGTAGACACTGAACATCCAGATGATGGGGTTTTCTTTTCCCATGAAACTCCTCATACGTGGGAGATATATATTGATGGTGCCTCATGAAGTCATATCGGAAAGAGGATTGAAAACCCAAGGAAAAATCAAGTTATCTTAGGAATTGTGTTTATTTCTCTAGAAAATTAAATTTTGAACTACTCTTTATCGCTATCTGAAAGTTGTATTATTATTGGGGTAGAATACCATGCTCTATTGGATGGATTGAAGATTACCTATAGTTACAAATAGACTACCTAGATATCAAATGGTGTTCGAAGTAAGTGACAAAAATAAAAATGGTGAATATTCCATAAAAAAGGAATAAATGTCCCCTATCATTGGATATGTCATAGGACTAATGGAAGAATTACCTTTTGAACCCACATTACATTATGTCTCCTGATCATAGAATTTGCATGACAATGAGTTCTTAAATGCAACCATAGTCCTGGATGACCCTAATCAGGAGGAAGTGATCTTCCACATCATGCACTGAGGGAAATGTAAACACCAACCCATATCACGATGAGTCTATATCCTCCCATGTATGGATGGATATAGTAATTTATTATCACCAAAATTGGATCCCCAGATAGACCGAGCTAGAAGGAAACTGATTTGATATCAAGCAACAAACATTTCCCTATAGTATAGTCAAAATGAGCATAAATCTATCTACAATCAAGGAATTTTTAGAACCCTCATAATATGTATAGAATACAGATATAATACTTCCATTATTGAATAATTTCAAGTAGACTCTGGTGTCACTCATTAGTCTAGGACCATGATCTCCTGCCAAATCAGGAGGCTAGGTTACTACTGGAAAACCATGATACAAGACTATGTAGAATTCAACATGAAATCTAATCCATTCAATATTAATGAATACTTCAACCATTAAGCCTAAAAATTATTGAATAAATCTAAATATCCATGGTCATTTTCCATTTTGGGAATGGATGTTGTGTGTCCATATCCCCCCATAATAGCCAAGTAATTTAAATCTATCCTTACTACAAATGACATCTTTTCCAAATTGGTAAAGGAAATACAACTCAGGGAAGTCAATATGAAGAATATCATCTACTTTATGAAGTCCAATATCATAACCAGTTTTGGAGTCCCTTACACTATATTGATGGACAATGGTACCATCTTTTATTCTACATAGTTAAATAAATAGTACCAAGAGTACAATATCGAGTCTAATCACTCATCCCTATATCATACAAAAAATGGAAAAATAGTGTCCTTAAATTATACTCTATCAAATATAATATATAATATGATGAATTAGGACAGGAATACCTAATCAGAAAATCTCTTCCATTATTTGTGGGCATAATGTACCATCACATTCACTACTACACAAGAAAATCCATATTCATTCGTGTGTGGAAACGAGGAATTATTACCCCTAGAATTACAGTTTCCCTTGCATAGAATATCTATTTGTGGAAAAATAATAGATGATGATAAATTTGAAAAAAAAATTGTATTAATTATATCATCTAGATAAGAACAGGTAGAGTACATTCCACAACCTCGAAGTCCATCAAAATTGGATTTCATGAGACTCAATAAAATGTTTTTCATCCACTTGTTCCTTCAAGGATAACCGGTATTGGATATTAGAAACTCAATGATACTAGGTAATAATAGTCTAAATATATAACCAAAATGGTAATGTCCTTATATAATATATAAGGTATATCACAACTGATCCTACTCACCGGCCACAATGGATGGGGAATGTGTCACACAATCCACCAATGTGGGGTTTGTTAAGAAATAATTGGTGTATCTACCATAAATTATTATTCAGATCACGAAATAATGGTGTCAAAATATACAAAACAAGTTCAAGAAGAATTAATTTAAACATCACATTGTCAATCATCCTTGTCACATGATGTTCAAACTATAAAAATTCATCATGGTCACACAATTAAAAACTATTAAAATACATGCTAGCCACATGAAGCTAAACTATATGGAAGATGTCCTAGCAGCATGAAATTAAAATGAATAAGAAGCATCATCTCACTGAACATCTATCACGCACAATCTAGATATGTACAAAAGGTAAATGGAGTTCCCCCACCCCTTTGAGTGAGTCATATCCAGATAGGGAATCTTTAATTTGGGAAACGGAAAAGGATTTATACTACCATCACATGATACTTAGTGATTCCTAGATCTCCAATCCTCATATCAATCAAAATATATTCATCCTAGTCAAAAGATATTAGAGTGAAGGAAAATTTCCAAACATTCATTTTCAATTCAGGTGACCCCCATACTCACTAAATGTTGTTAAACTATACAGCTAATGTTCCCGCCACCTGACCCAAAACTACACAATTTTCCAGGACCAAGTGTTGTTTGATTCCTTCCATCACAAATAATGCAGCAATGCCTAGACCTCCATTCTTGGGATGATTCACAATATTCCTATTCATTCACATTGAGTAACCTTCTTCCTTACCACATAATGCTAAATAGCATGGCTAATTTCCTTTCCACATGACACTAAAATGCATGGTTTTCAAAAACATTATAGAGATTGATTATCATTCTAATGAGATACATAGCGACACCTAGATCCTATATCTTTTCCCATCTACGAAATTATAAAAAATCCCCCTGTCCTTCCTCTAATTTCTTCCATAACATGAGGGTAACCTTTTCCATTACTAATTTCTCACATCGAACATAGATCATGTGATCTTAGGAATTTTGGTATGTTTTTTCCACATGATCAATGAATATTAGTTCATAATATGGTTAATACAGTCCAAGATTATTAACATAAAAGGAAAACCATGATTCCTCATCTCATGACATTAAACTAAACTGTTTATTTATCTTGCATAAAATAAAACTAGGAATTATTATAGAACTCAACCTAAAGTATCACTACCCATAGAGTTGGTATCCCGCTATGAATCAATTTAATAACTACATGTGCCCTAATTCTTATCATCACTGGAGACATAGTGATGCTCAAATACATAATCTTGTGCCCAAATATAATAATCAATGAGGAAAATTCCCCCCTCCATGTATGGGTCAGACCTTTGTACAGAGTTCCCCATTCAATAACTATGTGTGGATTGATTCCTTCAATTGAAAGATATGTAGTGACATCTAGACCTCCATTCTTGGGTCTGATCACAATATTCCATTTTAATTTTGTTAATCCCACATCATTTCTATATGATGTTAAATTTTATGGTTTATTAAGAACTATGTGTGTCTTGACTTTTTTCGTCATTGGAAACATAGTAACTCTTTGATATCCAATCCTAGGCCCACCTCCAACAATCAATGGGAATAATTCCCCCCTCTACATATGGGTGATAACAGAATATATTTTTTCCCAATCAATAACTATTTATGGATTTATTCATTTCATGAAATCATATGTAGTGAGTCCTAAATCTCCAATCCATGGCCCAATAACCACAATCAATATTTAAATACCCCCCCACTCCATGTATATAGTTCAAACTTACATAGGGATACATCATTAAATAACTATGTGAGGCTTGATTCCTATCATCACAGGATACATAGTGAAACATAAATCATTAATCCCAGGTTTATCCACAACAAATAATATGATAAGAATGCACCCATATCTTAATATGGGATAAACCTATAATCGAACATCCTTACTTCATGACTTTAAACTATATTGAATGGAAAATTCTCTTACCACATAACATTAAATTGCAAGTAAAACATCTCGACCACATGACATTAAATCTACATGAAAAATATTCCCCAACTTCGTAACATTAAAATGTGAATGTCTTCTCCCATCACCATCCCTTATCAATGGTCCACAAGATCATTACCACATTCAACCATAATATTGAGTTCATATATCATATTGTTAGATTCCCATCCCATAAATCACACTTCATATATTTAGAATTTCGGTTTTTTTAAAACCTTTCATGGACCATGGAAAGTAAATGAAATATATCTATTTGACCTTTCTATCGGTTCATAAGGGATTTTATCAACAAACTAGAGATATCTTGGCCATATATTAAGGGATTTTTTATCCTTGTGAGCCTAACATCACTATGGCAGAAATCATCACCTGAGGGTTTTCTAGGTCATCCCCAGTATGATTGTATGGTATCATTATGCAAGACTTGAAAACCCCAATCCATGATTTACAGCATTTTCATCACCCACTTAGAAGGATGTTTCAATACTCTTAAAAATGGGTATCCTAATTAGACTCTCATTTTACATTCCCCTCATACCAGATCCACATGTTTCATGTCCTTAAACTTCATGCAATTTGTTAAAATTTGTATGACATTAATATTTATCCTTTTATGTTCCAAATAAAAAAACCTTAAACTGCTAAAGAAGAAGAGATAAAAAGTTTTATACTAAAACCCCGCAAAGGGCGGCCTGAGCAGATGTCAAGTATCCACTCTCTAAACTCTTCATCTCCATAATTTATTAAAAAGTTTGAGAATAAATGAATAATGAATAATGCTCATAGGGACAAATTTGTAGACCTAATAAAACTGAAACTATTCTCACTAGACCCCATATTTTAGGAAAATGTTTAAATAATTATTTTTCACATATCACCCCCATGATAACGTGTTCTCTAGTTGGTGGAATGACTTCTAGGTCACATGAACCCTTCATGAATTTTACGTTTTCCATAAATCACACTTTAGGATTTTAAGCACCTTGGGTCACATAAATCCTTTCATAAACCTTGAAAATGAAATGGGATATCTTTTTTTAACCTTTCTATCGATGCATAAGGTCTTTAACCTACCAACCAGATACATCTTGCCCCTATATGAAGGGATTTTAGATCCTTTTGATCCTGATATCATCATGGAAAATCATATAACCTGAGGGTGTTCTAGGCCATTCTCATCATGATTGTACCATATCATTCTCATCACCTGAACACTGTAGACCATGATTTGAAATCCTTGTAACCTAACTGTTCAAGTGGATTTCACATCCTTGACATTACATCATCATGTATTGTTCCCTTTCACAAAGAAGGAATGTGAAAATCGATTCCTAAGCCTTTTTATGTCCCACACCACATGACTCAAAACAATATAGAATAGGGCATGATCCTCCCAAATAAAATATAAACTACCCTAAGGTTTTATAAACCTCCATGGGTATCTTTATCTCCACTTCCAAATTCATCATTCACACATTGGGATCTTCTTCAATATTATATAGACCGTAGACAAGTGTGGGAATCCCCTCTACATGATCAATCATGTAATACCTATGGGTTCATTTATAAGTGATCTAATCGACCATCTTGAGGAACCTCCTCCTTATAGAAAATGATATGTACTAATATTGAGCCTTAGTGACACCATGGTGGAACTCAGCAACTTATGGTGTTTTCGGCCATCCCAATTATGTATTCCCCATTCTATGATTCATTGATCCAAGATCCAAGACACATGATTTACACAACCTATACTCTAACTATCTAATAGGATTAATCTTCCCTAATATTTTTTTCAACTACTAATACCACATCTAGTATCTTTCCTGACACTGTTAAAATAGTGGGAATGTCACTTTTTCACTCTTCTTGGGATACATATGTGTTTTGACTTACCATATATAGGCATATCCTCATTGCAGGAATGTAACTCTACTCCTCGTGAGCCCTGGAAACATTATGGTTGAACTCAGAACCTTAGGGTGTTTTGGTTTATCCATGGAATGTATTCCCCCTATTGCATACTCATCAATCATGTACTGGTAGCAAGACATTAAACTACTTGGATTCCAAATATATAATCTAAAAGATCCTAAAATACATAAACATATGTTTTAAGAAAGAAGACATTAAATGAGAGCAATAGAAGGTCCAAGCTAAAAGACTTTAAACTCCTATAATAGAATCTCTGAGATAAAGGACCTTAAACTAAAATAATATAAGGTCCAAGTTAAAAGAACCTAAACTAAAAAAATATAAATTCTAAGCTAAAAGGCCCTAAACTAAAGAAAGGTAAGGTTCATGGTAAAATACCCTAAACTATAGTAATAGAAGGTCTAAGCTATAAGACCCTGAACTATACCACAAGAGTGGTATAGTATGCCAGACCAAAAGATACATAATTCCCGTTAGAGTGAAAACACAATAAGGGAATACTATGAAATTGTCATGTATCTGCTCACTGATAATTTTCGTTGTATGATCCAGGGAATTTTGAGCATTCATAAAATGGAAAAGACATAAAATTTTTAGGTCAAAACCCCATAAGATGGAATCCTGAGGAAAGTTCCAAGCATATGCCTTCTAATTCTTACCCTATATGAAGCATAGGAAAAAATGAATGCAATATAAATGAAACTATGTAAAAAATGTGGGAACGGTCATATGGACTTAGAATAAATCTTGATATTCTTGATAAGTTTAATGAAATCATCCAAAGATAAAGAATTCCCCTTCCAGAACATATATTCTACCCAAATTTTCCTCTTGGAAATTAGGTATTCATAAGATTACTAGAACAAATACATCAATGAAGGATATCATATTGGTGGGAATTTAGGATAATTTCTTGAGAAAGAAAATTAATGGTTTAAGCATTCAAATATTGGAATTTAGGATTAATTTATATTATACGAAGGATGGGTATTGTTGAAAACTCATTCAACATTGAATTAACAAAATATAATGCACATCATGAATGAAAGGCATTTGGATAGTGACATCTATAGTTTAGAATATATTTTTATTTATAGAATGTTGGAGGAATCTATACATACTGATGTATCTCTGAAGAATATAGAAGTAAAAGAAAATTCATGAAATTATAATCCTATATCACCATGGATTTAGATAATTACTTTATCTCTACACAATTTTACTCCGTGGGATTTAATAGATATGGATAATTGATAAAAAAGATTCGGTTTTCTCTTCTACAATCCACTGCAACACCTCCACTATGGTAATAGCATCAATCCAGGCCTTCTCTTCCAGGTCAAAGAGCCCAGGTTACTCCACTACAGTTTTCCCTAATGTCAAAATTACATGATGAAACTCGTATTTATATTCTTGAATATGACTATATTTATACTAAATAAAGTCAACTTCAACATTCCCAACACTAAACATGTCTCAGCAAGTTATCGCCCCCATCAAAGGCTGAGAAGCTAAGTTTGTGGACTCATCTCTACATTATATTACGAAAGAGGAACCCTCAAATTCTACTACCATTTATTCAAGGGAATTATTTTGGTCCTTCAAATAGATCACCTCCTTCACCTAAGTATGAAATTTGGTATAATAAAAACCCTCATAACTGAGGGTTGTAAACATGAATCGAAGGTGACTTACTTAGTTCTTCAGCCCATCGAAAGGGGGAACTGAAATTAAGTCCAAATGTCCCCTCTATATATACCACCACGTCAACTGGTAAAGTGACACAAACTCCATACATTTACCCCATCCCGTATTGGGAATAGTAAAATATTCTAGGACTAAGTTAATATGTTAGGGAGTCATTCTCATGATATTCGATAGAGTAGGAAGGGATTTGGCCTCTACCTTATTTGACTCAGTGTGAGTAATTACGAAGGAATTAGGAACTTGAACATATGAGATCTGGGGTGATGTCACTAAAACATGGGGAAATAACATTTATCAGTTAAAGGATAAATGACATGATATCACAAGATAACCAGTAGATCCAATTGATCATGTAAACATACCTTTCTCAGTTGGTATGTTGTAAATGTATATTCTCCACACCCAATCCTTCAGTGAGGAGGAAAAACATTCTTATAAAGAGAGGCTTAGTGACACCTCTGGTGATTTCTTTGAAGTAGTTTTTTGTTTTACAACCTTGAGGGATTCAAGAATAAAAGATATGTGAGGAGACATAACACAAAGCAAGTCATGTTTCTAGTTTTTTAAGAAGTATTCACCTTCTCCAAAATGTTCCTCCATCAAGGCTAAATCTGTAGTAGAATAAATAATTTTATGATTATCTTCTAAAATAATGTTCAGGTTCACCAGATTAGATGTCATGACAATTGGAACATATACAGTAGGCAATGGGCCAAACTGGTTCATCACATCAATTATCTATTCTTCTTGATGGAACATGCCTGAAAAAGAAGGTTATAATTAAGAAAAATAATTCTAAACCGCATCCTCAGGAGTAGATAAATTCTTCAAAAAGCATGATCGGTGGGGACCTACACATTTTTGAAAAATAAGGATGGGTTATTGTAAAAATCCAAAGTAAGGAAATAGTTAAATGCAATACATAATTAAGGGTTCTGGGGGTGAGGTTTCTAAAAATTCAGAGAACTTCCTTTTATCTTACCCCTTAAGGGAAGGATCTTTTAATGTTATCCACACCGATATAATTGAAGAATACCCCAATAAGGATCGAATGTCAAGGGTTTCACCCTAGGAATGGTAATTTCTACCCTCATCAGAGCCAGTTGAACTAGGGATCCCTCCTTACTGGTCGCCCGATCATTGATCAATACATCTCCAAAATTCGTACCCATAGGAGAATATAAATGTTACAAAATGGGTTTCCAATTTTTTATAATCTCCTCCTACATCAAAAAAAAATAAAAAGGGATTCATTATAGTTAAAATAGTAACATGTCCCTTTGAATACGACAACAATATTAGCCTTTCCACATCCCCAATGATGGTACATCCCTTTTTTTCCCTAGTAACCTCCAGCGTACCTCAATCCACCATTTTCTAAACCACAGGGGAAAAGAAAACCCAAACCCTAACACTTTCAAACATTATTTAAAGGTATCATAGGAAAGACATAACCTCCATAGGTCTTTTATTAAATGTAATTCCCAAGGGTATAGTAATGTGATTGAATCCTTCTAAAGGGAATTCTTCCTAGTGAGAAATACCCAAAAGACCAGACTCTAACTATAGTGTTCTATAAGTAATACACTATTAAAATTTGATATGAAATAATAGTTCTGACATGTATTCCCTCACTAGTGTGACACCTATTGCAGCCATGTTGGTTTAAAGTTCTACGAGAAATGATAGTAAACACCCCACATCCTTACGAGGTGATTCTAGGGATATTGTTACTCTAAAAGACAACTTTTTTGGACCTATTATTAGCTGTAATAGTTGGTGAAAATTCAGTTTATTACCAATGGGGATAATTTCCCATTGGGATATGATTGGACATAAATATCAACATAATTTTAGGACAAACCATTCTTTTCTTCATTGGGAGGGAGGTTTATCTTGGAATGATTGTATTCTTTAGTAAACATCATCCAAAATTTGTGAACCATAGTCATATGATTTTCGAATATAACAAGAATATGGGGGGAATATTATCTTAACACATTGGAAATAACGGATAAACTGGAAAGGTGTGTACCATTCGCAAAGGAGACTCTAATAAATGTGGGAATAAAGGACACCCTAACAAATTGGCTTCATTAAATCCCAGCCCTCAAGTCATGCCCCGCCATTATCAACCATACTACCAATGTTGACTACCCCATAGGTTTTAAAGGAGAAGTATTCATAATAGCCCAAAAAGGCCATGTCCTCCCAATCCTTTAGTTCGATGTGCCTTACTCCAATGATGTACCATTATAATGGTTTAAAATGAATGTTGTGGATTTTATGGATTCTCATGTACTCATAACCTCCTAGATGAGCTCCCATAATACCCAATAACACCTAAAAGTATCCCTAGATTGTGTTAGAAACTCTTCCCCTATTAAAATGGTGCAAGTGGTAATACAGTTTGGCTAACATCGGGATGAATAATATGATACACTACCCTCCAATCTTATATGTTGTCATAATTAACGTTGATACCCTAACTCTGCCATTTTTTTTTCTTGAATAAGTACTCACTCAAGTATATAGTAAGGAAATTGGCTGGCTAAATGGTCTATTCAACATTCAAGATAACCTACCATCCCTAGATGGTAAATTTCCCTTCTTCAACTATGGTTCGATAATATACATATTCACTATGGGAGTCTTTCATACTGTATGGAATTGTTATTCTTATATTATGACTCATAACGGTCTTTGTTGATGAATAATATCACCCATTTTTTGAATGGGATATCTTCCCCAAGGCGAGTACTCTTATCAAGGGCCTTTTGGGATAGCCTGATCAACTCTCAAGAAAAATGAGGGGTCCTCTCTATATTATCCCACATGGATGTTGGTGGAAAAACTCCTCATACATAAATCCAAATATGGGTTCAAAATAGATCTACTCAAAATCCCACAGACTAACACCCACCATTCCATTCATAGGTGGAAAGTGTTTGTGTCTGGACTCTAGTGACTAAAATATTTTTAAATCAAGACTTTATTATAGTAGAAAAAGGTTTGAGTGATCCAAATATCCTCATAAATCACAATTTTATTCAGATCTGTGGAAAAATAAGAATAAATATACTACACCCAAAAGGGCCAGCCACAATCTATTCCAAAACTACACTGTGATTGAATGTCCTAGTTGGGAAACCACCCAAAACTATAGTTGTTAGAATACTTTCATATTATTGAATGGTACATATGTATATTTGAATTAATTTTATGATGGTTTCCATCAATTTATGTGGTAATTAACAATAGTATATTCTCATATTAATATCCCCCCCATTAATTAAATGTCCTATCGAGGAGATATTCATCTGAAAGGTATTATGGGTTTTTGAATCCAAGCATGAGGTACAATTAATGGATATGGAGAAGGGATGGGAGTGTCATTGGTAAGTCCAAACCCATGGAGGGGTAGGTATTCTGAAGGGAGATATTACCTATGACTCACTCCCATCTGGTTCATCATATTTATCTATGATGACTCGAAAATACGACGCAAACTAGAATCCACACTTTCTACGATTGCATTATAGTTATCCATCACTTGATTAACCTCTTTATTTGACTACGTTTTGGAACATTAATGAGATATTAAGGCCATATTTATAAAATTATAAAATATATATTATAAAATGAAGTAAAGATTTATGTTAAAATTGATACATGATTCCAGAAACATCATGTGAATCGCATGAACCATAAGGGGGTTCATGACAGCATGACCTGATATAAACCTTTCAAACCATATAGCCCATGGAGATCTCACGGGCCGCATAACCCATAGGATAACTCTCCATCATGTATCTCATCGTAAGATTCATGATCAAGTGACCGTGACATGGTCACTTGATCCACATGATAGTCGATTGATCATAAAACCAAACTAGAGGATCATGTGAATCCTTCAAGATGGCCATAAATCCAAGGAAATTGACCAAGTATCAAGAAATTACCAAATATTGATTTTCTATTTTTTTCAAACAACTAAGAAGGAAATCATGTCCTATAAAAAGATCTTGTGAAATTGTTCTTGCGAAACATTCTCATAGAACATGTCTTACAAATTATTTCTCATAGAGTCTTGCGAATAGGATCATGAAATGATTCCTTGTAAAAGGGTTCACATGAAGAGGATGATTTCAATAGTTCTAGAGAGTTTAGTTATTTGGGTAAATGATCTCCCTAGTGTTCCCCTTTTTATAGGAAACTCTGCAAAATACTAATTGATTCCATGGAGACCAAACATCACCCAAGACACTAATTGGTGATAGACCCAAAAACTCATTTGGGAATTTACTTTCCTAAAAACTCATAACTTGTCCCTTTGGACATTTCTCTGGAGGGGGAAAATTGTTGACGCCCACTAAATAAGCATCAAAAAATATATAAGGGATGAAATACCTAAGGAATGGGTATTATTTTCCCCACAAAAAAGTGAGAGAGGGTGGCCAAAACATGTGGATTATGTAATCTTCAAAAATGGATGTGATCGCATAACCTTAGGAAGGTCATGTATAGAGCATGATCAACTCATGATCATGAGGTTCCCCTTTGAAAATCCTCCTTGTACTTTCCAATACACCTAAAAATAATTGGTGATCGAGTGAGGGCTTCCAGATGAGTCCCTCAATTCCATGAAACTTTTAAACCAGTGGACTCCAAACAATCATCCAAAATCCTTGTAAATTAAAGGATGAAAATTTGAGAAACTAAGAGACCATATATGGTCATGGATTTTCCTAAAACATGCTCATACAGTTCTCAAGACACCATGATTCCCTAGAGACATGTCTACCTTATCATGTAAGAGATTGTTGACATTACACCTTCGTCTTTTGAAGGATCGTGAACATGTCCATTGGATTCTGCGCTAACCCTTTGGCTCTATAGATAAGCATAGGGGTTGATGATGAAAATTATCATGCATCACCACAGGAACTATTATCGATAACATGATGCGACGCATGTAGGGAGATTGATATTATTTGACAATGCTTGAACAACATCAAGAGATCCCCAACCCCTATAAAATAAAAGGATAAATGGTGGAAGCTTCATGTGGAGTGAGGATATAATGGAATTCATTGTAAAGGTGTTATATACCCAAGTTATTACCATTGATCATGTGTGGGTCCCATAAAAATCTATAGCATTATTGAAAATTTCCCTAGACATATCTTTCTAATATCATGAAGTCCCCCTTGATAAGTTATCATGGTCTTGTGAAAGACCCCAGATAAATCGTATTCGATCACATGAAAGCCTCTCCATAGGTGTCCTAGTCTCATGAAGACCGCAAGACATGTCAACCTAAACTTTTTGAAACTCCATAGCATTTCCACATGGTGAGGAGAAATCCCATTGATTGTGGTTCCATAGAAGACCCATGATGGGCTCATGTGAAGAACATGACACCAAAACCCTCCACCAGTTCCAGCCTGAATCTGTATGATACATGCCAATCAAGTTTCAATATAACTGTCGTGGAAAGGACTATAAATCCCTCCCTCGGGGCACAAAAATATCATCCATGATCCATCACACATGGGAGTGTAGGAGAGGAATTATCAAATTAGTCATTCAAATTATTGTAAAGGTCTTCCACTGGGTAAAGTTTGGGGAATGACAAAAAGGATCACATGAAATGCATAATCTATTAGTGTGATCCCTCATAGATCATATGAAGTACTTCTCGTGTGTTATCAAAATTATAAAAAGGAGTTTCTAAATTTTCGTTGGGTCACATGAACAAAAAATTAGATAACATTTGAAAAACCAAAGGAATTATTGCTATAAGGGCTTGAACAAAGAAAAAAATGATAGGAGACTTACGTGAAGACAGAAATATTGATCCTCATGTGCTTCTCAGGACCAACTCAGATCACACAACAACATCTGGGAATGTATCCCAAATCATAATATTCTCTCTATGAAGGTTATTTAGATCATCAGATGTACCTTGGATAGATCAAAAAATTCTGACAATACCCTTCAGGTATGACCCCAAAATCTTGCAAGTTTATCTAGGATTTCTAGTCTTGATCAAATGATGTCCTCTAAATATATCTCCCGATCAATGTGGTGGCACTAGGAAAAGTCATCTAGGTCATGTGATGTCCTCCTAATATTTTGGCCTTGATCATGTGATGTCCTCTAGATAAGTAAATGTGTTCAATATTCACCATTCGAACATGTCAGCATTGATATTGTGATGACCTTAATACATGTCATCCAGATCATGTGACAACCCCCAGACATGTTAGCCTTGATCGTGCAATGGTATCCAAACAAGCCATCCAGATCATATGACACCCTGCAGACATGTAAAACATTATCACATGATGGTCTCCTAACATTTCATTTAGATTATGTGATGTCTTTCAGAAAAATCAACTTAATCAGGGGATTACCTATGGACATGCCTTCTAGGATATAAGGGCATTTCCAGTCATCATCAAACATGTTAGGAAGACAATCAGACACATCGAGAAAACAATAATATCATGTCAAACAGACATCCCAATGAAAGATAAACTTGTTCAGTGGAAATATATAAAGGAAACCTCAGTTTTTAATCCCCATCCAAATTTAACTATAAGAACTACGATTTGTCCTATAACCAGGATACATAGGATTATTTCTTAAGGCTCGAACCCACATGGGAATCTAGTTTACTATAAGTCCCTCTATTTCTCCAACATTCTAACCATAGGGATGCAATATCTATTATAGGGTGGTAATTATTCCTCATCCTCTAGTGAATCGAGATGGAAACCTTAGTGTGTAAGCCCCAGAAAATTGAACTATGAGAAATCTTATTCTTAATATTACTATGATACGTAGGATTCCTTCTTAAGGCCCGATCTCACATTGAAACCACTTCGCTGTAAGTCCCTATAATTATACAAAATTCCATCCATTTACCCCCATTTTACCCCATGGGATGATCATTATTTCTCATTTTACAGTGGATGAAGAGAGTGCCCTCGGTGTATAATCCCCAACCAATTGAACTATGAAATCACTAATTCATATTATAACCAATATATGTAGGATGAATTCCAAACATTCAAGCTCAAAATGTCATCCAACATGATTTAATTCCCTCCATGTCTCTGACATTCCAACCATAGAGACCCAATCTCCCCCATGGGCTGATCATTTTTCCTCCTCCAACAACCTATTGAGATGGAAACTAAACTACGGTGGATTTAATTCATACTGTAACAAAAATACATAAGACACCTTCCTAAATTCCCATGATCTATATCAAACATCCAAATTCCTTTCCTAACACATAATTCCAATATCCATATATAGTAAAAATGGTTACCTTAATTCCCTTCATTCCCACCCTGAAAATGTCTCACATGGGATTAGGAATTTTTAATGATCATATCATCTGCATCATGAATCTCCTCCATATAGGAAAAACCTAAGTATTTAAGCCCTGATTAGTGGCATGATATGCCTATCCTCAAACAAGATCATACACCATAGGTTATGTCCCAAGGGCATGATAGAACTATGATGACTCTGATTCCTACTATAACTAGGATGTGTTGGATGCCTACCTGAGGCCCGAGCTCAATATCGAGTGCCTATTTTCCCTCCTATAAAGCATTTCATCATGACATTTAAATTTGTAGGTTTAACGAGATATATGGGTTTTTATTCTTGTTATATGTAAGATATATAGGATTCCTCATAAAGGTTTAATACCATCCTCGAAATATTTACTACCACCCTAGATGATAGTATATTATTGAATTCATAATTATATGGATTCAAAATATAAGTAGCTACCTATTAATATGAAACGGATGAAGATCCTTGGAAACATATAAATGGAATCATTAATAGATCCTCCTTTACACATGGAAGGGTTTAACACTTGATCATTTTTTAGGGTAAGCAGTCCTGTATCGGGATTAGGAAGAGATTTTCAAACATATCTTAAATCTATAAAAGATTCTCAGAGTAGGCAATAATTCCCCCTAAAAGGGTGTGATGATCCCAACCTCTCATACTCTCGACCAATATGATTTCCTATGTTTTATTGAGTCTAAAACCTCAATAGACCACCTACCTTGGTAAAGTTGGTCTTTAATCAGTTTTGGATGTGGGAACCATTGAGGTGTTTTATTAAGAACAATAATGGTTAACCTGATGTAAATGATTGTATAAGACACTGAATCCCCCCCTCCAAATCAACTTTAGGTCTAGAGATAATGAACCACAATTGTTTCTCTCATTTGAAACAACTATAAAAATTTTATATTGAAAATTAAAATATTTATCTTCATCATGGTATTTTTTTCTAATTGTTAGGGAATAAATAATTAACAAAAATGGTTGTACAACACTGATGAAGTAATTTTTTAATTATTGAAAAAATAAAATAAATGATATTAGAAAAATAATATAAAAATAATTTTAGATATTTATGGTGATCCATGAATTATAGTCATGGCCATGATATGTTTATCATATAATAAAATAGTTAGTTTGAGTTTGACTTGTTCTCTTGATGACTTTAAATTCTATGTATTAAATTCTATGAAATTTAAAAATAATGATATTTCTTTAATATAATATATTATTATGGGCTAAAACTTAACTTTTTATTATTTTGATGAAATAGAATAGGGTTTAGGGGTGAGAAAATGGTGGATACCTAAAACATCACCATAAAAATGCTCTTACAGTTTAGGGAAATGGTTAAATAGAATGAAAAATAATAATACTCTCAATAAAGCTCACCAGACTAGCCCAAGAACACATATGCATGAACATGTTATGATGTGTGCACCCAGATAATGATATAATGCATTGGGTAATATTTTAGTCTCATGTGTTGTTATGTATGTTATTAGGAAGTAATCCTAATCCATTATGGGACTCTGTCCACCATGTGATATAGTCTTGGCAGTTTTCCTTCACTCCTGCTTATATCATGATATATGTTGCTACCACTTTATTATTTTTCATGATCATAGGATTCCATGTTCCACATTATATGGTTACATTTTTATTTATGATCCATTCCTTTTATATTATCATGTTATTCCTTATTAATCATGTGTTATGATTGATTTCCATATTTATTATGTTACTAGGATTTTATCTCACCTCTTTTATCTATGTATTCCCCAGGTTATCATATTCAATTGTAAGATCTCAAAGGGAGTTAGTATCTCATTATGGAAATTAACAAATAGATGTTTTATTCTAGTTCCATGATTTATATTTATATACCTAGTCATCCAAAGACACTAAAATATTTTATCTTTGGTTTGTATTTTATGGTTAATTCTGAAAACAAATCATGTAATAATGTACAAAAAAGGATTGGTTCATTATATTTTCATCCCCTAAAGTAGTGGGAAAAGAGTGAGGAATTGTGAGGGAAGTGTTCCTTGAGAGTTACATAGCCAACCCATAACCAATTCTAGGGTGGTGATCCCAAACATGAGTGATATAGCCTAATATTTTTGTTATTCTGGTGCATCAGCACATCATCGACCACATGGTCCATGGATTAGCCCAGTATGGGTGTAACATGAAATATCCTTGTGTTATTGTTGATTAGTTTTAACATTTATTTATGGTAGAAAGTGGACTAAATAAACTTAGTATATCAAATAATGTCTGGTCAAGAAAAGTTATTATCAAATGAATGTTTCAAAAACTAAAAAGAGTAAACATACAAACTATGAAGTCAAGACAAAAAATAGGGTTGTGAAGAATTTTAGGGAAAATTATATAATTTGGAAAAATATTTCATACCCCAATTAACCACCAACCCTTTCAGGTATTCAAACATAAGTTTTGTGCGTCGATTAATAATTGGTATCAGAAAAAGGTTTATTTGTTATTTTCTAACATGATTCGATTAGTTTCATAGTGATAAAATTTTATACCCTCATATTATTTGATATCATGGTTATGGGAAGAAATTATAATAAATAAAATAATATTATTGGAGGTACATGATGTGTAATAGTTTTTTTTCAATTTTATATTTATATAAAAACATCTACCAAACTATAAAAAAGGTATGGTCAATTCAAATTGTGAATTTGTTTTCCTATTTAATAATATATTATAAATGAAAGAATAATTTGATATGATATTCAATTATTAATACACTAATAATGAGAATATCCAAAGGATACCAAAAGTGGAAGCTGTCCAATTTTCAAAGAAAAAATGTCAGCATCTAAAATAGGAAAACCTAAAGCTAAAAAAAAACAAGTCACAAACCCCTTTCAATGTGCTTAATATTGATGTTGATATGATCATATTCCTAAAAAGAATACTTAATAATGTATCTAATAATCTAAGAGAGAAATGTTATTTCAAATATGAGTAATTTGAGGTAATGTCATCCATGGTGCAATAAATCAATGCTTGTTTTAGAGAAAATGGATTTGACTAAAATGAAATTCATAATTTTAAGTCTAAGAAGGAATAACATTTTGTACAAATGGTATTGGTGGAAACATAGAACCAAAGGTTGAAACAATAAAAATTAAGCCTCTAGTAATACATTTATAATATGATTTGTAATATTAAAGTGTAAAGTAATATTTTGGATGAAATATCTCTTTCATTTTAGGATGAAATTCCCACATGGAATAAACTTAATGAAAAATTTATTACCTAAACTGAATTAGAATGTAAGAAGATACAGTAGTTTGAATTTGAGTT
Source organism: Viscum album (assembly GCA_963277665.1). Classification (NCBI taxonomy): domain Eukaryota; kingdom Viridiplantae; phylum Streptophyta; class Magnoliopsida; order Santalales; family Viscaceae; genus Viscum; species Viscum album. Next base: position 615,939,359 of record OY728155.1, on the reverse strand, counting down.
GGCATCATCCAAGAAGTAGTTGTAAGTTATTGTTAATCCTAAATTAAAGGATTCTTTCCACTTTTTTTCTAATATCATTCAAAAGGTAAAAATGAAAGGGAGTAAAAGTATTCCAAGTCATTGAAAAATCATGAAATAATTTTTATGTCACAATGGTCGTGACCTATTGAAAAATAGGGTATTATTAATTATGAAACATTCTTATGGTATGAAAATAATATAACCATGGAAATTATAGAGAATTTAATTCAATTAGGTAATATATATATAATAATACCCTTATAAAAGATTATTGTAATCAAATGAATACCTAAATAAGTGATAATTGTTTTTTTATGTAATGGATGGGTACATTTATAGTTTTTTTTAGGTATTACAATTAATTAATTATTGTTAAGTTTATGGAATGTATAAAAAGTTTAATAATGAGGAATAATAAATAAGGTATGGGTATCACTCCAATAAATATTATCATGTTACCCATGTCACAAGTAGATATTTAGGAATATTTTTAGGAAGAAATAAATAATGTAATGGAGGAATATCTAATGAAAATTGTGTTCCCTTATGAAATATATTTCACTGGACTAATGTAGAATAATTATATGGATATGGAATATATAAAAGAGTTACAAATAATTTTTTGAGTCAATTATGTTTTTGAAATAAAAGAATAATATTCAGAACAAATATAAGAACTCGCATGTTGCTAAAATGTGACAAGCCCATGTGAAAGGAGTGTCCTAATGAAAGAAAAATATTGCGAAAATATACTATATCTTTTAGGAAGAAAATAATAAGTAATAGGGTTTTGAGAAATAAAGTTCAGGCTATCAAGTGAATAGAGAACCCTATAGGTAAAGATTTCCAGGGATGAGTTAGTTACAAGTTGGGTTGTATGGATGAAAAAATCTTAGATTAGTGGAAATTTTGTTGGATTTCATAAAATCCAATTAAAATATTAAAATATACTCCAAAATAAATGGAAAAGGGGAAATGGTGGTTTTTAATGACTTCATATACTCCAAAACATGAGGAAAATAGAAGGTACCCCTCCCTCTATATACATTTAAGTGTTTCCAACTATTATAATATGGGAATAATTTATTTGGAGACATGAAATATTAGATAATTGAGTTAAACAATAACCTATGTAGAAGTTGAAATAATATTTATACAAAGATGTAAAATGAATTCTAAAATTTAATTCATGATTATTTTGTGAAGAGATTCATATCAAGAAAAAAAATTAAGAACAAAGGTAGAACCTAACTCTTTATGTGGTGTCAAGTAACTATATCTCCTCCAAATATATTGTAGTAGGTTTCATGATGGAATTAAAATCAAAATATTATTTCTATAATAGCTATTATAGATTATAAAAGGCCATGATATGAGGAAGAAAATGTGTTTCAATTTTATATCTAATGAAAAAATAACATATTGAGAAATCTATATATAAAAAATTTGTTTCAATCCATTAACTTAGTGGTACCATGAAATTAAAAAAGTGTGGATATATTGGTGGTGTAAGAATCTAAAATAATAAATTTAATATTTATTTGTTTTATTTACTATCAATTAGTATGATCTATTTATTGTTATAGAGTACTAAAATCTATTTTCATGACTCTTATTTTCCCATCAAGTGGATTCCCAAAATTTAAAAACAGTTATTTTCTTTAAAAGTTGAAGATTATGGTGGATCTTATGATGAAATTTCAAAGATTTTTCTGATTTATCTAGGGAATGAAGAACCCATATGAAGGATGGAAAAATACCTAACAATTAAAGTGTATAAATATGTTTTCTAAAATTGGTATTAGTTTTAATATATTTTATAATTTTTGATGTCTAAATGAAAACTAATATAAAAATATAATATGATCCCCACACTATGTTCTTTAATATTTACTCATAAATAGTCTGGTGTATGTGTTTTTTAGATACCATGGTTTCTTGGAAAAGTGAAATTTTCAAACATATATGTTTTTATTAGTATACATGAGTGCATAGATAGTTTTTTAGAGGTTAAAAGAGACTCTTAATTCCAACAGTAATCCATGGCTTAGTAGTCTTAGGGGATTTATTCATTGTCCAAGTGTTATGTTGGAGACTCACTCAATGTTCTTATTCAGTAAATTAACATTTCATGAATTTTTTATTGAAGTGGGATCCTATAATCATAAATTCCAAATAGAGATTGTTAAAAAAATTTAAACATAGATTAAAAGTGAAAGTGGATGGATCCAAAGGATGAAAATTTTAAGACAATGGGGTAAATGTCAAAATAATAAAGTAGGTATCCCAAAATAAAAAATGGTGATTTTAAGCACATAATTAAACCCTTATAAATTTTCAAATTGGGGGACAAAATATTTTTGCAATGAAATTAGTTCCGAAGAAGGGGTATAAGATAAATTGTAGACTCTTTTTGAATTCTATTGACAAAGGAAGAGTTTTCGATTAATGTAAATGGAATTTCATCCCATGTAAGTAATACATTTATGGGGCCAAAATGTTGATGAAAAAATGGGGATGGATTCCACTATGTAGATATCATTACCAATAGTGGTATAATAATATTCAATTTTGATAGAAAAATCCAAAGGGGGGATGTTGATGCCATATTGGTTGATATTGGTTTTTTTTAATATTAATGGTAATTATATATTGGAAATATGGTTTATATTGGATTTATTTAATTGAATGTTTTATTAGTAAATGTAAACTATTAAAATAAGTATTTTTTCTTAGAGTATTTTTATGTATTCAACCTTCTTGGACTCACAATGGTAACTAATATCATGGTCAATGTAAATTTTTTGACACATTGAGAATTATTTTCTTATTTTTTTTATGTTTTTACAAAGTAAATGATGTGTGCATTAAATGTGGAATGAAGTAATGATGCTCATATATATGGAAAAATTAATTTGATAACATGTAGAAAAGTTAAAGGGTGATCAATGAACAATGAGGGTATATTGAATTAAATTTTAAAATAATATTTTGATTTCTGGTTGAAGATTATAATTGGAAATTTTGTCGAAGACTTTTGCGTAATAATAATTTTGTGACTTATTTAATAATCTATCTTATTTTCATAAGATTCATCTAGTTCTTTATAAACATGATTTTTTAAAAAATTCATTGAGTAACCAGCATTCACATTTAGTGGAACCAGGATTCCTTGTTGTGTAACCATCATCTTCTTAAACATGGACTTCAAAATCATAAAGGCCCTACAAAAACATGACTTTTGATATTTTAAGTGAATAACCATTATTCATGACAAACTTTTCTTATAAATATTTTTAAGACCATAGAAATATTAAGGTTATTCTTCTGAAATAAAAGGTTATATTTTTTTCAATAATCCTAGATTTTTTTCAAATATCTTATGATGCTTATGCTATTTGAAAATGATTCAAATATATTGTTCATCGAATAGAATTCATGGTAAATACTGAATTTAAATGATATTTTTGTAGTGATATTTTAGTGTGTTCTACCAAAGAAAGAAGTGTATTATAATGTAGTAGATGCTTTTAGGGGAAGTTATAAGCTATGGGGATATTATGGCTTCTATGAAACACTTGTTTTTAAAACTAGTTTATTGGTGGATATTATATATGTAACACCCCATGATTTTATAATTTATTTTCTTTAAATAAAACTTGTTCTATAGTTTAAATTTCCCAGAACACCTTACTAGAATCAAATGTGACATTTTATATTGAGAAAAATGTTTACAATTCAATATATACTTTATATATTTTGAGGATGTTATAATAATAAACCATAAGAAAAGTACAACTGGGATAAATGAAAAATTATATAAAAATACCACGATCATATAATCTCAACCCACATGATCTGCTATAAAGATCATAATCCATTCATAACTATGAATAAAATTCTATGATGTATAGATATTTTTGGCATAATGATAGAGAACTAATGATTTTATGGATTTATGAGAGATTATATATGAATATAATATTGATGTTGGGATTATATATTCATTGGTATTATAAATCCATTAAACATATATTTTTTAGGATAATATAGTTTTCAGACCTACGTGATCATTGGGCGTAGTCATTGGGTATAATATAAATAAATGTTATAAAAAGAAATGATTTGATATGATTATAATCATATTTGTTCAATAAATTTTTTAAAAGTTGTTCCGTATTTTATCAAAAAACATTAATCACTTTAAATATATGAATATGAAAATATGTGATATTTCAACATATAAACTAACATATTAACATTCATATAAGGGTGTTTACTAGATAAGGAATGAGTATAAATTATTTTTATACTTTAAAAACATAATTACATTTTTCATATATATTATAATTATTTTCTATATATTTTAGAAATTTTATATGAAGAAATGGAAAAAAATTATAATTTATAATTTATTAATAGTCTTAGGATGAATGTTTTTGGATTTCTCTTAAAAGATTTACTTCCTAGTGAATGGTGAAAATGCCTTGTTTCAAAATATGTAATTTATTTTCTGTTAATAAATTACTTTAAAATATCAATTTTAATTTTGATTTTTTTTAAAATTAATATAATATACATTTAATTAAAAATACTCTAAAAATCAATAGTAATCAACATTATATTTTATTTTGTTATAAGTTCGTTTTTATGCTTAAAAACAAAATTTTCTGGAAATTGTTTTTCATTGTGTTTTGTATACTTATAAAAAAAGTGATTTATACCAATTATATTTATTAAATAATAAAAAACAGATTTCATATTTGTAATTATGAGGTGAAAATTTATTAATTAATTAAATTTTGATTTTCATCATTATAAATAGTAATAAAGGTAAATGTGTGTCACCGTGTTAAAGGATAAATAAAGTTCATTAAACTAAAAAAAATAAGGCCATATAATTTAATATTCAATATTATTGGATGAAACATTTTCACCCTTGTCACTTTATATTTGATTTTTTTTGTTTTTTAGTCACATTAACATAAGTAATTGTTTTCTAGTATTTAAATGATTAGAGATATTATTATTGTGTCACACTCCTCACTTATAAATGGGAAACTAAAATTATCTCTTAATCATGACTTTTGAGAACTATATCTCATATAATACCTAGAAAAATATCTCCCCAAAATACCTCACCATAATATAGATGTATTTTGATAAAAAAAGACCAAACCTAAAAGGCATAAGGTGTATGCCAAAGCCGGTTTTCAAAAAACAATGTGTAACTCTTAATAGAATATTTTCATGTTTATTTATTCATATATATCCTAAAAATATTATTTAAAAATGATTATAAAATAATGAAATTAATATAAATATACTAAAACATTATTATGTTTATGTAAAAACAATTTTTATCGTCTTTTATATACAGTTTAATATGAAGTCATCCCTCGTGCATATGTATGGACTACTATCTATTCATAGTGATGTGTTTCATTATTCATGACTAATTCACGTATATATATAAAATAGTGGCTAAAATGAATATATATGATATCTATGAAATTATTATTATTTTTTAAAGTTAATATATTACTTCCCTGGTAACCCTTACATCAGTTCGAAAATGATAACATTGTTACCGCATAATTGTGAACTATTGTCTACACAAAGTGATACGATTCATTTTACATTTAAACCTCACATAGTTTGTCTTTAGTATGGATATCATAAATAAATATAACATTAATAAAATTATTAATATTCTATAAAAGTGAAATCTTATATACTAAATTTTTTTATACCTAATAGAAGAGCGGAAACATCGCTCATCTGTACATGTGGACTACCGACTATATGTATTGATATATTGCATTTTTCATGTCATCCTTTCAGGGATGGTTATAAAATTTTATTTAATGTGTAAATATTATAATTATTTTTATGATTATTATTATTTTTATTATAGTATAATTAAACCTTTTAACATGGTCAATCTACTGATACTGTTTAAGGATTATGAATGAAAAATTTTCAAAACGCCTAATATAAACATAAATTATGAAGTGGATAAATATTTCATAGTAATAAATGATATAAAATTTATAATGATATTAAATTAACATGAAACATTTTTTAAATAACTAAATAGCTAATATAATTTTATTATTTAAGAGCTAATGAAGGTATAATGCTAGAAGGTACTTAAGGTTAGGGATTTCTTATCTCAATTTCCTCACATTGAGAATAATTAAATTTTCACAAGATATTTTTTTGGTTGGTGTATGTACTAGAATATGGATTTAGTTTATCATTAATTTTATGCAATAAATGTTTTGTTCAAATCCTTTCTATGTCCCCCCAATAAATTTTCTTATGATTCAAATATTACTAAAGTTATAATGGATTTTTCATTAAATACACTTTTTAACCAATTCATTTAAAATCTTTTCCTCCATATCCATGATCATAAATATTTTCCATGTTTTTTTATTTATATAAAAAAATTAATGTTTATCTTCAACTACTTTTTATTTTCATTATAATGTTTTTAAAAAAGTAGTTTTTTTACATTTACCGTATGTTTCATTTTGACTTTTTTTACCAAAGGGAAAAGGAATGTTTTTACCATATACAACTTTCCGCCACTCCAACTATTATAACCATCATTCATTATAAATATTACTTTTCATTTTTATCATGGTTTTTAAAATAATATCTTATTCACATTCTTATGGTAATATTTAATTTAAATAGTTTTCAAAAGAAAGGGATGTGTCTCACTATTTTAAGTGAAAATGGAAAATGATTTTTATATGGGTTCAAATAAGTTTTTTAAGTGTTTTATGATATATAATTGACCAAAACAAAAAAAAATCATTATAATATACTTAGGAAATATATTTGATGATTCTTGACCCCAATATAGCTCATGAGGATGGGTGAGCCTGATATTTCTCTCTAATATATTGGGTAATGAATAGTCTTCAAAGGTGAAAAATGAGGTGGATAACCAGGTATATTATACCTATAAAATTAAAAGGGATTTATTTATTATGAAATGATTTAACCATGAGTGAAAATGGTTATGAATATGATGATAAAATATACATGATTAATTCATTTTAAATTTTTTTATGTAATTATTTTAATTTTATGAGGTAAGTAATGATTATAAACTTTAAAAGTTGGAAGTTTTATTTTATAAGAAATGTTTTGAAGATTTATCTTGTTCCTTATGATGCCTTGATGGTTTTATTATGATTTATAATGGTTTCAATGGTATTATTCTATAAAAGTGTAATTTTATTATGTGGATAAGTTTTATTTATGTGCTCAACTTTTTATTATGAAAAAGGTAAACACTTTCATGGGTTTTAATGTTTTTCACTAGACCAATAGGTTTTCCATTAATCTTATATCCCTTAATGAGATTTTATTCAATTCACATGTTTTCAAATAAATTTTATATGACATAAGGATGAGTGAGAACAATTATATGGTCTAATTCTGAATACATTAAATCAAACATGAATGAAGAAAGTGTGTCCTGAATGAAACAAGACTATATACTTAAGAATGTTGTTTTTTGTCAAAAAAAATGGACAATAAGTTTTTATGTTCCCTTTGTAATTTAATGGTTTTACTAATTCTCTAAAATTATATACATAAAAAATCACAGTATTGTAATAAATTTAAACCCTTTCTATTAAACTCATATTTATGGGTTGTCAAAGTAACAGAGTGTTATAGTTGGGATCAGACAAAAGGGTTTTGATAACATTAGAGTTTATGATGTTGGTTGAGGATAAAATGTAAATGGTTAATGTTTTGGTTTGGTATCATAAGTTATAAGTTTTATATAACCTTAAATTTTATTATGTCAATAATAATTATGGTTTTTTAGAGATTTGGTTAATAAGTGAAAGATAATTATTCATAGGGTAACCTAGGATGAGCCTATGGTAAATCAAAAGTTTTGTATACTAAGGGAAGGGTGTATTTGAGTAAGAAATTGAAAATATTAAATAATCAAATTTATTTAAATATTCACTCTTAATTAATAAATAAATTATTGTTTATTAACTGACAAATTTCATTCATTGGGGTAAAATTTCTTCAATATAGATTGGTAGAAGTTGAATAGAAACATCATTTCTCTTACAAAGTATTCACTTTATCTATTAATTGATAAATCATTTTAATGAGAGTTATAAATATTATTTAGAATTAAAATTACACTAAAAATAATTTTAATATATCCCAATCCTATTCTATAATTATACATGATGAAAACCCTTGGGATACAATTTATCATGTTTTTCAAACATAATTATATCATCATACCCATTTTGGAAAATAACATAAGTGGATTTATAAAGTTTTTACAATAGATGACTCAAAAAAAGGAATTATAACCCCTACTAAGATACAAAAAAATGTTACCTGAAATAAGTTTATGTATTTCAGTTGTGATATAATTTTTTTTTAATTATAAACACCAAACCTTATTTGATAAACTGAAGTTAAACAATTTATTAATATATTATTGTAAAAAAATTTGAGATGTTTCTAGAATATATATATTAAAAACAAGGTATTATTTAAAATTTTCAATATATTTCAACATCCATTTCAATAAATATGTAATACCAGTTATTTGATAAAAGAAGTAGTGGAACATGTAATGTTTTTAAGGAATTCAAAAATATATAGACTTGTCCTGGTAGATCATGCGGAAACAATCATTTGAATTTGGATTGTAATTAATGGTTCTCTACAATTAAAATTTATGAGTTATTTATGTTTCATTTTGGAAACATAAATAGATACAGATTTTTGAGTTTTAGGAAACATATCATTTTATGTGAGAAGGATGTATTTGGGAATAATATGGAAAATCATGGCTCAAGGATTTTAAATAAATTTAAATAATTTAAGTTCATACATGTATGGTTAAAAGAGTTATGATGCAGTGTTATATTATTTAAGTTTTGTTAATATTAGGTAAAATCATAATATTATTCTATAAATAACCCTTTTGAGTCTTTTATGTGATTTTAATTTCATAGTGAATAATGATATTTTGAAGGTCATTTATTATATTTAATATATGATTGAGGTATCCATAACCCTTTGGTTTGACATTTTATTTTGTGTTATGGTTATTTTATAAACAATACTATTATATTATTGGTGACATAAATTTAAAGGAATGGTTATCATTTACGATATGTGACTTGTTAAGTAATAAATGTTGTTTAGAGAGATATATTGTGTTGATTTTGGAAGAATTTTTGACCAAATATTTGTGAATTTTTGGTTATAAATTTATTTTCATATATTTTGATGTTTCTTAAGGTTATTTAATTATAGAATTATTTATTTTCAACTTTAGGTAATATTTTCAAACATTTGGAGAAATATGATAGTATATTAACTATGGGTATTATCTTAACTTTAACTAACCAATTTTTTATTTGATTAATGGAGAGAAGTGGGAGAATTAAAAATTAATCACTTTTTAGATCTTTTGATCCATTAGAAATTTATTTTATTTGTTCATGGATGATTATATTTAACCTGAATATTTATTCCTTTGATTAAGAGATGGGGTATAAATGAAAACAGTTATTCAATCAGAAAAAATTGATTAAATTAAACTTATAGAATTAAAATAAATTAGGTAATTATATTTTCATATATTCTATATATTGATGTTAAATGAATCCATTTACTCTAGAAAGGAATCTTTAAAATTAAAATATTATCCTTTTAGGGTCATTTTTGAATAATTTATGGTCTCTTATATTCTTATAAAATTATAACATTATCTATTAAATGGTTATTTTTTCCATGTTTATATTTCCAGTTCCTACCAATGTTCTCCTTATTTTGGGAACCTCGTGAAGGGTTTTTTTGTTCAGATTCTTAATTCACTTTTCCTCATTTAAAGAGGTTATTTTTTATTCCTTTTTTATTATTTGGGTCTTCCATAAAGGTATTTTTAAAACATTTAAAAAAAATTATCATGATAATATGCTTTAATTTCCACTCAACATATCCACTAGATAACCATTATATCCTTTAAACGTTCCCTTATCGGGTTTTCTTTTCAAGATTATGATTTTTAAAGTCTTATTTCATCTATTTAAATGGATTTCGAAAAAGTTATAATTTCTACCCTTCATAATCACTTTCTTATTGAGCTCAATATAAAATTATTAGGACACTATTTCTTTAAGGGGGTAGAATGTAACACACCAATATTTTATAATTTGCTATTTTTAATAAAAAAATTGATAGATTATGTATCATTAAACAATAAACTAAAATAAAACAAGATATGTTTTATTAAGATAAAATATTGAAATTCTACATAAACATTTAAAAATTATGAGACTTCTATAAAAATAAACAGTAAGAATATTACAATTATAATAAATTCAAAAATATATAAAATTTACATGAGCATATAATAATGATCCTCTTGATCCACCCTAGAGATAATAATCTAAATTAATATTATGGATAATAGGATAATAAGTTTTTGTATTTATGGAATGATGAGAGACAATAAATGATTTTAGGGATTTATTTGAGGTTATATAAGAAGCTAATACGATTGTTGGGATTATATAGTAATTGGGAAAAATAATTATTAGAATTTGATGTTCATTGGGACTATATAGTCATTGGACCATTATGATTATTTATTTTATATAATCATTTGGTATAATATCATTAAAATTATTAAAAAATGGAATGATTCGGTATGATTAAAATCCATTTTATTCAATGAAATGTTTTTTTGTATTTTATCAACATAAATTAAACTCATTAAAAACATGATTATGAAAATATGTGATATTTAAAAATATTAAAAAATATATTAACATTCATATAATGGTGGTTACTAGATAATTAATATATATTATTTAATTTAATACTTCAAAACACATTTTCTTTACAAATGGTTTTTATTTCATTTTGTGCGCAAATAATATAATTAATTTTTACCACTTTTAGAAATTATATTTTATAAAATAAAAAAATTGAAATAATTATATAATAGTATTCTTAAGATTTTTTTATTTTTTTGAAAAGATTTATTTTGACTGAATAGTGAAAATACTGATTTTTGCAAAATAGGCAAATAATTTCATTAAATCTAGAAATGTAAAAGTACTATTATATATTAATTTATTTTAAAGTAACATATTATTAATTTTATTTATCATAATATAAATATTTATATATGAATTAACAATTTTTTTTTTGGTGTAAGTTTATTTTTATGCATAAAAATGCAATTTTCTAAAAACGGTTTTTCATTGCATTTTTTGAACATATAATAAAAATAATCTATGATAATTCTAAAAATGGTATTTTGATAAATAGAATTAATATTTTTCAATAGGATATTAAAATTTAATAATTATTTTAATTTGATTTTTTTATAGTCATGAATAGTAACCAAGGTTAATATTAAACATAATGTTAAAGGGTAAATATGGTTAATTGGGGTAAAAAATGATAAAGTCGCAAAAATTGATATTAAATATTATTATAGGAGATATTTGAACCTTTATCACATTTTTGTAAAATTTTATAGTTTTTTAACTACTTTACCATGAGTAAGACATTTATAATATTTAAAAGTTTTGAAAAATAATAATTGTATCACTTCCCAAACTTATAAAAGAGAACCTCCCATCTTCTCTTCCTCACACTATTTGAGAACACTATCTTGTTATAAACCTACCCAAATTTCTCCCCAACATACCTCACGATGTTTTATAGGTTTTTCTCTCATTAATATATCAATCATAGAAGGCATAAGGTGTAATATTAAAGAGTTTTTTGAAATAAGAGGAATAACTCTTAACCAAGTGTTTACAGGTTTATTTCTTCTTATACCTAATTAAAATATTATTTAACGATGATCATATGATTAATTAATCATCATAAATATACTAAATTTTTTTTATATTTATTTATAAACCTTTTATCATCTTCTTTTCCATCAAATATAAAATGCAATTTTCACTCAGGTGTATGAATTTACTATCATCTCCACTTAGTGATGTGTTTTTTTTCATAATCAAATCATATGGATGGTTAAAATGATGCCTAAAAATAATATATATTATATTTATATATAATTATTCTACTAATATATTACATATCTTATATCTTTTCTATCTACTGTAAAATGATATTGTCGCTCATGCTTACGTATGAAAAAACACCTCCATGAAGAGATGTGATTTGTTGTACATTATTACCCACCATGTTTACGAATAAGGATGAAAATTGTAACATCATACCCCAAAACCATTCTATATGGAAGATATAGAGGTTTTTTTAGCCTTAGGTGATGTCCCCAAGATACCAAATTCTATATATACATTCCAAGGGATTACTAAATCATTGGGAGATGATTTTCCGTTTAAATTACTAAAACATGAAAAAAAAGAACCAAATAAAACTATATTAGGAATTAAGTATAAGAAAATATAACTCGAAAATACGTATATAAAGAAGTTTTAGAGTAACATCAGAAAAAAAAAAAGGAATAAAAATTATGAATGTCTTGGGAACCAAGCTGGATCTACTCTAGACTCTAAGGAAATAACACTCACCAATACTCCAACTGTAGTGATCTACATCATGAGGCACCACTAGAGAAAAATATAATATTAAGCTTTTTTAAATTATGAAAAATATACTCTACCTACATTTTGAAGTGCATATATATGGTCTAAGTAGTAAGACTGTTTGGTTGGAAAAAATATAGGACCAGCCATATGAAAGGAACAAAATGGTCCTATGAAAAATGGGCAGTCTATCATTTTTATCTGATGAATGAGATATCGTAGTTAAATGATTTCACATCATGTTCACCATTTTTATTTCTTAAAAAATAAAGAACTATCATTTTTCTAATTCCTTGTTGTGAGGGTGGATGAATGTGTGAAAAAATCTTAGCACTGGGTTGACCATACTTGTCTCCAATGGAAACTCTTGATGGCTCCCACATCCATAATTGATTATAGACCTTCATTCCAAAGGTATATAATTATTTAGGTTTTTATACCCAATGGAACTAAGAAACTCACATTGGATGAGATTATGGGAGGTCTCCCTCATCACTCTCTTTTAGAGGTAATTGTTTCCTACTATAGTTAACTCTGGTATATTTAAGATATGTTCATGAATATCTTCCTAATCCTGATACGAGACTACTTACCCTAAAAACTAATCACATGATATATCATTTTATATGTAAAGAGGAATATATTAGTAAATATATCTATATATATAAGGTTATTCATCAATTAACCATTAATGGGTAGCTTATTATATTTTAATAGCCATATAACCATACACTACAAGGTCTGTTGTTATATAGAGAGATGATTAATATTTTGAGGATGGGATTGAGCGATTATGAGATATCATAAATATCCAGTTTATAACAGGAATCAAAACCCATGTAGTTCACTAAATTCATTCATTTAATCTTTATATGAAAAGTACATATAAATAGGTTATTTATGAACTAGGTATTGAGCTCGAGACTCTTATAGGTGACCTACATATCGAGGTTATGGAAGTAATCTGATTCATCATAGTTTGATCACGCCCTTGGTACATGCCCATGGTAGATTCCATTGGGGAAATTATATTATTCCACTAATCAGGAATTATAGTCTTAGGTTTCCCTAGCTGGTGGAAATTTAGGATATTAATGATATAATCATTTCAACTCCCTAATCCCATGTGCTCCATGCTTGGTGTGAGAAATAAGGGATATCAAGTGAATAGTTTATTGAAATTTAGATGTGGGGTTAATGTGGAGGTGCAACCCTTTAGATTTTAAAAATATAAATATTGACTTAGAAAGGTATCCTTTGTATCCTAGTTTTAGCAAAAATCAATGTTCTCATAGTTTAGTTTCATTCTCAATGAACCAGTGGATGAGGTAGAATATTCATCCCAGGGTAAATATTGGGTCTCAATGGTTGAAATGTTGAAGAAATTGTAGGGATTATAGTAAGTTGGATGCCCATTTGAGACCGGGACATAGGAAGGAATTATATGTATCTTGGTTATAGTAGGGATAATATTTCTTATATTTCAATAGATTAGGACTTACACTATTGGGTTTCTCGAATATTTCCACTAGACAAGGATATCATGTCCTAGGATGTCAGTTTAACATATCCTGATTGTCATCCCAACATGCTCTGATTATCATCCTGACATATTTGGCGAATGTCTAGACATTATATAGTTGTTTGGAGGAAATGCCTGAATATGATCATGTGATCATGTCTTCCTTCCCGGAGTATTTCTCCTAACATTAATTATATTTCATGAGTTCATCTTATAATACAAGTTGACATGTCTGGAAGACTTCGAATGATCTGGATGGATTTCATGGATGGTGTTGTATGATCACAGTGTCTTTCCCATAGGGTATCGTAGGATCTGGATAGATTTATCGAAGTGTGTCATAGGACCCGGATGACTTTTTTGGTTGTTATCATGAGGATGGGATGAAAATATTAGAGGGTTTCACAAGATCTTGTTGGTTATCCCATATGTAACACTTAAATATTTTTATGAAATATATCTCATTAAATAATTTTAATTCTTCAATAGTAGGTGTTGCATGCACCTATGAGTTTATACAGACCACGAGACACTATTAGTATATAGTGAGCATTATAACCAAGCTGTTAATTTTTAAGAATAAATATTAATAACTAATTTATGAAATAAATAAAACTCTATACGAATATATTAAGTGCTTAAAAATGATCACACAATTTTTAGTAAAATCATATTATTTATCAAGTGTATTTTCATTAAAAATGAGTTTATCATTCTTTATAAAAGTTATAGAAAATTTATTTGATAAAATTAATATCATTTTATAAGTCATATTTTCAAAATTATCTTAAAATTATTTTTCTATAATTTTTTGAAAACATTTAAGGAATATTGAAAATACTGATTTTTATTGCAAATTTAATTTTTTTTTATAGGTTCAAATTACGTTTTGGATTAAATTTAAATTATATTTAGTTGATTTTCATTTAATATAATCCAATTATGGTTTCTTATATTAATTTTTTACATGAATTTATTATACAAACATTTTATGATTGAAAAGGGGATTTTTTCTAGAAAACTATTTTTCATGGAATTTTACCTATTTTATTTTATATTAAATTATAAAACTTCTATATTTTGATTTTTTTTAAAATGATTGAGAAAATTAGATTCATAAGGTCTAAATTTATTAAATATTTTCCTTTTACTTTTGGCCAATTTGAATAGAATCCTTAGTAAATTTTGTTACAACGGTAAATGGAAAATTTAGTAATTTATGTTAAAAATAAAGTTTTAAAGAATATAAAATAACCGTAACACATGAAAAAAATTTATTTGGTGAATAATAGTCGACCCTTAACTCCTAAAGACATAAATTAAGTCATTTAATGAACATGTATCCACGAAAATATCTTATATAATATTTAAATCAACGAATGACACAAAATGTCACTTTCGTGGTCTTTAATATACTTTACGTGTCCACATTGGGAAAAAGTTATGTTAAGGATGAATATAACTATAATATTTAAACTTATAAACATATTTTGATGGTATAGATTTATTTGATACTTTTTGGGTCAAATAGATGAAATTATTGTATTTATAATATATTAGTTAATAAAAATTGAAATATATCACATTCATATTTTAAATACTATATCAATTTTTTATATGTGGTTACCCAAAATATATAGTTGAATTTACATATTATTGTGAAATATATAAGATTTAAATTTATTAAAAGTATTTTATTTTTACTTTTTTATGAAAATTAATTATATTAAATATATACACACCATTGTTGTAGTAAATATTTTATTAATAGAAATATCAAATAAATCTTAACAAAAAGTATTAAAATATATGTATGTTGATATAATTAATATAATATATGAAATTTATAGATTACCTTGTCATATTATTGATATATTAAAATATTTTACTTGAACATAACTAGTTATCATAATAATTTTAAAAGTCCAAATAATGAATATTATCAAAATTAACACTAATAACATTTTCTCAAAACAACATTTTATTAAATTATTTAAAAATAAAAAAAACATATTAAAAAATATGGGAAAAAATTAATATTTTTTTATATGTTATAAATTTTTCATTTATAATTTAATTTACATCACATAATTAAAAATTAAAACCTTTTAATATTGAAAAGGTTGTTGCATTAGTTAACAGAAAAATTGGTTAAATAAGGGTTAATCAAAATGATAAGGTTTAAAATAATAAAAAAACATTTTGGAAATGTTTAAGTTGATGATATTACACCTTTTAGAATCTTATATTAAAATAAATTTCATTTTTTAGGTATTGTGATATATATTTAATTTATTATAAATTAATATTTTTATAAAATCAAAAAAGTGCCCCTCACCTCAATTATAAAATGGAACCTCCTCCCTAGCTTCTTCACATCCCATTTAGCCTTCAAGATCGACCATAAATTTCAAATTTAACTTTTAATATTCCTTTTACACATTATATTTGTTTTATTATTCTCATAATTCCAACCCTAGTGTCCCTAAGATAGTATCTAAATGAAAAAGTCCAAGGAAGAGGTAATCATCTTTACCAACTTTCCCAAGATTATTTATTCTTATACTTATTTTTAATGTGTTATTTACATTATAAAGTAATAAATAAAATATAAAATATATTCTTAGAGATTATTATGATTATTTAATTATCATATTGGACCTTTTATCCATCCTATGTAAAATGAAAGTATCATACGTGTGTACGTATGACTTACCATCTCCATGTCGTGGTGTAATATGTTTTTCATAACTAATTCTATTGGATGGGTAAAATGATTGAAATAATATATATAAGGATATATATTATAATTATAACAAGATATTGATTCTAGAAGAAACTTTATTCCATCCATTTCCTAACCCTTTTACTATTAAGGGAATGATGTCATCGCTTGGGAATACGTACGGCCTACCATCTCCATGAAATGATGCAAGTCATTTTACAAATTCACAATTAAATAATGATTATATAAATTTATATAATGAATAAATATGATATATATTACTTTAATAATATTCATTAAATGATTGAATTATATAATATGCACAAAAATTGGTAGTTATACAACCAACCATGTATCAGAAAATGTAGCAGTTAATACCCGAAAGAAGAATGATAATGAAATATTATTAATGGGTAATAATATGATCATATTTGAGATCATAAATATAAATATGGGTTTTGAATAAGTTAAAAACAATATTAATCAATTATAAAAGAGTTTTTGATATGTAAAAAGGAAATATGACCTAAGCTAATAGTTAAATTCCAAATCTCATTTTATTTGAGATTGTTTATATATATGTATCTACTGGGGAATATTTATCTTCTATATCCATGTTTCATAAAAAAGTTCCAAAATATTTTTAATATTCATATGAATTTCTTAAAGTAATTTTTAACCAAGTGTGATGTTTTATTAAACGGTTTGAAATGAGTCTTTTATCATTTTTCAAATGAGGTATTTTTTGACTTTTTCAAACAAAAATATGAGAAGAATGTTTTTTAACATATATGGCATGAACATATTTTTACTTTTTTAAGAAACCTTAATTCCTCGATGTTTACCTTAAATTATTATAAATTTATTTTCAATGAAAATTAATTCTTTTGAAATTTCACAGAATTTGAAGAAAAGAAAATATTTTCAAACAAGTAAAAAATATTTTCCTCAGTAATTGATTTCAAGTGATATCTAAATTTAACTTATGTTTTAGAGGTAATATTTTTCAAAGATTATATCCCTATTATTCCTATGTTTGTTTTAATTTAACATAGGAATAATAACTTCGAAACTAATTTCTTTTACATAGGTTATGTTATGATTGAAATATTTTTATGAAACCCATTTCATTTCATGGATTCGAATATGATTAATGATTTACGATCTTATGGAACACATAAGTATCGTTTTCATTAAGTGATAGGTTTGACCTATATCTCATTAGAATACATTCAGGAAATATTTATATCTCATGAGATAGTAAGGAATAGAATGGGAACCGATCACAGTTCAGTAATGCATTGAAGGAACAGGAAGTAAACATGTTTCGTAACACAGGGATGGAATGGGGAGTGAACCTGGTTCAGTAAAAAAATTAGTCTGCTATGATGGTCTTGACAGTGATCCTTGACTAGTATGGAAATTATTTTACATGCTTATGTGCATACCAAAATTTCATGTCTTATGTTATGATCTCATTAAATAGGTTGTTTATGAACATTTATGATTTATCCAATGACATGATATCATGATCTTTGATTTGTAGGATATAATTTCCAATTTTTTTGCTTATATTATTATGTCTCGTGATTAAAATTGGATTGGTATATACCTTTTTGACCCTTACTAAGAATCTAATATCACCCTTTCTTGTGTTTATTTTCCCAGTATATGAAGTTATGTATTATGTTAGATTTGTAGAAATGAGTTCTAATTATGAAAGAATAAGAGGGAGATGATGTAGATATTTTATGAACCAGTTGTTTATATTTCCCAGTTTCCAAAGGCACTAAACATATATAATTTTGTCACAGCTTTTCTATGTTATGAAATGAATATTCTCTTATTTAGATGTAATATCTATGTATGAAAAGCATGGTCCATTATAGTTGGTATTATAGTAGGGTTTAGTTACCGTTTTGAAACTAATATGAGAAATCCTTACTAAGATCCCAATGAATAAGTCTAGGTATATGATATAACCCACTGGTTTTGTAACAGTCATGAATAACCTAGGAATTAAAACTAAGGTGTCATAAATTTAATTTTTTTAAGTAATTTCCTTTTATTATGTGATTTTCCATTATGATTAGTTTTTCTTTCACTATGCTTTTTCGTTTTAGTAAATTTATGGAAATCAAGAGAACTGTGTCAATATTTAATGTGTTGGATAATGAAATGATTTTCCTCCTGAGTAACCGAATGTTATGGGGGATATAATGAAAAATATTATTTCTAATATCAGAAATATTTCTCAATCAATGAATCATGGTTGACTCCCAAACAAGCAAATGATGGAACAACATTCTATTGAGTCCTTCATGAGACAGTGCCCACCTTCTTTTAGTGGGTCTTATAATTCACTGGTGGCTGAATAATGGATTAGTACAAAGGAATATATATTTTATATTCTCTAATTTATAGAGCATGGGAAATTCATTTTGGAATTCTATAATTTTGAAGGTGAATCATATCAATGGTGGAACCTCATAAATAATATGATGCAAAAAGATGAAATTTAATCCATATAATATGATGGGTTTGAGAATGTATTTTCTAATAATTACATCCATATTATTCTTCAAACAAATATATAAAATGATTTCCTTGAGATTAAGAAAAATGATGATGAATCCATTGGTACCTATGAAGAAAATTTTTCAAGACTTCTAAGGTACCATTTTGGAATTATTATTTAGCCTAAGAGTAAGGTTTATCAATTCTTCAATGTCTTGAAACAAAATATCTAATGGGAATTGGCCATAAAGTAATTTATTAGATATGAGGAAATAATTTGATGTGAAATCAAGGTTGATATGAACATTAGAGTCCCCCATCAATCTTATGAGTTTTATAAGAAAAGAAAAATGGAATTCAATGGAAAATCCAAAAACCATAGTGAAAAGAATATGAAAAATCCTTTATGATCACGGTGTGGATAAAATATAATGGAAACTATATTAAAGGGACTATTAAATGTTTTAAGTATGAGAAATGAGTTCATTGAGAAATTGACTTCTTGAGTGGTGGGAAAAAAGATAGCTAATGATGAAAATATATATATGTCTACAAATAATACACCTCTCACACTTCAATGTTACAAGTGCAAGGAAAATGTTCATTATGATAATCAATTATTGAATCTTAGGGTTATTGATAATGATTGATGATAGCAACCTTATAAATGCAATGAAAAATTAAAATCACTTGTGATCACTACCAGTGATGTGTAGTACAATAATAAAGTGATGAAAGGTACACTTAACATCCACTCTAAAATAGCTAATGTTTTATTTGATTCAGGATCAACCCACTCTTTTATTTATAAATAATTCTCTAAGGGTATAACCATATTTCCTCAACAATTATATATTTACATAGCTATGAAAACTCTTAATGGAACAATGGTTTAATCACAGGTTTATAATTATTTTCTGGATGATATTTTTGGGAAAGTTCATCCTGAAAATACCATGATCTTTAATTTAATTGAATTTTATGTTATTCATGGCATGGATTGGATTCCTCTATATAGATTTTATATAAATTTCCTCAGAAGGGAAGTCACATTTTATATTCCAAATTAATCTATGATCATCTATCTATGCAAGGATGAATATAAACTTCTAGTGGAAATTTCTTCCATCTTATGGGTTTTTATTACTAAAAGGAAGGGTATCTATATCAAATGGTTGAGGAGAAACATGCCATTAAGGATACACCTATTCTATGGGAGTTTTTTATATCCTTCCATAATAATTACCAGGTCTTCCACTGAATCATGAATTTTAGTTTTCAATAGAAATCATACAGGGTTCTATGCCTATTTCGAAGAATCCTTCTAGAATATCCCCAGTCGAGTTATAGGAATTGAAGATGAAACTACAAGAGAATATTTATAAGGGATTTATATGCCCTAGTGTGTCACCTTGTGGTGAACCTCCTCTATTTTTTAAGAATAAATATGGATGAATTATAATTTTAATTGATTATTAAGAACATAACAATATCTATATCAATAAACAATATCCTCTCCCCCATATTGATGACTTATTTTACCAAATATGTAGACCTCAATACTTTTCCAATATTGATCTTCATTTTTTATATCATCGATTATGGTTTGAGAAGGATTATATTCCAAACACAGAATTCCGTACAAGGTATGGAAACTTTGAATTTATAGTGATACCTTTGGGTCTTAATAATACCCCTTCTATCTTCATGGATTTAATGAATATAGTCTTTAGAGACTATCTAGATTAGTTTTTGGTTGTCTTTATAGATTATATTTTTGTATATCAGAAGATCAAGGAAGAACATAAAGATAACATGAGAATTATAAAAAAGACCCTGATAAATTAGAAGCATTATTAAACATTTACCAATTTATAATTTTGTATTCATAATGTTTCATTTTTGGTTCACATTATCTTGAATGAGGATATATCATTGTATCCAACAAAGAAGGAAGTTATTGAACATTATCATTTACCAACCATGGTAACTGAGATCCAAAGTTTTCTTGGTTTGGTTGGATATTATCGATGTTTTATGAAGGATTTATCATGATTTCCTAATTATCTCACAATGTTTACTCAGAAAGGAGTTATGTTCATATGGACCGAAGAATGTGATGATAATTTCAAAGAGATGAAAAGAAGGATAGTAAGTGTACTTATGCTCAAACTACTATATAGTGGAGAAAGGATTCTGATATATTGTGATGAATCCAATAAGGGGTTGGTATGTTTTCTCATGAAAAATGATATGATGGTATATTATGCCTCATGAAAATTAATAATCCATGATAAACATCACCCAAGTGATGATTTTGAGTTAGTTGTAGTAATTTTTGTATTAATGATATGGAGATGTTATCTTTATGGTGAAAGGTGTTACATATATTCTTATCATAAAATTTTCTAGTATGTTTTCACTAAAAAGGAACTGAATATGTGCCAAATGTGATGGTTTATATTGATTAATGATTATGACTGCTCAACACATTACCAACCAATGAAGGGGAACAAGGTGGATGTTTCTTTGATTTAAAATGACCATGATATCCTATCTATAATGAGGATCACAAAAGATCCAATATTTAAGGATTTTTAATGGATGGATCAGGGAATTGGAAAGGTAGGAAAGAAATATTATGTTTCTCAAATAAATGTTCAACCATATATAAAATTAGATATTAAAGAGGTGAAAAAGAAAGATGTGTAGTAGTAAAAGAAGGTGATAATGTTATTGAGTTCAACCTTGATTGTTATGGAATAATAAGGCTCATGAACCTTGTTTGTACCCTTCCCTTTCCAAAATTAAATTAGGAACATTGGATGAGGCTCATAGTTCATCATTCTATATTCATCTCAGAAGAACAAAGATTAATAGGGACCAGAAAGAGTATTTATATTGGGATGGCATGAAGATAGATATTAAAAAATCTGTTTCTTTGTTCTTGGTTTTTCAGCAAGTTAAGGGTGGTAGACAAAAGCCTAAGGGGATGTTACATCCATTTCCCATACTAGAATGGAAATGGGAAAACATCACCATGGACTTTATCATTACACATTCCAAAACATCTGAAGGCCATAATGATATATGGGTCATAATTGATCACCTTGAAAAGTTGGCACACTCCATTAGTATGAGAGAAGATTTATCTCAATATCATCTTTATAGAATATATATTAATTAATTGGTAAGATTTCGTGGAATACAACTTTTCATTATATATAATTGTTATCATAGGTTTAACTCTAGGTTCTGGAGAAGTTTTAGTAGGATATGGATATATAGTTAATTTTCATCACTTCATATCATCCTTAGACAAATGTTCATTTTGAGAGGATAATTCAAACTCTATAAGAAATTTTTAGAGCTTTCTCCATGCATTCCAAAATGTGGTTGGGATCAACACCCACCTTTGGTAGAATTTTCTTACAAGAATATATTTCATTCCAGTATTTAGATGGCTCCTAATGAAAGAATCTATTTTAAGAAGTTAATAACTCCAACATGATTGAATGAAGATGGGGAAAGGAAGTTATTGGGAAATGATCTAGTTAAGGAGTTGGCAGAGAATGTTAGATATATTCAACAACACATAATAGAATCTTAGAGTCGAAAAAAAAGTTACACTGAAAATCATTTAAGATACCTTGAGATTAATGTGGGTGACAAGGTATTTCTATTTATATCTCCTTGGGAGATATTTTTTTAGATTTATAATGAGGGTAAAATTAATCCCTATGTATATCAGTCCTTTTGAAATTATGGATCGTGTTATTAAGGTAGCTTATTGATTGGCACTTCCAACGAATCTCTCTCAAGTTTATGATGTGTTCCGTTATATCTCTTAAGAATGTACATACCTAATCCTTCACATGTACTAAACTCATAATTTGTACCATTGGATAAAGATCTTTCTTATGAAGAACATCTAGTGTAGATTTCATATCATAAAGAGAAAGTTATATGAAACAAGACCACTCAATTGATTAAAGTTTTATAGTGGAACTGCCAATTTGAGGAAGCTACATGGGAACCTGGGGATGTGATGAGGAATATGTATCATCAGCTATTTTTATCTAAGTGATGAATTTCAAGGGAAAATTTCATTTTAAGGGGGTATAATGTAACACCCGAATATTTTAATGAAATTATTCTCTTGAAATAATTCTAATTCATCAATAGCTTGTATTGCACACAATTGTGATTTTAATCAAATCGTCAGACACTATTAGTCTACAATGGGCATTATAAACAAGAATTTAATTAAGTGGTAATAAATATGAATAATTAATTTCTAAAATAAATAAAACTCTATATGAATATATTATGATCTTAAAAATGATCACACAATTTTTAGTAAAATCACTTTTTTCTTCAAAAGTACATTTTATTTAAAAATGTTTTTATTTCCTTTTTATTTTTATAAGTTATAAGAAATTTATTTTATAAAATTAATTTCATTTTTATGTCATCATGTCAAAATTATTTTAAAATTATTTTTTTATGATTTTTGGAAAACATTTAATGAATATTGAATATACTGATTTTTTAAAAAAAAATTATATTTTTCTTTACACGGTAAATTTATAGTTTGGAATAAATTTTAATTTTTATTATTTAATTTTGATTTAAAATAATCCAATCATGTTTTTTGAAAATAATATTATACAGGAATTTATTATAAAAACTTTTTATGATTTAAAAGGGAATTTTTAAAATTGTGTTTCATGGCCTTTTACTAGTTTTATTTTAAATTAAATTATAAAACTTATGTTTCATGAGTTTTTGAAAATTGGATTCAAAATATATATTCATAAGTTCCAAATTTAGTGAATATTTCCCTTTTATTTTTTCTAATATAGATTGTAAACTTGGTAAAGTCTTTTACCATAAGAAAGGGTGAATTTAGTAATTTAAGTTAATAATAAAAAAATAAAGACTATAAAATGACCCTAACACATGAAAAAACTGTATGAATAAAATTCAACCCTCAACAACTAAGGATCAAAATAAATTAATTTAATGGACATTTTTTCATGAAAATTAATTATCCAATATTTAAATAAAATAAAGACACAAAATTTCACTTTATTTTTCTTTAATATCCTTTATGTGTCCATATGGGAAAAAAGTTATGTTAAGAAATAATATAACGGTAAATTGTTAACTTTGTTAACATATTTTCATGATATAAATGTTTTTTTGAATTTTTGGGTTACTTAGATGAAATTATATTGTTTAAAATTTTTAATTTAATAAAAATTTAAAGATGTCACATTTATGTTTTAAATAATATATCATTATTTTTATAGGGTTACAACAAATTTTATATTTCACAATAAAAATTATTCTGAAGACTATAATATTTATATTTTTTATGGTATTTTATTTTTAATTTTTATTGAAAAAACATGTTTATTAAATAATTACACACCACTAATGAAGTAATTAATTTATTAATGAAATATCAAAACAATATTAATAAAATTATTAAAATAAATATAATCTGAGATAATTAAAGTGATAAACAATTTTCATATATGACCTTGACCTCTTCGGGATATAATAAAATATATTTTTTTAAGTTAACCAATTGTCTTTATATTTTTAAAAGTGAAAATAATCAATAGGGTCAAAATTTACACTAATAATATTTTATCAAAATAACATTTCATTAAATTATTTAAAAATAAAAAAAATCTTCAAAAATACAAGAAAATTTCTATATGTTCTATAATGTTATAAATTTTTCAATTACTATTTAAATTATATCACATAATTAAAAAAATATAACCAATTAATATTGAAAACGTTGTTACCTTAGTTAAAATTAAAATAGTTTAACTAACGGTTAATCAAAATGATAATGTTTTTAATAATATAAAACATGTATAAAATTTATTGGTTGATGATATTACAACCTTAACTCATCTTATATTTTAATAAATGTCATTTTTGAGTTATTTTTATTAGTATTGAATTTATTATAAATTAATATTTTTTGATGTTCCAAAAGTGCCCCCCACATCAATTATAAAAGGGAACCTCCTCCCTCACTTATTCACAACACATTAATCCTTCAATATCAATAATCCCAAAAATATTTCCCTTCAAAAACATCCCTAGTATAATAATAGAGGTTATTTTCTTCTCAAAATACCGACCCTAGTTTCCCTAAGAGAAGATCAAAAGGAAGATCTCTAAAGAAGAGGTAATCGCCTTTACCGACTATTCCAAGATTATTTATTCTTTTACTTCATCTTCATATGTTGTTTTTATTTTAAAGTAATAACTTTGGTATCACCTATATTTTTTGGATTTTATTATTATTATGGTAAATATATTATTGTAACATCCAGACCTGTCTCACCTCTAAGACGGTGGCTGGATCGGTGGGTCACATAACCTCAAGCACATCTCCCCGAATGCCAGAGGCTGGCGACTAGCACAGGGGGATATTTTATGTTCGTGGGGGATACTATGCCCTCATAGGTATGAAATAATATCACAGTGGAAGTAACGACACCAAATAATAAATAGCATAGGCATGTGAATGAATAAACTGCAGCATAAGCAATATAAATAAATCCAACAGAATGATGAAAATCAAGTTCAGAGACTCAAAATAGAATATCATGCCATGATATGAGTCTAAACATAAGGTACGAAGACCAGAACTCAAACACAAGGTCAACTAAAAGAAAATACACAAGCAGCAACTGCATCGCGAGAAAGGCATAGTCCTCTGCCCCAGTCTCCATCCTAAGTAGTAACGAACAGTCAAGCATCAGAAGCAGCACACTTCCCCTTGTGAATAATTGCGAGAATGTGATCTACTCAGGTGTCGATGACGCCGGAGTAGGGTGTGAGATAAAATCCCAGTATTCCAGCACTCACGGTGTCTAAACTTTTCCATCTCATGCAAAAATAAAAATGCAGTGTGCCATTACAAAACCATTTCAAATAAATTAATTGCAGTGCAATGAAATAAATAAGTCGGCCTGGGTCCCAAACAGCACCTGTGCCTAATCACCTAATTCCGCCTAAGATGGTAATCCGAAAGGGTACCTATCAGCATAATTCAATAACAAGTATATATATATATAACCATGAAAAGTAAGGTAAACAAGAAAGAGTTATACCCCAAGCTTGAGCTTTGACTTGGAGTCTAAGTCAGGAGTCAATCAAGGGAACTTCTACATATCAGAAGGATATCACAATTCTCAAGAAACTCAAATGGCAGTAATGTAGACCTTAAGTGCATCATTATTATGGGTCAAGTTTAGAGTTGGAGTCTGAGGCTCGTCCTGAATGTATCGCTACGGAACATCAATCAATTTATCTAATGCCCCCAAGCCCGTACAAGGAAATATTTTGAAAGACCAAGTATTGACCAAGGAATGGCATTACCCTGAGTCCATATTGATATCACAAAAAGGGGTCCAGTGTCATCTGAGGCTGACATAGCCACATTGCCAACGGATCCGTCCTGATGGGCTCTTTTGGAACTGATATCACTCAAAAGTATTAGAAAGTCCGTGGAAGTCTCGGTTCGGTAAATCCAATGACACCACCCCCCGAAACATCGAAGTAACCCATTAGGAACAGAGCATCTAAGCGTGGCCCTTAATATGAGACCAACCTCCTTTCCCCACCCTGAATTTAATTAATGTTTTCACAGCAATAGATATGACATAATCTGCATATAAAGTGGCAGGTTGAAAACTAACTAGATACACATGTGCATCACAAGGCATAAATTTAACAATACAACACAACAACTTTCAAGGAAATATACATATCATATCAACCTCAACTGATAATTCATATTTAAATAATAATCAGTTTTGTAAAACAAGTGCAAATGATCCAACAATTTAAGTTCATGTACAAGCAACTATTTATTTAATTTAATTACAATAAAAAGTTGCCTCAAAACACATGAAATTAATCAAACAATAAACTCGGCTAATGGGAGAATACACCGATCATGTCGGAATGACCAAAATAGTGTCCAACTTTGTTGCAATAATTAAAACAACTACGCATTTAATTTTAAAACAATAAAAGGGGGTTGTGCAATACCTGCAGCTAATTAAATTAATTACTGGTCTAAAGGAAAAATACACTGACTATGTCAGCACACACAAAAGGGGTGTCCAATCTTGTTTCAACCTTTAAAAAAATTAATTTAAGATGATTAAGGCTGTAATAATTATGAAAAACCATTAAATTAATTAATTTGGGTAAAATTTCACAAAACCGATAGGCACCGACTAACGGCACAACGGTGTGTTTTTTATTAATTGTTACAAAATAGTGGGAAATATAGTAGTTATGCTACCTTGTAGTCTTATAAGACTCTAATATCCATGGTAGACTTTTATTTGACCTAAAACGAATGAAAATGAAAGATTTTAGAAAAACCCCAAAATAGGTTCAACATCTTCCGCAACGAACTGCATGAAAATTACACAATGCAAATACATGATTCCAAATGATCAACATTATCCATTCCCTAAGGTTTAATTCACACTTGACGGAGAATGAATCATACGTTGGACAGAGGAGCAGCGGCCTTCTAAAGGGGTAGTTGGTTGGTGCGACGGGAATGAAGGGTGCGACGTGATGAGTAGGAGAGGTAGAGAGGAGAGGAAAAAAGAAAAAAGAGAAAAGAAATAAAAAGAAAAGTAAATTAAATTAAGTGAAAAATTAAATATAAGGAAAAAATTAAATAAAATAAAAAGATAAAATAAAAAAATAATGGAATGGAAAATCATAAAAATAACTACAAACGAGAATCCCCCATTTTAATTATTTTCAATTTTTCCTGTAACTCCCTCTTTATTTTATTTCAGAATTTATTTTCATCTTTTCTTGATATCTTTTAAATCTTCTTTAAATCTAATATTACTCTTTTCCAATCCTTAATTAAATCTTTAAATCTTGAAAACCGCTCCAAAGTGCGATGTTACATTATTTGTGAAACGTCTGTAGTTATTTAAATTAAATAAAAAGCTACTCGGGACCTACAGTGAGGTACGCAAGCACGCACCCCAGGTCGCTTAATTAATTAGATTGAAAAAGGTAAAAATGTTCCATAACTTATTATGTCTATGATTTTATAGCCTCCCATCCATAAGACAACTCGTCCCCAAGTTTCCCTTCCGAGGGTAGTGGAACGTCGCTAGAGAAGATTTCCATCCACTGTGCACATTCATTCGTCTCTCGCTCTCAGGTCTCATTCGGAACATGTCCGTGTTGCCACAACTCCTAGACCAGTGGGATTGACTTTCCTATGAGTAATTTCATTCTACTGTCAATAATACGGATCAGATGCTCCACAAATGATGCATCAGTGTCAAGTTCGATGTTGTTAGGGTCAAAAAATCAGATGGGTCTGGATGATATTGTCAGATCTGAGATACATGGAAAATGTAGTGCATGGAACGGTACCTCATAGGTAGCAGTAATAGATAGTCTATCAGTCCATATCTCTCCACTATCCTGAACTGACCGATGTATCTCGGTGATAACATCCCTTGCATCCTGATCCGCATGTGCCCCATCCTCAGAGAAACACGCAGAAAGACTCGATTTCCCACCTCGAACTCCAGAGGTCTGCGGCGACGATCGGTATAAGAATTTTTCTTAGACTGAGTTATATTCATACGCTTCTGAATCAGATGAACTTGCTCAAAAGTCACTTGAACGAGATGAGAACCCAACAGAGCGGCGTCGCCTGCTTTGAACTAGCACAAAGGCGAACGACACGATCTACCATAGAGAGCCTCATACAGATCCATTTGAATTGTCTCCTGGAAGCTGTTATTATAGGTAAACTCAACAAGAGGTAAATTATTCTCTTATAAACCTCCAAAATCATGGATACTGGCCCATAACAAGTCCTCTAAAACTCGAATAGTTCTCTCGGACTTCCCATTGGTCTAAGGGTGATATGAAGTACTCAGAAGTATTTGTGAGCCCAGTGGAATTTGAAACCCATTCCATAATTGTGAAGTAAAGTGGTAATCCCTATCTGAGACAATGGAACAAGTCACACCATGAAGTCACACAATAACTCAGATATACTACCGTTCCAACTCAACAATCATAATGGTATCTTGGATAGGCAAGAATAGTGCAACCTTGGTCAACCTATAAACAACCACCCATACCGCATTAATTCTTAGAGGAGATCTTGGCAAGCCTGTAATGAAATCCATGGTGATGTAATTCCATTTCCATTTAGGAATGGATAGAGGATATAAGAGTCCAGTAGGTCACTAGTTCTCTACCTTCACCTATTGTAAGGTAGAGCACCAAGTGATGAAACCTTCTATCTTCTTTTTTATGCCAGGCCACCAATACTGTAGACACATGTCTCTGTAAGTCTTGATCAGCCAAGGGTGAACTTCTCAAATGGAGGTGTGAGATTCATTCATCATCTCTTCCTGTATGCCTGAAGGTACCCATATACAACCACGGTAAAGGAGATTTTCACTGCCATCAATAACCCAACCAGGAGGTGGGTTCTATCCTGTAACACTTTCCCACAAAACAAGACCCATAGGGTTAATCAACTATTTCATGTGGACTTTTTCTAGAAGAGAGGATGTCACTGTAAGAGCTGCTAGAACCAGTTGTCCACTCTACTCCTGAGCCTCCAGATTCATCTCAAAAAACAAGTTCATCATCTGCCACTCACTACTAGCTACCTGCATGGCCTGTGTCTATGTCTTGTGGCTTAATGCATCTGCCAAAGTATTTCCTTTACCAAGGGTATAAGCAAGCTCAAAATCGAACGATTGTAAGTATTCAACCCACCTGTGTTTCCTTAAGTTCAAGTCTCATTGAGTGGAGATATATATCAAGATTTTATGATCCGTGTAAACAACGAATATCTCACCCAATAAATAGTGTCTCCAAAAATGTAGAGCATGAACCATAGTCTCCAACTCAAGGTCATGGGTAGGATAGTTCCGCTCATGAGGACTCAGCCGGCGGGATCCATAAGCCACGACTCGATCACCCTGCATCCAAACTGCACCCAGTCCAATTCTTGAAGCATCACAAAAATTTGTATAGCTCTTACCAGGTTGAGTTAGAATAAGGATTGGGGTTGAGGTCAGTCTTCATTTTAATTCCTAAAAATACTTTTCAAAATATTTTGACCAGGTGAACTGTACATCTTTCTTAGTCAGGGTTGTAATAGGTGCTGTTAGGTGGGTGAAATCCTGGATGAATTGCCTGTAATATCTAGTGGGTCCCAAGAAAATGCGGATTTTGAAGAAACTATTAGGTTTCTCCCATGAAACCATGACGCTCACTTTTTCTGGGCCAACTGATACCCCTACTTCAGAAATAATATGTCCCAAGAAGTGCACTTTATCAATCCAGAAGTGGCACTTACTGAGCATAGTGTATAGCTGGTACTCTCTGAGTGGACTCAGCACGATCACAAGATGGGTTGCATGGTCATGTCTGGAATGTGAATACACTAAGATTTTGTCCATGAAGACTACCACAAAGGAATCAAGATATGGATGAAAATCCTAGTTAATCAGGGCCATGAAGACTTTCGGCGCATTCATGAGGCCGAATGGCATAACCAGATACTCGTACAAGCCATACCTGCTTCAGAATGAGATACATGGTATGTTAGATGGTTTCACATTCACCTGGTGATATCCCGACCTTAGATCAATCTTGGATAAAACAATTTCTCCCCATATACGGTCAATGAGATCAATCTTTGAGAAAACAGCTACTCGCCGAAGCTGGTCGAAGGTATCGCTACGGAACATCCGTCAATTTATCCAATGTCATCGAGCCCATCTAAGGCAATCTTTCGAAAGACCAAGTATCTCCCTAGGCATGGATTTACCATGATTTTGTCCTAATCTCGCAAAAATGAGTCGAGTGTCATCTGAGGCTGGCTTAGCAACATTGGAAATGGATCCATCCCGATGGGCCCTTTTGGAGCCAGTATCACTCAAAATTATTAGAAATCTTGAGGTGGTCTCAGTCTGGAAAAGCCAACAACACCACCCCCTTCACAGAGAGGTAACCTATCTAGAAAGGAGGATCTAAGAATAGACCTTAATATGAGATCCACCTCCTTTCCCTGCCCTTAATTTAATTAAAGTTTTCACAACAGCAGATATTACATTAACAACATATAAAGTCGCAGCTTGAAAACTAACCAGATACACTCGTGCATCAGAATGCATAAATTTAATAGTAAAACACAACAACATTCAAGGTAATATACATATCATATCAACCTCATCCTATAATTCATATTTAAATAATAAACAGTTCAGCAAAACAAATTCTAATAATCCAACAATTGAAGTTCATGTTCAGAAAAAAATTTTATTTAATTTAATTACAATAAGAATTTGCCTCGTAACCCATGCAATTAATCAAAAAATAAACATATCTAATGTAAGAATACACCGATCATGTCGGCATTCCCAAAGGGGTGTCCAACTTTGTTGCAATAACTCAAACAACTATTCATTTTATTTGAAAACAATAAAAAGGGGTTGCGCAATTCCCACAACTAATTAAATTAATAACCCGGCTAACAGAAAAATACACCGACTGTGTCAGAACACCCAAAGGGGTGTCTTATCTTGTTGAAAACATTATAAAAAAATTAATTTAAGATGATTAAGGCTGCAAAAAATAATAAACCCCATTAATTTAATTAAAATGGGTAAAATTTCACAAAGTTGGTAGGCACTGACTAACAGCACAACAATGAGTTTTTATAAATCACAATGAAACTGAGGTAAAGCGAGTAAAAACCCAACCTTTTAGTCGTAGATTACTCTACGATCTGCAGTAAACTATGATTTGATCTAAAACTGA
This sequence comes from Viscum album, assembly GCA_963277665.1. NCBI lineage: Eukaryota > Viridiplantae > Streptophyta > Magnoliopsida > Santalales > Viscaceae > Viscum > Viscum album. The sequence goes on along the minus strand of OY728155.1, from coordinate 615,907,084 downwards.
TGATAATGAAGGATTTTAGAAAAACTCCAAAATATGGTAAAAATATTCCATGAAAAAATGTGCGCAAATTACTCTACAAAAACACATGATTCCAAATGTGAAACATTATAATTTCCCTAAGTTTTACTGCACACCTCACAGAGAAGGAATCGGACGTCGGACGAAGGAGCAGTGGCCTTCCAAAGGGGCAGCTGGTTGGTGTAATGGGAATGTGGGGTGTGACGTGATGAGTTAGAGAGGGAGAGAGGAGAGGAATAAGGAAAGAGAGAAAAGAAAGAAAAAATAAAAGAAAAGAAAAATAAGAGAAAAATAAAATATAAGGAAGAAAATAAATAAATGAAAAATATAATATAAAACAAAATAATGGAAAGGAAAATAATTAAAATAATTACAAATAGGAATCCCAAATATTAATTATTTTCATATTTCCTGTAACCCCTTATTTATTTTATATTAGAATTTCTTTTTATCCTTTCATGATTTCATTTAAATCCTATTTAAATATCTTATTACTCTTTTACATTTCTTAATTAATTATTTAAAACCTGAACACTGCACCAAATCATGATGTGACATTTTTAATGAAATGTCTGCAATTATTTAAATTAAATAAAAAGTTGTATGGGACCTACAGCGAGGTGCGCAGGCGCACGAACCGGGTCTCTTAATTAATTATACTGCAGAAAACTAAAAATTTTCTGTATATGATTAAGGCCGGGATGTTTCAATTCCACCTTTTATTCATCCAATGAATATTTAAAATACCATGTGTGCCTACATAATGCTTATTCTCTTCACACCATGATGTAATCTATTTTTCATCACTACTTTATTCAGATTGGTAAAATCATAAAATAATATATATATATATATATATATTATAAAATCATATTTATTCTATAATAATATATAAACCATCTATTTACTTACCCATTTACTTTTAAGGGAATGATATCATCGTTCATGCATACATACGGTCTACCATCTCCATGACACGATGCGATTCATTTTCCATATTCACCATTCATGAATGATTATATATATGTATATAATAAATAAATATGATATATATTACTTTAATATAATTCTTTCAATGATTTCACTATATCCAATTCACATGAATTGGGACTTATATGACAAAACAGGCATAAGAAACTGATGCAGTTAACACCAGAAAGAAAAATGATAATGAAATATTATTAATGAGTGATAATATGATCATATAAGATATCAGAAATATAAATACTATTTTTTAGTAAGTTAATAACAGTATTTAATACATTATATAAGATTTATTTATATGTACTAAGGAAATCATACCAAAGGTAAGGTTTAAATTCACAATCCCATTTTATTCATGATTGTTTATATGTAAGTATCTCCAGGAGAATATTTGTCTTCCATGCCAAGGTTTCATATAAAATATTCAAAAATATTTTTAATATTATTCTAAAATTGATAAATTCATTTTTACCAATGTGTGATGTTTTACTGAATAGTTGTAAATGAATCTTTTATCGCTTTCCTAATGAGGTACTTCTTGACTTTTTCAACCAAAGTATGAGGAGAATGATTTTTTAAGTTATACCACGTGAACAGATTTTTATGCTTTCAGGACACCTTAATTCCATAAATATTCCATTACAATATTACTAGGTTATTTTCAAAGAAAATTTTTTATTTATGAATTTTGCATCATTTTAATAAAACAAAACATTTTTTAATAAGAAATTAAATTTTTGTCAAGAATTATTTTCAAGTGATATATCAATGCAACTTATGTTTTAATATGAATATTGTACATGGATACTATCCCTATTTTTTCTATGGTTGTTTTATTTTTATGATGGAATGATAACTATGAAACCCATTTATTTTCCATGGGTTATGTTATGAATGAAATAATTTTATGAAACGCATTTCATTTCATGGGTTCTTATATGATGAATGATATATGTTCTTTTACAACACGTTTTTATGGTTTTCCTTATGTGATTGGTGGGACCTATATCTCCCTCCAATGTGTGGGTTAAATATTTATATCTCATGTTATGGATAGGACTAGAATGGTAAATGATCTCGATTCATTAATACATGGTTGAAACGGGAAGTAAACCTTGTTCAGTAATATGGTGCTAGAAATTGGGAGTGAACCTGGTTTAGTTAAGGTCTTTGATTATTATGATGGTCTTGGAAGTGATAAATTACTAATATGGAAATGGTTTTCCTTTCTTATGTGTATGAAACAATTTCTTATCTTATGTTATGCTCTCATGAAATATGTTCTTTATGAACTTCTATGATTTATCCAATGACATGATATTGTGATCTTTGTTTTTCATGATATAATTTTCAAATGTCTTTCTTATGTTGTTATTTTTAATGATTATTATAGTATTGATATATCCATTTGTTACCCTTACTGAGCATATGAGTTCACCCTTTCTTATATTTATTTTCATAGGATATGAAGAAAGGTATTATGTAAGATGTGTCAATAGGGGTTCAAATTATGAAGGAATAAGTGGGAGATGATGTAGATATTTTTTGAACCGTTTATTTAAATTTCCCATTTTTCAAAGAAACTAAACATATATTGTTGTAGCATATTTTTTATATGTTATGAAGTAAATATTATTCTATTTATATATAATATCTATGTATTATAATCATGGGATTTTATATTAAAGGATTTATGAGACCTAACTGACATACACTGGTTTCACCGCATTACTAGGGTGATATGTCTGGAAGACATTATAAGAATTGTATGGAGAACTTGGAGGGATTTTTGAGACTCAGTTTGAATTCCCATAAGGCTTCATAGAAATTTATTGATATATCTTAGGTACATTTCATGATCTATATATTATGTCAAAGGATCAATTCATGATTTGAGTGACATGTCTTGATGTTATCTCATGATCTAGGTAAGTCGTGTGATGTACATACGGATCAGCATATATGATATTCACGTAATTCTCCAACCATTTAGTCTTTATTCCAGCCTTTATTTTCATATGTGTCTAAATTTCATCCAATAATAGATTATTCTAGGTTTTTCTTGACCCAACCGATATACGGTACCACTTTCACATAATCTAGCTGACATTCCAGAGTTTTACACGTGAACTATGAGTGATCATGTAATGTGGCTATGAAATTGTTTCATGATCACTTAAGACATTCCCTAGATTTTTACCTGTTGTAATACCTTGAGATCATGTGATTGTCCTCTCCAAGATTTCCTCTCCCGCACTCCCATGTATAATCGTTCAATGGGTATTGGATGCTTCTTTTCTGAGGGGTGGTTTTATAGAACATCCCATCCATATCATAAGATTCCTCGAATGGAATGTATCTTTCATATTTGGGCTACAGTTGGTGGACAAATTTGGTATTACAAACATCATGAGATCCCATCGTAGGTCTTCAAAGAGGTTTCGACTGATTTTCATTAACAGTGGTAAGGTTATATCTTGGCCATTTTTATTGGGAACAACCTAATCAAAGGGACATCACTAAACCACTTGTACATTATAATGTGATTTTAAAATCTCAGGTCATCATGTCTTAGGTCCTTCGCAAGATCAGGAAGTTTGTTGAATGCATTTCATGTGATCTGAGATACCATGTCTAGGGTTCTCTATTATACAAAGGTGACTTGACCTCAGTCATTCCACTACCACAAAACTGGGTTTCTGCAGTGCCACCCGTTAACAGCGCTAAAAAAAGCATTGATAAAGGGGGGCATTTATCAGAGCTAAAAAAAGTGCTGATAAAGGGTCACTTTTATTAGCGCTAAAAAAAGCGTTGTTAAAAGTGAGTGTTTATCAGCGCTTTTTTTAGCGCTGATAAAGGGGACCCCTTTATCAACGCTTTTTTTAGTAGTTATGATAAAGGGGGGATTTATCAGCACTTTTTCCTAGCACTAATAAATTTTATATTTCAAAAAAATCATGAAAAATAATTTATTTTTATATAAGTATATTTATATTGATATAAATATAATATATATTTTTTAAATATGTTTTCGAAAAGTATAAATAGACTACTACATTTTATATATACGAAATTTAGTAAAAATGGCTTTAAATTTTTTTTAAAAATATTATAAAATAATAATTCAAGAATTATCATCGATTAATAATCATTTAATAAAAATTTGACGACACAAAAAAATCAAAAAATATAATAAAAGATCTAAAATATGTTGAAAATGTAACTCAAACTTCAAACGGCCATAACTTTTGATCCGGGTGTCCGTTTGAGCTCTACAGCATATCGAATCAAAGCCTGCGACAAGCTCTACACTCTAATTGTTAATGCTAAGCATATATCAAATTTTTCGAGGAAGAAAAGGCCTAGAAGGCCTCCAAAACTGAGTTTTTATTCAGCATACCCCAATTTGTTAACATTCAAACATATATAACTTCTGATCTGGATGTCCATTATCCCAGTACCACATATCATATCGAAGATTGTTTCCTTTTTTCAATTTTACTTGTTGTAGATTTGAAAAGGGCTTCTGGATTATAATTTGTGGTTGTTTTAACATTCTATGGATTTTCAAATACACATATATATGTATTTATTCGTAAATATATGTGTGTGTGTATGTTGTATATATGTATGTATGTATGTATTTATTTATTTATTTATAAACACACATAAAAAACTTTTATAAATGTATTTAAAACTAATCTTATAAATGTATATTAATAAATAAATAAATATACAGAAAAAAAATGTAACTACAAATATATATATAAATCGATATAAATATATATTAATATAAGAATGAATATATATGTACTAATATATGAATAAACATATATGTATTAATATAACTAAATATATTTATATTAATATGAATCTATATTAATATACGAATAAATATACCTATATATATAAATAAATATATATATATATATTAATATACAAATAAATATATATATATATATTACTATATGAATAAATATATATGTATTAATATAACTAAATATATTTATATTAATATGAATCTATATTAATATACAAATAAATATAACTATATATAAATAAATAAATAGATGTGTCATTAAATAGATAAAAAACAAAATGGCTTAGTGGTAAAGGTGCAGGCGCGCAAGGGGGAGGTCACGGGTTCATGTCTGGGTGGAAGAAAGGAGGGGTGTGTGGGTAAGTGCAGGATGTGAAGGCAAGGGAAGCGCATGGGAGTGGGAGGGGGCCACCTAACACTGATAAAATGGGGGGGTCAAGCGATGTTAAAAGCTCCCCCCCGAATATAAATTATTTTATTTTTTATTTTATTTTTAGATTTTAATCAGCGCTTTTTTAGCGCTGGTAAAAGGGGTCTTTATTAGCGCTTTTCTGAGCACTAATAAAAGGGTCCCCCTCTCTTATCCTCGATTAACAGCGCTTTTTTAGCACTATTAATGTGATTTTCTAGTGCTGATAAAATCCATGTTTGTAGTAGTGAATTCGTGACACATTTTCATCCTATAGAGAGGGATTCTATGGGGTTGTGATGACAAGTCAAGGGGTCCTCTATGGGATCAATAGTGATTTACAAGGGTTCATAAACCCTTTCTCATAATGATCAATGGATTATCACTTCATAAGAAGTTTCACCTTTTCCCCTTTAATTTCATTCTTTATTTCACAAATTCCTAGTATATTGCGAATTTTTATGATTTTTTCAAAGACATTTACTCTATCCAACATTGATGTATCGTATTACCAATAAAGGGTCTTTTGGTGATGCACGATCAATATCATGGACAACCCCTTTGATTTTCTATGGAGCTAAAGGCGTGTCATCATGCTCCTGTGTGATGATATGAGCATGTCTCCAAGGCTTCTACAGTCTATTGAGAACCATGTGGCTGTTTCGTATGAGTACCAAGGACCTAAAGAGGATTCTTCCTTTTTAATTTTTTTATCCATTATTTTAAAATGATTTTTGGATGGTTATTAGGTGCCTATCGGCTGACAAGTCATGTGATTTTGGACAACACATCTGGCTACTGTTGAATGATCAGTATGTGTTTTGGATGCCTTCACAGGAACACCAATATTTCTCGAAGGAGATCTATGTGATCTCCCATGGGTCATTGATTGTGTGTATCCCTTTTTCATGAACTTATAAAGGTCATGAGATCACATGTATTTTAGAATATTATGTGATTCTTGTGATCTTGGCCACCATATCTTCCTTTTTTTATGGAGTAAAAAATAATCATACTTTGGGTATTTCCTCCCTTATAGATTTTCGAATTCTAATTTGGAAGGATTCACCAAATTCCCCACCTCCGAAGCGATGTATTTGGGGATAATTTCTTGGTTCAAAGGAGAGTAAATACCCACTTGAGTCTTTGGATTTTATCTAATCAGTGTCATCAGTGAGGCTTTCTCTTCCATAAGAAATTTAGTATTTCGTGAATACCCTATAAAAAGGGGAATAGAGAGAATCTCATTCACCAATTATTCCAGCTCTCTATATCTCTTGATATATGCTACTGTTGTGTAACCCATTCGTAAGACCATCTGTAACAACTAGTCACATGACCCATTTGTAAGACCTTCTTTGATAGAACTAATCAGATGATCTATTTCACTAGGCTACTTCATGATAACCATTTTCACGATATCTATTAATGGGGCCTACCTTACCACATCATTCATTCTAGAACACTAAAAGATAACTTTCAATAATCTTTCTTGAGACCTTTGACCTAAGTCCTTGTATTTATGGTTATCTTTGTACGTTTTTAAAGATCTACTTGTTTGTTCAGGTGATTTCTTGACTATTATGTGGATATCATGGCCATGTCAACGTCATTATATCACAAGTCTCATGATGGGTCTTGTGGTTGTGAGATGTCATGCGGGTTTATGCTTTTCTAGAGATCTTCATGGGGAAGTTCGCAAGACTTGTATCAGATCATGCGGTCAAGAACACCTTTAGTTTTTATATGATTCGAATGATAATTATATTATTATTAATTTTTTTTACGGGGGTTCTCACTCATTTGAGTGTCATGTGTTTCTTACTTTTGTGGAGATAGATCCAGCTCTCATTCTTCTTCTCCGACAGCTATCCAGAGGTCTAAGATTGCTAGAAACTATAATTATGACCCTAGATATCAAATGAATTTTGATAACAAGGTTTTTAAAAGGATTATATCATTTGAACGTCAAAGTTATCTGTTATTACACAGACTTCCTTGTACGGATTTGGACTATTGGATGATTGTTTCATCCCTTTTCTAGACTCTAATACGCTATCATGATGGGTTTAAACTTCTCTTGTTTTTATTCAAATGATGGTTTCTGAGGATGTAAAATTCATTAAAGAATGGTCCCAGGGTATTCCTATATTCTAGAGAACTCTTATTTTGAAATATCCTAGGTAAATGAAGAATAAATATTTTTCATATTTATTAATATTAACTAATTATATATTAATTTTACATTAAATGGGTTGCTATGTTCGATAGCGTACCCGATACGCAACAAAGAGTTTCATTGAAATATTACGTTGCACACTAGTAATATAATAATATTATTTTAAATGGTAGTTAACATGTAGCCGTTGTATTGGCAGGAATGGATAGAAATAACTAAAATATGATTATATATGTTTTTTAAATGTTTTTATATTTATCCAATAAAAGATAAAGGCTTAAAATACGGAAAGAATTCAATTTTAGGCGTATATGCCTCAGTTTTCACTAAAGGTTCAATTATCGCCTTTTGATGGCGAACCGTCATTAAATATGGTTTTGTTAACTCTTATACATTCTGTTGGACCAAATAAAACTCTTCTTTAGAATTGGGACATCAAAATTTACTTTGTGGAAATTTTTGGTATCTGTCCGATAAAGTTCATTTTTTAATAATTAGTGTAAAATGTTGTATTTTAATTCAAAACCTCTTTTTAATCTAATTTATTTATATGATTAGATTAACTTTTGAATTTTTTTTAAAGTGAAATTAGAAAATATTTTTACCATTAAATCCAATACTGGTCATTGTAATTAATTTCACTTTGAAATTGGACTTAAACTAGTGTCAATATTTTGATACTTATTATTTCATAAAAACACGCTATTTATCATGACAGCATGAATTAATTATTAAATTAATTAATGTGACTTATATGTTTTGAATTTTTTAAAATAGACTTCATTTTTGAATTCAGAATATCAAATATAGCTTAGGGTGAATTTTTGGTATTTTTCTGAAAAACATCAATTTTTGATGAATAGTGAAACCACTAAGTGGTACTTATAAAAACTGATTTTTCAATTAAATGAAAATTTACCACCTCTGTGTTTTGAATTTCAAAAATCCGACATACATGGTTGTCATTAAGAAGTAAAATATGGTTCAATGAGATTAAAATATTTTTTTTGGTGATTAGTAACTCTTAAGTTCTTAATCGTGATTAGAGGTAATTAGTGTAGTTTAAGGTAAAACTAATGTTTTAATAATATGAGATGAGCTTGGCACATTTCCTACCCTCATTGGATGTGTCATGGCCGACCAGGAAAATCCATGGGTCCTCTTGGGGACCCAATGGGGCCACTTTGGTTGGTAAATGACATAAATAACTTTTTATATAATGTTAAAGTAAAAATGACACAAACATGAGATGTTTTACTAAAACAACTTTTACATGGTGTTATACAAGTCAGATTTTTTATTATAAATATTAATTGGAAACCTAAAAAGCTTTAATACATCATGATAGTTTTTTTATAATTTTTATACTTTAAATAAATTAAATTATTTATGACATCATGATGGTGCAGCGATTACCTCATTAATAAAGGATTTAAATAAAATGGAAAGATAATGTAAACTCTATGACCTACACATTTCCAAAACCTATTGGATGGGTGGATTTCAAACCCTTATCACCTTATCCTAGAAACACATCAATGTGGGACCTTTAAAATCCGAAACTCATTCTAAAATAATGTAACATTTTCTTACTTTCCAAGAGTACCCCTCCTCTCCTCTTATAAAAGGCCCCCACCTCTACCTCCTTACCCACACTCCCAAAGTCTTTGGCTCAGCCATCCCCTGCCCATTTTGTCTCTCCAATTCCCTATATTACTCCTTGAATCCTCACACTAGGCAGAAGTCTTCCCAAGGAAGCCTTTGAGCTCAAACCAAAGGGAGTTACCCAATTTTAAGGTAATGTCTTCACTTGAGTCCTTTTGTTTTATTTTGCTTCTCCAACCCCCTATACTCTTTTTATTAATATCTTTTGTAACAACTCCAGTATCATCAATATAATAGGATTTTTTTATAATAAGTATTTGATCTACACTTACACACAACTACATCTAATGGTTAAAGAACATACTGTTTCTGTGGATGGTGAATTTCGGCATCCCGAAATGATGATTGTTCAACATTATTTTAACACCTTCAAAGGTGGCCATTAAGATGACAATATATTTATATATGATATATAATATGTTTATGTTTTCCTTAAGCTTCTGTGTTTTTTCATTTTGGGCATACCTTTATGGTTTCCATTATGGGTAAACGCGATATCTTCATTTAAGGAAGTGCGGACTACCGCCCCCTCAAAGTGATGTGATTCGTTAATGCCATATATGGGATGTGTAAAGGATGGATTTAAAGTTATTTTATATAATGTTATACTGGAGTTATAATATACCTCTATATAATTATTTTTCCATTCCATAAAAATATGAAATAGAAATGAAAGTAGCGTTCATGCGTACGTACGGCTTACCGTCTCCATGAACGGTGCATTTCATTTCTTATCCCCAAATGTAATGTACTATTATAAGTACATGTATATAATGGATATATATGATGAATGATACATCTAAATGATGAATATAATTCTAGAATTAAAATATACATACCTCTCATTTATTTTTAATTCCATTAATATGACAAAGAAATGAAAGTAGCGTTCATGCGTACGTACGGCTTACCGTCTCCATGAACGGTGCATTTCATTTCTTACCTCTAATTGATTATGTAATATTATAAATACATTTATATGCTGGATATATATGATATATATGATATCCAAATCAGGAATGTCATTCTGGATATAAAGAACCTTTGACCACACGAACAACATGTAATTGTAAGAAGTCCACTTTCGACTTAAGAACCAAATATCAACAAAATAAACATTACTAACTTAAATGTTTACATAATGTTTATAACATGGCAATAATTGATATAAAAGTAATAATGAACTTGAAAAAGGTTCTTAAGAAAATATAAATCAACTCAAGTTTATTATTCAGGACGTTAAAGAATGATCGAGTCAAGTCGGACCCGAGGTAAGGGACTTCGCCTCAATCTCCTTTCATTGAGGCATATTTCGTTTTATACACAACTTTATTTTATACGGTGTATAAACCCCTTTGACTTTTACTTTTATACAAAAGGAATATTTTTCTACGAAGCGTTTTACAAAACGACAAAAAGGAATGTTTCTTTTAACGTACGTGGTGACAACGACCTTTTCTGCCGCCGCGAGTATTATTTGGTCTTTGGCTTCCTGAACAAGCCGTAATGTTTTTTTAAAATGGAATAAATACCATATAATCTTTTATGTATTTTGGGATTGAAAATGGTTTTTTATAATGGATTTGTTATGTCAATATATTTAAGTGATATATTATGATCAAAGTGTGGAAATGTTTTCTTTACATTATATTTGTTTTATGTCTTATGATTTTTATAATGGTACATGGACATTTGACAGGTGGTTACATGATAAACCATATGACGGGTGGTGCCGTGAATACCAGGATGGGTGGTTACGTTATAACCTCCAATGCATTGGGTATGGAAGTCGGCCGTATGTCTATTCCATTAAGTATGTATAGAAGTTGGCCGTATGGCTATTCCATTATGTGATATGTGTGGAAGTCGACCGTATGGTTATTCCACTTATGTATGTTTATGTCCCAAGTTACCTTTATATGTTATGTGTTCTTTATATGGGTTTTATGGTAATCCTTTGGTTACAAAAGGTTAAGTAATGATATTTTATTCATTGAATAGTTTTTACTACTTCATGAAGGTGAAGGTATTACTTTGATAAAGTATACATGGTTTACGTGATGTTTGAAAAACTAACAGTTTTCATTCTTTGTGTATCCCTTACTGAGCTTTTTATGCTCACCCCATGTTTTTTTTTGAAATGTTTTTCACAAGACTTAATGTGGAATAGGGTCAAGGATGGGATCAAGGGAAAGTCATGCTATATAAAACATGGAACTAGACATGTCTCTTTTTAAGAGTTTTTATTTTATTTTATAGAAACATAGTAGAAGTGTCTACATTGTAATATTTTGAGATGTAATAGTTATGTCCTAATTCTCTAAAACACTAAACCTGAAAAGATCCTAAATGTGAATTATTCATTTAATTCAATATTAAGTAAGTTTTAAGGCTGGGGCTTTATAGTTTGTACTAGAGGTCGGTTTAGAAAACTTTAGGAGTTAGAAAAGTGTAAAATTATAAGTTAATTTATGGTACGATTAAAATGATATAGCATTTAAAAGTTACCATATTGCTTCACCTAAGATATTCTAGTGTTAAGAATGGTAACAGGGCAGCTTTTCTAGAAAGTCATAAAGAGTATAATGACCTTTTGAATTAGCAACCAGAGATGGTCAGAATCAGAATTGAGTCGTTTACTGCACTGATGGATCAGTTGAACCAGGTGATAAATGGTGGTTGATTTTTTTGATGATATTTTGGTGTTTTCTAAAAGTAAAGAGGAGCATGAAAGTCATTTAAGGGTTATCTTTCAAACCTTAAAAGAAAAGAAACTATATGGAAAATTCAGCAAGTGTGATTTTTGGTTACAACAAATTTATTTCCTGGGTCACATTGTTTCAAAAGATGGCATAACTGTTGATCCTGCTAAAACAAAAGTTGTTGAAGAATGGCCAAGACCCACAAATGTAACCGAGATCCGTAGTTTTCTTGGTTTGGAAGGTTACTACCGAAGGTTTATTGAAAATATTTCACGGTTATCTAGTCCAATGACTAAGCTAACTCGGAAGGGTGTTAAGTTTATCTGGACTAAAGAATGTGATGATTGTTTTTAGGAGTTGGAAAGAAGATTGGTGAATGCTCCAGTTTTGGCACTTTCTTCCAGGAATGGTGAGTTTTTTATATACAGTGATGCTTCATTGAAGGGACATGGATGTGTCCTTATGCAGAATGATCAAGTAATTGCTTATGCTTCACGTCAGTTGAAAACTCATGAGGTAAATTGCCCTACACTTGATTTGGAATTAGCTGCTATTGTTTTTTCTTTAAAAATTTGAAGGCATAATTTGTATGGAGTAAAGTTTGAAATATATACTGATCACAAATGTTTAAAGTATATATTAACTCAGAAAGAATTGAACATGAGACAGAGGAGATGGCTGGAATTAATCAAGGATTATGATTGTACAATTCACTACCATCCGGGAAAATAAAATAAAGTGCCTGATGCTTTGAGTCGAAAAAGTAATGCTTCATTAACCATGCTACGTTTGGAATGAGATCCTTTGGTTTTTGATTTGATGAACTTTGGTATAGAAGTTGTTGGTGCAGGATTTACTTCTGTTTTGTTTCAGGTATCAGTGAGATCATCTCTATCAAACAGAATCAAGCAAGCACAGAAGCAAGATAGTGAGTTGCAGAAAAAGGTAGATCTGGTTCAGAAAGGTAAGTTACATGAATTCAACATTGATAGTGATTGTGTTTTTAGATTTGGGAAGAGATTGTGTGTGCCTTGTGATTCACAGTTGAAGAGAGAGTTGTTATGTGAAGCTCATAGTTCTCCGTTTTCAGTTCATCCTGGCAGTACTAAGATGTATAGAGATCTGCGGGAGTATTACTGGTGGGATGGAATGAAAAGAGATATTGCTAATTTTACTGTGAAGTGTTTTACTTGTCAGCAGGTTAAAGCAGAGCTGCAGTTACCGAAAGGGATGCTTCAGCCTCTACCAGTTCCAGAGTGGAAATGGGAGAATATATCCATGGACTTTGTTCTGGGATTACCGAAGACATCTCGAGGTAATAATGCAATCTGCGTTATTGTTGATCGCTTGACTAAATCTGCTCATTTCCTTCCTATATGTAATAATTTTTCCCTAGATCAACTTTCCCGTTTGTATCTTAAAGAGATTGTCAGGTTACATGGATTTCCTCTCTCCATTGTATCTGACCGTGATCCTTGGTTTAATTCTAACTTTTGGAATTGCCTTCGGAAGTCGTTGGGTACTGAATTAAATTTTAGTACTGCTTTTCATCCACAATCAGATGGGCAGTCAGAACGAACAATTCAGACATTGGAGGATATTCTACGAGCTTGTTCTATGGATTATCAGGGAAGTTGGGACCAACATCTTTCTTTGGTTGAGTTTTCTTATAATAACAGTTTTCATTGGAGTATACAGATGGCACCATTTGAGGCATTATATGGGAAGCAGTGTAGAACTCCAGCATTTTGGGATGAAGTGGGTGACAGGAAGCTGATGGGACTAGAATTGGTAGAAGAGATGGCAGAAAAGGTTCAATTGATTCAGAAACACATGAGAACAGCTCAGAGTAGGAAGAAGAGTTATGCGGATAACCATAGGAAGGATCTATCGTTCGAGGTAGGTGATCATGTTTTTCTCAAGGTTTCTCCATGGAAAAGTGTGATGCGATTTGGTAAGAAAGGAAAGCTGAGTCCAATGTTCATTGGACCATATAAAATTCTGGAGAGAGTTGGATCAGTTGCATACAGAGTGTCATTACCTCCGAGTTTATCTCAGGTACACAATGTTTTTCATGTTTCAATGTTGAGGAAGTATATGCCAGATTCATCTCATGTTTTGAGTCCAGAGGTAGTTTAGTTGAAGAGAATCTCTCTTATGAAGAACAACCAGTCCAGACTCTTGACTGAAGAGAGCAAGTGTTGCGAAATAAGGTAATCCACCAAGTAAAGGTTTTGTGGAAAAACCATATGGTTGAAGAGGCAACATGGGAATCTGAATATGCTATGAGAGATAAATACCCCCACTTATTTTGATAAGTGAATAAAATTGTGAGGACGCAATTCCCAAAAGGGGGGAAGGATGTAACATCCTAGGTAAATGAAGAATAAAGATTTTTCATATTTATTAATATTTACGAATTAAATATTAATTTTACTTTAAAGGGGTTTCTATGTTCGATATCATATCCGATACGCAACAAAGAGTTTCATTGAAATCTTACGTTGCAAACTAGTAATATAATAATATTATTTTAAATGGTAGTTAACATGTAGCCGTTGTATTGGCAGGAATGGATAGAAATAACTAAAATATGATTATATATGTTTTTTAAATTTTTTTACATTTATCCAATAAAAGACAAAGGCTTAAAATACGGAAAGAATTCAATTTTAGGCGTATATGCCCCAGTTTTCACTAAAGGTTCACTTATCACCTTTTGATGGAGAACTATCATTAAATATGGTTTTTTTCACTCTTATATATTCTATTGGACCAAATAAAACTCTTTTTTAGAATTGGGACATCAAAATTTCCTTTGTGGAAATTTTTGGTATCTGTCCGATAAAGTTCATTTTTTTAATGAATAGTGTAAAATGTTGTATTTTAATTCAAAACCACTTTTTAATATAATTTATTTATATGATTATATTATATTTTGAATTGGTTTTAAAGTGAAATTAGAAAATATTTTTACCATTAAATCCAATAGTGGTCATTGTAATTAATTTCACATTGAAATCAGACTTAAACTAGTGTCAATCTTTTGATACTTATTATTTCATAAAAACACGCTATTTGTCATGACAGCGGGAATTAATTATTAAATTTATTAATGTGACTTATATGTTTTGAATTTTGTAAAATAGACTTTATTTTTGAATTCGGAATATCAAATATAGCTTAGGGTGAATTATTTGTATTTTTCTGAAAAACATCAATTTTTGATGAATAGTGAAACCACTATGTGGTACTTATAAAAACTGATTTTTCGTTTAAATGAAATTTTATCACCTCTGTGTTTTGAATTTCAAAAATCCGACATACATGGTTGTCATTAAGAAGTAAAATGTGGTTCAATGAGATTAAAATATTTTTTTTGGTGAATAGTAACTCTTAAGTTCTTAATCGCGATTAGAGGTAATTAGTGTAGTTTAAGGTAAAAATAATGTTTTAATAATATGAGATGATCTTGACACATGTCCTACCCTCATTGGACGTGTCATGGATGACCAATAAAATCCATGTGTCAACTTGGGGACCCCATGAAGCCACTTTGGTTGGGAAATGACATAAATAACTTTTTATTTAATGTTAAAGTAAAAATGACACAAACATGAGATGTTTTACTAAAACAATTTTTACATGGGGTTATACAAGTCAGATTTTTGATTATAAATAGTCATTGGAAATCTAAAAAGATTTCCCACATCATGATAGTGTTTTTATAATTTTTGGACTTTAAATAAATTAAATTCTTTATGACATCAAGATGGTGCAGCGATTACCTCATTAATAAAGGATTTAAATAAAATGGAAAGATAATGTAAAATCTATGACCTACACATGTCCAAAACCTATTGGATGGGTGGATTTAGAACCACTATCACCTTATCCTAGAAACACATCAAAGTGGGACCATTTAAATACGAAACTCATTCTAAAATAAAGTAACATTTTCTTACTTTCCATGAGTGCCCCCCTCTCCTCTTATAAAAGGCCCCCACCTCTACCTCCTTACCCACACTCACAAAGCCTTTGGCTCGGACAACACCTTCCCATTTTGTCTCTCCACTTCCCTCTCGTACTCCTTGAAGCCTCACTTTGGGCAGAAGTTTTCCCAAGGAATCCTTTGAGCTCAAACAAAATGGAGTTACCCAATTTTAAGGTAATGTCTTCACTTGAGTCCTTTTGTTTTATTTTGCTTCTCCAACCCCCTAAACTCTTTTTATTCATTTATTTTGAAACAACTCCAGTATCATAAATATACTAGGATGTTGTTATAATAAGGATTCGATCTACACTTACACACACCTACATCTAATGGTTAAAGAACATACGGTTTCCGTGGATGGCGAAATTCAGCCTCCCGAAACGATGATTGTTCAACATTATTTTAACACCTTCAAAGGTGGCCATTAAGATGATACTATATTTAAATATGATATATAATATGTTTATGTTTCCCTTAAGCTTATGTATTTTTCATTTTGGTCATACCTTTATGGTTTCCATTATGGGTAAAGGCAATATCTTCATTTAAGGAAGTGCGGACTACCGCCCCCTCAAAGTGATGTGATTCGTTAATCCATATATGGGACGTGTAAAGGATGGATTTAAATTTATTATATATTATGTTATAATAGAGTTATAATATACCTCTATATCATTATTTTTCCATTCCAGAAAAATATGAAATAGAAATGAAAGTAGTGTTCATGCGTACGTACGGCTTACCGTCTCCATGAACGGTGCATTTCATTTCTTATCCCCAAATGTAATGTACTATTATAAGTACATGTATATAATATATATATATGATGAATGATACATCTAAATGATGAATATAATTCTGGTATTAAAATATACATACCTCTCATTTAGTTTTAATTCCACTAATATGACAAAGAAATGAAAGTAGCGTTCATGAGTACGTACGGATTACTGTCTCCATGAACAGTGCATTTCATTTCTTACCTCTATATGATTATGTAATATTATAAATACATGTATATGCTGGATATATATGATATATATGAAATCCAAATCAGGAATTTCATCTTGGATATAAAGAACCGTTGACCACACGAACAACATGTAATTGTAAGAAGTCCACTTTCGACTTAAGAACCAAATATCGACAAAACAAACATTATTAAATTAAATTGTTACATAATATTTATAACATGGAAATAAGTGATATAAAAGGAATAATGAACTTGAAAAAGGTTCTTAAGAAAATAGAAATTAACTCAAGTTTATTATTCAGGACGTTAAATAACGATCGAGTCAAGTCGGACCCGAGGTAAGGGACTTCGTCTCAATCTCCTTTCATTGAGGCATATTTCGTTCTATACACAACTTTCTTTTATACGGTGTATAAACCCCTTTTCCTTTTACTTTTATACAAAAGGAATCTTTTTCTACGAAGATTTTTACAAAACAACAAAAAGGAATGTTTCTTTTAACGTACGCGGTGACAACGACCTTTTCTGCCGCCGCGAGTATTATTTGGTCTTTGGCTTCCTGAACAAGCCGTAATGTTTTTTTAAAATGGAATAAATACCATATACTCTTTTATGTATTTTGGTATTGAAAATGGTTTTTTATAATGTATTTGTTATGTCAATATATTTAAGTGATATATTGTGATCAAAGTGTGGAAATGTTATCTTTCCATTATATTTGTTTTATGTCTTATGATTTTTATAATTGTACTTGGACATTTGACGGGTGGTTACGTGATAAACCATATGACGGGTGGTGCCGTGAATACCAGGACGGGTGGTTACGTTATAACCTCCAATGCATTGGGTATGGAAGTCGGTCGTATGGCTATTCCATTAAGTATGTATGGAAGTTGGCCGTATGGCTATTCCATTATGTGATATGTGTGGAAGTTGACCGTATGGTTATTCCACTTAAGTATGTTTATGTCCCAAGTTACCTTTATATGTTATGTGTTCTTTATATGGGGTTTATGGTAATACTTTGCTTACAAAAGGGTATGTAATGATATTTTATTCAGTGAATAGTTTTTACTGCTTCATGAAGGTGAAGGTATTACTTTGATAAAGTATACATGGTTTACGTGATGTTTGAAAAACTAACAGAATTCATTCTTTGTGTATCCCTTACTGAGCTTTTTATGCTCACCCCAAGTTTTTTTTGAAATGTTTTTCACAGGACTTAATGTGGAATTGGGTCAAGGATGGGATCAAGGGAAAGTCATGCTATATAAAACATGGAACTAGACATGTCTCTTTTTAAGAGTTTTTTTATTTTATGGAAACATAGTAGAAGTGTCTACATTGTAATCTTTTGAGATGTAATAGTTATGTCCTAATTCTCTAAAACTCTAAACCTGAAAATATCCTCAATGTGAATTATTCATTTAATTCAATATTAAGTAAGGTTTAAGGCTGGGGCCTTATATATTTGGGTCCATATGGATGCGATTTCACCCACTAACCCTCCAATCAAATCTATTCAATCGTATTTTTCTCATATTTGAACAACTCGATCAATGGTTGGTGCTCGAAATGGTATTCATTCTCCGCTGAATGTTCTTGGTCATTTAGGGTCAGACAGAGCTGCTTATAATTTTATAACCAGCTACAAGTTATCCACCTTTATGAAGAAGCATGGGTCTGTCATTTTATTATCTACCATTAGTCTGATATTCTCATTGAACTGATTTTCCATTAGTGAATTGGTACCAATTCATTCCATTTATCCCATGGAGAGACAAGAATCAGCCTGTAGGATATCTATCAACTTCATGGGATACCCCCTAGAGAAATGTATGACATGTTCATTCCAATTGCGGTCGTCTGGGGTGACCCCACACAGACTCTTATTTTGTTGAATAATTTTCTCATCATTTCAAGAGAAAAGTTAAATATGGATCTGAATATTCCCTCACTTATCCCCATAAATTACTAGATCATTATTTTCATGTTTCACAGTGGATATTGGTTGACCTCTATACACCTTCTCATGTTCTCTTCCCACCATGTCTGTAATGGTGCTGGTTCATATTGAAAATTCTTTGAAGATGGGGAACATACCTAATGGGGATACCAAGTGGGGTTTTGATTTCACCTAGCCTTAGGCTATTGTTTTTCATGGATATTTTATTTAATGTGTGGGTTTTCACAGTTGGGGATGTGCATTGGGAATCTGGGTCAGCACATTGGTTATGGGTGGTAAATTAGAAGAGTGATGATATCTCAATCTTGTTGTACCAACTCTTGGAATTTTTCACTAGCCTCGAGGTCACAATAAAAATGGTATCATTAATTATAGGATCTATGGTCCTTTCCTTTTTTTTATTTGGCTAGATTTGGGTTCACATACATTGTTACCGATACCTAAACTCTACCGAAATCTCATGTACCTTTCTTTCTCAAAATATTATGGAACTTTATGGGTTTGAAGCAACACCATTAGGTACAAATGAGGTTAGCGATATGTTGATATGATCTAATCACTTAATTTTCATTCTTTATCATACAACAATCTGGAAAATTATTGATAATGGTGGTGGCTCTCCTGATGAAAATTTATACAAGATCTACCTTCATGATGGGTTCTTATAGTTAGGAGGGATGAGCTGGTTTTGTATGATCCATATACCCATTACAGTTTCTCTCTCTAGTTTGGATTCATCCAAATGGTTTCCCCTGTCCCCTCTACTGGTGTGTGGGGAGAGCGACATCTTGAGACTATCCTCATGTTTTGGCTGAAATTGGCACATGAGGACACCAATCTGATATTATCATTCCGCCTGTTGGCACCCCTACCTTCCATGATTATAATATTCTCTATCATGGGTATAATCCTACTCAGGTGGTGTATATAATAGGATGCTCTACCAAGTGGACTAACAACTTTCCACACTTCCCCCTCTATTTGTAACAACGATGGATCTTATTCAAGACTCAGGGGAATGTTCAAGGAAGCGTTCTCATCCTAGTTATGACCATACCATCAGTGGGGAAGAAAATTTCATGTAATCATTTCCTTCGATATGATAAATGGATGATGCATCTACTGAGAGAACTATTTAGGGGGATTATTCTCATGCTTCCTCATTAGCATAGTCTATTATTCTCCCTTATTATATACCCACTCCAAAATCTAAAGAAGATGATCAAACACAATGTAAGATGATCAGGTGGAATATCCATACCTTGTTCATCTAAACTCCCTTAATAACATTTTTTGATCAAAAATAACATCTTCATCATCTGTTTCATGACTTGGGGAAGATGGATTTGACCACTAGCCATCATATGAAATCATTTAAGAAATCATCCTCACATGGAAAGTGTTGGCTATCAGTGAGAAGGTCTTGAGTGATCTTGAAGATGGTACTCCCCTATCTAAAGAGATGAAGGAATATTTGTAGGTGTTGGAGCGTAGTCACCAGTTTGTATTTGAGATTCATGCCCTATTTGATGTCTTGACCACATAGATATAGATATATGAAAAGACATTAGATCACTCAAGGTTTGAACATTTAGATTCACCATCTTCATTGGTAACCACCTAGAAAATAGTTTAAGATATTTTCACTTTTATTAATAACCTTATCCCTTGGGCAGTACTGGAAGAAGCAGGGAGGGAAGCACATCAACGATTAATCAATGATTCTCATTATACTCTTGCTGATTTTTCTAGCTAATCTAATAAAATCTTATTGTAGTTTGATCATAGATGTATTTTTTTCAAATCATCAGATAGGATCTAAATTTTGGAGATCCCTCCTTTTACATGCTATCAATGAATAGATCTTCCAAACTCTTGATGTTGTTGTCTTATTTTCTTTTATCCATGTTGTGTATGAAATTTTATTGATCTTATGTTTCATGAATTTTCAACAATACCCATCTTCCATATAGTATCAAAGAAACAAGAATGATTGTATTTTTATTTTTAAATCATAAGATATTTCTCTTAATAAATCCTCATTAATGTCCACCAACATGATATTCCTTATTGATGTATCCTATATAGACATCTTGAGATCACATGATTCACAAAAGGATGATTTGGGTATAATATATGTCTTAGAGGGACATTTATCTTTCATTGCTAAATTCAATGCACATAGCAAGCATATCATAGTTTTTTAAGGACATATGGTGAGACTCACAATCTTTTTAAATTTTTATTTTATATTTCCCTAATTTTCTACTAAGATTTATATATGGGAAGACATAGCAGGCATTGACATGGATTTTTCCCAAGAATCCCTTATCATGTTTTCAACTTGTCGGGTATTGGGACTTCTTTCGGTCTTTCGAACTAATTTTTTTTGTGATGTAGTTTAAGGTCATCTAGTGTAGACCTTCTATAACTATAGCTTACAGTCTTTAACTTAGGCCTTCTATAATTGTTCGGGGTATTCTAGCTTAGACCTTCTATCAATTTATTTTATGTTCATTTTATCAGACCATCTATTGTTTTATTTTATAGTCTTCTGTCTTGGTCCTTATGTTGTTATAGTTTAGGGCCTTTTGTCTTAGACCTTTGAAATTCCTTGTAGTTTGAAGTCTTTCTTCTAGGATGTGATTGATGAATATGTAATATAGGGAATACATGAAAAGGATTACTCAAGACACTCCATATGGTTTTGAGATCTATTATGGTGTTTCTAAATCTCGTGAGGATTGGATTTCCTTTCCTTTTTGGAGGATATGCTTATGGTCAGTATGTCAAATCCCTTATGTTTTGGTAGTAGAGAAAAACAAAGGTTTATTCACACTATTTTAAGGGCCATTGATGATATATGAGTGTAATATCATCTTTGGATAAAATATTGTGGATACTAGGTCCACCTTAATATTTGGAACATCGATTGAGTAATTTATTACCCAAATGTTTGAGTCAGGGAATATGTGATGGGGAAGACATGTTGGGGATGACCTATACCACTTAGAGTTGGGGAGTTCCTCCATAGTGTAATCTGGGATCACAGGGATTGTAGTTCCTTTTCTATAAGGAGGACATTAATCTAATGGGTAGGTCAAACCCATTATTCATGGGTCCATAGGGATTACATGCATGGTCAAGTAGAGTTGATCCACTCTATTTTCTTAGGTCCATAGAGTATTTTCTAAGATTCAAACATTTGTACAATAAAGTGGGGTTTAGAGAAAAGAACTATCATGTAAGGGTTCCAAAACCCAAGAAAATTTGGATTTTAGGTTGGGATTCTCAGACCCTACCCCATGTGGTTTCAAATCACATGGTGTGTGACACCAAAAGGTTTGGGAATAGAATTCCATATTCATGATTTGAGAAATTTATTAATACATGGTGACATGATATTGAGGATTTATAATCTGCTTGATTAGTCTAGTTAAGATGATTGTAAATCTTGGTCCAAAGTGATCAATTCATAAGGATGATATGGTAAAATCGTAAAGATAATAGACTATAATGATCTAATGTGTTGAGTTCTTCCACTGTGACATCTTGACTTACAAGGATCAGAAAGCACTTTTTTCAAGGCAATAATGCAATTGGTTGAAAACCATATGTTCATATTCATGAACTATAAGAATACATGCATAGTCAAACAAAAGGTCCCTTGAAGTTGTGTATCATTTTATAAGGGCCATGGAATATTTTCAATGATCTATGGTGATTAAATATTGAAGTCTGATCTATAGAAAACATAATATTCAAGAAGGGTTCTGGCACACAAAAATTTTTGTCTCCACCTTGTGAACAATTTATCTGTAATCACTTAGAATTTTTTTAATGAAATATCCCTTCATATAATTATTTCATGTATTATAAAGCACATAAATTACATATAGAACCCAATAAAAACATTAGTATCATACATTAACAATGACACTTTAATCAAAAAAGAAACCAATAAGAATTCCAAATATTATAGTGCGATAATAAATAGAAAATAAGATAATGAGAATTGGAAAATATGGATATGATCAATCCATTAGAATGGATGAACTCATGAAAAAAGCTTTATAAATAAAAACATAGTGTTAATAAAATATATTCATTTTAAAGATGAAAGTATATAGAATCTTGGGAAAAAAATATAAGTGACTGATGACTAGAAAAAGTGGTATTAGTAAGCCCATATAACTATTAGAAATTTGATCATAAGAATAGTAAACTGACCATTGGAATAGTAATTTGACCATTAGAAATAGTAATATAGCTGTTAGAATAGTAACCTCACCTATGAAAGTATAAATAAAATTTAGATATGTTATAAATTAAAATATGATATAATTATATCATGGAATAAGTACATAAATGTTCGAAAAATGATTAATTAGGTAATGATATTTTTGTAAAATGTAAATGATTATTTTTAATTTTATAATTAATATAAAAATTTTAAGTAAATTACTTCCATAAAATATTTTCATGAATGATTGATATTTTTATCATAATTATAATATAATTTTATGATACCTAATTTAATTTTCAAAGTTTCATAAAATCTATTATAATATTAAAATCTTTATTTTTAGGATAAATGAATATGTTAATTAAAATTAAAATTTATCATATTTATAAAAAAAATTCATAAAATGGATTCCATTTTTGAATTCCACACATTTAAAAATTATTAGGGAGTATTTTTTTGATTTTTCTAAAAGAGTTGAATTGTTGTGAATAGTGAAATACAATAATTTATTGTATTTACAAAATACCTGAATTTTTGAGTCACAGATGGTGTATGGATGATGTAATCGCTCATTTGTTGAAACTCTCATGGAACATTTACTATATTTAGTAGTATTAATCAAAATTATTTATAGTCATGAGACAAAATAATAATAAAAAGGAATACAAAAATCAATAACACCCCTCTCTTCCCCTTATAAATACCACCCTTCACCAACCTTTATATTCACTCCTCCTAAGCCATGTAGCTTATCTAAATTCAACCCAATTTCCTTAATAAGACTACTCCCAACTTTTAAGATCTTTTATTATCAATAAAATACCAAACCTAAGTTCCTTAAAGAGGTTCTCAAGGAGACGATATTCAAG
Organism: Viscum album; assembly: GCA_963277665.1. NCBI lineage: Eukaryota > Viridiplantae > Streptophyta > Magnoliopsida > Santalales > Viscaceae > Viscum > Viscum album. Next base: position 615,883,259 of record OY728155.1, on the reverse strand, counting down.
TGGTAAAATCTGCCTCTCTCTTTTAAATTCTTTCATTATTTTACATTATCCTCAAATCCCCAATAAAAATAGCATGATAACTCCATTATAATATATATACTGTATTTTTATTATGTTAATGGAATATTCTTCATAAAATATCTTCTATTTACCTTTTATCTTAAAATCAAAAACATTATCCATGATGTGTCGATTCACCGCCTTCATGGAAGATGTTTTTTTTCAATTAAAAACTTCAAGGTTGGTCATAAAACGATTATAATGGCTAAATAATAGTTTAAGATGTATATTATAACTTTTTTCATGTTTTGTTACTAATATATAAAAATATAATATTAATCATTAAAACAAAACTACTTCATGATGATCAAAAAACTGCCAAAATAAACTAAATGATTATCATTATCATTTTATCAAAATAATCATCCTCATATTAGAAAAAAATTCATATATAGGAAAATATTAAATTATGTTATTATATTTAGTACATTTCATTACACTTCTATATACTTTCTTCCATTTTACCAGAACTCCTATAATTATACTCAAGAGAACCTACCATAAAACCCTGAAACGAGTGCTCTTGGGACAATAAGATAAAACATTATAAATCATTGAAATTGCCATAAATGAACTTTATGAAATTATAATAAATAAAATATATGTTGAATAGGTTATTAATTAAATTATTAATGAATCCAATTTTATTATCCAAGACATTATGTGATAGTGAATAACACATTCAGACATAGGGTAAGGGATCTATCGAAACCACCTTTTTCCTTTGGGTTACGCTTGTTCTCTCTTTACACTAATGTATATCTTAATTCGTATTATATAATTCATATAAATTATTTTTATATGTTCCAAAAATATGCATACATATCAATTCTATGTTCTTTTATGGGGAAATACATGTTTTAAAATGTTCTCATATCAATTCTTCCCGATAATCAAGCTCGATTAAATAAACCATTCCCATTCATTCACATTTTTAAGTATACTCCAAAATCTATTTTAAGACACCATTATTTTTATAAAATCAGTAATTTTATGAGGAAAAACTATCTTAGTTATTTTCTTGTTTTATACAAACAATTATTCATCATTCGTCTTTAAAGTCTCTGTAATGCTTTCCCTTAAACCGTACTAAAGTGGCCCATTATAAATTTTCATATACACTCTTCTTCATGTATTAACATCAGTTGGACATAATTATTCATTATGTATTCTTGTTTTTATTTCAATATTTTATATAAATTATTTAATACATTCTTACAATGACTCAATTATGATACACCCTTTGGTTATGTCTTATGACATGATTATGATGCTCATTTCTTTCTATGGGTATCCCTAATGTTTGTTTCAAATGTTTGATTCTTAATGTGGCGCACATATTCATGAACATTTTATGATGTTTACACCCAGATATTATTACAATGATTTTGGTAATGTTTAGTCTCGTGAGATTTCATGTATGGTATTAGCGAGTAAACCTAATCCATTATGGGACTTTTTATGCCATGTGATATAGTCTTTAAAGTTAACCTCAAGACATGTTTATGTCATGTTTTATGTTTATGCAACATTTCAATGTTTCCATGATTGCATGATCTTATGTTCTATATATTTTTATCCCATATGTTTATCCATGGGATATTATTTTTTATTCCATCATGTTAAACCTTCTAACCCTTGTGTTTTTCTTCATTCCTATATTTATTCCCTTATTGGGATTTTTAGCTCATCCCTTTTTTCTATGTATTACTAAGGTCATCGTATATAGATGTAGGAGCAGAAAATAAGTTAGGAGTCATTATATATGATTAATATAAATATTTTTTATTCTATTTCCATTTTTTCAATTTTACATACCTAGTATTCCAAATAAACTTGACTTTATGATTTGTGGTTTGTATTTGATGGATAACTATAGTTAAAATCATGAAACAATATCTGTAAAAGTATAGGGTTACTATAGTTGGTATTATAGGATGGTTTAATTATTTTTGGATATTAGGACTAGAAAACATTATTATGAAAACTAAGGATAATTATATCACCATGTATAAGCAAGATTGAAACATAGATAATAACAAGTTAGGATATACTTTCCAATTAAAAAATTATCCTTTTATGTTAAATGATTCATTTTAATATGTTTATTAGATAATTATTTAAACCCCATTATTGTATTTTCTTTTCCTTGGTTAATTTTGGTAAATATTAGAACCCATTCCAAAAATCAATGTGATAGGCAATGAGATGATTTCCCTAATGAAAATCAAAATTATGATGGGAATGGGAGCACAAAACATCATGAAAGTACTAATTTAACTGAATCAAGTTGTAAATAATAACATGAATCATATGGAATACCCTCCCCCTAAGAAATATCATGTTGTAGTTGAGTAGTTTATGTGAAAAAGGCCTCCCATACTTAGTGGATATTTTGATAACATAATCGCAGAAAAATGGATTAGCTCCATTGAGAAGATATTCTCTGTCCTCAAATTATTAGAAGAACATAAAGTCATGATGGAGGTCTATAATTTTGATGGGGAATCTGATTAGTGGTGGAAAATTATAAAGAACAATAATTTTAAGGATTAAATGGATTCCATGGAAGGGGATTCAATCAATAAAATATTTTCTCTGAACTCTCTGTATTAAGATATAGAGGTATTTACTTAGTCTAAAGAAAAAAGAAGATGACTATATTATGGAATATGAGGAAAAATTAACAAGTCTTGAATGGAATGATTCTAGCCTTAGTACCAGTACTGAAAAAGTAGATTGATTATTTATTGGGATGAAAATGATTCTATGAAAAAAAAACATAGATATTCATGACATTTATAGTTATGAAGAGATTGTTAATTATTCTCTCAATTTTGAGATCAATATCGGGGATTCTCAGTGGTATTGTGGGATTAGAGACAAGAAACATAAGATGGATTTATCTTCAGGGGGTTCAACCAAAAAATATTATGGAGGAAAGAAAACTCAGCATCCCTCTTTTCAAAAGCGTGGTAAGAATTATTTTGGAAACTACTAAGGGGAACTACAAGGTTCTTCAAGTATTATAAATAGGGCACCAAACTAATCAATTTTGAAGTAAAATAAAGAAATATCGAAATAAATAAGTTGAAAAGAATTATCAGATAAACACTATGCATATTTGGTAGTTATTTTACTTTAAAGGACATTGGAATTATGTGATCCAATGCCCTAATCCATGTTTTTTAAGGAAATAAACAATAAAAACGGTGATATGAAAAATGGGGGCTCAAAACTCATTGGGCATAGGTACTGTATCTGTAATGTAGCAGTAGAGACACAGTTGAAACTACGGGCACTGTAGCAGTTGCAGGACACTGTAGAGGTGGTAGGGGTACCGTAGTGGAGAAAGGTACTGTACTTACTGTAGAATGTGGGTATTATAGAAATATTATTTATAGAATGGGCCATAGACCAATAATTCGGGCCTACAGGCCATGAAATGGGCTAAATTCCCACTGGACCTTCGGTCTATGTAATGTGTCTCCCACTACCCAGGTAAAAGTGGTCTTTACTTTGATCTAATAATAAACATGAGGCTTCGGCCCCAATTTTTTAAAAAAACAATAACAACCTTCAAGGAAAAAAATAAAGATAATATTCTATCAATAATGTTTAGTTGGAGCCTAATAATTATTTGGTGACATGTATTCTGGTTATTCATTCAAGAACAAAAACTGTGCTATTTTATTATGGTTCTACACATAGTTTCATATAATTCCAGTTTAGTATAACTATTCAAACACTACCTCAAAATATGATGGTTGAGTTATATGTGAGAACTGAAAATAGGATAATTCTTTTAGCTAAAGTATATAACTCCTCCTCGGTTATTTTCTATGGATTTAACCTCCTAATAAATATCGTCTAACTTCTTTTAGTGGAGTTTGGTGCTATATTTTTCATGCATGGGTTATATTTATATAAATACAACATCAGCTTCTAATAATGGGAGATTACTCTTTGCATCCAAAGAAATCATTCAATTCCTTACTAGTGTATGTAGGAGGATGAATCTCTTTTAGAATCATCATCACAATTATGAATGTTTTTTTATTAAGAGAATGGATATCTAGATAAAATGATTAAGAAAATAGAGAGGATCAAACTCATAGAAATGCCCATTTGGAGGGACTATAATGATGTGTTCCCAAATTGATTTTCTCATCTTCTTCTTGACCAAGTGGTTGAGTTATCAATCGATCTTAAACTTAGAACTCAGACTATATTAAATACTTTTTAAATAATTTCCACTATTGAGTTGGAGGAAATAAATAAGTAGTTACAAGAAAATCTATAATAGGGTTTTATAAACATGAGTGATTCACTATGTGGTGCACTAGTACTCTTCATCAATAATAAGGATAGATCAATTTTCCTTTGTATTGATTATCATCAACACAAAAAATCATAATAAAGAACAAGTATCCCCTATCACAGATAGATGACTTGTTTAATTAACTATAAGTGGACAAGTATTTCTCTATGGTGGACCTTTAGTCTATATATCACTAATGAAAGGTGATAAAGGAAAATGTTCCCAAGACAACCTTTTGAACCAGATATAGACAATATGAGTTTATAGTGATGCACATTAGACTCACTAATGCTCCAAAAAATTTGATGGACTTAATGATTTGAGTCATTAGATATTACCTTGAAAATTTTTCAGAACTATTTATAAATGATATTATGATATATTCCAAGAGCAAGGAGGAATACAAAGAGCAATTTAAAATTGTTCTAAATACCTCACATTGGGATAAACTATATGAATATTATAGTAAATGTGAGTTCTAGATGGAGGAAGTATCATTTTTTGGGAATGTTATTAGCAATAAATGAATAGGTATAAAACCTTATAAAATAAAGGAAATTGAGGAGTGACCTATACCAACATATATAATGGGTATCCATATCTTTCTTATTCTATCATGGTGTTACCGATGATTTTTGATGAACTTATCATTATTTTCAAACCCATTAACCAAGCTGATTTGGAAGTAAGTATAGTTTTTCTAGACTAATGAATTTGAAGAATGTTTTAAATAGTTGAAAAGGAGGCTTATCACAACACTAGTGCATACAAAACCAATAAGGTTTTCAGTCCACCTCTGGGAATTCATGCCACATGATGTGAAGATGCAATTCAGATAGATTCTACAAGGACCAAACTTCAAAATAGGATTCAGAGTAGGCACATTCAATAGAGTATTACTATCTGATTTTGAAGAATAAGAGGGTATAACAATTTTTATTCATACGAATCTTGTGTATCTCTACACAGGATAGCTACCCAAAAAACCATGTTAATGTGGAGAGTTAATAACAATTTAGTTCCAAGGGATGAGTGATTTTATGTATTCATAGTCTGTATTAATTCTTCTAAAACCTTCGAGTCCTATATTTTCACGAAGCCTATGGGTCATGTGAGGGTTCCCCGTAAACCCTTAAAAGAGGGAATATCGAAAATGAATAAAAATTGAAGGCCTTGAGTACATTTAGGGATGATTTCATATGCCACAAGGTAGTTTAAATTTCATGAGTAAAACTATCCCATGCATAATCTAGATTTGAGGGTTTTTATCTTTGATTTTAAAATTTGGTGGAATTATCTCTATGTGGAGAAGTGTGAGATATATACTAAACAAAAGAGCCTTAAATATATATTCAGACAAAAAGAGCATAATATGCACCAATTAATATTTTTTGAACTCATTAAGGATTTTGACTACTCAATCCTCTACCATCCTAGTAAATAAAATAAAGTGGTAGATGATCTAAGTAGAAAAGATTCAATAACATTATCAATGATGAGAATTGAAAAGGATTCAATCTTATTAGACTTGAAAAGGATGGAAATGGGAATCATTAAAGAAGGAATATAAACACTCATTTCTCAAATTATTTCTCCACCATCAATTTAGGAAAAGAAAGAGGATTCTCATAGAGATTATTTCAAAATTCTGAAAAAAAATATAATCTATAAGAAAGGGTAAATCCTTAGAATTAAAAATTTATGAGGAAGGAGGTGTAAAATTTGGATCATGACTATTTATACCATCCAGTCCATAGATAAATAAAGATATTTTTAATTATTCACATAGCTCAACCTTCTCTATTCACCCAAAGAGAAAAAAGATGTATTGAGATCTCCGTGAGAACTATTGGTGGGAAAATATAAAGAAAGAGATCACTGAATATTCATCAAATTGTCTGGTATATTAGCAAGTGAAGGTTGAAAGAAAAAATTATAAGGTTATAATGCATTTATTACCAATGGAAATATAAAAATGGGAAAACATCACAAAGGACATTGTCACTCGACATCCAAATAAATCCACAAGAAATAATTATATATGGATTGTTTTAGAACATCTTACAAAGACAACTCACTTTATCATAATTCAAGATGAATTATGACTCAATTATCATTCATGGGTATACATCAAAGAATTTTTTAGGATGCATAGAATTCCAATATAAATTATATCAAATTGAAATCTAATATTTACCTCCATGTTCTGGAAAAGTCTCCACTATTCTCTAAACATTGATCTAAAATTCAGAATGACTTATCATCCTCAAAGAGATGGAAAATCTGAGAGGACTATTCATACATTGGAATACATGTTGATAGAATGTTTTATGGTCTTTAATGAAGGATGGGACCAACATCTGCCTCCGTTCAAGTTCTCTTACAGTAATAGTTTCTACACAAGCATCCAAATTGATCTATATGAAGCCCTTTATGGGAAAAAATGAAGAACACCTACATGATTGGATGAAGTCGGTGAATGTAAGTTGTTGGTATCTCAAAAAGTCTAATAAATCATAGAAAAGGTGAAAAATATTTATCAGAACATCAGGGCAGTCCAAATTCGATAGAATAGTTATATAGATAATCGATGATGAGAATTGGATTTTTAGGTTAGTGACAAGGTATTCCTTCACATATCTCCATGGAATATAATCATTATATTTGGGAAGAAAGTAAAACTAAGTCCCATGTATATTGGCCCCTTTGATATTATTGATTGTGTCATTGTTTTGGCCTATCAATTAGAACTTCCACCAATCATGTATCAAGTACATGATATATTCCATGTATCCCTCTTGAGGAATTACATACCAAATACATCACATTTTCTAAATTCAATGTTGGTACAGCTGGAAAATGATCTCTCTTGTGAGGATTAGTCGGTGAAGATCTTGGACTAAAGAGATATGGTTCTACGCAAAAAGATAACTTACCTAGTCACAGTACTATGGAGGAATCATAAATATGAAGTGGAAACATGGGAAATAAAGGAAGTTATAAAGGATAAGTACACTCACCTATTTTCACCTTAATATATAGACTGAAATTTTGAGGGAGAAATTACATAAGGGGGGAAGAATGTAATGACCTAGAATTTATCAATGTAACTCCCTGTATTATAATTATGTCATGTAGTATAAGGCACATACATCACATATAAAACCCAATAAAAACATTATTATCATAAATTAATAATGATACTTTAGTCATCAGCCAAACCAATAAGAATTCTAAATATTATAATGGGATAATGAATTGAAAATAAGATAATAAGAATAATAAAATTTGGATATTCTCGATCAACTTGAGTGACTGTGCTCATTAATAAATCATTAGAAAAAAAAACATATTTTTAATAATAAAATATTAATTTAAAATAGGAAATCTTATATAACCATGGGATAAAATATAAGTGAATGATTAATGGAATAAGTGGTATTAATAAACCATTATGAGCGTTAGAAATATGACTGTTTGAATAGCAACCTGACCGTTCGAATAGTAGTGTGACCATTAGAAATTGTATTTTGGAAAATTAGAATAGTAACCTCACCTATGAAAGTATAAATAAAATTAAGGTCTCTTATAAATAAAAATATGACATGTTTATATCATGTAATAAGTAAATAATTGTTTTATAAAAGTTAAATTAAGTATTGGTATTTTTGTGAACTGTAAATGTTTATTTACAATTTTATAATTAATATAATGATTTAAAAGATATTTTCTATTCAGAAAATAGTTTCATAAATTAATATTTTGTTTTTTTAATTATAAAATATTTTTATAAGACCTTAATTATTTTTTCAATGTGTCAAATCGATTAAAATATTAAAAACATCATTTTTCAAATATATATTCCTTTTAATTAAAAATTAGATATCTCATGTTTAGACAATTATTTTCATAAAATAGAGTACATATTTTAAATTTAAACTTCAAAAAATGGTTATGGTGAATTTTTTATATTTTTCTAATGTAGTTGAATTTTTGGTGAATAATAATATATAATAATTTACAATATTTAACAAATAAATGAATTTTTTTGTCATAAATGATGTATGAATGATGTAATAACCACTTTATAAACTCTAATAAACCATTTAATTTATTTAGTCATAGGAATCATTACTATTTATAGTCTTGAGAAAAAATAATAAATAAAATAATAAAATAATAAAAAGCACCCCTCTCCTATTCCTATAAATACCACCCCTTATTCAGGCACCTTAAAAGAATTTTATATTGTATTAATTCTTCCCAATTACCTTTACAATCATCTTCCCCACATCCAAGATCTTATTTTCTCAACAAAATAATAAAACCAGGTTTCTTAAGGAGGATCTCAGGGAGACGATATTCAAGAGGTAAAATCCTTTTTCTTTCTCTTTTAAATTCATTCATTATTCTACCTTATCCTCACCTACCCAATCTATAATATAATAATAACCCCAATATCATGAATATAATATAATTGTTTTAATGGAATATCATTCATCAAATCTCTTATCTTCCCCTTTTATCAAAAAAATGAAAACATCATATCTGATATGTCAATTTACCGCCTCCATGGATGAAACATTTTCATTTTCCATTACTACCGTCAAGGATATTCATAAAACATTATAATAGTTAAAATAATTGTAAAATTTATGTTATAAATTTTTCCATGTTGTGGAACTAATATATATATATATTATTAAAAAATAAAACAAAACTAGTACAACATGATCGAAAACCCACCAAAATAAACTACATGTTTATCATTAACATTTTATCAAATGAATAATCATTATATAATAAAGTAATGATATATGTGACCATTAAAAATTCATGAAGTATATTCTTGCCATTTCATTCCACTTATATAGTTCTTCTTCCATTGGATAAGAAGTCCTAACATTATACTCAAGGGAACTGACCATAAAATAATTAAATAAACGCTACCAGAAAAATGAAATTAAACATTATAACTCATTGAAATGGCCAATAATGAAGTTAATAAAATTATAAAAAATAAATTATATTCTTAATTGGTTATTAATTAAATTATTAATTAATCTAATTTAACTATATGGTACATTAAGTTCAAGGGAAAAACACATTCACATATAAGTTATGGGATCTCTCCAAACATCCATTTTTCCTTTATGTTACACTTCCTCGATCCTTACACCTTTTTATTTATTAATTATTATAATATAAATCTTTAATTTTGTATTTATATGTTCCAAACATATGTATCTAGATCAATTAATCCTTCTTTTATGGGGTAATACATGTTTTAAATGTGTCTTTTCACAATTTATCTGGATAAGAAAGCCTGGTTAAAGGGAACTTCTCTATTTATTACCCATTTCATGTACAGTTTAGAATATATTTTATGAAACCATTATTTTTCTAAAATCACTCATTTTATCATGAAAATCTATCTTAGTTCATTTTTTACATATAAAAAATATTATTCATTCTTCCTCTTTAAATTCACTTTAAAATTTTCCCTTAAACTACACTAAAGCGGATCATTTCTAAAGTTTATTTTACACACTTCTTCAGGTAATCACATCAGTTTGGAATCATTATTCATGATATATTCTTATTTTTATTTAATTATTTTATATAAATTATTTAATCTATTATTTCATTGATACCATTGTGATACAATCTTTGGTTATGCCTTATGACATGATTATGATACCCATTTCTTTCCATGGGTAACCCTTATGTTTATTCCTTATGTTATTATTGCCACTACATTTATATATTACCTTGATCACATGATCTCATGTTCTATATGTTTATTCATTTTCCATGTCTTCTTATTTCATTATGTTATACCTTCTGACCCAAAGGTTATGCTTTATTCCTATGTTTATTCCCTTACTAGTCTTTTTAGATCATTATTGTTGTCTATGTACTACCCAGGTCTTCCTATGTAGATGTAGGATCTCAAATGAAGTTATGATATCATTATGTAATATTAATATAAATAGGTTTTATTCAATTTAATTGTTTTTAATTTTATGTGCCTAGTGTTCAAAAAACACTAGACATTATGATACTAGGTTTTTATATGATAGATAATTATACTTAAAATTGTGTAATATTATGTGTAAAAGGAACGGTTGAATATAATATTTCAATTAGTAGATGTGTAAGACTAGTACTCTAATTTTTTCATATGCCAAGGGGGTCCAGCAAGCATAACATGGATTTTAAAAGGGCTAAAAATTAGACCCTATGAGATTTATATATCATTCATATTAACTTTATTTTTCCCTAAACATCATAGATGAAGAGTTTAGTAGGTGAAGACTTGAATTTTTATCAGGACACTCTTTGTGGGTTTTCAACCTAAGAAGTTTTTTGTATCTTTCACTAGTATTTTAGGGTCCTGGGATCTGGACCAGTATAGGCTATAAGTTTAAGGGCGAACATCTTTGAGCAACGTTTAGAGGGAAATGTTAAACAAGTTCTTAATTAGAATATCCAGGTTCAATATTACTCTGACATTATTCTAAGTGGGAGATAAAAATGTTGTAAATTATGGATGGAGGTTCTCAGGTCATGGGAAATTATATTGTACATTCGTACCAATAATGTACTAGAAAATCATCAGGTGTTGGGTTCTACCATGATGATGATAGGCTCACAAGAATCAAAATTCCCATTATATAGGTCCAAGATATCTATTGATGGTATGTATAAGCCCATATGTGTTTATAGTAAGGTCAACCTAAGTGACCTATTTTCCTTTCTATGGGCCATGAAAGGTTATCAGCCACATGAGGTGCTCAAATCATGAATTTTGATTTATGGGATGAGGGGCATAAAATATGACAGAAGGAATTCATTTTCTGGTTGACTAGGTTTGGGTTATTATGTTCCATTGATAAGGGATGATGATGGGTGATGGTCTATACCTTTTAATTTCATGTATTATGGAGTAATTTTCCATTTAATTTTAATGTAATGTGACTAGTACATTTTTCATATTTTTCAAAATTATTCTAAAAAGGCATTCCTTTCCTTACCATATATCTTCATGTAGTAAGTATTTGGAATCCTACCTAAGAAATTTTTCAAGATTTCTTTGGGGAAACTTTTCACTGGTTATGGGAATTTAGGTACAAGGGTAATCTTTTATCCATGCATAGGTTTATTTGTGGGTAGTAGTATGTCAACTAACTTGTTGTACAGATTTATCATGTGTGTAAGCCAGACATACATAGGTTTGTCTCGTGTGTAGGAAAAGCTAGCTTGTATTACAAGGACCCTTCTTGAAAATAGGTATTTGATGCTTTTTTCATGCAATTTAGTATCATGAATCTAGGAAATTTACTAAATATGGATGGACTATATACAGTTTGGGGTGAATCGTTATCATTTTTTTACATTCTAGATGAATTAGGGATTATAGAATTGGGTGGAAGTTTGTATTATGCGATGTTAGTAATCAAGATATATGTATTTATTGTACTTATATTCCCTGTGTAGGTTATACCCATATGAAAAAATGGGGGATTATTGGATTTTTTATAGTTGAACACAAGAATCAGAGATCTGGGAGTCAATATATATCATGTGATGGAAGGAATCAAAACACACATAGTTATTAAATGGGAATCTCTCTTTGTAGGTCTGACCCATATGTAGAAGGGGGATATTGTTCATATTTATAATTATAACTAGACCTAGGATTGGAGATATGGTCATAACTACATATCCTATGATGGAAAGAGTCAATACATTCATAGTTCATGATGGGGGTGTGGTGGGAAACTAACACCAATGATAGTGGTTCACTCGAGAGAGTTCCATAGAAATGTAAAATTTTATTTCATGCAAGGGACATAAACCATACAGTTTACCATCATGATGTAAGGATTTTTTGTGTGAATTTTAATGTATTACATCTAAGACCATGATAAACCTATATTGTGCTAATTCACCTTTTTCATGGGGTGAATACCTTATCAAAACTCCAAATATTTAATGATCTATGATCGGTGTGACAAAAAAAGGAATGGAAAATGTTACCCTCACCATATAGATGAAATTAAAGATATAATATGGATATTTTTATCATGTAGTGGTTGTACCAAGATATAGGATCAAGTAATCCCTATATATATCATTAAAATGAGAATCAAGCACTATGTGGTTATAGAACCCATTATAGTTTAGTGTTGTGTAGTGAGGACTTTATCCATGTAGTTTAACATCAGGTGATGAGGATGAAGGTGAATTTATGTGAAAGAATCTGATTTTTTTACTAGACTAGAGAATATAGGTTTGTGAATCACTATGTATCATGTGATGACATGAATCAAGACACATGTATTTCTTTAAACCTGTTCATTTTAGTGTCATGTGTTGAGGATGTTAGATATTTATTTTAATTTCATGAGGTTAGGATGAAGGTCGTCAGACATTAATGGAGAGGGAAATTGGGGATACATGGAGTTTTTTGTCTTGTGATGAAGATTATTTCCATGCAATGTAATTTATTTTGGTCAAGAATATTATCTATATAGTTTAAATTCATGTTTCCATGATATGTTTGCGCAGTTTAATGTCATGTGACTAAGATGATGTTTTTTCATTTTAACATCATGCTACCAGAAATAATATTACATATTAACATCATATAACAAAGAAAATTTTATTATGTTTAACATCATGATACCAATATGATTGATGCTTGATGATAGTTTTGAGAACTATTTCTTGAGAAAGATTTCATTGATAGGGGCGTGACTCATTCCTTTTCCATTGTAACCAATGAGTAATCTCCATTGTGATAGAACTTATATATAATATTAGCCCCTTCCCACTTAGGTTATAGATTTATTGGCTTATTTTATAGTATCATTATGGTCCTAAGAGCCAATATCAGTTCTATTTTAAGTAATTTTCAAAGGAATACCGTTTTATTGAAAGCTTCTGTGATCTAATTCTGATGGACTTTAAGGTTGTGTAATGTATGTATCTAGTTCTCATCAACCCACTCTAACTTAACTAGCCACTTTTCTTATCCCTCTTTATCTGATAGTTTCCCATAGATGACTATTTTAAGTGAGGTAAATTAAAAATCAATGGGAAACATAGTCTCGGTTTTATACTCCAATGATTACAGTGTCACTTCTGTAGCAGTACATGTGGTGGTACTGTAAGCCCATAAATCATGGGGGATATTTTCTGACATGGACTTCTAATCCTTATTCACCGTCTTCTATAGTATGTTTAAAAGAGTCTTATTGAAGGATTCTATTTTTACAATTTTTCATTGCATGATAGTGGGATGAATGATTGGACTCGATGTTTTAATCTAGATATAAACTCAGTAGAACATAATCCAATTTCATTATTAATCAATTTAGTGTGGGGAACTCCTAACCTGGTAATGATATGGGACATTATGAATTTGATGAAATTCTTAGGCTGAACTTCCTTGATGGGTATTTCCTCATCCAATTGTGAAAAATAATTTGATAACAGTAAGGATGTACTTAAACTTCTTCATTGTAGCTAGGGGATATGGTCCCAGAACATCCATTCCAAATTCATAAAATAGAATGAACATTTAGCTACATGTAGAAATTTTGTGGGTTGATGGATAGAAGTCTTCATGAATATATAATGCATGAAATATCTGGGTGTCTTCCACATAGTCCTAAATCATTTTTCCATTAGTATCCAAGCTTCCTAATATAGCTGGATAAACTGGTCCCAAACTAATTAGCACCACAGGTGCTTATATGGAATTCTTCTATAATGTAGGGAATCTCTCATTCTTATATACATTTGAGAAGGATCCCATTGAATCCTATATTTTAAATGTATTTTTTCATTTTGAATATCCTGTAGGGTAAATTTAATTGCTCGGTATCGAAATTGTGCACTTATTGCTCATTCTACTACGAGAGTCCCATTTTGGTGATAGCTAATCATGGGATCTATCCTTCCATAGTTGGATATCAGTTCATCATGCTCTATGGTAGTGTTCACCTAATTTATTTAATTTATTACACAAATTTTTATTGATGAGACCATCATCTGATGTGCAATATAGATGATCACTTCCTCTAAATCAAGGTCAGCCAAGAATGTGTCTATATTACCTCTTTCATCTACATGAACATTCTATGATTGTGGAACATGATTCCGTGTGGTTTGATAAAGAATTCCTACATTAGTCCTATTATGTACCCAATTAGAGGGTACATTTCTTTAGTTTTGATGTAATAATCCCTATTTATTTACTTTATCACCAGCTCCAAACCCCTTTTAATGTTCAGGTAAACTATTTTTTTGTTATAGAGTTTCTTCCAAAATAGCTATGAGGGCTTGGTTTTATACCTTCTTGTTTGTACATCCTTCGAATAGTGAGAAAGAGTAGGAAAAGATTTCTTTTTCTAGAGAAACAAATACAATCCCTGACCCAAACCAGTTCAGTTTTAGATTTTCCATCATATTTTCTATAGGGATTTGGGAGGAGACATAAAATTACATCTCCCATGTTTAGTGGGTTTCATTGTAATAGAAAAACATCCCATCCATAGGATTGAGCTCCACTTGTGTGTTTTCTAAAGCAGAGTGTTCCATGAGGAAATCATCATGGGATTTCCCTTTAACTAGTTTCTATGACACTAAATGAATGTAATATTTTTATATAATTATCGTCCATCGGTCCTCACGCCATGTCAGTATAGGGAATCCAAGGATGTATTTGAGTAAATCAATACAATAAACAAGGTGGACTTTGTGGTGCCTCATGTAATGCCTCAAATTTTGAACTATAAAGATGTGTGTGAGTAAATTCTTCTTGACATTATAATATCAGGTCTTTTCATCATTCATATAGGTTATTATAGACTTTTCTCACTCCCTACATCATTTTAATGTGTGAGTGGGGTGCCAAGTAATCCTTCCATGGAAGTCACATATAAGATGATTTGATTTCCTTACATCGGTTGGATCAGGACTAGTGGGTGTATCAGGTACTTCTTAAGATTCTAAATGAATTCTTAGAACTCAACATCCCATTTATAGAATATTCCCTTTTCATTATCTTGGTGAAGGGGATACATTTTTTGGCTAGGATGGCAATGAAACACCGAATATAGGTGAGGTTCCCTTAGACCCCCCTTAGATATTTGAGATTATGATGGGGTTACATTATCATGATTGTGTTAGTATTCTTAGAGTCAACCTCAATTCCTTTTTGGTGTAACAAAAATACAAGTAACATCCCTACTGATATCTTAAATGTTCATTTCAGTGGATTCATCTTTGGACTATGTTGCCACAACTTAGAGAAGACTATTTGAAGATCCATGAAGTGATCACCACACTATCAGGATTTGATAAGTTTGTCATTAACATAACATTTATCTTTTTTCCCAAGATGGTCTTGAAGTTATGATTCTTGGAATATTGATATGTGGTTCTCGCATTCTGTATGAAAGTGGGCATGACCTAGTAGAAAAGTATTCCTTGTGGTGCTTTAAAGGTAGTGGATTCTTCATCTTCAGGGGCCATCTTTATTTTTTTTCACTCTAAATACCCATTCATAAATGATAGGGCCTAGAATCTAGCAATTACATCAAAAAAGATTTATGTAATTGTAAATGGGAAATGGTCCCTCGTGTGGTGTCAATTAATGTATCATAAATCGATGCATCCCCCAATCGACCCATACTTTTCTATGATAGGGATGATGTTGGTGAACCATCTTGGGTATTTAACTTCTCAGACAAAGTAGTCTTTGATTAATTTTTAAATTTCTACCTCCATATTTGTAGCATTATAGGGGTGAATACTCCCAGATTCTTGCTTGAAACCTCAATGTTCATTGAGTAATCTGAGAAGGTTATATCCACATCTAGATTTAGTATAGAAATTTTTGTGTAATTCCAAGAAAACATATATCGATGTTGTTTTAGAAATGTGATATACATATCTTTCTCATCAAGAGGCATGGAGGAAAGTATTAGTATCGGTCACAGGTATTCTTTTATTCACATTTTTATTTTTTTGATCTCATCAATGGTTTTTAAGACACATTCCTCAAATGTGGGAGGGATTTCCTATGTTCATCCTCTTCTTATTCAACCTATGTGTCCATGGAGGAATATTCATTTGATTTAGGCAATCGGAGGGCATCTCATTCACTATTAGGATGATAGTGGTCATGGTAAGATACATTCTTGGACAAAACCTTTGACGATGAAAGGATCTTCCCAAACATAGAGCTTCCTGTGATACCTAAATCGGCTTTAGTAGAGTTCTATCATGCTCTCATTTGATCCGCAGTGGGAATTCGCTGCACTCCCTTGAAGGGCCTTGGATAATGCAGTGACTGCAGTCGTGGATTCAGATCTCATTCATAGAGCTAAAGGGGTCTCCTTTTTGGATGATATGAAGGGTTCCCCCTGCAATGTGGATGCTCCTCAATCACATTTGATCCCGCCACCCCAGCTGGTTGATAGTGTATTTTTAGGTCTTTTTGATCAAGATGTGGTCAAACAACAGCTAGAAACTTGTAAGTTTTCTTATTTAGGTCACATTTCCCTTTTTCATGGGAGACAAATCCTAATTAACTCTGATATTAATTTGAGGCATTTTCAATCTTGGGGGTGATTGATTTCAAACTAATCCTGATTGGAAGAATTTTGTTTCACATAGTATTAAATAGTATGGATGGACTTCGGATGGCATGGAATAAGAAGGTGATCTATCATAGGCCAGGTCGTTTCAAACTGGCAGAATGGGATACACATTTCAACCCATTCACTCATCACCAATTGATAGCCCAAATTTGGATTTGCTTATATAGTATTAATTGGTTTTATTAGAATCCTAAAATCCTTAGTGATCTCTCTTCTTGTGTGGGGACTCCCTTGAATATGGACCAGCATACAATTTATGGGGATTTGGATTCTATTCTTGAGTTCTTGTGGAGGTAAACATGGACTCCAAATTTCTAGACATGGTCAATTTCATTGATAATGATCAGAAGTTTGAAATCAAAATTGAGTCTAAGAAGAAGCCTCCATTATATGACTACTTTAAAATAGTAGGTCATGTTGTCTCCAATTGTAAAAATACTCAATTGTATCAATGGTCTGTTAGAGACTCTACCACTGATAAATTTAATCAATGTAATGTGGTAGGTAAGAAGAACAAGGCCAAGGATCCTACAACTGAAAAGGGGGAGCTCTCTGGAAAGGATCAGTAGGTGTCTAAAGAGCTGGTTGGCCCCCTACCTACTGTATGTACTGGTAGAAACTCCTTCATCCCTCATTCTAATGGAGTTTACGGTGATTATTCATAGATATACATGGATGTTATTAAGTAAGTTTGTAGTTATCTTTCTACTTGAATTAATTTTGTGGAGGATAAGTTGAAAAGTTTTGGCAATGGTACACTTGTAAATGTGGATGCTCCTTTGGTGGCTAGTGTTTCAAGGGAAGGGAATGATAATGAATTGGTTTCTCCAGTGGATGTGGTTCTGTAAAAATCTGAAATTCCCACTATGAAAAAAGGGTTCGACATGGTTGAGTGGGAAGAAGCATTAGAGGCCAGAAGTGCCCCCCACCCCATGCACCACGAGGTGGATGAATCCTCATTGGATGATATGAATCCCACTACTTTTCTGAGTATTTCTGAGTATTTGGCTCACAGAATGCAAACTGGGAGTCTCACCAAGCTCTCTGCCAGTTCCAAAAACTCTTCATGAAAGAAGAAGGCATGGAATAAAAATAGGAAGGCCAACTTCATTTATAAGTCTAGTTCAAAATTAATGTTCATTATTTAAATTTTCAGGGTCTCTCTAATTCTGCTACAGTTAATGAATTGTATAGGAACATTCAGATTCACAATCCGGTGTTACATGGAATTTATGAACCTAAATCCACTTTTTCTTTGGGTTTTTCAGGTTTCAAAAAATATGGTTTTCTTCTAATCACTACTAATGGTTCAACTGATCAAGAGGAAACTCTATGGGTTTTCGCACATGCCTCTATTGGCACAGTCGATATCATTTCCATTAATGGCCAAGTGATCTATTGTTCTTTACAATGGGATTTTGAGAAGTTTATGGGATCTTTTTTATGCTAGAAGTAGATATCAGGACCGTAGAAGGTTGTGACGGGAACTGTGAAAATTAAGAGGCATCTCTTCCCCTTGGTTAGTTGTTGGTGATTTCAATACGATCCTTTGTTCTAGTGAAAAAATGATCCATGTTCATTCTAAAATTTTGCTTAGGGAATTCAAGGAATGTGATGACAGTAATGATCTGAATGATGTCAGTTTGGTTGGTTCTAAGTACACCTAGTATAGAAGATGTCTCAATCGCATGACTTCTAGCAAGCTTGACGGGGCTTTTGTGAACAACATTGCTTTGGATAAATGGGACTCAATTTCTAGCACTAACCTACCCAAAATTTCTTCTGACCATAATCTGATCCTAGTTAGTTTTAAGGGAAGGGGGCTTCACATGCCCCTCCCCTTTAATTTTAACAATGCTATGACATTTCAAAGTGATTATAGTAAGCTGATTGAAAGCTCTTGAAACTGAATGTAAGCTGCTGATTTTCTATTTAAAATGAAAATGCTTAAGTTAAAATTAAAAACTTGGGGAAAAGAGACTTATAGTGAGTTGGAAAATGATATTATTTTTCTTGAATCCTCTCTTCATCAACTTTAAGATGAGGGCCCTAAAGTGGATTTCAATCTGAATTTCTCTAAGGAATCCTTTCTTACTTCTAAACTGAATTCTATCCTTGCTATTAAGGAGAAGGATCTTAAATAGACCTTTAAAATTAAGTGGATACAAGAGGGTGATTAGAATACAAAGTTCCTTAATTCTCTTAATATAATAATAAAGGTTAGTCGAACCTTATCCTTTTTGAAAGCTGATAATCAGATTTTAGACAATATGTGAAATATTATGGATTATATTATTGAGTATTTCACTAGGATTTTAAATGGACCTTATTTGGGTGGAACTATGATGGATGGAATCATTCTCCCACTGGCTACTACCTCTGATAATATCACCCTCACTTCACCTACCCCCCCCCCTTTGGAATTTGAGATTAAGGATGTTGTTTTCAGCCTCAACACCTCTAGTTATCTGGGTTTGGATAGATTCAATAATTTCTTATATCAAAAGTATTGGGATGTCATTAGAGGTGATGTTTACAAGTTAGTCTCCTCTTTCTTTTCTTAGGGGGAACTCCCTCTAGGACTCAATTCTATGTTTATCACTTTTATTCCTAAAGTTGATAATGCTTGTGAGATCCATATTTTCAGGCCAATTTCCTTAGTTAATACAAGTTACAATGTCATAAGAAATATTCTTTCTAACATGCTCTCAAGTATTACATCTAGGATTGTTTCTTGTAACCAATTTGGATTCATCAAAGGAAGATATATCCAAGAGGGTATCTGTTCTACCTTAGAGTGTCTTAATCTACTCAGAAATCATGTAAGAGGAGGAATAATATCCCCCAATATTGACATTAAAAATAATTTTTCACTCTGTATTGTTCTTTTATGTATAAGTTGATTGGAAAATTTGGTTTCAATGACATTTTTATTAGATGGATTTCTTCCCTCTTTGGTTCAGCCCATGTCTCGGTTCTTCTCAATGTCTCACCTAAGGGATACTTTTCTTACTCTTGGGGTGTCTGACAGGGGGATACCCACTCAGTCCTACTCTTATCATTTGCGGAAGATTATCTTAGTAGACTCATTACACACATGGTCTCTCAAGGACAGCCTAATCTGATCCAAGCATCAAGGTCCCATGTTTCCCCTATCATATTTTATATGCTGCTGATATCATTATATCTCTACATGGGGGAATAACAATGTTCGTGTCTTGAAGAAAATATTTCAGCATTATGAAAGTGTCTCTCGTCAGTTTATCAGTTGGGAAAAATATTTCATTCACATAGGGAATAGTTTCAATATTTCTAGGAAGAACTGGATTATTTTGGATTTGGGAATCAAGGAAGGATGTTTTCCTTTTCATTATCTAGGTATATCGTTATGATGGGGGTGTCCTAGAGCTTTTTTTCTCTGAAATTGTGGATAGGGTCAATGGCCAACTATCAACTTTGAAAGGGAAGAGTGTATTTATGGCTGGGAGAATCATTTTGGTGAAGTATGTTATCATTTATAAATTGGTTTACTCATTTAAGGTCTATAAATGGCCAAGGGTTCTTCTCAAACAGTTGAAAACGTCCATCAAGAATTTTACCTTGAGTGGTAACATCCATGAGAGGAAGTTAGTGATTGTTCCCTAGAAGGTCTGTTACAGACCTCTACACTCTGGTGGCATGAGTATAAATAGTATTTCACTCTTTAATGATTACCGTCAAGCGTTCCTAGCCTAGAATATCATTTACAGTAATTCAGAATCGATGGGTTTTCTTAAATCTCAATTTGATAATAATTTTGGCTGGGAAGCAATGATTTCATTATCTCCTCCCTATATCCAGTAGTTAGATCATCATTTCATAATGTTATGACTTGCTCTATATGGATTGTGAACAAGAACTCCAACCTTATGTTCTATCATGATAATTGGATAGGTCATATTCTCTTTGATGGTTTTTAGCCCGCTGTACTGGGCTCAGGTGAGGAGGTCTCTATCAGAAAATTTCTGGATGATCCTCCAGCAACATTACCAGGTGAACTCCATGATATGATTGACAGTTACAATTTTTTCTCCTGCCCTGATTTTCTATCTTGGGAGATAGAAAAAATGGTGTTTTGACTATCAAATTATATTATACGAAATTCCCTCGGGGTCTTATTGATGATTATAAATGGATGTCTATTTTCAATAAAACATGGATTATGACTTCACGCCTAACGCTTATCTTGAAGTTGGTTTATAACAGATTACCCAATGATGATTTTTTCCAGATGTTTGGTTTGTAGAGATGCTCCAGGTGTGTTATGTTCCATCAGCCTTGGGAGGATGTGGAGCATCTATTCCTATATTTTACAATGGTCTCAGCCATATGGAAGCAGGTTTTGGGTGCTTTTGATCTAGACGGGCTCATATTTTCGATATTATAGGCCCCTCTCTGTTGTTGTTCGGTTTTCCAACTCTCCCATCAGGTTCGGTCTATAAATCCCCATCCTTATACCTTACTTAATATTGAATTAAATTTATAATTCACATTGAGGATCTTTTCAAGTTTAGAGTTTTAGAGAATTGGGACATAACTATTACATCTCAAAAGATTACAAAGTAGACACTTCTAATAAGTTTCCATAAATAAAAACTCTTAAAAAGAAACATGTCTAGTTCCATGTTTTAGATAGCATGACTTTTCCTTTATCCCATCCTTGACTGTATTCCACATTATGTCCTGTGAAAAACATTTCAAAAACTTAGGATGAGCATAAAAGGCTCAGTAAGGGATATAAAAGTATGAAATGAAAACATTATTCCATGTATGAAATCATACTTTACTCATAAAACATAATCATTTTAACATACCTCATCAAATCATGAATAAATCAAAGAAATCATAATACATAAAGGTAACTTGAGGCATTCATAAAATTCTTACATAGGGAGTAACCCTCATGGTTACGTTTAGAATACCCATCATAGTATATTCCCTAAATATATTCAGAAAAGCCTTAACATTTAACCCCTTCGCATTTTCCAATGCATTGGAGAGCTATATCGGGATCACCTGCCCTTAGTTTATCATGGAACCACCCATCTTCATAACAATTCCCAAGAACCATAACATAATCATATCACGTAAAACATGCATAAAGCAAACATAACATTTCTACATTTCAATCACAAGATATCAATACAACACATTGATATAATAAAAACATTATGAAAACCATTTTCAATACCAAAATATAATAAAATTAATTTAGGGTATTTATTTTTCATTTTAAAAAAATGTTAGGTTATGGCTTGTAGAGGAAGCCGAAACTCAAATAATGGTCACGGCGGCGGAGAAGTCGTTGTTGCCACATACGTACGACAAAAAAACATTAATTTTGTCATTTAGTAAAACGCTTCATATAAAAAACACTCATTTTGAATAATTATAAAAGTCAAACGGTTTTATACACCGTATAAAAGAAAGTTGGGTATAAAACAAAATATGCCTCAATGAATGGAGATTGAGAGGAAGTCCCTTACCTCGTGTCCGACGTGACTCTATTGCCCTTTAATCTCATGAATGATAAACTTGAGTTAATTTTTACTTGATTAAGAACCTTTTTCAAGTTCATTATTCCTTTTATATCACTTATTACCATGTCATGAACACTATGTAATTATTTAAGTTAATAATGGTCGTTTTAACGATCATTGGTACTTGAGTCAAAAATAAAATCTTTATAATTACAATTTGTTCATGTATCCATTATATCTAGAGTTATATTCATTATGTAGATATAATATATATCATATATATCCACTATATACATTCATTTCTAATATTACATAGTATTTAGAGGTAAGAAATGAAATCCACTGTTCATAGAGACGGTAAGTCATATGTACGCATGAATGCTACTTTCATTTCTATTTTGTATTTTATGGGATGGAATCATAATTACATAAAGGTATATTATAATTCTAGTATAATTTCATATATATTATCATTAACTCCATCCTTTATACGTCCTACATATGGAATTAACGAATTAAAACACCTTGAGGGGGCGGTAGTCCGCACTTCCTAAAATGAAGATATCGTGTATACCCATAACGGAAGACATAAAGGTATACCATAAATGAAAAATACATAAGCTTAAGGAAAACATAAACATATTATATATCATATATAAATATAGTGTCATCTTAACGGCCACCTTTTAATGTGTTAGAAGAATATTGAACAATCATTGTTTCATGAGGCAGAAATTCGCAATCCACGGGAACAGTAGTCTCTTTAACCATTAGATGAAGGTGTGTGTAAGTGTAGGTGTAATACTTCTCATAACAACATCCTAGTATATTTAAGATACTGGTGTTGTTACAAAATAAAGTAATAAAAAGATTTTAGGGGGTTTGAGAAGAAAAATAAAACATAAGAACATAAGAGAAGACACTGCCTTTAAAACAGGTAACGCTTTTTGATTTGAGCTCAAAGGCTTACTTGGAAAGACTTCTGCCCAATGTGAGGCTTGTAGGAGTAATAGAGGGATGTGGAGAGACGAAATGGGTAGGGTTTGGCCGAGCCAAAGGCATGAGAGGTGTGGGTAAGGTGATAGAGGTGGGGGCCTTTTATAAGAGGAGAGGAGGGGTACTCTTGGAAAGTTATAAATGGTTACTTTATTATAAAATGATTTTTGGATTTTAAAGGTCCAAAAATTATATATTTCTAGGATAAGGTGATGTGATTTCTAAATCCACCCATCCAATAGGTTTTTGACAAGTTTAGGTCTTAGATTTTCCATTATCTTTTCATTTTATTTAAATCGTTAAATAATGAGCTAATCGCTGCATCATCATGGCGTCATAAATAATTTAATTTATTTAATGTCTAAAAATTATAAAACAAAATATAATGATGTAGGAAATATTAGTATCTTTCTAATGAATATTTATAGTCAAAATTATTACTTGTATAACCCCATTTAAAAATTGTTTTAGTAAAACAACACATGTTTGTGACATTTTTATTTTAACATTAAAGAAAAAGTTATTAATGTCATTTTCCTACCAAAGTGTCTCCATGGGGTCCCCAAGTTGACCCATGGATTTTTTGGGTCGTCCATGACACATCCAATAAGAGTAGGACATGTGTCAAGTTCATTTCATATTATTAAAACATTATTTTTACCTTAAATTACACTAATTACATCTTATCCCAATTAAAAACATAAAAGTTACTATTCACCAAAAAAATAGGTGGTAAAATATCATTTAAATGAAAAATCTGTTTTTTAAGTACCACTTAGTGGTTTCACTATTCATCAAAAATTGAAGTTTTTCAGAAAAATACCAAAACATCACCCTAAGATATATTTGATATTCCAAATTCAAAAATGATGTCTATTTTACAAAATTCAAAACATATAAGTTACATTAATTAATTTAATAATTAATTCCCGATGTCAGAACAAATAGCGTGTTTTTATGAAACAATATATATCAAAAGATTGACACTAGTTTAAGTCCAATTTCAAAGTAAAATTAATTCCAACGACCACTATTGGATTAAATGATAAAAACATATTCTAATATCACTATAAAACCAATTCAAAAGATAATATAATCATATAAATAAATTAGATTAAAAAGGGGTTTTGTATTAAAATACAACATTTTTCATTATTCATTAAAAAAATTAAACTTTATCTGAAAAATACCAAAAATTTGCACAAAGTAAAATTTGATGTCCCGATTCTAAAGAAGAATTTTATTTAGTACAAAAGAATGTATAAGTGTGACCAAAACTATGTTTAATGGCGGTTCGTCATCAAAAGGCGATAAGTGGACCTTTAGTGAAAATTAGAGTATCTATGCCTAAAATTGAATTCTTTTAGTATTTTAATCCTTTATCCTTTATTGGATAAATTTAAAAACATTTAACAATCATATACAATTATATTTTAGTTATTTCTATTCATTCCTGCCAATACAACGACTACGTGTTAACTACCATTTAAAATAATATTATTTTATTACTAGTGTGCAACGTAAGATTTCAAAGAAACTCTTTGTTTCATATCGGGTACGCTATCGAACATAGCAACCCATTTAAAGTAAAATTAATATTTAGTTCATTAATATTAATAAATATGAAAATGTTTTATTCATTATTTACCTGGGATGTTACATCCTTCTGCCCTTTTGGGAATTCTGTCCTCGAAATTTTATTCACTTATCAAAATAAGTGGAGGTATTTATCCCTCATTACATTTTAATATTCCCACGTTGCCTCTTCAAGCATATGGTTTTTTCACAAAACCTTTACCTGGTGAATTACCTTATTTCGCAACACTTTCTCTATTCGGTCAAGAATCTGGACTGGTTGTTCTTCATAAGAGAGATTCTCTTCCAAATGGACTACCTCTGGCCTCAAAATAGGAGATGGATCTGGAATATACTTTCTCAATATCAAAACATGAAAAAAATTGTCTACCTGAGATAAACTCAGAGGTAAAGCCACTCGGTAAGAAACTTATCCAACTCTCTCCATAATTTCATATGGTCCAATGAACCTTGGCCTCAACTTTCCTTTCTTACTAAATCGCATCACACTTTTCCAAGGTGAAACTTTGAGAAAAACATGATCACCTATGTCGAAAGATAGATCCTTCCTCATGTTGTCTGCATAACTTTTCTGTCTGTTCTGAGCTGTTCTCATGTGTTTCTGAATAAACTGAACTTTTTCTGCCATATCTTCTACCAATTATGGTCCCATCCGCTTACTCTCACCCACTTTATCCCAAAAAGCTGGAGTTCGACACTGCTTCCCATATAATGCCTCAAACAGTGCCATCTGTATACTGGAATGAAAACTGTTATTATATGAAAATTCAACCAAAGAAAGATGTTGGTCCTAACTTCCCTGATAATCCATCAAACAAGCACCTAGCATATCCTCCAATGTCTGAATTGTTCGTTCTGACTGCCCATCTGATTGAGGATGAAAATCTGTACTAAAATTTAATTCAGTACCCAATGACTTTTGAAAGCCTTTCCAAAAGTTAGAAGTAAATCTGGGATCACGATCAGATACAATGGATAGGGGAACTCCATACAACCTGACTATCTCTTTAAGATACAATCGAGAAATTTGATCTAGAGAGAAAGTGTCTCGAATAGGAAGTAAATGAGCAGATTTAATCAAGCGATCAACAATAACCCACATTGCATTATTACCTAGAGATGTATTTGGTAATCCCACAACAAAGTCCATGGATATATTTTCCCATTTCCACTCTGGAACTGTTAAAGGATGAAGCATCCCTTTCGGTAACTTCCGCTCTACTTTAACCTGCTGACAAGTCAAACATTTCACAGTAAAATCAGCAATATCTCTTTTCATTCCATCCCACCAGTAATACTCCCGCAGATCTCTGTACATCTTAGTACTACCAGGATGAACTGAAAACAGAGAACTATGAGCTTCATATAACAACTCTCTCTTCAACTGTGAATCACCAGGCACACATAATCTCTTCCAAAACCTCAAAACACAATCATTGTCAATATTAAATTCAGGCAACATACCCTTCTGAACTAGCTCGACCTTTTTCTGTAATCCACTGTCTTTCTTATGCGCTTTCTTAATTCTGTCCGATAGAGATGATCTCACTGATACCTAAAACAAAACAGAAGAAATTCCTGCACCAACAACTTCTATGAAAAAGTTCATAAAACCAAAAACCAAAGGATCTCGTTCCAAACATAGCATGGTTAATGAAGCATTACTTTTTCGACTCAAAGCATCAGCCACTTTATTTACTTTTCCGAGATGGTAATGAATTGTAAAATCATAATCATTGATTAATTCTAGCCATCTCCTCTGTCTCATGTTCAATTCTTTCTGAGTGAATATATACTTTAAACATTTGTGATCAGTATATATTTCACACTTTACTCCATACAAATGATGCCTCCAAATTTTTAGAGAAAAAACAACAGCAGCTAATTCCAAGTCATGTGTAGGGTAATTTACCTCATGAGTTTTCAACTGACGTGAAGCATATGCAATTACCTGATCATTCAGCACAAGGACACAGCCATGTCCCTTCAACGAAGCATCACTGTATATAACAAACTCACCATTCCTAGAAGGAAGTGCCAAAATTGGAGCATTCACCAATATTCTTTTCAACTCCTGAAAACAATCATCAAATTATTTTGTCCAGATAAACTTAACACCCTTCCGAGTTATCTCAGTCATTTGACTAGATAACCGTGAAAACCTTTCAACAAATATTCGGTAGTAACCTGCCAAACCAAGAAAACTATGGATCTCGGTTACATTTGTGGGTCTTAGCCATTCTTCAACAACTTTTGTTTTTGCAGGATCCATAGTTATTCCACCTTTAGAAACAATATGACCAAGGAAAGAAATTTGTTGCAACCAAAACTCACACTTTCTGAATTTCCCATACAATTTCTTTTCTTTTAAGGTTTGAAAAATAACCCTTAAATTTATTTCATGCTCCTCTTTACTTTTAGAAAACACCAAAATATCATCAATGAAAACAACCACAAACTTATCCAAGAACTCATGGAAAATTCTATTCATAAAGTCCATGAATATAGTAGGTGCATTGGTTAGCCCAAAATGCATTACTAAAAATTCATAATGGCCATATCTTGTACAAATCGCGGTCATAGGAATATCTTCTTCCTTTACCTTCAACTAATGGTGCCCCGATCTCAGGTCAATCTTTGAAAAAAACTGAGCTCCCTAGAGCTGATCAAACAAATCATCGGTATGAGGCAAAAGATATTTGTTCTTAATAGTGATGTTATTCAAGGATCTATAATCAATGCAAAGTCTTATTGAACCATCTTTCTTTTTAACAAATATAACAGGAGCACCCCAGGGTGATATGCTAGGTCGAATGAAACCTTTCTCTAATAAATCTTTCAATTACTCCAACTCTAAAAGTTCAGTTTGAGCCATTCAATAAGGGGGTTTTGAAATTGTATTAGCATCAGGAACTAAGTCAAGAGTAAATTCAACTTCCCGATCTGGTATTATTCCAGGAAACTCATCAGGAAAAACATCAGGATACTCATTTACCACTGGAACATCATTAATCTGAACAGTTCCCTTGTTTTCAATAATATGTACAAGGTAACATTCATTTCCATCTTTTATAAGTTTCTCGGCCTCTTGATATGTTATCAACAGTAAGGGTTCATTCTTGTACACAAACTGAAAGTCTTTCTGAAAAAAAACTTCTTTAGCTCTACAGTCAATTTTAGCATGGTAAATAGAGAGCCAATCCATACCCAGGATAACATCAAACTCTACTAGAGGTAAAACAATAAGGTTTTCAAGTAGATTCTTTCCACTGATAAGGATAATAAGATTCTTATAAATTCTTTTTTCCTCAACATTTCCCCCAGGTAATTTTACCACAAGTTCAGGATTCATTTTTTGAGATGGTATTCCCATTTTACTAGAAAGGTTTTTTGAGATAAAAGAATGTGTAGACCCTGAATCAAACAACACACTGGCATAATCTGAAAAAACAAAGTACCTAATACAACTTCATTTGATGGCCCGACATCTGCTGAAGTAGTTGCAAAGGATTTCATCACCCCTTTCTACTTGTAGTCTAACTACTTCCCATCACTCAAGATCTTTGTCGGACACTCGTTTGCATAGTGACCCATCTCATTGCACTTAAAACATTTCACTAACTATAAATCAAATTTGGACTTACCATCACCTTGATCTTTTTCAGTGCAATCACGAGCCTTATGTCCAATCTTAACACATCGGTAGAACTTTCCAGAATTAATAAAACATTCCCCAGCATGCCTTTTACCTCATTTATCACAAACTGGAAACTTAGTTTTCTTACCGTCAGACCTTTTTGAATAATTCTTTCCTTTCTCCTACCACCTCGGTCTCTTCTTCTGTTGGTTGTTATAGAACACTTGATCCTCGGCAAACTCTATTTCCACCTTCTCAGCATATCGAACAAGATTTTCATAAATTTTGAACTCACGAGAATCTAAAGCCCTTCGATATTTTGGCTTTAATCCCGAGTAAAAACGATTGATTTTACTATCAAGGTCTAAGATAAAATTTGGATCATACCTTGCCAATCGAGTGATCCTTTCTTCATAGGCAGCCACTAAGTCTTCATCTTGCCTCAATTCTAGGAATTTATTTTCCATCCTAAGTCGAACAGCCTTTGGAAAATACTTCTCAAGAAACATACCTTTGAATTCATCCCAGTCAAGATCATTAATCTCATCAGCGTCCCTGATATTTTTAACCATCGACCACCACAGATCTGTTTCACCCTCCAAACGGTAAATAGAAATACTATCCTTTTGATTGTTTTAACACCCCATGACATCAAAAATCTTCTCCAATGCTTTAATCCACCCTTCAGCTAGCACAGGGTCAGATGATCCTCTAAATGATGGGAGATGTTGCCTCATTAAATGTTCCACCATTGACATGTTCCTCTGTGGTTGATCAGGCTGATCTCGTGCATGGATACCGCCTCCATTTATTGCTTGATTCAACTGTGCCATTACTAAAACAAACTGTTTAGTTCCCATTCTGACCATCTCAGGATGCTGATTCGGAAGGTTATTTCCTTCTGTATGCCTTCCTATCACTGCTTCCCTATTTCTTGTGTGGAAAACCATTCTGAACAAACATGTCTTAGATGAAGCAACATGGTAATCTTAAACTTCTATATCATTTCAATTTGACCATTAAAAAAAATTTTATATAATATTTTAATCTAATTCTAACACCTAAAGTTATATAAACTGACCTCTGATACCAACTATAAAGCCCCAGCCTTATACCTTACTTAATATTGAATTAAATGAATAATTCACATTGAGGATCTTTTCATGTTTAGAGTATTAGAGAATTAGGACATAACTATTACATCTCAAAAGATTACAAAGTAGACACTTCTACTAAGTTTCCATAAAATAAAAACTCTTAAAAAAACATGTCTAGTTCCATGTTTTAGATAGCATGACTTTTCCTTGATCCCATCCTTGACCCTATTCCACATTAAGTCCTGTGAAAAACATTTCAAAAACTTGGGATTAGCATAAAAGGCTCAGTAAGGAATATAAAAGTACGAAATGAAAACTTTAGTCCATGTATTAAATCATACTTTACTCATAAAACATAAGCATTTTAACATAACTCATCAAATCATGAATAAATCATAGAAATAATAAGACATAAAGGTAACTTGATGCATTCATAATATTCTTACATAGGGAGTAACCCTCATGGTTACGTTTTCATACCCATCACAGTATATTCCCTAAATCTCTTCGGAGAAACCTTAACGTTTAACTCCTTATTATTAACCAATGCATTAGAGAGCTATATCGGGCTCACCTGCCCTTAGTTTATCACAGAACCACCCATCTTCATAACAATTTTCAAGAAGCATAACATAATCGTATCACGTAAAACATGCATAAAGGAAACATAACATTTCCAAATTTCAATCAAAAGATATCAATACAACACATTGATATAATAAAAACATTATGAAAACCATTTTCAATACCAAAATAAAATAAAAGTAATACATGGTATTTATTTTTCATTTTAAAAAAAAGTTAGTTTATGGCTTTTAGAGAAAGACGAAACTCAAATAATGGTCACGGCGGCGGAGAAGTCGTTGTCGCCACATACGTACGACAAAAAAACATTCCTTTTGTCGTTTAGTAAAATGCTTCATATAAAAAAATATTCCTTTTGAATAAGCGTAAAAGTAAAAGGGGTTTATACACCGTATAAAAGAATGTTGTGTATAAAACAAAATATGCCTCAATGAATGGAGATTGAGATGAAGTCCCTTACCTCGTGTTCGAAGTGACACGATTTCTCTTTAATCTCTTGAATAATAAACTTGAGTTAATTTATACTTTCTTAAGAACCTTTTTCAAGTTCATTATTCCTCTTATATCAGTTATTACCATGTCATGAACAATGTGTAATTATTTAAGTTAATAACGGTCGTTTAAACGATCATTGGTACTTGAGTCAAAAATAAACTCTTTATAATTGAAATTTTTTCATATATCTATTATATTCAGAGTTATATTCATTATGTAGATATCATATATATCATATATATCCAGTATATACATGCATTTATAATATTACATAACATTTAGAGGTAAGAAATGAAATGCACCGTTCATGGAGACGGTAAGTCGTACGTACGCATGAACGCTACTTTCATTTCTATTTCGTATTTTATGGAATGGAATCATAATGAAACAAAGGTATATTATAATTACAGTATAATTTCATATATAATATCATTAACTCCATCCTTTATACATCCCACATATGGCATTAACGAATCAAATCACTTTGAGGGGGCGGTAGTCTGCACTTCCTAAAATGATGATATCGCGTATACCCATAATAGAAGCCATAAAGGTATTACATAAATGAAAAATAAAGAAGCTTAAGGAAAACATAAACATATTATATATCATATATAAATATAGTGTCATCTTAATGTCCACATTTTAAGGTGTTAGAAGAATATTGAACAATCATCGTTTCGTGATGCAGAAATCTGTCATCCACGGAAACAGTATGCTCTTTAACCATTAGATGAAGGTGTGTGTAAGTTTAGATCTAATCCCTCTCATAACAACATCCTAGTATATTTAATATACTGGTTTTGTTACAAAATAAAGGAATAAAAAGATTTTAGGGGGTTCGAGAAGCAAAATAAAACATAAGAACACAAGAGAAGACACTGCCTTTAAAACGGGTAACTCTTTTTGATTTGAGCTCAAAGGCTTCCTTGGAAAGACTTCTGCCCAATGTGAGGCTTGTAGGAGTAAGAGAGGGATGTGGAGAGACGAAATGGGTAGGGTTTGGCTGATCCAAAGGCATGAGAGGTATGGGTAAGGTGGTAGAGGTGGGGGCCTTTTATAAGAGGAGAGAAGGGGCACTCTTGGAAAGTTATAAATGGTTACTTTATTATAAAATGATTTTCGGATTTTAAAGGTACCAAAATTATATATTTCGAGGTTAAGGTGATAGGATTTCGAAATCCACCCATCCAATAGGTTTTTGACATGTGTAGGTCTTAGATTGTTCATTATATTTTTATTTTATTTAAATCGTTAAATAATGAGCTAATCGCTGCATCATCATGGTGTCATAAATAATTTAATTTATTTAATGTCTAAAAATTATAAAAAATATATAATTATGTAGGAAATATTATTATCTTTCTAATGAATATTTATAGTCAAAATTATGACTTGTATAACCCCATTTAAATTTTTTTTAGTAAAACAACACATGTTTGTGACATTTTTATTTTAACATTAAATAAAAAGTTATTAATGTCATTTTCCTACCAAAGTGGCTCCATGGGGTCCCCAATTTGTCCCATGGATTTTCTGGGTCGTCCATGACACATCCAATAAAGTTAGTAATTGTGTCAAGGTCATTTCATATTATTAAAACATTATTTTTACTTTAAATTACACTAATTACCTCTAATCCCAATTAAAAACATAAAAATTACTATTCACCAAAAAAATTATTTTAATCCCATTGAACCATATTTTACTTCTTAATGACAACCATGTATGTCGAATTTTTGAAATGCAAAACATAGAGGTGGTAAAATTTCATTTAAATGAAAAATCAATTTTTGAAGTACCACTTAGTGGTTTCACTATTCATCGAAAATTGAAGTTTTTCAGAAAAATACCAAAACATCACCCTAAGATATATTTGATATTAAAAATTAAAAAATGATGTCTATTTTACAAAATTCAAAACATATAGGTTACATTAATTAATTTAATAATTAATTCCCGATGTCAGAACAAATAGCGTGTTTTTATGAAACAATATATATCAAAAGATTGACACTAGTTTAAGTCCAATTTCAAAGTGAAATTAATTCCAATGACTACTATTGGATTAAATGGTAAAAATATATTCTAATTTCACTTTAAAACCAATTCAAAAAATAATATAATCATATAAATAAATTAGATTAAAAAGTTGATTTAAATTAAAATACAACATTTTTCACTATTCATTAAAAAAATTTAAACTTTATCGGAAAAATACCAAAACTTTGCACAAAGTAAAATTTGATGTCCCGATTCTAAAGAATAATTTTATTTGGTAAAAAAGAATGTATAAGTTTGACCAAAACTATATTTAATGGCAGTTTTCCATCAAAAGGCGATAAGTGGACCTTTAGTGAAAATTAGAGTATCTATGGCTAAAATTGAATTCTTTTTGTATTTTAATCCTTTATCCTTTATTTGATAAATTTAAAAACACTTAACAAACATATACAATCATATTTTAGTTATTATTATTCATTCCCACCAATACAACGGCTACGTGTTAACTACCATTTAAAATAATATTATTTTATTACTAGTGTGCAACGTAACATTTCAAAGAAACTCTTTGTTGCGTATCGGGTTCGCTATCGAACATAGAAACCCCTTTAAAGTAAAATTAATATTTAATTCGTTAATATTAATAAATATGAAAATGTTTTATTCATTATTTACCTGGGATGTTACATCCGTCCGCCCTTTTGGGAATTGTGTCCTCGCAATTTTATTCACTTATCAAAATAAGTGGAGGTATTTATCCCTCATTGCATTTTCATATTCCCACGTTGCCCCTTCAAGCATATGGTTTTTTCACAAAACCTTTACCTGGTGAATTACCTTATTTCACAACACTTTCTCTCTTCGGTTAAGAATCTGGACTGGTTGTTCTTCATAAGAGAGATTCTCTTCCAACTGAACTACCTCTGGGCTCAAAACATGAGATGGATCTGGAAAACACTTTCTCAATATCGAAACATGAAAAAAATTGTCTTCCTGAGATAAACTCAGAGGTAAATCCACTCGGTAAGTAACTGATCCAACTCTCTCCATAATTTCATATGGTCCAATGAACCTTGGACTCAGCTTTCCTTTCTTACCAAATCGCATCACACTTTTCCAAGGTGAAACTTTGAGAAAAACATGATCACCTATGTCGAAAGATAGATCCTTCCTCCTGTTGTCTGCATAACTTTTCTGTCTGTTATGAGATGTTCTCATGTGTTTCTGAATCAACTGAACTTTTTCTGCCATCTCTTCTACCAATTATGGTCCCATCAGCTTCCATTCACCCACTTCATCCCAAAAAGCTGGAGTTCGACACCACTTCCCATATAATGCCTCAAATGGTGCCATCTGTATACTGGAATAAAAACTGTTATTATATGAAAATTCAACCAAAGAAATATGTTGGCCCCAACTTCCCTGATAATCCATCAAACAAGCACATATCATATCCTCCAAAGTCTGAATTGTTCGTTCTGACTGCCCATATGATTGAGGATGAAAAGCTGTACTAAAATTTAATTCAGTACCCAACGACTTCTGAAGGCCTTTCAAAAAGTTAGAAGTAAATCTGGGATCATGATCAGATACAATGGATAGGGTAACTCCATGAAACCTAACTATCTATTTAAGATACAATCGAGAATGTTGATCTAGAGAGAAAGTGTCTCGAATATGAAGGAAATGAGCAGATTTAGTCAAGCGATCAACAATAACCCACATTGCATTATTACCTAGAGATGTATTTGGTAATCCCAAAACAAAGTCCATAGATATATTTTCCCATTTCCACTCTGGAACTGGTAAAGGCTGAAGCATCCCTTTCGGTAACTTCCTCTCTGCTTTAACCTACTGACAAGTCAAAAACTTCATAGTAAAATCAGCAATATCTATTTTCATTCCATCCCACCAGTAATACTCCCGCAGATCCTTGTACATATTAGTACTGCCAGGATTAACTGAAAACGGAGAACTATGAGCTTCATATAACAACTCTCTCTTCAACTGTGAATCACCAGGCACACATAATCTCTTCCAAAACCTCAAAACACAATCATTGTCAATATTAAATTCAGGCAACATACCCTTCTGAACTAGCTCTACCTTTTTCTGCAACCCACTGTCTTTCTTATGCGCCTTCTTAATTCTGTCTGATAGAGATGATCTCACTGATACCTAAAACAAAACAGAATAAATTACTGCACCAACAACTTCTATGCCAAAGTTCATAAAACCAAAAACCAAAGGATCTTGTTCCAAACGTAGCATGGTTAATGAAGCATTACTTTTTCGACTCAATGCATCAGCCACTTTATTTTCTTTTCCCAGATGGTAATGAATTGTACAATCATAATCATTGATTAATTCTAGCCATCTCCTCTGTCTCATGTTAAATTCTTTCTGAGTGAATATATACTTTAAACATTTATGATCCGTATATATTTCACACTTTACTCCATACAAATGATGCCTCCAAAGTTTTAGAGAAAAAACAAAAGCAGCAAATTCCAAGTCATGTGTAGGGTAATTTACCTCATGAGTTTTCAACTGACGTGAAGCATATGCAATTACCTGATCATTCTGCATAAGGACACAACCATTTCCCTTCAACGAAGCATCACTGTATATAACAAACTCACCATTCCTAGAAGGAAGTGCCAAAACTGGAGCATTCACCAATATTCTTTTCAACTCCTGAAAACAATCATCATATTATTTTGTCCAGATAAACTTAACACCCTTCCAAGTTATCTCGGTCATTGGACTAGATAACTGTGAAAACTTTTCAACAAATCTTCGGTAGTAACCTGCCAAACCAAGAAAACTACAGAACTCGGTTACATTTGTGGGTCTTATCCATTCTTCAACAACTTTTGTTTTTTCAGGATCCACAGTTATTCCACCTTTAGAAACAATATGACCAAGGAAAGAAATTTGTTGCAACCAAAACTCACACTTTCTGAATTTCCCATACAATTTCTTTTCTTTTAAGGTTTACAAAATAACCCTTAAATTTATTTCATGCTCCTCTTTACTTTTACAAAACACCAAAATATCATCAATGAAAACAACCACAAACTTATCCAAGAACTCATGGAAAATTCTATTCATAAAGTCCATGAATACAGCAGGTTCATTGGTTAGCCCAAAAGGCATTACTACAAATTTATAATGGCCATATCTTATAAAAAACGCGGTCTCAGGAATATCTTCTTCCTTTACCTTCAACTGATGGTGCCTCGATCTCAGGTAAATATTTGAAAAAAACTGAGCTCCCTGGAGCTGATCAAACAAATCATAAATATGAGGCAAAGTATATTAGTCCTTAATAGTGATGTTATTCAAGGATCTATAATCAATGCAAAGTCTCATTGAACCATCTTTCTTTTTATCAAATATAACAGGACCACCCCAGGGTGATGTACTAGGTCGAATGAAACCTTTCTCTAATAAATCATGCAATTTCTCCAACTCTAAAAGTTCAGTTTGAGCCATTCGATAAGGGGGTTTTGAAATTGGATTAGCGTCAGGAACTAAGTCAAGAGTAAATTCAACTTCCCGATCTGGTATTATTCAAGGAAACTGATCAAGAAAAACATCAGGATACTCATTTACCACTGGAACATCATTAATCTGAATAGTTCCCTTGTTTTCAATGATATGTACAAGGTAACATTCATTTCCATCTTTTACAAGTTTCTCGGCCTCTTGATATGTTATCAACAGTAAGGGTTCATTCTTGTACAAAAACTGAAATTCTTTCTGAAAAGAAACTTCTTTAGCTCTACAGTCAATTTTAGCATGGTAAATAGAGAGCCAATCCATACCTAGGATAACATCAAACTCTACTAGAGGTAAAACAATAAGGTTTTCAAGTAGGTTCTTTCCACTGATAAGGATAGGAAGATTCTTATAAATTCTTTTTGCCTCAACATTTCCCCCAGGTGTTTTTACCACAAGGTCAGGATTCATTTTTTGAGATGGTATTCCCATTTTACTAGAATGGTTTTTCGAGATGAAAGAATGTGTAGACCCCGAATCAAACAACACACTGGAATAATCTGAAAAAACAAACAAAGTACCTGATACAACTTCATTTGATAGCCCGACATCTGCTGAAGTAGTTGCAAAGGATTTCATCACCCATTTCTGCTTGTAGTCAAACTACTTCCCATCACTCAATCTCTTTGTCGGACACTCGTTTGCATAGTGACCCATCTCATTTCACTTAAAACATTTCACTAACTATAAATCAAATTTGGACTTACCATCACCTTGATCTTTTTTAGTGCAATCACGATCCTTATATCCAATCTTAACACATCGGTAGCACTTTCCAGAATTCATAAGACATTCCCCTGCATGCCTTTTACCACATTAATCAAAAACTAGAAACTTAGTTTTCTTACCGTCAGACCTTTTTGAATAATTCTTTCCTTTCTCCTGCCACCTCGGTCTCTTCTTCTGCTGGTTGTTATAGAACACTTGATCATCGGCAAACTCTATTTCCACCTTCTCAGCACATTGATCAAGATTTTCATAAATTTTGAACTCACGATAATATAAAGCCCTTCGATATTTTGGCTTTAATCTTGAGTAAAAACGATTGATTTTACTGTCAAGGTCTCGGATAAAATTTGGAGCATACCTTTCCAATCGGGTGATCCTTTCTTCATAGGCAGCCACTAAGTCTTCATCTTGCCTCAATTCCAGGAATTTGTTTTCCATACTAAGTCAAACAGCCTTTGGAAAATATTTCTCAAGAAACATACCTTTGAATTCATCACAGTCAAGAGCATCAATCTCATCAGTGTCCCTTATATTTTTAACCATCGACCACCACAGATCTGCTTCACCCTCCAAATAGTAAATAGAAAGACTATCCTTTTGATTGTTTGAACACCCCATGACATCTAAAATCTTCTAAAATGCTTTAATCTACCCTTCAGCAAGCACAGGGTCAGATGATCCCTTGAATGATGGGGGATGTTGCCTCATTAAATGTCCCACCACAGACATGTTCCTCTACGATTGATCTGGTTGATCTCGTGCATGGATACCGCCACTATTTATTGCTTGATTCAACTATGCCATTACTAAAACAAACTGTTTAGTTACAATTCTGACCATCTCAGGATGCTGATTCGGAAGGTTATTTCCTTCTGTATGCCTTCCTAGCACTGCTTCCCTATTTCCTGTGTGGAAAACCATTCTGAACAAACATGTCTTAGATGAAGCAACATGGTAATCTTAAAATTCTATATCATTTCAATTTGACCATTAAAAAAATATTTTTGGATAATAATTTAATCTAATTCTAACACCTAAAGTTATCTAAACTGACCTCTGATACCAACTATAAAGCCCCGGCCTTATACCTTACTTAATATTGAATTAAATGAATAATTCACATTGAGGATCTTTTCATGTTTAGAGTTTTATAGAATTAGGACATAACTATTACATCTCAAAAGATTACAAAGTAGACACTTCTACTAAGTTTCCATAAAATAAAAACTCTTAAAAAGAAACATGTCTAGTTCAATGTTTTAGATAGCATGACTTTTCCTTGATCCCATCCTTGACCCTATTCCACATTAATTCCTGTGAAAAACATTTCAAAAACTTGGGAGTAGCATAAAAGGCTCAGTAAGGGATATAAAAGTACGAAATGAAAACATTAGTCCATGTATTAAATCATACTTTACTCATAAAACATAATCATTTTAACATAACTCATCAAATCATGAATAAATCATATAAATCATAAGACATATAGGTAACTTGAGGCATTCATAATATTCTTACATAGGGAGTAAACCCCATGGTTTCGTTTGCATACCCATCACAGTATATTCCCTAAATCTCTTCGGATAAACCTAAACGTTTAACTCCGTCATGTGACCCAATGCATTGGAGAGCTATATCAGGATCACCCGCCCTTAGTTTATCACAGAACCACCCGTCTTCATAACATTGCCCAAGAAGCATAACATAATCGTATCACGTAAAACATGCATAAAGGAAACATAACATTTCCACATTTCAATCACAAGATATCAATACAACACATTGATATAATATAAAACATTATGTAAACCATTTTCAATACCAAAATAATATAAAGGTAATACATGGTATTTATATTTCATTTTAAAAAAAAGTTAGGTTATGGCTTGTAGAGGAAGACAAAACTCAAATAATGTTCACGGCGGCGGAGAAGTCATTGTCACCGCATACGTACGACAAAAAAACATTCCTTTTCTCATTTAGTAAAATGATTCATATAAAAAAAGTCTCCTTTTGAATAAGAGTAAAAGTCAAAGGGGTTTATACACCGTATAAAAGAATGTTGTGTATAAAACAAAATATGCCTCAATGAATGGA
Organism: Viscum album; assembly: GCA_963277665.1. Classification (NCBI taxonomy): domain Eukaryota; kingdom Viridiplantae; phylum Streptophyta; class Magnoliopsida; order Santalales; family Viscaceae; genus Viscum; species Viscum album. Next base: position 615,843,882 of record OY728155.1, on the reverse strand, counting down.
GATTGAGACGAAGTCCCTTACCTCATGTCCGACGTGACTCGATTTCTCTTTAATCTCCTGAATAATAAACTTGAGTTAATTTATACTTTCTTAAGAACCATTTTCATGTTCATTATTCCTTTTATATCACTTATTACCATGTCATGAACACTATGTAATTATTTAAGTTAATAACGGTCGTTTTAACGATCATTGGTACTTGAGTCAAAAATAAACTCTTTATAATTGAAATTTTTTCATGTATCCATTATATTAAGAGTAATATTAATTATGTAGATATCATATATATCATATATATCCATTATATACATTCAATTATAATATTACATAACATTTAGTGGTAAGAAATGAAATGCACCGTTCATGGAGACGGTAAGTCGTACGTACGCATGAACGCTACTTTCATTTCTATTTCGTATTTTATGGAATGGAATCATAACGACATAAAGGTATATTATAATTACAGTATAATTTCATATATAATATCATTAACTCCATCCTTTATACATCCCACATATGGCATTAACGAATCAAATCACTTTGAGGGGGCGGTAGTCCTCACTTCCTAAAATGATGATATCGCGTATACCCATAATAGAAGCCATAAAGGTATGCCATAAATGAAAAATACAGAAGCTTAAGGAAAACATAAACATATTATATATCATATATAAATATAGTGTCATCTTAATGTCCACCTTTTACGGTGTTAGAATAATATTGAACAATCATCGTTTCGTGATGCAGAAATCCGTTATCCACGGAAACAGTATGCTCTTTAACCATTAGATGAAGGTGTGTGTAAGTTTAGATCTAATACCTCTCATAACAACATCCTATTATATTGAATATACTGGTTTTGTTACAAAATAAAGGAATAAAAAGATTTTAGGGGGTTCGATAAGCAAAATAAAACATAAGAACACAAAGAAGACACTGCCTTTAAAACGGGTAACTCTTTTTGATTTGAGCTCAAAGGATTTCTTGGAAAAACTTCTTCCCAATGTGAGGCTTGTAAGAGTAAGAGAGGGATGTGGAGAGACGAAATGGGTAGGGGTTGGACGAGCCAAAGGCATGAGAGGTGTGGGTAAGGTGGTAGAGGTGGGGGCCTTTTATAAGAGGAGAGGAGTGGCACTCTTGGAAAGTTATAATTGGTTACTTTATTATAAAATGATTTTCGGATTTTAAAGGTCCCAAAATTATATATTTCGAGGATAAGGTGACAGGATTTCGAAATCCACCCATCCAATAGGTTTTTGACAAGTGTAGGTCTTATATTTTTCATTATCTTTTCATTTTATTTAAATCGTTAAATAATGAGCTAATCGCTGCATCATCATGTTGTCATAAATAATTTAATTTATTTCATGTCTAAAAATTATAAAAAAATATCATGATGTAGGAAATATTATTATCTTTCTAATGAATATTTATAGTCAAAATTATGACTTGTATAACCCCATTTAAAATTGTTTTTAGTAAAACAACACATGTTTGTAACATTTTTATTTTAACATTAAATAAAAAGTTATTAATGTCATTTTCCTACCAAAGTAGCTCCATGGGGTCCCCAAGTTGACCCATGGATTTTATGGGTCGTACATGACACATCCAATAAGGTTCGGACATGTGTCAAGGTCATTTCATATTATTAAAACATTATTTTTACCTTAAATTACACTAATTACCTCTAATCCCAATTAAAAACATAAAAGTTACTATTCACCAAAAAATTATTTTAATCCCATTGAACCACATTTTACTTCTTAATGACAACCATGTATGTTGAATTTTTGAAATTCAAAACACAGAGGTGGTAAAATTTCATTTAAATGAAAAATCCGTTTTTTAAGTACCACATAGTAGTTTCACTATTCATCAAAAATTGAAGTTTTTCAAAAAAATACCAAAACATCACCCTAAGATATATTTGATATTAAAAATTCAAAAATTATTTCTATTTTACAAAATTCAAAACATATAAGTTACATTAATTAATTTAATAATTAATTCCCGATGTCAGAACAAATAGCGTGTTTTTATGAAACAATATATATCGAAAGATTGACACTAGTTTAAGTCCTATTTCAAAGTGAAATTAATTACAACGACCACTATTGGATTAAATAGTAAAAATATATTCTAATTTCACTTTAAAACAAATTAAAAAGATAATATAATCATATAAATAAATTAGATTAAAAAGAGGTTTTGAATTAAAATACAACATTTTTCACTATTCATTAAAAAAAATTAAACTTTATCGGAAAAATACCAAAAATTTGCACAAAGTAAAATTTGATGTCCCGATTATAAAGAAGAATTTTATTTGGTACAAAATAATGTATAAGTGTGACCAAAACTATATTTAATGGCGGTTCTCCATCAAAAGGCGATAAGTGGACCTTTAGTGAAAATTAGAGTATCTATGCCTAAAATAGAATTCTTTTCGTATTTTAATCCTTTATCCTTTATTGGATAAATTTAAAAACATTTAACAAACATATACAATCATATTTTAGTTATTTATATTCATTCCCGCCAATACAATGGCTACGTGTTAACTACCATTTAAAATAATACTATTTTATTACTAGTGTGCAACGAAAGATTTCAAAGAAACTCTTTGTTGCGTATCGGGTACGCTATCGAACATAGCAACCCCTTTAAAGTAAAACTAATATTTAATTCGTTAATATTAATAAATATGAAAATGTTTTATTCATTATTTACCTGGGATGTTACATCCTTCCGCCCTTTTGGGAATTGTGTCCTCGTAATTTTATTTACTTATCAAAATAAGTGGAGGTATTTATCCCTCATTGCATTTTCATATTCCCACGTTGCCTCTTCAAGCATATGGTTTTTTCACAAAACCTTTACCTAGTGAATTACCTTATTTCGAAACACTTTCTCTCTTCGGTCAAGAATCTGGACTGGTTGTTCTTCATAAGAGAGATTCTCTTCCAACTGAACTACCTCTAGGCTCAAAACATGAGATGGATCTGGAATACACTTTCTCAATATCGAAACATGAAAACAATTGTCTACCTGAGATAAACTCAGAGGTAAATCCACTCGGTAAGTAACTGATCCAACTCTCTCCATAATTTCATATGGTCCAATGAACCTTGGACTCAGCTTTCCTTTCTTACCAAATTGCACCACACTTTTCCAAGGTGAAACTTTGAGAAAAACATGATCACCTATGTCGAAAGATAGATCCTTGCTCCTGTTGTCTGCATAACTTTTCTGTCTGTTCCAAGCTGTTCTCATGTGTTTCTAAATCAACTGAACTTTTTCTTCCATCTCTTCTACCAATTATGGTCTCATCAGCTTCCTTTCACCGACTTCATCCCAAAAAGCTGGAGTTCAACACCACTTCCCATATAATGCCTCAAAAGGTGCCATCTGTATACTGGAATGAAAACTGTTATTATATGAAAATTCAACCAAAGAAAGATGTTGGTCCCAACTTCCCTGATAATCCATCAAACAAGCACATAGCATATCCTCCAAATTCTGAATTGTTCGTTCTGACTGCCCATCTGATTGAGGATGAAAAGTTGTACTAAAATTTAATTCAGTACCCAACAACTTCTGAAGGACTTCACAAAAGTTATAAGTAAATCTGTGATCACGATCAGATACAATGGGTAGGGTAACTCCATGCAACCTGACTATCTCTTTAAGATACAATCGAGAAAGTTGATCTAGAGAGAAAGTGTCTCGAATAGGAAGGAAATGAGCAGATTTAGTCAAGCGATCAACAATAACCCACTTTGCATTATTACCTATAGATGTATTTGGTAATCCCACAACAAAGTCCATGGATATATTTTCCCATTTCCACTCTGGAACTGGTAAAGGCTGAAGCATCCCTTTCGGTAACTGCCACTCGTCTTTAACCTGCTGACAAGTCAAACACTTCACAGTAAAATCAGCAATATCTCTTTTCATTCCATCCCACCAGTAATATTCCTGCAGATCTCTTTACATCTTAGTACTACCTGGATGAACTGAAAATGGAGAACTATGAGCTTAATATAAAAACTCTCTCTTCAACTGTGAATCACCAGGCACACATAATCTCTTCCAAAACCCCAAAACACAATCATTGTCAATATTAAATTCAGGCAACATACCCTTCTGAACTAGCTCTACCTTTTTCTGCAACCCACTGTCTTTCTTATGCGCTTTCTTAATTCTGTCTGATAGAGATGATCTCACTGATACCTAAAGCAAAACAGAATAACTTCTTGCACCAACAACTTCTATGCCAAAGTTCATAAAACCAAAAACCAAAGGATCTCGTTCCAAACGTAGCATGGATAATGAAACATTACTTTTTCGACTCAAAGCATCAGCCACTTTATTTGCTTTTCCCAGATGGTAATGAATTGTACAATCATAATCATTGATTAATTCTTTCCATCTCCTATGTCTCATGTTCAATTCTTTCTGAGTGAATATATACTTTAAACATTTGTGATTAGTATATATTTCACACTTTACTCCATACAAATGATGCGTCCAAATTTTTAGAGAAAAAATAACAGCAGCTAATTCCAAGTCATGTGTAGGGTAATTTACCTCATGAGTTTTCAACTGACGTGAAGCAAATGCAATTACCTGATCATTCTACATAAGGACATAGCCATGTCCCTTCAACGAAGCATCACTGTATATAACAAAATCACCATTCCTATAAGGAAGTGCCAAAACTGGAGCATTCACCAATATTCTTTTCAACTCTTGAAAACAATCATCAAATTATTTTGTCCAGATAAACTTAACACCCTTCCGAGTTATCTCAGTCATTGGACTAGATAACCGTGAAAATTTTTAACAAATCTTCAGTAGTAACCTGCCAAACCAAGAAAACTACGGATCTCGGTTACATTTGTGGGTCTTATCCATTCTTCAACAACTTTTTTTTGCAGGATCCACAGTTATTCCACCTTTATAAACAATATGACCAAAGAAAGAAATTTGTTGCAACCAAAACTCACACTTTCTGAATTTCCCATACAATTTCTTTTCTTTTATGGTTTGAAAAATAACCCTTAAATTTATTTCATGCTCCTCTTTACTTTTAGAAAACACCAAAATATCATCAATGAAAACAACCACAAACTTATCCAAGAACACATGGAAAATTCTATTCATAAAGTCCATGAATACAGTAGGTGCATTGGTTAGCCCAAAAGGCATTACTACAAATTCATAATGGCCATATCTTGTACAAAACGCGGTCTTAGGAATATCTTCTTCCTTTACCTTCAACTGATGGTGCCCCGATCTCAGGTCAATCTTTGAAAAAAACTGAGCTCCCTGGAGCTGATCAAACAAATCATCGATATAAGGCAAAGGATATTTGTTCATAATAGTGATGTTATTCAAGGATCTATAATCAATGCAAAGTCTCATTGAATCATCTTTCTTTTTAACAAATATAACAGGGGAACCCCAGGGTGATGTGCTAGGTCGAATGAAACCTTTCTCTAATAAATCTTGCAATTGGTCCAACTCTAAAAGTTCAGTTTGAGCCATTCGATAAGGGGGTTTTGAAATTGGATTAGCATCAGGAACTAAGTCAAGAGTAAATTCAACTTCCCGATCTGGTATTATTCCAAGAAACTCATCAGGAAAAAAATCAGGATACTTATTTACCACTGGAACATCATTAATCTAAACAGTTCCCTTATTTTCAATGATATGTACAAGGTAGCATTCATTTCCATCTTTTACAATTTTCTCGGCCTCTTGATATGTTATCAACAGTAAGGGTTAATTATTGTACACAAACTGAAAGTCTTTCTGAAAAAAAACTTCTTTAGCTCTACAGTCAATTTTAGCATAGTAAATAGAGAGCCAATCCATACCCAGGATAACATAAAACTCTATTAGAGGTAAATAAATAAGGTTTTCAAGTAGGTTCTTTCCACTGATAAGGATAGGAAGATTCTTATAAATTCTTTTTGCCTCATAATTTCCCCCAGGTGTTTTTACCACAAGTTCAGGATTCATTTCTTGAGATGGTATTCCCATTTTACTAGAAAGGTTTTTAGAGATGAAAGAATGTGTAGACCCCGAATCAAACAACACACTGGCATAATCTGAAAAAACAAACAAAGTACCTGATACAACTTCATTTGATGGCCCGACATCTGCTGAAGTAGTTGCAAAGGATTTCATCACCCCTTTCTGCTTGTAGTCTAACTACTTCCCATCACTCAAGATCTTTGTCGGACACTCGTTTGCATAGTGACCCATCTCATTGCACTTACAACATTTCACTAACTATAAATCAAATTTGGACTTACCATCACCTTGATCTTTTTCAGTGCAATCACGAGCCTTATGTCCAATCTTAACACATCGGTAACACTTTCCAGAATTCATAAGACATTCCCCAGCATGACTTTTACCACATTTATCACAAACTAGAAACATAGTTTTCTTACCATCAGACCTTTTTGAATAATTCTTTAGTTTCTCCTGCCACCTCGGTCTCTTCTTCTGCTGGTTTTTATAGAACACTTGATCATTGGAAAACTCTATTTCCACCTTCTCAGCACATCGAACAAGATTTTCATAAATTATTAACTCACGAGAATCTAAAGCCCTTCGATATTTTGGCTTTAGTCCTGAGTAAAAACGATTGATTTTACTATCAAGGTATCAGATAAAATTTGGAGCATACCTTGCCAATCGAGTGATCCTTTCTTCATAGGCAGCCACTAAGTCTTCCTCTTGCCTCAATTCCAGGAATATGATTTCCATCCTAAGTTGAACAGCCTTTGGAAAATACTTCTCAAGAAACATACCTTTGAATTCATCCCAGTCAAGAGCATCAATCTCATCAGCATCCCTGATATTTTTAACCATCGACCACCACAGATCTGCTTCACCCTCCAAACGGTAAATATAAATACTAACCTTTTAATTGTTTGAACACCCCATGACATCAAAAATCTTCTCCAATGCTTTAATCCACCCTTCAGCTAGCACAGGGTCAGATGATCCTCTGAATTATGGGGGATGTTGCCTCATTAAATGTTCCACCACTGACATGTTCCTCTACGGCTGATCTGGATGATCTCGTGCATGGATGCCTCCACTATTTATTGCTTGATTAAACTGTGAAATTACTAAAACAAACTGTTTAGTTCCAATTCCGACCATCTCAGGATGCTGATTCGGAAGGTTATTTCCTTTTGTATGCCTTCCTAGCACTGCTTCCCTATTTCCTGTGTGGAAAACCATTCTGAACAAACATGTCTTAGATGAGGCAACATGGTAATCTTCAAATTCTATATCATTTTAATTTGACCATTAAAAAAATATTTTTGGATAATCATTTAATCTAATTCTAACACCTAAAGTTATCTAAACCGACCTCTGATGCCAACTATAAAGCCCCGGCCTTATACCTTACTTAATATTGAATTAAATGAATAATTCACATTGAGGATCTTTTCAAGTTTAGAGTTTTAGAGAATTAGGACATAACTATTACATCTCAAAAGATTACAAAGTAGACACTTATACTAAGTTTCCATAAAATAAAAACTCTTAAAAAGAAACATGTCTAGTTCCATGTTTTAGATAGCATGACTTTTCCTTGATCCCATCCTTGACCCTATTCCACATTAATTCCTGTGAAAAACATTTCAAAAACTTGGGATTAGCATAAAAGGCTCAGTAAGGGATATAAAAGTATGAAATGAAAACATTAGTCCATGTATTAAATAATACTTTACTCATAAAACATAATCATTTTAACATAACTCATAAAATCATGAATAAATCATAGAAATCATAAGACATAAAGATAACTTGAGGCATTCATAACATTCTTACATAGGGAGTAACCCTCATGGTTACATTTGCATACCCATCACAGTATATTCCCTAAATCTCTTCGGAGAAACCTTAATGTTTAACTCCTTCTTGTTACCCAATGCATTGGAGAGCTATATCGGGCTCACCCGCCCTTATTTTATCACATAACCACCCGTCTTCATAACAATTCCCAAGAATCATAACATAATCGTATCATGTAAAACATGCATAAATGATGCATAACATTTTCACATTTCAATCACAATATATCAATACAACACATTGATATAATAAAAACATTATGAAAACCATTTTCAATACCAAAATAAAATAAAATTTATACATGGTATTTATTTTTCATTTTAAAAAAAAGTTAGGTTGTGGCTTGTAGAGGAAGACTAAACTCAAATAATGGTCACGGCGGTGGAGAAGTCGTTGTCGCCACATACGTATGACAAAAAAACATTCCTTTTGTTTTTTAGTAAATTGATTCATATAAAAAAAGACTCATTTTTAATAATCATAAAAGTCAAAGGGGTTTATACACCGTATAACAGAATGTTGTGTATAAAACAAAATATGCCTCAATAAATGGAGATTGAGACGAAGTACCTTACCTCGTGTCCGACGTGACTCGATGGCTCTTTAATCTCCTGAATAATAAACTTGAGTTAATTTATACTTTCTTAAGAACCTTTTTCAAGTTCATTATTCCTTTTATATCACTTATTACCATGTCATGAAGACTATGTAATTATTTAAGTTAATAACGGTCGTTTTAACGATCATTGGTACTTGAGTCAAAAATAAACTCTTTATAATTGAATTTTTTTCATGTATCCATTATATTCAGAGTTATATTCATTATATAGATATCATATATATCATATATATCCAGTATATACATGCATTTATAATATTACATAACATTTAGAGGTAAGAAATGAAATGCACCGTTCATGGAGATGGTAAGTCGCACCTATGCATGAACGCTACTTTCATTTCTATTTCGTATTTTATGGAATGGAATCATAATGACATAAATGTATATTATAATTACAGTATAATTTCATATATAATATCATTAACTCCATCCTTTATACATCCCACATATGGCATAACGAATCAAATCACTTTGAGGGGGCGGTAGTCCGCACTTCCTAAAATGAAGATATCGCGTATACCCATAATAGAATCCATAAAGGTATTCCATAAATTAAAAATACAGAAGCTTAATAAAAACATAAACTTATTATATATCATATATAAATATAGTTTTATCTTAATGTCCACCTTTGAAGGTGTTAGAAGAATATTGAACAATCATCGTTTCGTGATGCAGAAATTCGTCATCCACGGAAATAGTATGCTCTTTAACCATTAGATGAAGGTGTGTGTAAGTTTAGCTCTAATCCTTCTCATAACAACATCCTAGTATATTTAATATACTGGTTTTGTTACAAAATAAAGGAATAAAAAGATTTTAGGGGGTTCGAGAAGCAAAATAAACCATAAGAACACAAGAGAAGACACTGCCTTTAAAACGGGTAACTCTTTTTGATTTGAGCTTAAAGGCTTCCTTGGAAAGACTTCTGCCCAATGTGAGGCTTCTAGGAGTAATCGAGGGATGTGTAGAGACAAAATGGGTAGGTTTTGGCTGAGCCAAAAGCTTGAGAGTTGTGGTTAAGGTGGTAGAGGTGGGGGCCTTTTATAAGAGGAGAGGAGGGGCACTCTTGGTAAGTTATAAAACGTTACTTTATTATAAAATGATTTTCGGATTTTAAAGGTCCCAAAATTATATATTTCTATGATAAGGTGATAGGAGTTATAAATCCACCCATCCAATAGGTTTTTGACAAGTGTAGGTCTTAGATTTTACATTATCTTTTCATTTTATTTAAATCGTTAAATAATGAGGTAATCGCTGCATCATCATGGTGTCATAAATAATTTAATTTATTTAATGTCTAAATATCATGATGTAGGAAATAGTTTCAGCTTTCTAATTAATATTTATAGTCAAAATTATGACTTGTATAACCCCATTTAAAATATTGTTTTAGTAAAACAACACAAGTTTGTGACATTTTTATTTTAACATTAAATAAAAAGTTTGTAATGTCATTTTCCTACCAAAGTGGATCCATGGGGTCCCCAAGTTGACCCATGGATTGTCTTGGTCGGCCATGACACATCACATAAGGGTAGGACATGTGTCATGGTCATTTGATATTATTAAAACATTATTTTTACCTTACATTACACTAATTACCTCTAATCGCGTTTAAAAACGTAAAAGTTACAATTCACCAAAAAATTATTTTAATCCCATTGAACCACATTTTAATTCTTAATAACAACATGTATGTTGTAATTTTGAAATTCATAACACAGAGGTGGTAAATTTTCATTTAAATGAAAAATCGGTTTTTAAGTACCACTTAGTGGTTTCACTATTCATCAAAAATTGAATTTTTTCAGATAAATACCAAAACATCTCCCTAAGATATATTTGATATTCCGAATTCAAATATGATGTCTATTTTACAAAATTCAAAACATATAATTTACATTAATTAATTTAATAATTAATTCTCGCTGTCAGAACAAATAGCGTGTTTTTATGAAACAATATATATCAAAAGTTTGACACTAGTTTAAGTCCAATTTCAAAGTGAAATTAATTCCAACGACCACTATTGGATTAAATTGTAAAAATATATTATAATTTCACTTTAAACCCAATTCAAAAGATAATCTAATCATATAAATAAATTATATTAAAAATTTGTTTGGAATTAAAATACAACATTTTTCATTATTCATTAAAAAAATAAACTTTATCGGAAAAATACCAAAAATTTACACAAAGTAAATTTTGATGTCGAGATTAAAAAGAAGAATTTTATTTGGTCCAAAAGAATTTATAAGAGTGACAAAAACTATATTTAATGACGGTTCTCTATCAAAATGCGATAAGTGGACATTTAGTGAAAATTAGAGTATCTATGCCTAAAATTGAATTCTTTTCGTATTTTAATCCTATATCATTTTTTGGATAAATGTAAAAACATTTAACAAACATATACATTCATATTTTAGTTATTTATATTCATTCCTTCCAATACAACGGCTACGTGTTAACTACCATTTAAAATAATATTATTTTATTACTAATGTGCAACGTAATATTTCAAAGAAACTTTTTGTTGTGTATCGGGTATGCTATCGAACATAGCAACCCCTTTAAAGTAAAATTAATATTTAATTCGTAAATATTAATAAATATGAAAAAAATTTATTCTTTATTTACCTGGAATGTTACATGGTCCCTCCTCTCTATGGATATTGCTAAAGTGCTACATACAGTTTAGAGGCATCGAAATGCTACTTTGTACAATTGAAAGGGTTGTTGCTTGTAGCTTTTCATGATGAAGGTTTTTGCAGCTATAAGGGTCATGTCTGATGTTTTTTTGGGTTAATGTTACAAAATAATTCATGAATTTATCATTCTGAAAATTCTAGGTGTAAAAGAGAATTTTAGCCAAACTTCGGGTACTATTGGGGTGTTCTGGACCATCAGGTTGTGGTGTAGTCTTTAGGGCTCATGATGACTCCTTTAAATGATGTTTTTATGGTTCTTGTGGCATGATAAGTTCTCTTGAGGCTGATATTATTAGGATCATACATGTTATATCATTTTTTAAAATGAAAGGATGGACTAATATCTGGCTAGAAAGTGACTCTTTTACCATTGTGCAGGCCATCAGAAATGGTGAAATGAATATCTCTTGGAGGATCACAACAAAGTGGATGCAATGCATGGAGACTCTTTCGACTCTCAACTTCATCATCACACATGTTTATCGAGACGAGAACATGGTTGCAGATGGTCTTGTGAGCATTGGTGTTGGTGAACCTATTACATGGTCTGATTCCCTTCTTGAGACTCTTTCCCCTTTTTATAATGATTATTATAATAAGATATCTCATTTTTGTCTCCTGTAATATTTCTAAATTTTATGAATAACTGCCTCCGCCTTTTGGTTGAGGTGCCTTTTAAAAAAATGGTAAGAGACATTATTATCCCCTATAACTAGATTCATTATATAGAGATTCTATATCTGATTTTCTTTTACACTATCACTCGGTACAAAAGGATTTTGGATATCTTGGATCAAGTCTATTACCTCAACTAGATTTATGGGTAGCACATAATCACTATCGAGTATACTCTAGGGATTCACAGGAGAAGTCCCAAAGATGTTAGTTGTTGCAACGTATATAGATTCATCTACCATTGGTTGTTTTCCTTCCCTTTTGTAGAAACATACCTCAGCATATATAGATTCACATGTCACTAAGGGGACACTATCACCATGCAATATTCTTACCCATCCATTGATAGGGTATTTTAAACACTGATGGAATATTGAGGGTACCACCGCATGGTTGCGGAGCTAGGGCTTTCTATGTGAGTAATTTTATGTAGTGTCTTACGGGATAACTATAAACTCAGTGTTATATGTGAGATATTTAAAGTGATCATTGATATTGATATTATCATGAGATATATTTCCATTCTATCATACCCTTAAATGGTCATCTTTTTGGGGGATAAGTTCCCTTTGCAATATCCCAAACATCCAAGGGTATGGTTCAGGATGAGGTTGATTCCCAAACCATTACAAATCAGTTCCCTCTGGATTTTAGCATTATCAATTATACCTAAATCATATAAGGGTCTAATGTGTCCCTAGATGCCTGCTTCCTGATCCTACTCTATAAATGAGATACTGACATGACAATCTGATGGCATGGTCTCCACTCAATAAACCCCGGCTATAGTAACTTTTATCTCAAAATAGTGTGGTCCTTATAGGGCTTCAATGAGTGCATTACTAAGTTATTCTGAATGATGGAGTTTATCCATGATATATATCTTGATCGATAAAGCATCATGTTTCTTTAGAATGCCTTAATTTTGTGCATGTGGTTAGCTCTTCCCAATAGAGGGATTCTCTTTATTATGTGATTCAATAATTGAGGCATTTGAAGTTTATAGGAATGGTGATTTTGAAGAGATTGAGGGATAATCTACTTCCAGTTGTGCAGGTCATGTCTCTTTCCCTATTTCCTAGGATTATTGGATAATCACAACCCTTATAGGGGATCATATAATATGACTAGACACAGACGACATCTGGAGGGTTCTGAGGCACATACATTTCTCGGTTGGGATTTCTAGAGAACTTTCCCATGGGTCTCGGCTGCATATATGTCTTCTATGGGGATGTTATTGAAATATTGGGTCTGGCCATACCTGCATTGTCCCATGTATCCTCAGTTCCTATGCATGCAGCCTCCTTTTCCCCAATCAGGTGCAGGGAACTCATACTCGGAAGCGTATTCATCATCTGAGAAATGTTCTACCATGTGTATCATGTTAACATAAAAAAATATGGCTCATTCATATGATGGGGTTTCCATTTGATGGGATAGTTCCCAGGGTTCGAATGTTTTAGAGAAGATATCGACAATAGTTGGAGCTTTCATCAGAGTAAAATATGACTCTTCAAATTCAATCTCCCCATATGCCTGATGGTTGTGTCCACCTTCTAGAGGTATATTAGATTTAACCTTCCTAGGTGGTGGAACTATTATGGGTCTGTAAATCATTGCTCATAGGGTAGAATGAGCTCAGTCAACTGTCTTTTGAGTTATCTAGTTGTTGAAAATCTGTCCACGCCTAGCCAAAACGTTTTTCCAATCACCCTCTTCTTTTGACTGGGAAATGGTTATGCATATCACCTATGAAAAAGAGTTATCCAACATCACCTATCTATAATAAACCAAGATTTGAAGAAATTATTTTAAGTCAAACAAATCCTGGATGTTTTGACATGGACTTATATAGTAAGGGAAGTAGTCGAGATGATTTGTGAGGTTGACCTCGTTATGATTCATGGTTCATGGAATCTTGTGAAATTTATTGACCATTAATATAAGGAAATAACTAGGGACATGGTAATTTCATAATGAGTATGTTTCATTCATCCATTCCTAAAATATTAGGTAACCCTGATCTCTTTTTTCTTATGGACGAGGGTGATTTTGTGGTTTTTTCCACTTGATATGAAGATCTAGTTGATTTGGGACCTATTGAAGTCTTACAATGATCAATACTATTGGATTGAGAGAAACAGTGGTATTATCTTCCTTTTTTAACCTTTTCCCCTATGCTAAAGGAATGAGTTGAAATTTCACTCATGTATTTTGAATGGAATCTTCAAAATGTTGTTCCATTTCTATGAACTCATGCAAACCACCAAGATAATAAATTGGGATTAAAGGTGTTTTCATCTCATCCTAGATATATTCATCATAGAGTTCAATAAATTACTCCTAAAAGAGAGGGATGTTGATAAAATAAGATAAACCATCCTATCTAGATATGAATTCAGACACCATGTCATTTTCACACTTTTTGTAGTTTATCAAGTCTTTTCTTCATCATTTATCTAAACATGTAAAGTAATTGATAAAAATGTCTTCCCATTCTGTAACGGATCCTACTAGAAGGTTGATATACCAAAAAAGGATCTCCCTATTAGAGTCTATGCAATATACCTCAGCTTGGTCGCCTCCTACTGATCATGACGGACCATAATCAGACCAAATCGGGATATTAAGTGAGTGAGAAAATTTTTGGGGTCTCCTTCACTGTTGAAGGTGGAGAATGTAAGAATACAGAAATTATGTGGGGTAAATGTTTCATCCACCCATTCAGGATATGGAGTCGTCTCTAGCTTCACAGGTTCACATTTCCCCTCCATGGCTTCCATTTGAGTTGTTAGGGACTCGATGGTGTTGAGTAATTCTGTAGGTACTATTATCTAAGCCGCCTCTCATCTATAAGAAGAGGGAGGGGCCTAACGAGGTGGTCCTATTTTTATATCTTTCTAATTATCAATTTATAAAAATATTGAATAATTATCCTAAAAAGATAGATGCTATCTATAATGGAGGGAAGTCACAATCATTTTTTGACTTCCTCATTTATGTGGATTGCCTATCTAGAACTAGATATGATCTAACGATCATATTCCACTATTATAGGTGGGTCATCTCATTCCAAATGTATAGGATGGATATTCACCTCTATCTAAAGATGATACCCAGTTTAAATGTTCCTCCCTAAGTAACTCCTCATTGAGTTGTCTGAAATTTTTTATCTCATTCTTATATTGTTCAATTCATTCCTCCATGGATGTAATTTCAACACTTATAGGAGGTTATTAGGTGTATCCACACCTTTACCTTTATCCTTAATAATGTTCCACCGTAGAGGTGGCAACTCGATATTTATAGGTACCATGTTTTGGAGCCTCCTCCAGTTCTGGCTATCTGTAACCTCAGTGGGTGCATCCAATTCTTCCTCTCATGGTATACTTTATATATTGTGTCACTTTGAATCTGAATCTTGATCCATGTTATATTTTTTATGGTGATGATATTTATAGAGGTGTATCTCATAATTGTAGTTGTCTCAATAATTTCAATGCAATCGGATGATTTTTAACATCATGCATTAGGTTCATTTCTCAAACCCTTTGCCTTATTGTCCCATTTGGATTCTGACCCCAGTGGTGTTTGATTGAATTCATCATACGCTCCTCCCATATTGGAAATTGAGTAGTGATATTGAGGGATTTTTTTGGAATGATTGGTGAAAGGGCCGTAAATAGATGGGGATTTTCCTATAGAGGGAGGAATTGATGGGATTCAAACTTTCTATATTTACCTCCCATCATGGAGAATTCAGTTTCCCTTTATGGTGGTGATGATGTTGAAAATTCTACCAGCCAGCATGATGTGGGCTATTCGGGGCCACAGTTGGCATTGGTTGATCATGTTGTTGAGGAATTAGTGCTTCCAATCGAGGATTTGATGAATCTTGGGATGGACATTGAGATGTAAATGATCCTAGACTGGTGAGTTAGGGTTGATCTGAAACTGTCTTTGATTTCTCTAGGACCCTCTTAGAAGATGATGAAACTAGTGATGGTGACATAGATATAAATACCCTTAGTCCAGTGGGTTGGGGTTTGTTTGTATCTGCTGCTGATTTTCTTAAATCCTCTTAGGAATTGACGATCTGTGTGGTATAGGTTGTGGTAGATATTTCCCCAACCTGGTGGGCTGGGTTTCTCCTATTATGATAGCCTCTATTGAGACTTTTTTGATGTTTCACAACTATTCTCATGTATGATCTAGGTTCAATGTCATCCCATGATGGAATTCAGTTCCTATAGAAAGTTTTCAAGTTCATCAAAACTTCATCTTATGTGTCTAAAATTTATTCCCACTACATCGAGGGGAACAATTCAAGGATATGTGGCTTTTATTATCCCTATTTTTGTGAGTTCATAGAACCATTGAATCAGAAGAATTTATTTTAGTGACCTACTATATTTTTCGTAACCCTATCCATTGATTTTTTGAGATGCTATTATATTGTAGGACATTGTATTTAGGGATTTCTGCTTATCATGGGAAATAGTGAAGTGAAACGCTCCATATTTCTACCGTCCTTGGATACCTACATCAAGATGATGTTTTTAAAATCAGTCAATGAAGAGCTATCTTGATGTGGAGACAAACTATACATAGTCATTTTTCATGCTCCTCCACTCCTGGGTTCTAGGATATGAAAAAGCTGGCCATATCAAGCTGACAATAGAGTGTATTGATGATATAAAGGTGATACTCATATCTTGGATAAAGTAGATGTTGACCCTTTAGTGACTGATGATTTCCTCACATATTTTGGCATTGATAAGACATGAAATCCTTTTCTATCTCATATTGGATACCATAGTCAGAAGTATAATGGTTCCAAACCAGGATGAGAAGGTTGTTTCTGGATAACTCTATTTATATATCAATTTCATATTCCTCTTCATTAAACATAAAAACCTCCATCTGATGAGACCATAAAAGGTGCTTCTCGGGGTGGCATATTGATCGGAGAAGATTCTCACTGGAAATTAATGGTAAACTATATGTGGTTGACCAAAATGTTTTAAGAAACTATATATATGAATGAGTTTGAGTTTTTAACTCCTCTCTATATGGATGAGTTTGTTAAATTGGATGATTTCCTTGTCTAAGGGAGATATAACCATGTGGATGTTGGCCAAAGAGGATGTCATAAGTAGGATATTTGTTATCAATCTTCACACTACCACAAAGAAGACTATCATTGTAATGACAACCTTCTACTTTAGTTGAAGAGTCGACGGATCCTTGGGGTGTTGAGAATGTGTTTCAAACAACCGAAAGGACAATATAATTGAGAGAAATTAGGGATATAAGCCTCATTTTTCATCTTGGATGGAATATATCGACCTTCATTTAGGGATTTTTCAGGTATATGAGAATGTTGTATGATGTTTATCATAATTTAT
Source organism: Viscum album (assembly GCA_963277665.1). NCBI lineage: Eukaryota > Viridiplantae > Streptophyta > Magnoliopsida > Santalales > Viscaceae > Viscum > Viscum album. Next base: position 615,826,564 of record OY728155.1, on the reverse strand, counting down.
TGATAATCATATTGTGTTGTGTGATTATGAGCCTGTTATTGAGATTCTACTAGAATATTCCAATGATAATTTTAATTATTGATAGGAATACGAGCCTTCCCTGAAGCATGTTCCACTCTTACTTTGTGAGCCTCAGTAAGAATGGGGATATGAGTCTGATCATGAACCTTTTTAGTATACCATCAGTATATTCTTATGGGAATATGACCATGTCATGAAGAACGTGTCACTCTTACTTAGTAAGACCCCGTTGGAATAGAAATATGATCTCGGTATGAATATAAATTCACCAACAGAGAATTTTGATGGAACTATTGAATGGGATAAGGGATATCATTCTCCTCATGTATGCAATTAGAATTATGTTGGTGAATTTTTTCATCAATAGAAGTAGGAATATGTTCCTCACTTATGTGATCAACGTGAATATTGTAGATAGATTCACTAACAGGAATGTGGGCATGCCCCAAGACATGTACCATTCTCACATGGTGAGCCTCGGTTAGAAGTGGAGTATGAGCCTTATCTTAAGCCTTTGGAATATTCCACCATTATTTTTTGACAAGAATATGTGAATTTCCTGAGGCAAGTGCCACTCTTACTTGCCGATCCCTGGCCATAACAGGGTAATGGTTCTTATCCTCATCCATTTCAATATGTGTCTGAACTTTTAAATTGGAATATGAGACTCTCTAGAGGCATTTTCAACTCTCACTTGGTGATCCCTAGCATGAAGGGAGTATGGTCCCAATCCTGGGCCTTTGGAATATGTCGATGGTATTTTTTGACAGAAATGTACCCTTGTCCGGAGGCATGGTCTGCTCTCACCTGGTGAGACACAGTTGTAATGGAAATATGAGCCTATTTTGGCACCTTTTCCATTACAATAATATGATTATAATCCTTCTAGATGGGAGAAATAATCTATGCTTTCTCTATAGAAACCACATTCTCATACAACTTAGAGTATTGTGTTTACCTTGAAATATAGGTAAGAGTATGATTTTTCCTTGTATTTGTAAAAATTATATGATTTTATAGTGGATTTCTTAAACTTTTTATAAGCTCTAGTGACACTTTATCAAATTGTTCATAGAAATATAATCCTGTTTATTTTTTATCTGCAATATGTACTAGAAGTTATCTTAGATTCAATAGGGGATTTGATACCACTTTTTCATATATTTTTTACAGAATATGCTGATGGTCTTCATGAATGAGGTTAGAAAATTGTGCCTCCCCCATGATTGATGTTTTAATATGCTCATAGTATTCTTTTGAGAAAGTAACGATATGATCCTTCTTGGTTTCTATCATCAAAATATACCGGAGGGATTTTTTAGTGGAAGTGGGGATATGATCCCACACTTAGTTATCCATATCTATTCATGCCTAATGTGTCCTCTATGTTTATTGAAAATTGGTATTGGTGGTGGTTTTGTGTTGGATGGTTCCCTGATAAAATGATTGAAGGGAACCAGTAGGATGGAATTAGATACAGTGGTTGACAGGTTCCCTCCTTGGTGGATCCTAAATCAGAAGAGGGTAAAAGTTTATTCCTTGATCCACCGTCATAAGATGCTAATGGTAGTGATTATTAACCTCTGGGGATAATCATATGAAGTGGTTAGTGGGGGTAATGATTTCCACTAGATTTAAAATATCTCTCTTTAGACGATAAAGAAATGTCAGTTTTTTCATTTGGATACCCTCATAGGTAGCATCAAGTGTTAGGATCGTACCATGTCGATGGTATTCCTAGATTGTTTCATTCACCACCTCGTGTTTAATGTGTCTGGGTGGTGAGTACATTCTGAGACCTTCAGGGTTTGCAGCCATAGATGGTTTTCCAGAATGGTTTCTGGATGAAGATGTTATCTCAAGTTGGTTTTTTAGGAGAGAAATATCTACAGTGATGAATACATCAAGGAACAAGGTTTCTAAATTGTTAATCAGCATAGGCATGGTATGTGCTCAGTTAGATATTCATGGGTAACAAAATTTTCCATTCTTATTCTCGCACTATCCATTAGATTCCTGTGGACTTGTCAAAGTGAGGACAAGATTATTCATTTAGAACCCTAGATAAATAGGATCATCCATAATATTCATGTCAACATCCCCAATTTTTTTGAAGGATATAAAAAACAATGGATTGATGAATTTTCAACCAATCATTTTTTGTTTTTGATATCACGTCGGGTTCACCATTTTTTGTATGTGACCGACCGAAAATTAATTTTTTATTAAAACACTTTTGTGGAAAATTGTGAAACCACACAAGTACAATCTAATCAGAAGGTCATCCAACGCAAATTGATATCACAAAGTCATTGAAAAAAAGACTAAGATTGTTAGAACTGCATACCCAATATAATCCCCATTTAAGTTCTTCAACCTTCATGCTTGTGTCATCCCAGATTAAGTCTTCAAAGCGGGTAGCTATCTAGTCCCAAGTCTATATATATTCCTCCACATTGATCTTTCGTGCATTGAAACCCCATTCCAGAATAAAATCTTGGTGGTTTATAGGAACAAAATGGTTCGATGAGAACTGGGATGTATATCATTTTTATATTGTAAATGAGATGTTTTAGTTAAATGATTTCATGTCAAGTTTTCTATTTCTTCCCAAAAAAATCAGAGCTGTAATTTTCCTAACACTTCGTTTTGAAGGGGTTGAATTTATTTAAAAAATATTCAAGTAAGGTTTACCATATTTTTCGCTAATTAAATCTCACATGGATCTCACGTTCATAATTGAGTATGGACCTTCTTTACAAAAGTATGTGTTTAGTTGGGGTTTCAAACCCAATGGAACTAAGGAATTCACATTGGTCGAGAGGATGGGAGGTTGGTCTCAGCACACCCTTTTGGGGGGAATTGTTTCCTACTCTAGGACTCTCTTATATATTTAATATATGTTCATGAATAACTTCCTAATCCTGATATAGAATATGTTACCCTAAAAAATGATCATGTGTTTAATCCTTGTATATGTAAAGGGGAATCTATTAGTGAATCCATCTATTTGTATTTGAGGTTATTCATCCATTTACCATTAATGTTAATCTTCTACTTATTTAATATCCATAAAAATAAGAACTCTATTGTCTATTGTTATCCATAGAGGTGATTAATATTTTGAATATGGTATTGATCTGTTATGAGGAATCCTATGTGTTGTGTTTATAACAAAAATAAAAACCCACATAGTTCATTAAAAATGTGTAGTTTAACATCATATATAAATGAAATATATATAGGGGTGTTTAATAACTAGGTATTGATCTTGATCTTCATAAAGGCTTCCTATGTATTCTAGTTATATTCATAATTAGAGTCATTAAAGATCGATCACACCCTTGGGACTTACCATTAAATAAATTCCCTTATATGGGGGAAATTATATCATGCCACTGATCAGGTCATACACACAGATACTTCCCTAGATTACATAGATTCATGATGAAAATTATATGACCACTATAACTCTATAATATCATTTTATCCATTCTTGGTGTGAGAAACAAGGGATAGCAAGTAATTAGACTCACTTCATGCGGATGAGAGGGACTTATGTGTTGGTAAATCACTTTGGATGCTTAATATGGAGATCGAGAGTCAGGAAGACATCATACACATCCTAGTTGCACAAAGAATAAGATTTTCCATAGTTCATTTGATTTCTCAGTCTGTTGGTGGATGAGGTAGAATAATCATATAATGGTAAATATTGGGTATTGATGGTTGAAATGTTAGATACATGGAAGGGCTCACATAAAGGTGGATGCCCATTTGAACATAGACCCTAGGAAGGAATACTATGTTTCCTAGTTATAGTAGTAATCATAGATCTCGTAGTTCATTTTATTGGGGCTCACACACTAAGGTTTCCATTATATATCTTGTGGAAAACGTTATCATGTATTGGGATGCCAGCTCGACATATCCTGAATTTTCTCCTAACATGCTTTGATTGTTTGCTTGACATATTTGAGTATTCATAGACATGTCATAGTTAATTAGAATACATTCCCAAAGATGATTTCATGATCCAGTTGTCTTTTCAAGATGACATTACCTAACATTAATGACATGTTAGGAGTTCATCACATGAACCAGGTTGACATGTCTGAATGACATCGCATGATCCGGATGGCTTGTCGGGAGGTTGCTGTGGGATCTGGATGGATTTTTTTGAGGGAATCATATGTTCTGGATGACTTATCTAGGTTTCATTGCATGACATAGATGACATGCTTGGAGGGTGTCACAAGATCTGGTTTATAATACTAGAGAGCTTCGTGAGACTAAACTAACATACACTAGTGTCGCCACATAATTGGGGAGATATGTCTTCAAGACTTTATAATATCATGATACAAAACTTGTAGGTCCTCATGACACTCAGATTACATTCCTAGAAGTCATCGTGTGACTTTATTTACATGTCTTATGAACATCATATGATCCACATAGTATGTCGAGGGAGCATCACGTGACTTGAGTGACATGTCTCGATGTTGTCACGTGATCTAGGTAAGTCATACAAAGTGTATGAGGGTCATCATATATGATCTTCATATAATTCTCTTACATTTTAGTCATTTTTATAGCTTTTATTTTCATATGTATCTCATGTTTTTTCATTTCTAGATTAAGTTATGTTTTATGTGACCCAATCGATATGTGGTACCTCCTTTGAATAATTCGACTAACACACCAGAATCCTTTGCCTTATCTATGAGTGACCACATAAAGTTCCTATGAATGTTTCATGATCCCTTATATAAGGCCCCAGCCTTAAACCTTACTTAATCTTGAGTTATTACATGATTACACATTGAGGATATTTTCGGGTTTAGTGTTTTAGAGAATTAGATCATAAAACTTGCATTACATTCCACATATAAACAAAGTGGATACATAAAGATAGTATCCTTCATTCCCATCAATGGAAACATATTTAAGATAAAACATGGATTCTTTCAGGACACTTCCTTGACACTATCATCATATCATGTACCTTTCCCTTGACCTATGAAAATCATTTAAAAAAAACTTGGGATGAGCATAAAAAGCTTAGTATGGGTTATAAAAATATGGAAAGGAAACATAAGTTCATATATACATAAGAATGAAATCATACTTTACCCATAAAACATAATCACTTTAACATACCTCATCAAATCATAAATAAATCATAGAAATCATAAGACATAAAGGTAACTTGAGGCATTCATAACATTCTTACGTAGGGAGTAACCCTCTTGGTTACATTTGGAATACCCATCACAGTATATTCCCTAAAATATCTTTGGAGAAACCTTAACGTTTCACTCCTTTGCGTCACCCAATGCATTGGAGAGCTATATCGGGCTCACCCGCCCTTAGTTTATCACGGAACTACCCGTTTTCATAATAATTCCCAAGAACCTCAACATAATCATATCACATAAAACATGTATAAAGGAAACATAACATTCCCACCTTTCAATCACAAGATATCAATACAACACATTGATATATTAAACATTATGAAAACCATTTTCGATACCAAAATAAAAGAAAAGTAAAACATGGTATTTATTTTTCTTTTAAAAAGAAGGAATGGCTTGTAGAGGAAGCCGAAACTCAAATAACGGTCACGACGGCGGAGAAGTCGTTGTCGCCGCATACGTACGACAAAAACATTCCCTTTTGTATTTTAGTAAACACTTCGTATAAAAAATATTCCTTTTGAATAAACGTAAAAGTCAAAGGGGTTTATACACCATATAAAAAAGGTTGTGTATAAAACAAAATATGCCTCAATGAAAGGAGATTGAGACGAAGTCCCATACCTCGTATCCGACATGACCCGACCGTTCTTTAATCTCCTGAATAATAAACTTGAGTTAATATCTACTTGCTTATGAACCTTTTTCAAGTTCATTATTCCTTTTATACCATGTTATGAACATCATGTAATCATTTAAGTTAATAGTGTTCATTTTTTCGGTATTTGGTTCTTAAGTCAAAAGTAGACTTCTTACACTTACATGTTGTTAATTTGGTCAAAGGTTCGTTATATCAATAATGATATTAATGATTTGGATAACATATATATTCAGCGTATACATGTATTTATAATATTACATCACATTTAGAGGTAAGAAATGAAATGCACTGTTCATGGAGACGGTAGGTCGTACGTACGCATGAACGCTACTTCCATTTCTATTTCATATTTCTGGAATGGAATCATAATTATATAAGAGTAAATTATATTTCCAGTATAATAACATATATAATATCATTAACTTTATCCTTTACACATCCCACATATGGTATTAACGAATCAAATCACTTTCAGGGGGCGGTAGTCCACACTTCCTAAAATGAAGATATCGTGTTTACCCATAATGGAAACCATAAAGGTATGCCCAAAATGAAAAAAAACAGAAGATTAAGGAAATAATAAACATATTATATATCATATATAAAAATAGTGACATCATAATGGCCACCTTTGAAGGTGTTAAATGAGTATTGAACAATCATCGTTTCGGGAGGCAGAATTTCGCCATCCACAGAAACCATATGTTCTTTAACAATTTGATGTAGTTGTGTGAAAGTTTAGCTCGAATAAATCTTATAAAAACATCCTAGTATATTTAAGATACTGGTGTTGTTACAAAAGAAGTAAATAAAAAGAGTTTAAGGGGTTGGAGAAGCAAAATAAATCAAATGAACAAGAGAGAATGAATTACCCTTAAAAGTGTAACTCCTTTTGATTTGAGCCTAAAGGCTTCCTTTGAAAAGAATTATTCCCAAAGGGAATCATCTAGGATGAGTAGAGGGATATGGAGAGAGTAAATGGGCAGGGTTTGGTCGAGCGAAAGGCTTGAGGAGTGTGTGAAATGAGGTAGAGGTGGGGGCCTTTTATAAGAGGAGAGGAGGGGCACTTTTGGAAAGTAAAGAAATATTACTTTATTTGAAAATGTGTTTCGGTTTTAAAAGGTCCCACATTGATATAATTCGTGGATAAAGTTATAAGGGTTCTAAATCCACTCATACAATTGGTTTTGGACATGTGTAGTTCATAGATTTTACATTATCTTTCCATTTTATTTAAATCGTCAAATAATGATGTCATCGCTACATCATTATTATGTCATAAATAATTTAATTTATTTAATGTATAAAAATTATTAAAAACTACTATGATGTAGGAAATCGTTTTATCTTTCCAATGATTCTTTAGAATCAAAAATCGGACTTGTATAACCCCATTTAAAAATTGTTTTAGTAAAACATATCATGTTTCTGTCATTTTTACTTTTACATTAAATAAAAAGTTATTTATGTCATTTCCCAACCAATGTGGATCCATGGGGTCCCCAAGTTGACCCATGGCTTGTCTTGGTCGTCCATGACACAACCAATTAGGGTAGGACATGTTTAAAGCTCATCTATTTGTATTAAAGCATTATTTTTACCTTAAACTACACAAATTACCACTAATCACGATTAAAACTTAATAAGTTACTATTCACCAAAAAATTATTTTAATCTCATTGAACCACATTTTACTTCTTAATGACAACCATGTATGTCAGATTTTTGAAATTCAAAACATATTAGTGGTAAACTTTCAGTTAACTGGAAAATCAGTTTGCTTGATTACCACTTAGTGGTTTCACTATTCATCAAAAATTGAAGTTTTTCAGAAAATTACCAAAAATTCACTCTAAGATATATTCGATATTCCAAATTCAAAAATGAAGTCTATTTTACAAAATTCAAAACATATAAGTCACATTAATTAATTTAATAATTAATTCCCGTTGTCAGAGCAAATAGCGTGTTTTTATAAAACAATAAGTATCAAAAGATTGACACCAGTTTAAGTCTAATTTCAAAGTGAAATTGATTCCAATGACCACCATTGGATTAAATGGTAAAAATATATTCAGATTAAACATTAAGACAAATTCAAAAGATAATCTAGTCATATAAATAATTTAGATTAAGAAGCAGTTTTGATGTAAAATACAGTATTTTTCACTATTCATTAAAAAAATGAACATTGTCAGAAAAATACCAAAAATTCACAAAAAGTAAATTTTGATGTCCCAATCATAAATAATAAGTTTATTTTGACAAACATAGCTTATGAAATTGTCAAAATATAGATTTAAAAAGGGTTTTTCATCATAAGGCAGTAAAACAATCTTTTAAGAATATTAGTGTATTCCATGCTTAAGATTGGATTTATTTTCATTTTAAGCCTCTAAAACACTATCTTAATCATTAATAGACATAGATAAAAATATCTATTATTCATTACTTACTTGGGATGTTACACCTTATGTCATTATTCATATATTTACATGGAGGAATACCATTCAATCATGTGATTGTCCTCTACAATAAGTTCTCTCTTGTTCTCTCATGTGTGATTGATCAATGGATGTTTGATACTCCATTTTTTCTGAAGGGGAGGGTTTTATAGGCATTTCCACCCCTATTAGACAGCACCTTACATGTAACATATCTCAAATATTTTTAATGGAGTCAGTGGAGGGATTGGGTATTACATGTTTCTTGAGAACCGGTTGTATGTCTTCTAGGGGGTGTCGAATGATTTTCTGAGATATCAAGAAGGTATCATCTTTTCCATTTTTATTAGGATCTGGCCAATAAAAGAGATCTATACATACCACATGGAAAATACAAGGGAATTTTACAAGGTTATTACATCATATTTATGAGATTTGTTTATATTAGGATGCCTACTTTATGGATTTCGGGTGATTCGATATACCTTGTCTTGGGTTCTCTTGGAAGAAAAGGAAACTGTCTGGGGTCATTCCTGAGACCAAGTCATCTTGTCCAGATGGATTCTATGGGATTTTGTTGACATATTGAAGGGACATCCATGGGATCAATGGTGATGTAATGTAGTTCATAACCCCTTTTGTTTCATGATCAATGTATCCTTTCTTCTCAAGAATATTCTATCTTTCCCCCTTAAATTTATATTATTTACTTGAAAAAGGCCTGGGATCTAATGAATTTTTATGATTGTTGTCAATGAAAATTTATATCTACATTGGTGATGCCTCTCATGACCAATAAAGGGTCTTATGGTGATACGTGATCATTGTCATGGACAAAGCCTTTGATTTTCTACGGATCCAAAGTCACGTCATCAGGATCAGATATAATAAAATGGGAATGTTTCCAAGGATTTTGTGGTGTCTTGAGAACTGCAGGGGTGCATCATATGAATATGAATGAAGGAAAGAGGCTTCCAAATTTTCATATTTTTATCCATTGTTTTACAAGGATTTTTGTATGGTTATTAGGTTCTTACTGGAAGACAAGTCACATGATTTGGGGGACCTCATCTGAAATTTGTTTCATTATCAGTGAGTGTATTGGATTCCTTCATAAGAACTAGGAGGTTTGTCAAAGGGGCTCAACGTGATCTCCCATAGGTTATGAATTTTGCATTTAACTTTCGTATAACCTTCTGAATGTCATGAAATTTAGTGTCTTTTGGAATATTACGATATCTGCATGATCTTTTCCAAAATCTATTCCTTTTTGTTTTGGAGGAAATAATTTCCTAACATCAGGTATTTACTCCCTTGTAGATTTTTGGATGTTCATCAGGCATACCTCAATACATACCCAATATGAAACCCACTAAAATCACCACACACATCCCACTATGATAAGAAAAAGTTAGATCAAAGTTCAAAATATAATTAAAATTCAAGATAAAATCATAGAAATTTGTTTATAATTTAAAAAAATTAACATAAAAGAATAAATATTTTATCCATTTATTCCACTTGGAATACACATTTTATTTTCACAAAAACATGCTTGAATTCCATGACTATAACAATACAAATGAGTGGAAACACATTCATACATCAATCTTATAAGTGGTGACACTTCATCTAGTGCCTCCAACCAACCACCATGCACCATGTTAATAACAATAAGGACATGTCTATATGCCTCTAGTCTGGAAAAATGAACCAAGACTATAATATAATGTCCACATTCTATGAAAATGAACTCACAGCACCATGTAATCCAAGTCCTCATATCCATTCATTCTATATAAATCAATTATTACCTTTTTATTAAATATATTAAACATGTTGTTAGTTTCACCGACAATTTCTCATCTAAAACCAGAAAAAAAAAATAGGGGTTTCCATAATAATTCCACATGAGTTCATACTTTGAAAATAATAACCCAAAAACCATAAAAATATATGGTTGAAAAATCATAAAAATGTGTGAGAGTTCATTAATAATAAATCATAATAGGTCTTCCTTGAAAAATAGAATAAACCATTTTGAAATCTATGATTTAAATATATAGATTAATTGGAGAAGAAATAGAAACCACCTAACTCATGGAAGATCCCAAGGAATGCAATGAATCAAGATGTGATCTAGCTGATTTGGCCTCCCTTTATCATTCCTTAAACAAATCCCAGAAAGGTTTTTTCAAAACATGAATGATAAAATATATTTGGGAATAAAAATACCCAATATATGTTTTTTAGTGGAAAAACTTGTGGATATATAAGGAATTGAATATAGGGAGATTAAAGGGATCTTACCTTCAATCTCCTAGATCCAACACACATTTATCCAATGAAAATTTGTTATGAAGGGAGAGGAGTTCCCAAAATCACCTACAATAATCCTCTCATTTTATAACCTAGGTTAGTTGTAACACCCCAAGGTATTATGAATAAAATTAATGAAATTAATGAAACACTGAGTCTCAACATAATGGAACTATTTTAAGTATATATTTATAAACTATTCATTAAACATAATTTTGTCACTTCTATGATTTGAATTTTGAAAAACAACCATCAACGGTTATGATCATTAAGTTATTTGGAGTCTGATAAAACCAACTTTTTTTTGTGACCAATTTCATACCCTTATGAATAGTAATATGAAACTTATGAATAATAAATCATATTGTTATTTTATTTCATTAATTTTATAAGATAATGGGATCTTGATTAATTTTTTCTAGGTGATATAAAATGAAATATAGTTTTTAAATTATTATTTTTAAAATAAATTATGATTTTATTTAGAAATTAAATTAATCATATCTAGAAATTTTTTGAAAAAATTGAATTCATTTTTTTGGATTCTAAATTTTGAAAAACGGTTAGGCTGAATTTATCAAAATTTTCTGAAATTATTGAATTTTTTATGAAGAGAAAAATATTGTAATATACCATATATATATATATATATATATATATTATCTGTTAAATAAACTATTCGTAGAATTATGACTAATGTAAGAAACCTTGGTTCAAACTCATGTGCTCTCTTTACTTTATTGGGTCACATGAATCAACACTATTCATAGTCCTGAGAAAAATTATTTAACTAATGATTAAAATAATGGAAAACCTGTAACACCCCAAGCTTCTACGGTACGCTTCTCTTTGAATAATGTGATAGCGTGTGTTGTACGCAACACCGAGTTCTAACAACCAATCAAACTAGCCGTCATGAATTGTAATACCTACTTTTTGAAATGTTATATATTTTATATTTCAAAATGGACTTCATTTTTGGATTCGGAATATCGAATTTAGCCTAACGTAAAATTTTGGTACTTTTCAGATAACTTTCATATTTTGATGAATAGTGAAAATTAATAAATTTTAATTAAAAACAACTTTTTTAATCAAAATAATTAATAGTGATAAATTATGAATTTTAGTGGTTTTAAAGTATATATAGAATATATTTTGACCATTTAATATAATGTTGGTCATTGGACATAATTTTACAATTAAACCGAACATAAACAAGTGTCAATCTTTTGATAGTTATTATCTCTTAAAAACACGCTTTTTGTTTTGACAGCGAGAATTAATTTTAAATTAATTTCTGCCACTTCTATGTTTTGAATTTAGAAAAAAGGATTCCATATTTGGAATCAGGATGTTCAAATTGTGTAAATAGGTAACTTTTATTTTTAGTCATTTTGAATAATTACTGCGGTAAATATTTTATTTACCATGGTTAAGGGTAAATCCGGTAAATAAGGGTTAAAATATAATATTATAATAACACTAAATTACCCTAAAATGTGTCCTAGCCTTATTGGTTGATATATTGTCGACCGTAGGCATCTTTGGGTTGATTTTGGGACTCCATGGTGCCACTGGTAGGTGATAGGGACATTTTATTTTAATTAAGTTAAAATGAATACAAAAATTACACAAGCATATATCTTTTAGAAAAACAATTATTACATAGGGTTTTATAAGTTGGATTTTAGATTATAAATATTAATTAGAAAGATAAGAAGATTTAATACATAAATATATTTTATTTATAATTTTTAGACATTAAATAATTTAATTTATTTATGACACAATGATGATGAATTAATTACTATAATAGTGAAAAATTAAAATAATTGATATTATAAATACCAAAATAAATATAATATCAAACTTTTAATGAATTAAACTAATTTTATAGGATACTATGATATATTAGTATTTATTTAATTGACTTTTTTTGAAGTAATCAATCTGTAATGAGTTTCACAAAAATCAACTATTGAATAGTGTCAAAATTGACATAAAAGAGTTCTTAAAAAAATATTATATTATTAATTGATATTAAATTCATAAAAATATAAGGTTCGGAAAAAAGACTTATATCATGATAGGTGCATCATTAATGGACCACTTGGGGGTCTCTTGGATGTATATAGTAAGTTTATTAACCATATTATATAAAAATACAAAGAGACATTGTAAAAGTGAAACTAATTAACTTAGAGTTAATACTTAAAGATAAGGTTAATATAAGTACCCAAACCTGTCTAAATTCTATTGGTTGAGTTGTTTTCGACCCATACCCACCTTAACCTTTGAATAATCAACTTTTGAGCCATTGGAAACCGAATATGAATTTATTATAAACTAATATCTCTAGCTTTTCCAAAGGTGCCCCTCACCCCTCTTATAAAAGGGCACTCCTCATTCTCATTTATTCACACCTTAAATGCCTTTTGGTTCGGCCAAACTCTGCCCAAATACTCTCCCAACATCCCTCACTACAACGTAGAGGCTTTAGTTCGATCAGAAATCCAACCTAAGGAGCCCTTTTGATCAAATTAAAAGGAAGAAACCGAAGAAGAGGTAATGATTTCACCACCCTTTTCCAAGTTCCTTTCTTCTTCCACTTCTTCTTCCTTTGTTGTTACCATTATAAAATAATAACTCCAGTATCATATATATACTGTGATGTTATTATAAATATTTTACAACCATATTCAGTATTCTATCCACCCTTTGAATAACATGTCACCATACGTGCGTACGTACGGCTTACCGTCTCCACGTCGTGGTGTAATTGTTATTCAATATAATATTATTTGGATGGTTATAATAATGATGTGTAACTCATGTAAATAATAAATATAACATGTTAATGATTCTGTATATATGATATACCATCCATTTATATATTATTTTAATATCAAAAGAATGATATTTTCGCTCGTGCGTACGTACGGACTACCATCTCCACAAACGCGATGAGATTCATTCTCCATCATATCCATTAAAGTATAATTATCATTTGATGATTTAAAAAATTATGTTTAAGGACTTTATATCATTCTGGATATGAATAATATACAACCTATGCTTTACAAACATGTCTTACGTAACAAAACATATAAAAGAAAACAAGTAAGTTAACACCCGAAACAACGATAATACTAAGATATTATTATCAAATCAATATTAAAAGATCATATATGATATCATATTAATTTATATGATTCTTTTATAATTTAATAACAATTATTTCACCATTATACAGGAGGTTAACCTACCCCAACCAAGGAAAAGTAAAAGGTAAGGGATTTTCTTATCTCACTTTCAATTCCGTGAGATTTCCATTGTTCGCCACTAAATTATTGAAAGTGGTGTATTGTGTACTTCCATTTGATATATATTATCATGATTCTCTTTATATTAATGTTATTATCTAATAATTTGGTGGTTATTAACTTTCGGCTATACGACTCAGTTGATTACAACGTGGTAAGGGGTTTTCATCTCACTCCTTATTTCCGTGAGATTCATGCCATATTGCCACCATCACTTTTTGTGTGGTGTATGTACTGCCCATAATTATATTCTTTGTGTAATACACTCTAATTTATGTGTATTTACATATTCATTGGACATAATTTTACAATTAAACCAAACATAAACAAGTGTCAATCTTTTGATAGTTATTATCTCTTAAAAACACGCTTTTTGTTTTGACAGCGGGAATTAATTTTAAATTAATTTCTGCCACTTATGTGTTTTGAATTTAGAAAAATGGATTACATATTTGGAATCAAGATGTTCAAATTGTGTAAATAGGTAACTTTTATTTTTAGACATTTTGAATAATTACTGCGGTAAATATTTTATTTACCATGGTTAAGGGTAAATCCGGTAAATAAGGGTTAAAAATAATATTATAATAATACTAAATTACTCTAAAACGTGTTCTAGCCTTATTGGTTGATAAATTGTCGACCATAGGCATCTTTGGGTCGATTTTGGGACCCCATGGTGCCACTTGTAGTTGATAGGGACATTTTATTTTAATTAAGTTAAAATGAATACAAAAATGACACAAGCATATAGCTTTTAGAAAAACAATTATTACATAGGGTTTTATATGTTGTATTTTAGATTATAAATATTCATTAGAAAGATACAAATATTTCCTACATAATGATATTTTATTTATAATTTTTAGACATTAAATAATTTAATTTATTTATGACACAATGATGATGAATTAATTACTATAATAGTGAAAAATTAAAATAATTGATATTATAAATACCAAAATAAATATAATATAAAACTTTTAATGAATTAAACTAATTTTATAGGATAATATGATATATTAGGATTCATGTAATTGACGTTTTTCGAAGTAATCAATCTGTTATGAGTTTCACAAAAATCAACTATTGAATAGTGTCAAAATTGACATAAAAAGTTCTTAAAACAAATATTATATTATTAATTGATATTAAATTCCTAAAAATTTAAGGTTCGGCCAAAAGACTTATATAATGATAGGTTCGTCATTAATGGACCACTTGGGGGTCTCTTGGATGTATATAGTAAGTTTATTAACCATATTATATAAAAATACAAAGAGACATTGTAAAAGTGAAACTAATTAACTTAGAGTTAATACTTAAAGATAAGGTTAATATAAGCACCCAAACCTGTCTAAATTCTATTGGTTGAGTTTTTTTGGACCCATACCCACCTTAACCTTTGAATAATCAACTTTTGAGCCATTGGAAACCGAATATGAATTTATTATAAACTAATATCTCTAGCTTTTCCAAAGGTGCCCCTCACCCCTCTTATAAAAGGGAACTCCTCCTTCTCATTTATTCACACCTTCAAAGCCTTTTTGTTCGCCCAAACTCTGCCCAAATACTCTCCCAACTTCCCTCACTACAACCTAGAGGCCTTAGTTTGATCATAAAGCCAACCTAAAGAGCCCTTTTGATCAAATCAAAAGGAAGAAACCGAAGAAGAGGTAATGATTTCACCACCCTTTTCCAAGTTCCTTTCTTCTTCCACTTCTTCTTCCTTTGTTGTTACCATTATAAAATAATAACTCCAGTATAATATATATACTGTGATTTTATTATAAATATGGTACAACCATATTCATTATTCTATCCACCCTTTGAATAACAGGTCACCATACGTGCGTACGTACGGCTTACCGTCTCCACGTCGTGGTGTAATTGTTATTCAATATAATATTATTTGGATGGGTATAATAATGATGTGTAACTCATGTAAATAATAAATATAACATGTTAATGATTATGTATATATGATATACCATCCATTTATATATTATTTTAATATCAAAATAATGATATTTTCGCTCGTGCGTACGTACGGACTACCGTCTCCACGAACGCAATGAGATTCATTCTCCATCGTATCCATTAAAGTATAATAATCATTTGATGATTTAAAAAATGATGTTTAAGGACTTTATATCATTCTAGATATGAATAATATACAAACTATCCTTTACAAACATGTCTTACGTAACAAAACATATAAAAGAAAACAAGTAAGTTAACACCCGAAACAACGATAATACTAAGATATTATTATCAAATCAATATTAAAAGATCATATATGATATCATATTAATGTATATGATTCTTGTATAATTTAATAACAATTATTTCACCATTATACAGGAGGTTAACCTACCCCAACCAAGGAAAAGTACAAGGTAAGGGATTTTCTTATCTCACATTCAATTCCGTGAGATTTCCATTGTTCGCCACTAAATTAATGAAAGTGGTGTATTGTGTACTGCCATTTGATATATATTATCATGATTCTCTTTATATTCATGTTATTATCTAATCATTTGGTGGTTATTAACTTTTGGCTATATGACTCAGTTGATTACAACGTGGTAAGGGGTTTTCATCTCACTATTTATTTCCGTGAGATTCATGCCATATTGCCACCATCACCTTTTGTGTGGTGTATGTACTGCCCATAATTATATTCTTTGTGTAATACACTCTAATTTATGTGTATTTACATATTCATTGTATGATACCTCTTTCATGGGTTGTATGTTTCATAAGTTACCAAATTGGTAAGGGTTATTTCACAATCTCTTCATTATCCGAGGTTGTTTATACGTAATAATCTACTGGGATCTCTTTATCATCCACATCCATGTTTCTTAAAAATGAATTCCAAAAAATTTCTACTATTTACTAGAATATGGGTTAAAGTCATTTATACCCTTTTTTGACTTTTTATAAGAGGTTTATAAAGGAATCTTTCTGTCGTTTTCCAAACAAGGTGCTTTTTAACCTTTTCTATAAAATTAAGGTAAGAATGTTTTTTTTAACTTATACGGCGGGTGTGGCTATTTTCCGCCGTTATAAAATTGTCGAAGCTTCCCTTACAAGATAATAAGAATATTTTCAAAAAAAATGTTTTATTTCATAAATATAAGACTCTTAAATGATTTCAAAATAGAAAGAGATATTTTTCTAAAATAGTCTTTATTTCATCTATGTCAACATCCTTTAATGGGTTTTAAGCTTATTTGAGGTTGATTTATTATGATACAAAACATCCATATTTTATTGAAGGTTTTGTGATATTTTTGACTATGGATAAGTTATTCTTATGTCACTCATGGTTTTTGTTTAGATTATTGACATTTCATAAGTTATTTGTAATCCGAATGTTTATGTTGTATTTCAACCTTTCATTCAGATGAATGTGTTAGACAAGTATGTTCCGGGTTGGGGACTGGTAAAAGTAAGCCCTCCGGTTTGGTCTCCGGTTATTAGAGGAACTCCGGTTTGGTCTCAGGTTATTAGAGGAACTCCGGGTTGGTGTCCGGTTATTAGAGGCACTCCGGGATGGTGTCCGGTTATTAGAGGCACTCCGGGTTGGGTTCCGGTTACAGTTAGCCCCGAGGTCTTGGGACGAGGCCTTGACAAAGAAATTAAAGTTCAGCATTATACATTCTAACATCATGAAAGTGGTTATTGATATTGAATGTGATTATTCGATTAGTAGAATATCCATGTGAACAAGTAAATGACATTATTTCATTTTACTTTTTCCATACTATGTTGAAGTTCAAGTTTAAAAGGCTTTTGTTTTAGTAATGCACTGCCTTAAATGTTTATGCTTATTTTGAATGTTCCGCTATATTGTTATCCTTACTGGGCATTTGAGATCACCACTTTTCTATGTTTTATTTTTCCCAGGATGTGAAGAAGTAAGTTATAAATGACCTGCAGGGATATTATGAGGGGATAATAGTGTGGACTGTGGAGACATTATGTTGTTGTAGTAGTTTTTCATTTTATGATGTAATGTAAAACTTATGAATATATCTAGTGTTTCTAAGGCTACTAAACCAATCGGTCTTTCGAGATTTGATCTTTCTTGTGATCACGCCAATGTTATGTAATAATGCACCGACTCTGGGTAACTAGGGTCGGGGTGTTACAAAACCCCTCCTCTCCTCCATTATAAATACCACCATCACCCCCCTCTTCCTCTCACACATATCAGGATTTGAGAATTGTCTAAATTATGTAGAATACCCTTACCACGGATATTACCCATGTCCAAGACCTGATGGTCTCACCAGAAATCTTTAAAGAATATCTCAATTTGAAGTGATCAACAGGTAATAATCCTCTTTCATTTTCTTATGTTTTCTTTTCAGTTCCTTTTATTTTCATATAATCCATTCCCCTAACATTATAAAAGAGGTATGAAAGCTACAGAATCTTATATATTAAATATTTTATCATGATTATAGAAAAAATAATCATCATTCTTCCTCTCCTCTTCTCTTTTTCAAAAAATAAAAACACTATCTGTGATGTGTGGATTTACCAAAATCAAGGATGACCTGTTTTCAATTTCTATTACATCCTTCTAAAATAGTTATAAAACCATTTTAATGGTTGAAACATATTGTAATGTTTTTTATATATCCCCTTTAATATTGTATAGTTAAAATATATACATAATATTATGATATATAATGAAACTTTTTTGTTATTAACAAGGAACCACAAAAATGGTCTAAACAGATATCACTAATGATTTATCTAATGATTCGTCGTTATACCATATAACCCTAATGATGTATGGAATCATTTAATATAACATAAAAATATTAATAACATTTCGTTATATTTTTGAAGTTTCGATTTCATTCGATAAGGAAAACCATTGCGAACTGATCCTGGAAATCATGTAAAGAACACACTAGAAACAATGTAAAGAATAGTGTATTATTAATTAATGGGAGGAATGATGTTATAAAATGATCATATAGGGTGATATAAACTTCAATATGTTTCTTTAAAATATTAATAACACTCTTTAAACCAGTATATAGAAGGTTTAAACATGTTTCAAGTAAGATAAACCTGAGGTAAGGGTATTCATAACCCAATTTTTTGTCCTTTGGGTTAACCATCCACATCATTGATTATGTGGTACTAGGATTATTTATGTAATGAATTTTTTCATATTATGTTTTATTATCCGTATCTATACTTTATACATATTATATTTTCATTATATTATTTATCACATTAGTTATATGATATTTCTATGGGATGTTCCTTTTAAAATCCCCTTTTAAAATTATATTTTACAAAATTCAAAAGCAATGTTTTTATGAAATTTTTCATGTATTGTGATTATGTTCTATATCTTTGTAATTGATTATAATTATTTTTGGGACCTATATATCCCTCCAATGCATTGGGTATGCGTAAGTTGGAGGTTAATTGATTGGTTACTCAAATTGTAACTATGATGGTTACACAATAAGGTAGTCGTGAGGGTTACATTGTATGGTGTTTGTGATGGTTACAAATCATAAGGTAGTTATGGGAGTAACAAAATTAAGTAATTAATTTTCCAAGATAACCTTATTCTCTATTTATGTTTTCTATGATTTATGGAAGTATCACATTTCATGATGTAAGTATATGATTCTTTATGGGTGAGAAGTATGAATTTGTGAAAATAATTTCATATGTTTGTAAGTATTCATGGACTAATGGTTTCTTTCCTTCTTGTTATATCCTTTACTAAGATTTTCATTCTTATCCCATGTTTTTAAATTATTTTAAAAGTTTATAAATTTGTGTAAGATAAATAAGTTTTTCATGTTAAATTTTGTGCATATTTTTCAAAGTAAGCATGTTGTTGTTTTATATTTAAAATTTTATTTTTTAGAAGAAACAGATACTGATTTAATGGTACCCACTTTTTCTTCTTCTATGTTGATATATATGAGTTGTGTACTAACTTTATAAAAATCTAAATTGAAGATTTCTTTGGGAATGTAATGAATTGAAGTCTAGTTAAAATAACTATAATATGTAATGTTTCAGGCTAGGGTGTTATATTAGCAGAGGATGAATGATACATTTTGGGGGTTTTTTGGGCCTTGAATTTTATTTTTGGATTTAATTGTCCTCACTTAAATTTTTGTATCCATGGTTGGGGAAAACATGCACTAAATATGTGAATCATATCTATCCCAAAAATTTTATGTTCTCATGGTTATCCCATTATTTGTACAAATCATGTTCCAAATATGATCCATCCCATAAGATTCATATGACACTTTTGTGGTTTAATTGGGAATATATATAGTTTTTCTTAATCATTCTCAAAGTTTAAACCCCCCAAAACCTCAATAAAACACTCAAAAAACATTAAAAACCATATCAATACCATACCTAACCAAACCAAATATTAAAATATTATAAAAAATCCCTAATACCTTAAAATGGTGGTGTTAAATTCTCCCCACCATATGTTTTTACTTCCATGGAAATATAAAGGCAACCAGTGATGAAACATAAGTTCAATGTAGTATTCTGTCATAATAAGATATCATCCCTAGAGTTTTCATGAGATTTATCTATGATGTAACTAAAAATATAAATATTTCACATCATCCTAACATAAGATTATTATTCTTGGCCCAAGGTATAAAAAAATGATAATCAATCGAATTAATCATCCTAATAATGACATGAGCATCATAAATAGATAACTTGAGTCCAACTCATTAATTGACCATAATGAGGTAAAAGGATGATGTGAACTACATATAATTGTAAATGTGATGATAATAAATAAACAACCATGTAGATATTGTATAATATATCTTATGGTTCCACCTTAAGACAAACTAGAATCGATATTTTTTCTATGAGACAAAAAATTAACTCCAAAAATACATAATTAACACATGATCTTTTATTAATAATATAGAAATAGAAATAAAACAATTCAGATAACATGAAATCAACATGTATGATGTTATGATTATCTAAATAGGTTCATCTGAAGAATTCAAAGAATTAATAGAAACCGATGAAATGTCTATTTAGGAAATGTAGGATTCCATAAACTATTAAATTTTATCACACAGTCCCCCCCTAATGAAAGACCAACCTAGTTTCCCCCTTTGATCAAAAATAGTATCATACACTCATAGATATTCAAGATTCCAAATGTCAATGAATAATATACTATCCCATAAAAGAAATAGGTTTTAGTCAAATATGAGGGTAATTAGAACATTAATTAAGGTAATTAGTTCCCAATTATATCCCATGACATGGAATTTATAGACACTATTCCTCGAATAGTAATGAAAAACGTCTACTGAATGAGTCATTAAATGCATATTTTTATGACAATGTGATTTTTAAGATAGTTGGATGAAAATTCTATGAGAATCCACCCACATACTGTAAAGTTAAATATAATCATTGTAACATTCCCACTGGTTGGTGTGTGACATGAACTACCATGTGTACATTCCCAACACATAAGTGGAAATTCTATTTTAGGATGTCCTGGCCCAAAGAAGAACCAAAATTGGGTCTAGACACACTTGAGATAGTTTTTATCATCTTCCCACACTTTGATGTCTACTTATAATTATTTTTTAACTAAATAGTAATATTATGTTTATTATATAACTGAACTTCCTTAGACTCAGTCATCCAAATCCAGAATGAGAGTATGGTGATAGAAAACCATGAAATCATCATGTTCCATATAAATAACATTTATATTAGTAGTTAAAAACAAGAATAATAAATTTAAAATAATTACTAAACCAAAATATAGATACTTTTTAGATATGATATAGACTTCCCAACAGATCATGACCAGTGATAAATGGTCAGTTCACTAAATGGTGAGACTAGATATGAGAAAAATTGATCCATAAACTAGAAATGGCCCACTAAAAATAGAGGTTAAGATACCTCAAGGTAACTAAGAATACATATCACATGTTTATAAATCTAGGGACAAGACCATTCATAAACCCATACTACATAAAACTTTAAACCTAGACCTTCCACCATGAATAGATGGAAATAGAAAAGAGATGGTTCGTAACCTATCTCAATTGATCGATCATAAATAATGTACCACCTTCATTAAAAGATAAAACTATCCTTTTATATATGTAAGGGTAATTCATAAATAATATAAATAAATATTTCATTGAATTCTCAGGACCACTATATTCTCCTAATTACAATAAATTCACATCAAAGACAGTGAATTCTACCCAAGGGGGACCAAGTCAAAGGTAATCGAATATGGTGACCATTCTATTTTCTTGTGTATCCCACTACCCATAACAAGTTTTGATTATCATCCCATGAGGCATCATCTCCCGATGAAACTATTATTTCCACTCCATGAATTACGTTAACTATATAGTGATAATAATATCCTACACAGCATTGTTAAGAACGCCCAATCATAACTAGCATGGAAAACAAAAGAAGAACACAACCATAGTCAGGAGAACAAGCATAATAAGGATAGAAAGATGAAAACATCATCATCAAAAAAGTATAAAAACTATAGATATTATTAAAATTTAACAATTAATATTCAAAAATATATTTTACATGTATCATATGTCTATACATCTAATTCGAAAACACCATCATGGTTTCCATCCACCAATTCAATATGTAACAAATTTCCCAAAGAACCACATGACCAATTTTTATGTTTCAAATACCATGATAATATTTCTAATAAAGATTGTATTTTCTAAAAAAATTGGTAAATAAACTCTTTAAATCCATTATAATATCGAAAAAACAAAAAAAATAATTTGCAATTTATTTTAAAAACCCATTTACAAGACATTTTGTAATATTATGACAATTACAAAAAAACTTTCAAAAAAACCATTATTCATTTAAAAATAATAAAATTTTCCTTTTTCAACTCTTATTCCGAAGGTCCAATTATATAAGTGTATTTAAATATTTTTCCAAATCAAAATTTTCTGGACATTTCATAAAATATTTTAGAAAACCTTTTTGTAAAACATGTTTTATGTTCAGAATACATTCGTAAAACAAATCATAACAAAATATATATGATTTTGAAACATCTTTATCATAAGCACAAGCTTATTATTTCCAAATAACAAAAATATGAGTAATAAAATCATGTAACCTCCATGATGAAACATAATATGTAGTAACAATCTCATATACATGAACAAGTGACCAAATTTCTTATTAATTCGCGGTTAATAAACTAATTTAAGATAAAGATAGGCTACTTTATGTTCCAAAATCATAACCATTTGAAATTATTTAAAAAAATAAAATTACATGTGAGTAATACTCTACTACCATATTTCATGACATTATATTTCGGGTTCAATAATATTATTGCAAAAATTATTTTTACAATCAAACATCGTTAATTAGTTAAGAAATTAAACAATAAGAAATTAACATACCACAAACATCACATTCATATTTAACTAATGATATACTAAATGAAATGTTTTAAAAAGAAAAAAAAACATTAAAAATTACTATTTTTATTAATATATCACAAATTTATTGTTTTAGTACAACATGTTTCATTAATTATCTATGTAATAAGGAATAATCATAATATACTACTGTCCTTTTGTGATATCCTTAGGAAACTAAAAGCTGTAAATAAATTTTTGGGGCTCACTAAAACATTGGGGGACAATTTTACCTTAGAATCACATAACCCACCATGAAAAAAACCAAAGTATATGATTTTTTAATTATAAACCGTATAACTATAAAATACAAATAACCAATAATTTCATAGTGACATATAAAAAATAAACCAAAAAAATAATACACAAAAATAAATAATGACTCACAAACTATGATGGAACCACATTATACACCAAGGACATGACCACCTAAAACACTCCAATTCATAACTGCTACATCATGTGGTTCCACTAGAGATAAATTAAATCTTATTGTCTCTTAAATCCTAGAAATAAATAAGCTTTAAATACACAAATGTGAATATTAAGGGGTTGAGTAATCATATCCAGTAGGAAATCCACCAAAATATTCCCACACATGTCACTAGTATAAGATATATTTATCACATGGTTTAAAAAATAATTAAAACACAAGATAGGGACATCAAAAGTAGTTTAAAAATTAAAAAATTTAACTTAAATAGTAGTTTTGTCCATTTTTTCCTATTCTAATTCCCATTACACATTTTCACATACATATAAATGACATGATATTCCCAATAAAAATTATAGGTAACTCATCCATACACCAAGCCTATCATTAGTGATAATTCATCATGTGCCTCTAGACTAGAACCATACACCAATATTATACCAATAAGGATGTTTATACGTGCCTATAGATTATTACTATGCTCAAAATATGTAATAGAAAGGCCACATCCAATGTAAAAAAAATCACACCACCATGTATGTCAGGTCCTCATATATATTCATCATTTAAAAATTAATTATTAATTTTAAATCAATTTATCAGAAATATTTTTTACAAAACCCATAATTCATCCCTTAAAACCTAAAAAATGAAGGGTTTCTATAAGAATTCCACTTTATGTCATCCTTTAAAAATCACAATCAAAACACTTATAAATCCAAATTTCGCAAGTCATAACAAAAATATAATTCCTAAATAAAAAATTGTAAAAGGTTTTTCTTAACACAAGAAAACATTATATAATATAAAAATTCAAGATATAGATTAATTTTATAAGGGAGATAATACACCAACCACATGATGGATCTTAAGTATCATGAAGAATCAAGACACAATCTTGTTGTTTCTGGATCCCTTTCTCATTCATTCAACAAATCGCAAAAAAGAATTTTTAAAAAAATATCAAATTAAATTGATATGGGCATAGAAATGCCAATATATTGTTTTTTTTAAAGTAAATAAGAAGATCCATAAGTGTAAAATGAGTTCAGAAAAGGCTCTTACCTTAAATCTCCTAGAATCAACACACTCTAATATGATGAAAATGGGTTTTGGGGGGAGTAGTGCTTCAACAATCACCTAGAGGAATCCTCTAGTTTTGAACCTATGTTAGTGGAGGTAGAAAGGGTGTTTTTGTGGAATTTATGGATCTTAAATTAAATTTTAGATATAGTTTTATCTATTGCATGTTAGGTCCACATTGTTGGGAAAATCATGGGCTAACTATTGGAAATGTCTCTATATTGAATATTTTATGGTCGTATGGTTATCGAATAGTTTGAAAAAATCATGTGATAACCATGAAACATCTTAGGATACTCATATAAATCCTTCATTATTTTCTTAAACCATATTCAAACTGTTCACCCTCTTAAACCACTCTAAAATACTTCAAAAACATCTAGAACATTCACAAGTATTAACCTAACCAAAACAGATCATAAAAGATGCTAAAACAAACCCAAACACCAAATTTTCGGGGTGTTATAGAATTAAAGAATAAATATAACATGTATGAAATTTTAAATATTTTATTAAATTAAAATACTATCCATATTTTTTTTATTTACCTACTAGAAAAGTGGAAATGCCGCTCATGTGTATCTGTGGAGTACATCAATCATTATATAATTTATTTCATTTTTCATGTTCTAAATTAATGGTTGGTTATAAAATTTTATTTAATGTATAAAAATTATAATTATTTCATGATTAATCTTTAGGTGATGATGGAAACCCTTTGAATATGGTCAACATTCCAAATCTGTTTTGGGATTATGAACCGCACATCCTCAAAACATATGAAATAAATGTAACTAATTAACTAAAAAACCATTTTAATAACTGAAATAAAAATCATAATTATAACTTAAAAAATATAAAAACTTGTCTTAATAAATTAAATAATTAATATAATTTTATTATTCATGAGCTGATGAATGTACGCTACTAGATGGTATTCAAGGTAAGGGATTTCTCATCTTAAATTCTTTCCTTTGAGACTCATTCCATTTTCACCACATGTTTTATTTAAGGTGATTTATATGATACCATACTGATGTATTTTATCATTTTTATTGAAATTAATGTGTTTTACAAATCCTATTCATGTTCCCCCTATAAATTTTCTTATGATTCAAAAGTTACTAATGTCAAAAGGTATTTTTCTTTAAACACTTGTTTTAATGTTTTACTTTAAACTCTATCTTCTCCATATCCATATTGTTAAAAATGTTCTATGTGTGTTATTAATTAAAAATCAAAACTTTTTAATGGTAATTTTAAATAATTTTTAATTTATTTAAAAGTTTTTAAAAAGGAATATATTTAACATTTATAGTATGTGTCGTTTTTACTTTTTTACCAAAGTCTAAAATAATTTTTTTAACATATATAGTTTCACTGCCTTTTTCCCACCATTATAACTATCGTTTTTATAAATAATTCTCTATAAGATTTGTTGGTTTTTAAAATAATACCATTTTCTTGTTCATATATTAATATTTCACCCACTTTTTTTTCAAAAATAAAATGATATTTATCCTAATATTTATATGAAAATAGAATGTGTTTGTTTATGGGTTAAATTTTTTTTTCAAGGTATTTTTATGAAAAAGTTTAATATTATAGATATTTTATTCGTTATAAGATAATTGGGAAATTTAGATGATGACGGGTGATCTGAATATATCTCGTGATGATGGGTGAGCCCAATATGGCTCTCCAATGCATTGGGTAATGAATAGTCATTAAAGGTGAAAAATGAGGTAGATAACCAAGAAGGCTAATCCTAAAGAATTAAGTAGGATTCAGTTATTCTGGAATGCGTTAAACGTGAATGAATATATTCTATGATTATGATGATCTAAGATACCTAATCAATTCTTTGTAAAGTTTTTTATGGAAACCATTGTATTTCACTAGGTTCGGAAATATTATTGATGTTTAAAGGTGAGAGGTTTTTTTAATGAAATGTTTTCATGAGTTCTCATATGCCTTATGATTCCTTCGTGGGTTTCTTATTATTTTTAATAGTTTCAGAGGTTTTATTTTTGAAAATTATAATTTTATCATGTAGATGTGTTTTATTTATGTGTTCAATGTTTATTTGTGAAACCCGTAAACATTTTCATAGGTTTTCATGTTTTTCATTGGAATAATGGGTTTTCACTATTTTTATATCCCTTAATAAGATATTTATGTTTATAAAAATTTTCATTATGTTTTTTATTGGGCCTAATGATGATTATAAACTATTATGAAGTCTTAGTATGAATAATGGAAATTTTTATTGAACAAATAAAGTGTTTTTTGAATGAAATAGATCTCTGAAATTAAGAATCCTATTTTTATAGTAAAAAATAGACATAGTGTGTTACTGTTAAATATATAAAGTATTGATTTTCCAAATTAAATAAAAATATAAACATAAAAGATCATGTAAATATATAAAATTTTAACCCTTACTATTAAAATCATATTTATAGGTTATTAATGTAATGGCCCATTATATAGGATTTGGTGGATCCAATGGTTTCCAAAATATACACAATGAAAATAAAAGAACATTATGTCATAGAGGTTTCACTGTATAAATAATTGTGGATATTTAATAAACATTATGGTTGAATACATAAGAGTTTATTATTTTAAATATATCAAGTGTTTTCTTCATCATTTTAAAATGAAGATAATCATTCTGGTTTACTTGGTAAAATAACTTCCCATGTGATAGTTGGGAAAAAATTTCAAAGAAGAGGAAAATTATAGAATTTCAAGAAGAAAGATAAGTTATTGTGATTATATATTTTAATATAAAAATTTCTTTTCATGAAAAATATTTTTATTTTATGGATTAACTAAATTAGAGGATATCTCACATAAAGGTTCTCTATATTATATAATAAGAGTATAAGAAATATGAAGAAATATAGAGTCACCACTAAAATTATCAACATACCTATTGGTAGAAGAAAGGGATTTTGGAAAAACATATTTTTGAAGACCCATGAATCAAAGAGAGAAACCCAACACTATATTGAGCATTATTTGTTAAGAATAATCAAGTGGAAGTTACTATATTTTAGTAAAAAAGTGAGGAATTCTAGTCACAACACTGGAAGGTTAAAAGGCCTCCAAACTTGTTTTGGAATGACGAGAGCCTCACATTTCACAAAAAATCATTCAAATGATAGGAAGGGAGATTTCATAACATCTCATGGAAGGATAATGGTGGTGTTTAAGAAGGAGTTCATAGCTGGTCTATGAATTATAAAGTATTACCAATCAATAGAAACAACTTATAATTGATGTAATTATATAGTGGGGAGACTATTTTGTATTCACTTATGAACTAACTTTTTATCCTCCCTTCACTCAACGAGCAAAGAGTGAGGAAGTTTTAGGGAGGAATTCAATGTGTGTCAGTGATCCAACCTAAAACCATTATAAGGGGATTAACTCCAGGAATGAGTGACCTAGACAAAACTTTTAGTGATTTTGGGGCATCAAACATGGGCAACCACATGCTCCTGGTATTTTCCTAGTGTATGTGAACCAATTATAATACGTGTGTCTATTTTCATGATTTTTTACGTCTATTACTCATCAAAAGGGGGAGAAATTGGATAAATATATATAGTAATGGTTTTTTAGGAAAAATGATTATCAAATGAATAGTTTTACAAAAGAAAAATAGTGGCCCTAATAACTATGTTGTTAAGATCGGTATAGGGTTCTGAAGGGTTTCAAGGAAAATCATTTAATTTGGAAAAAGATTTCATACCATGATTCACCCCACCCCCTAGTGTATTCTCACATAAGTCTTTTAGGGGGACTAAGAGAAAAAATTATATAAAGTAAAGAATATGATATAGGTTTTTATTATAATGAAATAAAACTTTTGAAAAATAATTTATAGATTTTAAAATTAAGGATATTATTTTAAAACTAAAATATATTACTCATTAAATACATTTTAATTTTTGAAAAAAATTGTAAAATTTTTATTCATATTTATATCTTGATAATGTCATAAAATTTAGAGTATATGTAAAATCAATTTTTTTGATACTCAATGAGAAATTATCTCTTTCAAAAAAATATCAAAATTTTCCCCTAAACTAATTTGACATGGGGACTCCAAAAATGAAATCCATTTTATCAAATTTATATTCTGAATATTAAAAATTTAAATTTTAAATCAAATCATATAATATATATATATAATAAATACTATTTATTTTACTATACATGATATCATGTCTATTTTTTATTATTACTATATTATTATATTATTTATAAAAAATATAAAATATATTTTAATCAAAATAAATTTATAAATTAGGAAACTGTAATATTCAAATTTGAACATAAAATTTAATATTTTTCTAAATATGTTGAAGTGTTCTTTATTAAAATGTATATTTTTTTTATTTATGTTACATAATTTGAGAAATTATTTAGGGTTTTCCTATTTAAAATTATTTATTTTGATCATTGTAAATATTAATTTTTAGGCATTTTATTACGTCAAGCTATTAGGTTACTATGTCAATAGTCTTTTAATTATTTCAGTGGGTAGTTAATATTCCAATGAATAGATAATATTTATAATTCCTTGAAATATCACTTATTTCCTTCATTATTTACTCACTAGACTTTTATAAAAGTTTCATATATTTAATTTATAAAATCTTAATCATATTTATAATGTTTTGTTTTTATGTTATAATTTTTCTCTAGGGTGGGATATTTCTAGAAGACTGCAACCCTATAAATTCTCAAATTATACTTATTTGATTTATTTTCATTAAATATCGCTTTATAAAATTTCAAATTTTATAATTATCTATATAATTCATATTTAATGCTTTATGTTGATGAAATAAAATGATGTTTTTTTGTTATGGTTTGTATGTGATTTGTCTTATATATTTTACTTAAATATGACACACAATAATTACAGACGGTGTTTATCATATTTTAAATGGATGGGTCATTAAATGCACTAATTATCCAAAACGTCCAACACATCAAATTGTAGCATAATGTCACTTGGAAGATTTTTAGCCCTTCAAGATGAGTATCACATTATATTGATGCTTGAGTCATGGATTATTTTAGAAAATGTTATACTATAAACATTCATCTGGCCTTCCCCCACATGTCAGTGTGGGATGGAGGGGTTCTTTGTCATGTTGTACTAGATCAACATGGCACAACTTCTTAATAGGGGATGATGTATCATCATAGACTGGTTTCACTGTTGCATTTTTTAGAAGTGAGCTATGAGTATATTTCTTGTGGTTTACTTGATGTATTCTTCCCTTTGGACAGTTGGGACAATTTTTAGACTTTCATGTCGTGTTTCATTAAGGATTATATTCCCTTATGTCATGTAATATGTTCCATCTTTACCCAGTTTTCAGAAGAGTTTTTTTTACGTTCAATAAAGGGGGAATGACCCTAAATCTATTAAAAACATAAAAATAGAAACTGTTATGATTTCATTTTCTAAATAAAGGCTATATCATTTCATCATTGTTTATATCATTCATCAAATATCTAATATACATCAAATTATATCATAACATCACTTGGGGGAATTTGGACTAGTCGATATGTGAGACACATAAAATTGAGGCATAAGCCATGCTTTGTCTAAGAAAAAGTAGTTTATTTGTATAATTTTTTTAATGAAACTATTTTATTTGATGATAAAAAAATTAAAACATTATGAAAATTCAATCTAGTTTTAGGAAAAAAATCAGTTAATTTTAATCTTATAGGGTTAAAAATTCATGATTTTCACACCTGAGTTCTCATAAATTTAAGAAAATATATACGATTTTTTCATATTTCAAATAATTTTCCAAAACTCTAAAAATTAAAAAATAGATTCTAAAAACCATAAAATTACATTAATATTTATATAAATTAGTTTTGATATATTAGGATGATAGGTGGTGATGTTGATACTAGGGACACATGGTATTTAGGAAAAATAATTTACATTGTACATGTTTTAACATAAAAAGTTCACTTTCAAGTTAAAAATTCATAAAATGTGATTTTAATCTTGTTAAGTTATGGGATAATATATTTTGGGTAATATTGTCTTATAATATCAAATTAATCATGAAAATTCCACGTAAAGGGTCAAAAATTGTAAAAAAACTATATTATTTAATCATTGTTTATAACATGGGCAAAATTTCCAAAACTATCCAAGCATTATACAAAAATCTATAAAATTAAATACAAATATAATTTTGAATATTTATGATATATCAGGATGAGTGAAGTGTGAAACTAATTACCAAGTGGTGTGTTATAAAAAAAAGAAGTCTTTTGTAATATTTTTTATTACAACAGTAATGCTTATTGGTCAAAAGTTATCAAAATTTCTCGAAATTACATTTAATTCAATGAAAATATCACATGGGATATTTTTCACCAGTAGGATCAAAAGGTACATGAAAAATACACCCAGGTAGATTCTTAACCTATTAGGATGATTGTCACATGAAACTAACACCCATGTCAAGCGTTATTTGAAAAAAAAGTTTAGCTATGAAATTTTAAACTAAACATTTATATTTTGATGTTAAAAAATAATCAAACATGATCTCAATCCAAATTTAAATTTGTAAAAACCTTTTTTGGATCATTTTTTAACTATTAGGGTACCAGCATTGCATGAAATTGATACTATATATATTATAAATTGTAAAAAACCTATATTATTCTGATATTGATCACAATGTTCACTAAATGTATAAAATTTATAAAAAGATACTCTAATAAATATAAAATTACAACAAAACATCACTAATGTGATTTTTGATCTGTTTGGATTAGTGGTACATGAAAATAACATCTAAGTATCGCATTTTCTAATAAAAATCAGTTTCATTGTGAAACTTTTAACTAAACATATTTTCTTTGATGGTCCAGTGTCATAAAATTTTCTTTGAATTCTCTCATAAATTTTATTAAATTTTATTTGTGATTTTTTAAAAATTTGATATCAAATTATTACTAAATGAAACACTTCAGAGGCCATTAATTACAACATAAACCTATACTATTTAAATTTTTTAATGATATAATGATCAAAATTTTCTAAAAAAACTATATTATCCATTAAATAATAGTACAATTTCACTTGGAATATTTTAATACATAGATATAATTTGTGTATTAAATTGATACTTGATCAATGTGTTATTTGAGGAAAACATGTTTCAATGTAAATTTTTTTACTAAAAATGACTCTTTTAGTGTCAGAATTCATCAAACATACTCTGAATCTGATTCAATTTTTTTTTCAACATTTCTTGAATCATATTTGACTTTTATGATCGAAAAATTCATGAAACTAACACTCGAGAGTTTATAAATTTTAAAAAAAATCATATATTGATTAATTTTTGTTCATAAGGTCTATAATGTCAAAAAAATCCAAAAAAAATCAAATATAAATTAAATTGTAGCATCATGATGTTTGAGTTAGTTCTCTAGTACTAAATAACATTTTATATTAGATTAAAATAATATTCAATGAATTTAATATTTATATCTTATCACATTATGGATATTCTTCTTCATAACGTTAATGTTATATTGTCTTTATATTATTTTCACAAATAAATGTTATAGCAGTTCTATGTTATAATTAAAACCTATAAATTCTATGATTTCATCCTTAAACATATGTACTATAGTCTATAAGGCATCATATAATAGGACATATATTATATTTTGACTATTATATGTTGTATGTTAGTGTGCGGGAAAGGATTCTACTCATGAAGTCTCACAATTCTTAATCTCCAAAAGAGAAGGTTATAAATAAATACCCATCAAGCGGAATTTGAAATTTTGTATGAGTAATTAGATATTCATATATACATATGTGTGTATTGGTACTTATACAAAATATTTTTATTAAATGAAATATTTAATCGCATACTTTTATGTATGGATAAAAACCATGATGACATATGCTCACAGTGAGGTAACATATGTTGAGTACATCATAAAAGATATTACATTAATTGAATAAGCCAAGAAAATATTTTTCCCTTCTAAGTTTGTGGTAGAAGATATCTCAATACCTTTGATTAAAATAGTTATTTCATATAAAATCCATTGCCATGGAAGTTCATCGATGAGTTTATTTCAGATAGTCAAATAAAGATAAATCAAGAACATTGGGTGATGACATAATTTATGCATCTTTTTTATGAGATTTTAAGACAAATACATTATATTAAACAATAATCATTTGAGATTTGTTGTTTTAGTTATGAATAATATTTATCTACTTTGGGTCCATGATTTGTTTCTAGATATCACTCATGGTTTTTTAGTAGGACTCACAACTATCATGATAAGGTTCTAGATGGTTACACACAAATAGTATTTAAAAATTCCTCCAATTTATATGAATTGAAGTTTGGGACTAACTGGGCCCCATGTTGAGATACCTATGAATGTCTGGTTTTTTTATCACATGTAAATTAATTCAATTATATTATTCAAGTTTATAGTAATGAGTATTGAATTTATTTCCCAAACTAATCAAAAGTTATTTAATTATATGTGTGTATGAGAAAATATTATATTTCAAACAAATGTTATGAATTCATGGTTTTTTAAATAGTTATGTGAGGAATGAGTTGAGTTAATGTACCATGGTTCATCACATGGTATTTAGTAATTTCATAGGTTAGTGGTGAAATATTTATTACATGCATGAGACATTTACTTGGTTATTTTTATTGATTTGGGATAGTATAAAAGGATTAAATTTTCCTAGATATTATGTGAAATTTTGGCAAGTTAAAACAAAATATATCATTTCATTTATAAGACATGAAAATTAAGTTAATATCGTGGTAGATATTTCTCTCATCTCCTCTCTTATCTCATGTCGTAATGAGTTAAACTGGAGGGATGATAAAAAATGAGTCAATCTATGTTTGGGGATCAATCATGTGATATTTCAGAAATCACAATAGAATCATTAAAACTTCAATCATCTATGAAGGATCCTAAGAATTACTATAGAACATTCAAAAGGTTGTGGTAAATGTTTGGATGATCTAAAGGGTATCTAGTTATATACCTTCAAGCTATGGTGATCTACAGATATTCAAATAACATTGGGAGAACATTGTTCCACTAATGTACTATTTTGATTTCATCTCACACTTAAAATGAATTAAATGATATCATTGTAATGAATTGGCTGTTGTCATACTAAATAAAGTAAATTATGATAGATTCGATGTTAAAATTGACATTTAACTTACTTTCATTCTTCTATGGAATATCTGGTTCCTTAGATGGTGTTATAGTGATCATTCAACTATATAATTAAACATATCTATTAAATTTTCTATAATTAAGATAGAGGACATAGATCTATTCTTCACACCACCCTGGTGTATCAATCGAAGTTTTAAATACTAATAAACCTTTTTTTGAATATCGAATTGATTTTTTAAAAGGAAACAATTGACACACACACACACACATATATATATGTGTGTGTGTGTGTGTGTCTTTGGCATATAAGGGGATTCTTAAGCGATTTATTGCTGGTGTGTTGGCCTCGAGTAATCCTTTTAGACCTCTAGAAGACCACATATATCAATTTTTTTAAAACAAAAAAAATGATTTATTGGTGCCTTTAGCTACCCACATAATATAAATTTCATCCCAATCTAATGAAGTGGTACCTTGAACAACTCACAAAAAAAATTGGGACAAAATCTATATAAAAATGTCTAAAAATCAATCTTTTCACACACTTTCATGTGAAAAGGGAGACATTTTGGGTCATAACTCTTGTATCAGGTTCAATGATAAGAATGTTGTGTGTCTTGACATGGTTTGTAGTTGAGTTTCTCAACATGGGTTGGTTCAGACTAGACCCAACAATACTATCACAAAAAAACTAACTCGTGTCATATATAACATATGTGGCCCATTTTCAGGTACAAATAAATGTGAAACATTATAGAAAAATTTCATAAAATAATTTAAATAGTATAGAGTTTATTAAAAAAATATTTTAGTTTCCATAGGATGTATCAATTTTTAATTTAAAATTATTTTAATGAAACATTAATTAATTAAAATTATATTATATTTAACAAGAGAATCTTATTAGGATATCAATTAGGGTTGCAGGTCCTTAGATCACAATATTTTTCACTTTATCTCACCACCTCATATTTTTTTTATCGGTATGGCTCTCTGGCCACAATAGGGATCACTGCCCATCCTTATCTAAAAAAGTCATGTTATAGGGATAAAAATTCATGGGGATAATATTTTATTCCCATCACCACTCTATTCCCTTATACGGGATAGTAATCAAAGCCTCACGACCTTATGCCCATACTTCATGTCGTAACACCCTGGAACTAGTAACCTCTCACCAGTAAGGTTGGAAATTCTTTCTTTTGGGACTCCAAAAATATTCACCTCATTTCATTCCCTATGAATAAAATGCCTTACACCACCTATGATGCCAAATTTAGGATCTCAATTGGGGATTAAAGACCCTCTATCATAGTCCCGTCACCTTTGGATTAGTACCTCATGGTTTTTTTCTTCAGAAGGGCTCACTACCCACCATGGGGCCTCACAGTCGATCCCTCTCCAAAAAGGTTTTGTGGTATGGATTGAAATTCATGGAGATTATATTCCATGACCAAAATCACTCTATCCTTTCTATGTGATAATAATCAAAGAATCATGACATGACAAACATATGTCATACTGTGACACCCTATATCTAGAAACCTCTAACTCCTAGGTAAGACACTGCATTCATGTAGGACTCCAACAATATTTAATTTTTATTACGTAATTTTATTTCATGTTGACTGATCATGAGCTGGGACTGACCCATTCATGTTTTTATGTTTATAAATTTAAAAAAATTATTTCATTTGAGTTTTAAAATTTAAAAATTGTTTATTAAACCTTATTCTATATTTTTGTGAATCATCCCACTATAATTAAATTTGTAATGGAATGTGTGTCAAAATTTTATTGATAGAAAGAAATGAACATATCCTAAGTACCCCTAGGCTTTTTGGGAGTATTCATTGTAAATATTACAATAATATATTATGACACATATTGAGGACATGATACAATATAGAACCAAATAAGAATTATTCATGGGTGTTTAATGGGTGCTACAATTCAAGTCAGGATATGAATCAAGGAATTATCATTAGATATTGGTTAATATATTATCCACTTGATGGATCAACCCATAAACACAACTCATGATCATGTCATTGTTTATTGATATTTTTATTCTATGTTTAATTATATTATTATATGAATGCATGGATGTTATATGACCTCATAGGAAAATTAATAATCATACTAATATAAAATTGAACCAAAATGTGATTAATTTTTTCTATTTATATGTGGTTAAATTTTTTAAATGATCAAACAGTAAAACTTTATGATAAATATAATCTTATTTCACTCATGAAGAAAAATAAATAAAACCATAAAAATTCATCAGATGAAATAATAAGTTAGAAAATCCATTCATTATTTGAGTTAAAATGAATCCATAGTTCAATGTACTTGTTTAGACTTCTTCAGGGTGTTTTCAATTATTATATAGTTTTTAAAAAAAAATGGGTTGAATTATCCTAAATAAAATCAAGGGTTGATTACCTCTTCAATAATTAATATAACTAGGAGGCAGGATTTAAGGAAATTTGATTCAATGATTTTTTCATTGGGTAGTACACTCAACAAATCATGGAATAATAAGTTAATTATGTTTCCCATAACATCTATCTAAATACCTTCATGCAATTTGATAAGGCTTCTGTAAAGGTCACTTAAATAGAAATATGGATCCCCTCTACTATAATTTTAATTTGATAAAATATTCTAAATATAGTGGTGAGGGATATTGGAAGTTGATAAAATATAGGGGGATAATTTAAATAAAATTTATTATGTCACACTTAGTAAATAAGATAAAGTAATAAAATTGTCTTTTATTATTATGGAATGTAGTATGAAAAATCATGGGAAGAAAATAATGATTCCTAGGTAAATAACATGACGTCACCAGCACAAATTTCCAATAGTTTTACATCTATTAATTCATGGACCTAAATTCTTGAAATTAATAGTACCTTAAGTGAGATCCCCCTCTTACAAATATAGCGAGGTATTAAATACCTAAAAATGGATCCCCAACACCAAAATATGTCTTTCCTACTAAATAATCCATAAATGACATATTATACATAATTTATTGAGGCATACATATCATTTATATTTTTATCAATTACTTGTAATATAATATATTTATTATGTGATAAAATCAATTCATTAACTAGACTCATTTTGCCCGTAAATATTAAACAAATGCCAAATATTAAAATAATATTCATTCGTTAAATATTTTCCTATGTATTCACTTAAAATCTTGTGAATACATTAAATAAGCCAATTTAATTCTCTTTATTTTATACACAAATAATAATTAATTTATTATATTAATTATAGATCATTTATACTCGGACATCTCACGAACCATGTGTTGGGGCCCACCATGTCCTATACTCATATTCCTTGGAATATCCCCATAATTTTGAATAAAATTTGTTTGTGACCTTCTACCCCTTATCTTGATAGAATTGAATATTATTATAAGGACTTTTCCCTTATTCAACTAATAATAGCATTTTTAAACAATAATTATTTTCATTTAATTCTTGAAGAACATTTTATGTTTAGAGATTTAAATAATTGGGACATAACTATTATATAAAAACCCCACACATTAAAAGTTTTAAACTCCATATTAGTGTCCATTATTCCCAAAATACAATAATTTTAAAATAAAACACATTTTATTTTCAAGAAAAATCATTATTATTTTCAAATTTACTTCTTCTTTTTTCTTACTCATCATTAAAATCTATGAAAAAATTGTAAAATGTGGGATGTCCACGAAATTATTTTTAAGGGACATAAAAAATAAGATTGGAACATGTTAGACCATTTTAATACCATGAAATCATAAAATATAGTGTCTTTAACATAACAAACTTTGAGATCAAATAGTCATTTACATACATAAAAAATCATCTTTATTACCCAATGTTCTCCATAATAGCTTTATAAGAAGACATAAAAGAAAAATAAAAATCATTAGGTTTCTTATAGAACATGAAAACCCATAAAAATGTCTCCTCAAAAAAATTAATTTTTACCCAAAAAGGTAATAATCATTTCTTTGAAACAAAATATTATTATCTTGTCCTCTAAAATTAAACTATTTATATAAAAAATCATTATAAATCACAGAAAGTTCAAGTAGGTCCCTTAGAACACCATCTTCATAGAACCCTTACCGTAACCCTTGAAATTGGAATAACCAATATGGTAAACTTATATAATAATTCTCAAGAAAACATA
Source organism: Viscum album (assembly GCA_963277665.1). NCBI lineage: Eukaryota > Viridiplantae > Streptophyta > Magnoliopsida > Santalales > Viscaceae > Viscum > Viscum album. The sequence continues at coordinate 615,788,103 of OY728155.1, read as the reverse complement.
ATCATTACCCAATTCATCGGAGAGCTATTTATGGTATACTCGTCATCATCACCTATATTGGGATACCCCATCATCATGAGCTATATTGTGATCACCCATCATCCCGAGCCATATCTGGTTCACCCATAATCATGAGCTATATTGGTCTCACCCATCATCATAAAAAATTTACACGGACTATATCATTAATAAAAAAAATCAAGATTCACCTTTTTTCATAAATCACTTGAAAATATCCTTTGAACTCATACGTAAAACACTTTCAGATAACAAAAAAACTCTTTTATTTTAAAAACCTATTTTCAAATATAAAATACCTATAAAAATTTAAATAGGGTTTTTCTTTGAAAAAAATATAAAATATTATAAAAGAATCCAAATATAAAATAATGGTTGTGGTGGTGGGAAAATTCATTGATGACGTATAAGTTAAAATAGAACATTCATTTTCTGTTTTTTAATGAAAGTCAATACATAAAAACGATTCCTTTTGAAAACCATTGAAATAATGTAAAAATTTACATAAAATTTATTTCATAAATCATTTATTTTCATAAAAATACTTCCATAAAATAATTCTAAAAACATGTACATGAAATAAATATATTTAGAAAATGCATCTTTAGAACATTTGAAATGTGGTTTTTCTAGTAAATCATCGATTACCTTGATCTGATCTAATTCCATAGGTTCTTTATCTTCCTGAATAATAAACTTATATTAATTATTTACCTTATTAAGAACCCTTTTTCAATTTTATTAATCATTTTATTTTATTTATTATAATTTTATATTTAATTACTTCATCAGTTAAGTTCACATTAGACATTTTGATGATGTAAATCTCATATAATTAAAAGACTTTGGTCTATTTACTATAGAAATGTTTCCATAATTATTAAATATAAAGAATAATAATCATGAAATTATTATAATTATTGTATATAAATTATAATTTTAAAACCAACAAGGAAATTTGTTATAAAAAATGAACAGTGATAAAATTAGGGAGATTGTATGTTGTACATATGCATGAGTAATGTTTCCATTTTTCAAATAACATGATTGAAATATAGAAAGTAAGACATTATATTTCCTAAAGGATAAATATATCATAAATATCTTATTATTAATTAAAATACACTTATATATGTTTTACATTTGATGTGGTCATTAAAAATAAATCACATCACTTCATGGAGGTGGTAAACCAAAAGTACGAAAAAATAACGTTATCATATTTTCAATGGATGGAAAGGTATAAAAATAGATGATATCATTTATTTAAAAAATGATAATTATTTCATGAATATAATATATATAAATATACAAATTAAATCCATCATTATAACTATCCATGAGAGACGATGATGGAAAAATAATTTCATTGGCTCACGAGGAAGTAGTCTGCCACACACACAAATGATGGTTTTATTTCTCATTTGATGGAAGAATGTGATGGATATAGGTTATGAAATTGTCATAATAACATATAATTATATGGTAGATACTTATTTTATTATATTATCTTGTATTAAGAATATTTTAATGAGGTATAAGAAGTAATAAAATGAATAAATTCGGTTAAAACTTATACCTCTTCTTTGGACATCCTCATTTTCTTTAGAAGGATAGGCCCATAAGGTAAATCACTTGTGTTATATCTCTAGGATTTTCTCTCAAAATAAATGGATATAGTAACTCCTATTTACTTCCCCATCCATCTACATACCCTCCTCCATATTCCAGGAGACATCGACATCTTCATGTAGGGTGTTCTACGGATATGGTCCTAGTTGTTCTTGGTGATCTCCATTGGGTGCTTGGCTGATTGGATTCATTGGAGTTGGAATGTGGAAGGTCCCTTTTCTTCTTCTTGAGTAACTATGATTTTTTAGGTGGATACATTAGGAATTCCTAGATTGGGCGTAATTCTCTTCCCATCTCTCCTCCCAATCCTTTAGGTTTGTTCCACGGTGTTTATGTTGTCATTTCAGGCTCAGCAGCATGTGTCATACAAGTTCTTTATCACTTTACCAGTTCAAAAATACATTGGTTCTATATTTAGATCTATTTAAAGTAATATTCTACCATCATTCATCCTCTTTTGTTGGTTTAACTTGAGGGGCTCTACACTCTGGTCTGTCTACGTCCTTATTCGGGTGTTGTTCGGCCCCTTGTTGCTTCCTGGTTTTGGCTTTTCCCAAGATTGGATCCATCTGTTTTCGGTCCCCCTTATACCCTTTTTACCATATTCCTCTATTAATAAACCCATATTTTTTAGGTTTAAAGGTTTTTACGGTGATTTGGAATGGTTTTGGTGGTTCCAACCATGGTGGTCTGCTCCTGGGGTTTCTAGTTTGGGTCGGCCTATCCTCGGTGCTGCAATGGTGTAGTGTGTTGTCTATACTCTCCAATTTTGTCTTGATGATGGTTTTTGCTGGATACCTCTCTAGTGACATATTCGCCAATATCTAATGAATTTTTGGACATGTACATCGATGTGTGGTCTCTAGGTGCAGTGATGGGTTAGGTGTCACACTATTGTGCAGAGTGGCGACAGGAGAGGTGTGTGAGGCCCGATGTCTCTCAGACTGAGGCAGATCATGAGTGATTTCATACTCAGTCCACTTTTTAGTGATTTGGGTTTGTTTTGGTCTCTTATTACAATTTTGGATCCCCTTGGTCATGATACATAGAATGTGGTTCCTCTTGTTTTGGTTATCACTTAACCTCAATGTTACTTTATTTGAATAATCAAAAAAAATATTGTCATTTTCATTACACCTCAATCTCTTTAAGGTTTCTATTTTTTCCAAAATAATACCTATAGAACATGGGTAGGGATTTTATGAAGTTATTTGGGAAGGTATTGGATGATATATAGTACTTAATTGGTGTGTGGATATGAGAGAAAGTTCCCTTTTATAATTGAGGGAAGGATCATTCTTGGAATTTCTTAAACTATTGAATTAATATATATTAATTTTCATGATCAAGTGGATTAAATTTTATATAATTTTTAGATATAATGATTATTCTTCTAAATTATTTCATAAAATAAAATTTTTACAGATTTATATTATTTTATTACAATTATCTCTTTTTACCCCCCCCCCCCATTAACCCTTTTGACAATTACAATAATATAAATATTTTTACTCTTTATAGGTCATGAAAGTTACTATAAAGGAAAAAATAACCCATAAATAGATCATGTTTTATCTTTTAAACCATTTAGAATTAAATTTTATTAAAATACATTTTTATGAATTTTAAATTATCCAATAAAATATTGTTTATTATAAAATATTATTAACGTCATTTGAGAACTATTCATTTAATTTGACATTGAAAAAAATATTATGAGAAATAAATTCTAATATAAAACTTTCACATATACCAATTATATTTTTTCTAAATATAAATTTAATTTTTCACTATAAATCACCTAAAAAATAATACATTTATCATTTTTAAAACCATATTATTGATTTTTATATTACTTATATAATCAATGCATTAGTGATGTATAAGCATTTAAGATAATTATTTCATCACTAAAAATTAAAAACAAATTATCTTGATAAAAAATAAATTTATATTTCAAATAAACATTTATAACTGAAAATATTTTATTTTTAACGCTGTAACAAAAGATTATATATATTAAAACAGAGAAAGGGGCATTTTTACCTTATATTTTACTTAAATATTATAATGGTAAAAGTAATATATAAATGGAATCTATAGCTCGTATTTTCAAATTTCATATTATTATAGAAAAAATAGACCCATTAAAAGAAAATAAACGTATGTTTTTTAATTAATTTGAATCCTTGTCACTTTAGTTTTAACCCTAATTCACCCATTTTACTTTTACCATTACAAACAAATTATTTTGGTTACTATTCATATTATTCAAAAATAAAATTAGCTTATTTACTAAATTTGGGAATTATAATTCTAAATATGTAATCCAAATTTCAAGATTAAATTTCTTGAAGTGGTAGAAATTTATTTAAAATGGAAACTACCAAACATGATGAGCAAAGATCATTTCAGAAAAAATGATTTTTAAGTGCAAAATATTTTTATACCAAATTAAAGTATAAAATTAATTCCAAAGACCATTAATGGGATTTTTAATAAATATGAACTAATTATATTTTAATATTAATCCAAAATATAATTTAACTTTCTAAATACTTGAAAAGAAAATAAATTTTCTAATAAAAATTATTACTTTCACAATTCATTGAAAAATCAAACTTTTCATAATATTATAAAAATAAATTCCGAGCTAATTTTAACATGATGGATTTTAAAATGAAGTTCATTTTTTAAAATTAAAATCCAATAATTCAAAAAATTATTTTTTAAATAAGCCTTTATAATTCATGAAAACCCAATTTTGTTAGGAATAAGACTTTTTCCATTTTGAATGAAAAATTAACTAATATTATTATAATGAATATAAATCTATAAAATAAAATCAATGAATATTAGTAAAACATGAAAAAAAAATTATTTTAACCTTTCCTGGGTGGTTAAATTCTTCCCTACTTTTAATAATTGCATCCATGCAATTTTATTAATTACTCAAAAAAGTGGAGGTATTTTTTTTCTTTAGAGAATTTTATTATTCTAATGTTCCTTATTCAACCATATGGTTTTCCATGAAACCATAAATTTTGTATTTACCTTATTATGAAAAACATTTACTATGTGGTTAAGAATCTACGTTGGTTGCTCCTCGTAAGAGGGATTCACTTCCAACAGAACTATTTTAGGGCTCAAAACATGAGATTCATCTAGAACATATTTTTTTAACATTTAAACATGAAATGTGTGAGCTTCCTAAGATAAACTCAGAGGTAAATTTACTCGATAAGTAATTGATATAACTTTTTCTTGGATTTCAAATGGCTTAATTAACTATAGACATAATGTTCCCTTTTTACCAAAATGCCTAACAATTTTCCATGGATATACTTTAAGAAAAAAATAATCATATACATATAAATAAAGGTCATTCATATGGTTATCTGTGTTACCTATTAGATTTCTCTATATTGTCATCATATTCTACCAAATAATCTTCACTTTCTCAACCATATATTATACTAATTATGGTCTCAGCAATTTTCATCACCTAATTCATCCCACCAAGATGCATTCCAACACTGCTATCCATATAATTCCTCAAAAAAATTTATCTATATACTAGAATAAAAACTATGATTATATGAAAATTTAAATAATTAAAGATGGTGATCCCCACTTTCCTGGTGATCCATTGAAAAGGGTCAATGTTTGGCATCCAAAGTCAAAATTATTCTCTCTGTCTATCCTTCAAATTGAGGAAGAAAATTTATAATGGAATTTAATTGATAACCCAATAACTTCTGATAACATGTCCAAAAATTAGATGTGATAATAGGATCACATTTAGATACAATGGATATATAAATCCCATGTATAAGGACCTGACCTTAATCCTTACTTAATCTTGAATTAAATTGAATAATTCACATTGAGTATCTTTTCAGCTTTAGAGTTTTAGAGAATTAGGATATAACTATTACATATCAAAGGCTACAAAGTAGACAAATCTACTCAGTTCCCATTTTTCCACAAAATAAAAACTCTTGAACAAAAGAGTCATGTCTAGTTCCTTGTTTTAGATAGCCTGACATTTCCTTGATCCCATCCTTGGCCCTATTCAACTTTATGTACTGTGAAAACATTTCAAAAACTTGGGATGAGCATAAAAAGCTCAGTAAGGGTTATAACAGTATGGAAAAAAAACATCAGTCCATGTATACATAAGAATCAATGAAATCATACTTAACTCATAAAACATATGCAATTTAACATACCTCATGAAATCAAAAAATTTATGCATAACTCAATAAAAATCATAAGGCATAAAGGTAACTTGAGGAATTCATAACATTCTAATGTAGGGAGTAACCCTCATGGTTACGTTTGGAATACCCATCATAGTATATTCCCTAAATCCTTTCGGAGAAACCTTAGCGTTTAACTCCTTCACGTTACCCAATGCATTGGAGAGCTATATCGGGCTCACTCGCCCTTAGTTTATCAAGGAACCACCCGTCTTCATAAACAATGCCCAAGAACCATAAAATAATCATAGCACATAACTTAATCATAAAGGAAAGATAAGATTCCCACATTGAAATAATAATATAACATTTTAAGATATTGAAATAATGAACCCATTTTAAAAACCATTTTCAAAATCATTTAAAACATTTAATAAAGAGATTTTGGAATCAAAGCATCCCATACCACTATGAAGCTTTTAACATTTTAAACCATTAATATCCATATAAATAAATCCTTAAAACCATTTTTAAAACATGGATATTAATTAGAAATATTTATAAGAACAAATCATTAAAACATTTAAAACGATATCTTAGATAAAGGGTTTTTAACAAAATGAGGGACACTTGAATACAATAATTGAGGAATAACATTTAATCAGAACATTATAATATCATGAGAATAAAGGTATTAAAGATATAATATTACAAATGATAGTATATACACCATATAAGAGTTAATTGGTTCATAACAACAATGAAGTCTCAGTAGAAATGTAAAATGAGATGAAATCCCTTATAATGAAGGTATCCTTAAATTAAGGATAAATCAATCTCATAATTATGTGTGAAAAATCTAAATACACCCAATATAAGTGAATATTAAGTGTAAAACAATCAAAGGTCATTCACACATATTCAAAGGATGACATATTCAATAACTACATGTTGAACCCAAAGAAACCGAAATTTGGTTAAGAAGTTCCCTTGGTAAAATTCGACAGCCTAACGGCGTCACTTTAAAATTCATAAAATCAGTTGATGAGAGAGAAAATGGTATCTCATCACTTGGACATAAAATTTACATCAATAATGATATATAATAGCATATCCCAACATAAAAATATGTTAATTAAAAGATATAACAAAATAAGTCTTTTAAAAAGAGGAGGGTGAAAGGTTCCCTTACCGATTTGGGTAACTTTCGAAACGTACACCCCATGAAATAATGACTATAAAAAATTGATGTAAATACTCATAAACGAAATTATATTACAAAAATATTAGAATAATGTGATGTAAATATACCACTCAAAGGTAATGGTGGAAAATGTAGCATAAATCTCACGAGAAAAAAAGTGAGATGAAAAACCCCTTATGAAAACTCGGCAGCCTAACAGCACCACTTAAGACGTCCAAAAAATGGATTGATGAAATAAAATAGGGTCTCTCATAATATGAACAAAGAAATTATAGTAATAGTAATATAAAAGAACATCCCCCAACTAATAAAGAGTAGCTTAAAAGAAACGACATAAAAGAAAGCACTTATAAAAAGAGAGGTAGGATCCCTTACCTCAAGTCCGACTTGTCTTCTTCGTATCTTTATATTCCTGAATAATAAACTTTGGTCAATTTATAATTGATTAATTATATCCTTTAAATATTATTATTCAGTTTATATCACATATTATAATGTTATAATAATTGGTTAATAATGTGAGTTCATATCAAACGTTTTTGTCGATGTTTGGTACATGAGTCAAGAATGACCTTGTTTGAAAAGAATCATCCATGTAGTACATCATCTCCAGAATAGTATTAATGATTTAAATATCATATATATCTAGTACATATTCATTTTATACTATTCCATAACATTTGGAGATAAAAAAAATGAAATGCACCGTCCATGGAGACAGTAGGTCGTACGTACGCATGAATGCTACTTTCATTTCTTTTTCATATTAATGGAATGAAAAATAATTGAGAGATATATATATTATAATTATAGTATAATATACATGTTATTTAGGTCAAATAATTAATTAATTTCATTCTTTATACATTCCATGTATTTCATGAACGAGTCACATCACATGAGGGGTGGTAGTCCGCACTTCCTCATATGAAATTATCGCATTTTCACAACATGAAAAGAATAAAGGTATGTTTTAAATATAAAATACAAAAGCATATATAAAAAATAAATACCATATATATAATATATAAAATATAGTTACATCATAATTTCCACCTTTAAAGGTGTTAAAAGAATATTGAACAATCATCGTTTCGTGAGGCAGTAATTCTCCATCCACAGAAAGAGTATGTTCTTTAACCAGTAGACGGATGTGTGTGTAAGTGTAGCTCTAATACTTCTTATAACAACATCCTAGTATATTAAAGATACTTTTTTTTTACAAAATAAATTAATAAAAATAGTTTAGGGGGTTTTAGAAGCAAAATAAAACAAAAGAACATAAGAGAAGACATTACCTTTAAATCAGGTAACTCCCTTTGGTTTGAAACAAAAGGGTTTTTTGAAGAGCTTTCTGCCTAAGGTGAGGCTTCAATTGTGAAGAGAGGGATGTGGAGAGATGAAATGGGCAGGGTTTTTCCGAGCCAAAGGCTTTAGAGGTGTGGGTAAGGAGGTAGAGGTGGGGGCCTTTTATAAGAGGAGAGGAGGGGCACTCATGGAAAGTCAAGAAATGTTACTTTATTTTAAAAAGAGTTTCGTATTTTAAAGGTCCCACATTGAAATATTTCTTTTATAAGGGTATAAGGGTTGAAATATACTCATAGAGTAGGTTTTTTCCAAGTGTATGTCTTAGAGTTTACATTATCTTTTCGTTTTATTTACATCGTTTATTAATGAGGTAATCGTTATATCATCATGATGTCATAATTAATTTAATTTATATAATGTCTAAAAATTATAAATAAAAATACTATGATGTAGGAAATATTTTTAGATTTATAATTAATATTTATGCCTAAGAGATCATTTACACAGACAAAACTAAATATGTTTTACTTGGGTTATACATACTTTTGTTATATTTTCCTTTTAAAAAAATAAAATGATAAGTGTCACTATCACACAAAAGTGATTCCATGGGGTCCCAAAGTTTGGCACAAGGCATACCATGGTCGGCCATGACACAAACAGTAGAATTAGGACACATTTTGGGGTCATTTGTTATTATTATGATACTATTTTATTATCCTTAACCACCTGATTACTAATTAATCACGATAATTAAAGATAATTACCATCGTTACTATTCATAATGTCCAAAAACAAAAGATTATTAATTACATAATTTAGACCTTATGATTCCAAATATGGAATCCATTTTACCAAATTCCAAACACAGAAATTGCAATAATTAATTTAAAAAATTTTCCTGTTGTCAAAACAAATAGCGGGTTTTTTTAAAGCAATATCTATGAAACGTTTGGCACTTGTTTATGTCTATTTTCAAAGTGAAATTAATTCTAATGAACACAATTGAATTAAATGGTAAAAATATATTCTAATTAAAAATTAAAACAAATTATAAATATAATCTAACCATATATTTAAATTTGATGAAAATGCAGTTTTGATGTAAAATGCAGTATTTTTTCACTATTCATTAAAAAAATGAACAATGTCGGAATAATACCAAAAATTTAACCAAAGTAAATTTCTATTTTCAAATCATAAAGAAGAATTTTATTTTTAAAAATAGATCTTATAAAATTGTCAAAATTTATATTTAAAAAAGGTTCTCCATCAAAAGGCGGTAAAACAATCTTTTAAAAATATTAGAGTATTTATTCTTAAAATTGGATTCATTTGGATTTTAAACCTCTAACATTTATTGGATAAATGTTAAAATATTTAACAAACATATTTAATCATTTTGTAGTTATTTTCGTTCATTCTCACCATTACAACGGCTAGGCGTTAACTATTATAATATTATTATATTATTATTGTGCAACGTCAGATTTCAAAGAAACTTGTTGTTGAATATTGGGTACACCATCGAGCATAGCATTCCCTTTAAAGTAATATTAACATTTTATTCAAAAATATTGATAAACCTTAGATTTTCATATTATTTATTTACCTGGGATGTTACATCCTTCCCCCATTTTGGGAATTGCGTCCTCGCAATTTCAAAATTGGGCTTGGAAACTTCATTGAAAGTCCCACATCGGAACAAGAGTCAGTGAAACTATCACTTTAAAAGGAAGGGATAGAAGTACAAAGGTCACCCTAGTTAACCCATACTAGGATTACAAGTAAGAAAATATTGATATGGAGGAGAAAAAAAGGGTCATGTTATGATGTAGAGTGATAGTAAACATGTCTAGGATAAAGTTAACCACAAGAAAATCACAAACTTGTGATGGGTTAAACGGTATTCGATTCCCCAGAAAGAAAAGTTAACAGACAACATTTTTTTTAAGTTACTTTTCATTGAGGAATTTATTTTTGAGCTTAACTATATCATAATAAAACATACTTACTTGTCACGTAGACTTTAAACTTTTACTAGATTTCTTAATCAAACTCATATTTTCTCTAGAAGATGAGTATTTAGGAAGGCTTGTTCGCATTAAGAGTACTATAATCAACTTCTTGAGAATCACCTAACCCACAAAAGAGAACTATATATTTCTCATGCCTTTATATCTCAACCAAAACCAAACCAAAAAGTTTAGTACGAGATTAGATAATACCCAAAAAGGATATTTTTTTTACAAAAAGAAAAACTACTCCTAATATCCAAAATTTGTCAACCAAAACCCAAATTTCAAAAAAGACCATTCAATAAACATCTATCCATAAAATTATTCTAAATAAAACAAACTAAGATTGAAACCCAAATATCAGAAGGATATAGTCACATAGTCTCCTAAGATAAATCTTAACATTTTTCTCCGAAATAACATCAGTTACTCTTATAGTCTCATACTGAAAAGTAATTAACCTAATCACATATCCTCCATGATAGGCTAATCATTTCCATTGATAACCCAAAATCAACTTACTCTTAATTCATAAAATAATATAACTAAAAATAATCATTCAAACTAACTAGGTACTTCACGTAGTCCAGTGGTAGGCGATAAATACCAGTTGAACTTTGGTTGTGGGTTCGATTCCCGCAGCTTCGTCTGATGCGACGGGTTGTCACACGGTCTGTGGGTTGTCCTTTTTCCAAAACTATATAATTCTTAAAACATCCCCCAAAAAGAGTTTAATCTTTAAAAACAACCATAACATATTTTAACCACAAAGGTTATCTAATAACTTCCATTTTGCAACCCAAAATGTATTAACCAGTAATTGCCTCAAATTCAAGGATCATAAAAACCCAAATGGTTCTTTATAACTATATCCACAAAAGAAAGGATAATTATTCCTTGAATAAAATTTTCGTATATCAAACAACAGGGTTACATATACTATAAAAAGACTTATAATGTAACCCCATCATCAAAAGAGACTTAATGCATCTAAGAATTTCACCATCCTAAAATCTATCATAACTCTTGAATCCCTTATATGTTGACTTCATACTCATTAAACATTCTTCATGATCCATTAACCATTATTTTTCAAATTATTATGAAATACTTATTTCTTACAAACAAAATCATGAATCATATCCTAAGATTCCAATAATAGGAAAACATATGTTAAGAAATAATCCATGCCTTTCATTGGTCATTGTCTATTTCTTCATCCTCAATCGGAAAGGCATTCGGTATTTGTAAATGAATATTTGTACGATCTTGGTGACCCCATTCCCGAAACTTCTTCGTAGGACATGTGTTTTTATAATAAACATGCATACCACACTTAAAACATTCAATTGATCCTTCAGAAAGAACTTATTTCCCTTTCCTAGAGTCAACTAGATGCTTCCTTTTTCCATGGCAAGTTCTTGCTTTATGACCTTCATTTCCACATCTATAGCATCTTTCTGTCCCTTTGAAACATTTTCCTATATGTTTCTTTCCACATCTTTGACACATAGGTTTTTGAACATACTTAAACTTATGATTGTTACCTGAACTTTCGTAGGGATTTTTTTCTCGCATATATGATGCCTTATAAAAATCACTAAGGTTCAGGTGGTCAATCATGACTCCATATAGTTGGTTGAGGATAACCACAAGAGTTCTCCTTGAAGCTCCCATATCATTCAGTTGTTCTCTCATAAAACCGTCATAGTTTTCTTCAAATCCACCGTTACTTTGGTGCCTGCTAGATCTAGCCATTTACTAAAACCAAAAAGGTCAGTGTGAGTATATCAGTACAATCATCATATAATAAATAGGAAGATAAACACCAAGATATACTTATCCAAGTTATCTAAAACTCATTCTAACTTTCAAAAAAAAGAATGACTCCATCTAATATACTAACCATTTTGGTTATACACAACTTGTCACTTTTTCTTAAACAACACAATAACCTCTAAAGTTATCTAAACTGACATCTGATACCAAAAATAAGGACCCACCCTTAATCATTACTTAATCTTGAATTAAATTTAATAATTCACATTGAGGATATTTTCAGGTTTAGAGTTTTAGAGAATTAGGATGTAGCTATTACATCTCAAAGATTACAAAGTAGACAAATCTACTCAGTTGCCATTTTTTCCACAAAATAAAAACTCTTGAACAAAATAATCATGTTTAGTTCCTTGTTTTATATAGACTGACATTTCCTTGATCCCATATTTCACCCTATTCAAATTTTTGTCATGTGAAAACATTTCAAAAACCTGGGATGAGCATAAAAAGCTCAGTAAGGGTTATAACAGTATGGAAAGAAAACATCAGTCCATGTATACATAAGAATCAATGAAATCAAACTTTACTCATAAAACATATGCAATTTAACATACCTCTGAAATCAAAATATTTATGCATAACTCAATAGAAATCATAAGGCATAAAGGTAACTTGAGGCATTCATAACAATCTTACGTAGGGAGTAACCCTCATGGTTACGTTTATAATACCCATCATAGTATATTCCCTAAATCTCTTCAGAGAAACCTTAGAGTTTAACTCCTTCGCGTTACCCAATGCATTGGAAATCTATATCGGTCTCACCCGCCCTTAATTTATCACGGAACCACCCGTCTTCATAAACAATTCCCATGAACCATAACATAATCATAGCACATAACTTAAGCATAAAGGAAAGATAAAATTCCCACATTTTAATAAAAATATAACATTTTAAGATATTGAAATAATGAATCCATTCTAAAAACCATTTTCAAAACCATTTAAAACATTTAATAAAGAATTTTTGAATCAAAGTGTCCCATACCACTTTGATGCTTTTAACATTTTAAACCACTAATATCCATATAAATAAATTCTTAAAACCATTTTGAAAACATGGATATTAATGAGAAATATTTATAAGAAAAAATCATTAAAACATTTAAAATGATATTTTAGTTAAATGGTTTTTAACAAAATTAGAGACACTTGAATACAATAATTGAGGAATAACATTTAATCAGAACTTTATAATATCATGAGAATATAGGGATGAATTATATAAAATTCCAAAGGACAGTATATCCACCATATAAGAGTGAATTGGTGCATAAAAATAATGAAGTCTCAATAGAAATGTAAAATGAGATGAAATCCCTTATAATGAAGGTGTCCTTAAATTAAGGATAAATCAATCTCATAATTTTGTGTGAAAAATATAAATACACCCAATATAAGTGGATATTAAGTGTAAAAAAATCAACGTTCATTCACAAATATTCAATGGATGACATATTCAATAACTACATGTTGAACCCAAAGAAATCGAAATTGGGTTAAGAAGTTCCCTTGGTGAAATTCGACAGCCTAACGACGTCACTTTCAAATTCATAAAATTAGTTGATGAGAGAGATAATGGTATCTCATCACTTGGAAATAAAATTTACATCAATAATAATATAGAAGAGCATATCCCAACATAAAAATATGTAAATTAAAATACATGACAAAATAAGTCTTTTAAAAAGAGGAGGGTGAAAGGTTCCCTTACTGATTTGGGTAACTTTCGAAACGTACATCCCATGAAAGAAGGACTATACAACATTGATGTAAATAGTCATAAACGAAATTATATTACAAAAAAGACTATAATAATGTGCAGTACATATACCAATCAAAGGAAATGGTGGCAAATGTTGCATAAATTGCATGGGAATAAAAGTGAGATGAAAAACCCCTTATGAAAACTCGGCAGCCTAACAACACCACTTAAAATGTCCAAAAAATGGATTAATGAAATTAAATAGGGTCTATAATAATATGAACCTAGAAATTGCAGTAATAGGAATATAAAATAACATCCACCAACTAAGAAATAGGAGCTTAAAAGAAATGACATAAAAGAGAGTACTTAAAAAAAGAGGGGTAGGATCCCTTACCTCAAGTCTGGCTGGTCTTGTTCGTTTCTTTATATTACTGAATAATAAACATTGCTCAATTTATAATTGATTAATGATATCCTTTAAAGATTATTATTCACTTCATATCAAAAATTATAATATTATAATAATTGGTTAATAATGTGAGTTTATATCAGACGTTTTTGTCGATGTTTGGTACATGAGTCAGAAATGAACTTGTTTGAAAAGAATCATCCATGTAGTTATACGTACATCATCTCCAGAATATTATTAATGATTTAAATATCATATATATCCAGTAAATATTCATTTTATACTATTCCATGTCATTTTGAGATAAAAATAAATGTAATGCACCGTTCATGGAGACGGTAGGTCGTACGTACGCATGAACGCTACTTTCATTTCTTTGTCATATTAATGGAATTAAAAATAATTTAGAGATATATATATTATAATTCCAGTATAATATACATGTTATATAGGTCACATAAGTTCATTAATTTCATTCTTTATACATATCATGCATTTCATGAACGAGTCACATCACTTGAGGGGGCGGTAGTCCACACTTCCTCATATGAAATTATCGCATTTTCAAAACATGCAAAGAATAAAGGTAGTTTTAAATATAAAATACAGAAGAATATATAAAAAATAAATACCATATATATAATACATAAAATACAGTGACATCATAATGGCAACCTTTAATGGTGTTAAAAGAATATGGAACAATCATCGTTTCGTGAGGCAGCAATTCGTCATCCACAGAAACAGTATGTTCTTTAACCATTAAGTGGATGTGTGTGTAATTGTAGCTCTAATACTTCTTATAAAAACATCCTAGTATATTGAAGATAATTTTTTGTTTCAAAAGAATGTAATAAAAAGAGTTTAGGGGCTTGTAGAAGAAAAATAAAACAAAAGAACATAAGAGAACACATTACCTTTAAATCGGGTAACTCCCTTTGGTTTGAACCAAAAGGGTTTCTTGAAGAGATTTCTTCCTAAGGTGAGGCTTCAATGATGAAGAGTGGGATGTGGAGAGATTAAATGGTCAGGGTTTGGCCGATCCAGAGGCTTGAGAGGTGTGGGTAAAGAGGTAGAGGTGGGGGCCTTTTATAAGAGGAGAGGAGGGGCACTCATGGAAAGTCAAGAAATGTTACTTTATTTTAAAAAGCGTTTCGGATTTTAAAGGTCCTAAAGTGATATATTTAAGGGATAAGGTGATAAGGGTTCTAAATATACTCCTCCAATAGGTTTTTTCCAAGTTTAAGTCTTATATTTTACATTATATTTTAATTTTATTTAAATCGTTCATTAATGAGGTAATCGCTGCATCATCATGATGTCATAAATAATTTAATTTATTTAATGTATAAAAATTATAAAAAAAATACTATGATGTAGGAAATCTTTTAGTTTTATAATGAATATTTATAGTATAAGATATAATTTAAACATACAAAACTAAAATTTTTTTACCTGGGTCATACATACTTTTGTTATATTTTCCTTTTAAAAAAAATAAAATGATAGTGTCACTATCACACAAAAGTGATTCCATGGGGTCCCAAAGTTTGGAACAAGGCATACTATGGTCGGCCATGATATAAAAAGTATCATTAGGACACATTTTGGGGTCATTTGTTATTATTATTATATTATTTTATTATCCTTAACTACCCGATTACTAATTAATCACGATAATTAAAGATAATTACCATCGTTACTATTCATAATGTCCAAAAACAAAAGAGTATTAATTAAATAATTTGGACCTTATGATTCCAAATATGGAATCCATTTTACCAAATTCCAAACAAATAAATTTCAATAATTAATTTAAAAATATTTCCTGTTGTCAAAACAAATAGGTGGTTTTTTGAAGCAATATTTATGAAACGTTTGGCACTTGTTTATGTCCATTTTCAAAGTGAAATTAATTCTAATAACCACCATTGAATTAAATGGTAAAAATATATTCTAATTACACTTTAAAACCAATTAAAAATATAATCTAACCATATATTTAAATTATAAGAAAAAGTAGTTTTGATATAAAATGCAGTATTTTTTCACTGTTCATTAAAAAAATGAACACTGTCAGAAACATACCAAAAATTTAACCAAAGTAAATTTATATTTTCCAATAATAAAGAATAAGTTTATTTTGACAAATAAAGCTTATAAAATTGTCAAAAGTAATATTTAAAAAAGGTTCGCCATCAAAAGGCGATAAAACAATCTTTTAAAAATATTAGAGTATTAATTCTTAAAATTGGATTCATTTTGATTTTAAGCCTCTAACTTTTATTGGATAAACGTAAAAATATTTAACAAACATATGTAATAATTTTGTAGATATTTCTGTTCATTACCTCCATTACAACGTCTAGGCATTAACTATTATAATATTATACTATTATTAGTGTGCTTTCAAAGAAACTCGTTGTTGCGTATTGGGTACACCATCGAGCATTGAATTCCCTTTAAAGTAATATTAACATTTTATTCACAAATATTGATAAACCTTAGAATGTAATATGATTTATTTACATGGTATGTTACACCATGTAACCTGATTATCTCCATGAGATGTAGTAAATAAATCTAATCTAAAAATACAACATATCAAATATAAAGTAAATATAGTTATTTAGTAAATAAATCAATAATAACCCAAATAGAATTATTAACTCACAATTTAATTGGAAACACCACCATGAAATCCAAGGATATATTACCACATTTCCACATTGGAACTGGATGAGGCTAAAGAGTCCCCTTCAGTAATTTTTATTATGCTTTAAACTTTTGAAAAGTAAAAGATTTCATGATAAATTCAATAATATCTATTTTCATTACATCCCACCAGTAATACTCTAGAAGTTCTCTATACATCTTAGTGATTCCAAAATAAATGGAAAATAAGGAAATATGAGGTTCACATAATAATTATCTATTAAAATGGGAATCAAAATGCACATATAATCTTTTTATAAATTTGATAACACCTTATTTATCAATACTAAACTCTGAAAACTTACCCTTATTAATATATTCTACACTTACATGTAAAACATGATCTTTCATCTAATATTACAAAATTATTTCTAATAGGGATTATTGTTCTAGATCCTAAAACAAAATAGAGGAAATTCCTACATGTACATTTTCTAGGAAAGAATCATAAAATAACTAACCAAAAGGTTATGTTTCAAGCGTAACATAGTAAATGTAGCATTATATTTAGTACTCAAAGAATTAGATCCTTGTTTTATTTTCTATGATTGTAATGAATCTTGTAGTGATAATACATAATCAATTACAACCATCTTCTATACCACATGTTCAACTCCTTCTGAGTGAATATATACTTAAAAAGTTTTTAATTAGTATATATTTCACAATTTAATCCATATAAATTATACCTCTGTGTTATTTATGTAAAAAACTATATTAAATAATTCCATATCTAATGTAGGATAATTTACCTCATGAAGATTCAATTTATATTGCCAATAATCAATTAATTAATCATTATGAATCAAAACACAAACAAGTCCCTTCAAATAAGCATTATTGTTAATGAAGCAATTCCCCATTTCTGGATAGAAGGGCCAAAACTAGATCATTCTTCATTCTTCTTTCCAATTCCAAGAAACAATCTTCACACTCTTTTATATAAATTAATTTAAATAATTTTCAAGTTAACTTTGTCAGTATGATAGATAACCAAGAAATGTTTTCAACAATCCCCTAATAGTATCATGTTAACGGAAGAAAAATATGAATATTTGTGACAATTTAATTTCATGCTTGTTCATAAAACACTTTAGTTTTAAGATGGTAAATAGTTAATCTATCTTTAGAAACAAGATCTCCTAGGAAATAATTTTTTAGCCCCATGTATTCACACTTACTAAATTTTCTATATAAATAAGTTTCATTAAAGGTTTTAAAAACAATCCTTAGGAGTATATCTTGATCCTCATGAATTTTAGAATATATCAAAATGCCATCAATAAACACAACCACAAACTTATCTTAATATTCATGAAAAACATTTTTCATAAGACCCAAAAATATATTGGGCTCATTAGAAAACCAAAAGGTAATAAATAAAAATTTATTATCCTCGTATCAAGTCCAAAACACTATATTTGAAATTTATTTCTACTTCACTTTCAACTGATAGTTCATTGACCTGAGATTAATTCGTGAATAAATACTAGGATCCCTAAAGATAATCAAAAAAAATCCTTGATATGAGGAAAATGATACTTTTTCTGAATAGTAATGTTATTCAAGTCCCTATGATCAATGAAAAGTATGAATAAACCATATTTATTTTTAAAAAATAAAATAGCACCTCCCAATGGTGATGTGATTGGATGAATGAAACCTTTATATAGTAATTCATACAACTTATTTTTATATTCTAAAAGTTTTACTTGATCCATTGGATAAGTGGTTTTTGAAATTAGATTAGAAGCTTACACTAAGTCAACAGTAAACTCAATTGCCCAAACATCTATAATACCAAAAAAATCATCAAGAAATACATCCAGATATTCATTTAGTATAGAAGAATAATTGATATTAATAGTTTGATATTTCTCAATAATATGTTAAAAATACATTAATTTTCCATCTTTTAACAATTTCAAACTTGAGCCATTCTATAAGAGGGTTTTGAAATTGGATTTTCATCATACACTAAGTCAACAGTGAACCCAATTTCCTAAACATATAAAATACCAAGAAACTCATAAAGAAATACATCAATATATTCATTTAGTATAGGGGCATCACTGATATGAATAGTACCATATTTCTCAATAATATATGTAAGAAAATTTTCATTTTACATATTTTAACAGTTTCTCAACTTCTTTTTATGTTATCAAATGTAGGAATTCATCCTTTTATAAAAACTAAAACTCATTTTGAAAAATGAAATCATTGTATTTACAATAATTCTTAGCATGGTAAACAGAAAGTCAATCCATACCCAGAATAATATCAAACTCTTCTAGGGGAAAGTGTTTAAGGTTTTCTGGTAATGTATTTCCATAGAAAATAACTAAAATATTTTAATAATTTCTTTTTCCCTTAATAATTCACCTATGTATTATTACAAAAAATTATGGATTCATTTATTGAGATGAACTTTCCATTTTACAAGAAAATTTCTCATAAATAAATGATTCTGAAGACCTAGAATAAAACAAGGCATTGGAATAATATGAATGATCAAGAAATGAACTTAACAACACATAATTGGATCATTTAACATATTCCAAATTAGTTTCAAATTATTTAGCCATACCTTTATATTTGTGAAATTTTATATTTACATCTTTCATTCCTAACATTGGACAAGTACTCACATAATGACACATCTCATTACAATTAAATAATCTTATTATCTTAGTTTCTTTATTTATCAGATAATTATATTTACAGGAATAACCCATATGTATTCAATTTTCACATAAGAAAAACTTCCCATATTTAGTAAAATATTTTCTAGGGTTATTTTTATGTTACCTATCACAAACTATAAACTTTATTTTCTTACCTTCAGATTTTTTTATTGATGTTTTCCATTTCCTTCTATATGGACATTTTCTTTTTATTATTTACATGGAATACATTATCATTGTTAAAATTCATTTCTACCTTCTCAACACATCAAAAAAATTTCCCCTAACTTTTGAATTCATGCGAAATAAATAACCACGATATATTGTATTAAAACTTGATTAAACATAATTAAATTAACTATCAAGATCCTGGATAATATTTGGTCTACAATTTACCAGTAGGGTGAAGTTTTCATTGTATATAGATACTGAATATTCCTCATTTTATATTGATTTCATGAATTTTTTTTCATAATATTTTTAACATCCTTAAGAAAATATTTTTCAAATAAAATATTCATAAATTCATCACATTACAAGGTATCAGTCTCCTATCTATATATTTTATTCTTAACCATCGATAACCCCTAATCGGATTCACCTTCAAAATGATAAATAAAAATAGTTACCTTTTGGTTCTCAAAAATACCAATGAATTTGAATATATTTTCAAATTAATTAATCCAACCTTTAGCTTCTATAGGGTAATATGATCCACTGAATGTTGGACGGTGTTCTTTTATGAATTATTCTGTTATAGCCATGTTCCTCTACAGTGAACATGGTTACTCTATCACATGGATACCACCACCATGTATAGACTATGTCAAATGATCCTTCATTGAAAAAAAAAGACTATGTTCCAATTCCAACCATTCTATGATGCTAATTTGAAAGGATATTTTCTTGGTGTGCCTTCTTACTTCAGCTTCCATGATTCATGTGTGGAAGATCATTATGAATAAAAATAGCATAGATTACGAAACAGAATAATATTAAATTTCTATATCATCATAACCATAAATTAAAATCTCTTATTGGTACTTACATTATCCGAGCCTATAAATTTATAAAAAAAATTATTTGAAGCTAACTATAAGGAACTGAACTATATTCAATCCATTATTTCATTTTTAAGCATGATTGTAACCACCCATAATTTTATCAATATAATTTAACTTTTTATAATTATTCCATAAAACATATAAATCACATAAAAAAATAAATAAAAATATTATTCTCATAACTTAATAATGAAATAATTGGTATTTATGGAAATTAAAGAACATATACTGTTAGAATAGTAACTTGACCATTGGAATTGTAATATGAAAATTATGAATAGTAATATAGTCATTAGAATAGTAAATCCTCTTATAAAAGTATAAATAAAATTTATTTATCATATAAATTAAAATATGATATAATTATATAATGGTATAACTAAATAAATGGTTTAAAAGTGATAAATTAAGGGATGGTATTTTTGTGACACACAAATGATTATTTAAAATACTATAATTAATGTAATGACTTAAAATATAATTTATTTTCATAAAATATATTCATAAATTAATATTTTATTTTTTATAATTATAATATAAATTTATTAGATCTTAATTAATTATTTAAAGGGTCGTAAAAATAGTTGGAATATTAAAATCAGTATTATTTGAATAAATGATTAATTTATTTAAAAGTTACATTTATCATATTTAAAAAATTATTTTCAAAAAATGTAGTCCAGTTTTTGAAATCTACACAATAAAAAAATTATAAGTTTGATGTTTTTGGATTTTTCTAAAATAGTTGAATTTTTTTGGGAATAGTGAAATATGGTAATTTATGATATAAGCTAAATACATGAATTTTTGAGTCATGGATGATGTGTGGATGATTTAAACACCCATTATGATGAATTATACTTCTTTATTTACTATATTCATTCATAGTAATCAACAATATTGATATTCATGAACCAAAATAATAAAGTAAGGAATATAATAATCAAAAATACCCTTCTCCTCCCCCAATAAATACCACCCCTTATCCTCACACCTCTTAAGCCTTGTATATTGTATAAATTATTCCCCATTACCTTACAAATCCCCATCCCTTCATCCAAGAGCTATTGGTCTCAAGAAAATATCAAACCCAAGTTTTATAAGGAGGTTCTCAAGGAGATGATATTCAAGAGGTAAAATACTCAATCCTTTTATTTTAATTACTTTTATTTTCATATCCTCTCACCACCTACCCAAAAAAAGTGTCATGATAACTAAATTTTCATTTATAAGTTATAATTTTATTGTTCTAGTGCAATATCCATCGTTGCATCTTTTCTCTTCTCTTTTTTTCTAAAAATGAAAACATCATCCATGATATGTCGGTTCACCGCATTCATGGACGATGTGTTTTTTTTCATTTCTGCCTTCAAAACTAGTCATAAAATCATTATTATGGTTAAACTATATTTTAATATTTGCATTAGAAAATTTTAATTTTTGGATAATTTATATATATAATATTAAATAGAATGATATTAATTATTGATGGTGAGAAAAACCTCTAAAATAAACTAAACATGTATTATTGTTTATCAAATAAACCATCCTCATACCAGAAAACCAAATGATATATGAGACCATTTAAACTAATTTAATTTAATTAATAACATATTATTTCACTTATGGATAATTATTACCATTTTACAATACCATCCATAATTATACACAAATAAACCGTCCATGAAACCATGAAAATGAAAACTCCTAAAACCACAAAATTGAACTACATAACTCATCATTATGGTCAAAATGAATTTTATAAAATTATAAAAAATAAAATTCATAGATAAGAGGGTATAAATTATGTAATTAATAAATATAATTTGATTATCGAGGATATTATGTGAAAGTGTTAAACGTATTCGGACATAAGGTTATGGGACTATCGAACACAACTACATTTCATTGGGTTATCCCTCTTTCACAACATATTTGGTAGGAATACTCCTATAATGTTCCTTAAATATCATTTAATTATTATTACATTTTTGTTGGATATACATGTTTCCAAATTGATTTTATAACAAATAAAATGATTTTCTAAAAGAAATCTTCTTTCCAAAACACATCATTGATCTCTCACTAGTCGTTTCTTCTTCGCTCAAGAATGATGATTCTTATACAAAATATTTTTTCTTTTTTTCTTTTGGGAACCCAAAACATCATCCATGAATTGATTAATTATTATATACTTATTAAACATTTTTTTTCAGGGATTATTTCATGATTACAAATTTTATACATTTTATATGGAAGGAATGATAATGTAAATGTTATGATGTGATGTGTAAGACCAGAATTATATATCCCTCCAATTCATTGGGTAATATGATATATCATATGAAATAATGTTTAATATACATGAACGAGATGTTATATGTTTTTATAATGATGATTTTATGATTAGGAATATATGTTATGTGTGAAAATATTGCTAGATTTTTTCACAACTATGTGTGTTATTTGACCACTGAGACTTGATGTTTAATTTTTATGAATTTCCACATTCCATGCCTTAATATGACGTTTCCCTCATGATGATTATGATGAAAATATTATTATTTTATTATGATGATTATTTTTCTCATTCATTTTATATTGATTCATTCCACTTATTCATCCTCTTACTGGGCTTTTAGCTCACCCATTTTCTTTGATGTATGTCCTCAGGTGACTATGTGTACTAAGGAGAATGTGGGATTTATAAGGATAAAGAATAATATTTTAAATAAATGTTGATGTATTATTATGTACAAGTTAGGTATGTTCCTAATTTTCTCATGACATTAAACCTTTAATCCTAGATCATATGGCTATTATGTTGTTTATCTTAAAGATTATGTAAACAGTCATGTAACAAAAAGAAGGGTCGCTATAGATTGTATCATATAAGGGTTTTGTTATTTTTGGAATTAAGATTATAAAACTTTATTGAAACCCCTTAGGATAATACTAAGTATATGTAAACATACAAGAAGAGTTGTTTTAAAAAATATTAAACATATGTGTCCAATAAGATATGCCTTTATAGTTAATTATGCAAAAGATTAAATTACTTACTCATGACATGTTGAATTTCATTTTTTTCAAACATTTTTTATTTTTGATAATGGTGTGGGATAGGAGAAACTAGTCCAGAATCCTTTTTGAGGGATAATGATATGATTTGTCAAATGATATCCCTAATTTCATGGCAGATAAGGTTCAAAACTCAATGGAAATTCTTACCCAATTGTCTTAGGCTATGAATAATAACCTAAACCATGTGGAACATATACCTTCCCACAAGAATTATAATCTATCCATTGAGTCCTTTATGAGGAAATGACCATTGTCATTTATTAGATCTTCTGATCCAATTTTTTGGAACAGTGGGTTAACTCAATGGAGAAGATCTTTTTTGTGCTACACTATTCTACGAATGAGAAGGTGACGCTATTCGTATATCATTTAGATGTAGAAGTATATCAATGGTGTGAATTGATAAAAACTCCAAACCAAAGTATAAAATAAAATAGATGGAGCTTGAATACATTAATAAAATATTTATTAACAAGTATTTCCAAAAAAAAACTTCATACAAAGATGGACAAAGAATTTATAGAGATGACGAAAAAGGAAGGTGAATCTGTCATAAATTATGAAGAAACCCTTACCAGGATTTAAATATACTCATTAGGTTTTGTTATCAAAAAAAGTAGAAAAATAGATAGATTCATTATTAGTTTAAAACCACACCTTTGAAATCATCTAGCTATCTAATATTTTGTGAGTTATGAAGAAGTGGTTTGATGTTCTCTCAAAGTGAAGATGGAGTTCGGAGAATGTTCTTGTAAGGACCCAATGTCTTATTAATGGAATTTCCTAATTCTAAATATGAATTAAAATATAATCACATAATATTACATATAGAACATAATACAAACCTTATAAATGAATAATGAGTTAAATGAATGGTATCACTAGAAGTACAGGGACATTTACCAATGAAATGGTAAATAGGCCTTTGGAATAGTAATGTGAACCATATGAATAGTAAACCATCCAATGCAATAGTAACCTCACCAGTTAATGTATAAATAAAATTTATCCATATTATTTGTTTCAATAAGATATAATTATATCATATTAAAAGTAAATATTTATTTTAAAATATATTAATTATGTGTTGGTATTTTTGTAAGACATGTATATACAATTAAAATTTAATGATTAATTTAATAAATTAAAATAAAATTTATTTTCATAAAAATTTATTCATAAAATGATATTTTTATGTGTTATGATTACAAGATAATTTTATGAGACCTTAATTAATTTTTCAAAGTGTTAGAAAAGTATTTTTAATTTTAAAATTTGTATTTTCCAAGTAAATTATGGTTTTTATTCAAATAATAAATTTCTCATATTTAGAAAATTATTCCCACAAAATGGAGTTCAAGTTTGGACTCTACGTATCAAAAAATGGTATGAGTGAATTTTTGGGATTTTTTTAAAATACATGAACTTTTTGTGAATAGTGAATTATGGAAATTTATGGTATATATACATTATATCTTAAATAAACTATTTATTGAGTCATGATTGATGTACAAACTATTGGTTCAAAATCACATGATCTAATTACTATTTTTCGTCTCAATAAACATCACTATTTCTTTTCTTGAGAAAAATAATAAACTAATGAATCAAATACTGAGAAAACACTCTTTTCCACCACTATAAATACAGCATCTCGCCACCTATTCTCATCACACATATCAAGACTTGTTACTTGTAAAAATTCTTATCAAATGTTTCTCTAAGCCCCTATACCACTTCCAATATCACTTGTACTCATCAAAAGACCAAAACCTCTCCCCTTTGGTGGCTCTCAAGAGGAAGGAACCAAGTGGTAAAACCCTCTTCTGTTTTCATTCAATTTCTTTTCAAGTTCCTTTGTATTATTTTCTATCCTCACATCTCCTCATCCATATGGTGTGATAACTCCATTACCTTAAATTTACTGAAATTTATTTTATTCTAAGGGATTAATTCATCATCATCTCTCATTTCCCCTCCTTTTACACTAGAAATGGAAACATCATCTCACATGTGATAATTTATCACATTCAAGGATAACAGGTTTTCAATTTCTAATACCATGTTCAATTATGATCATGAAACCATTTTTATGTTTTAACCATATTAATATTTATGTAATATATCCTATGTAATTTTATAGATTCATTTTGTATAAATGGTATTATTTTATAAAATAAAATTATTTTTTGGTGATAAAAGAACCACCAATTAACCCAAACTGTTATCATTAAAGTTTTATATAATGATTCATCCTCAATCGAAATAAAAAAATGGGTTTTATAACCATTTAATATAATTTATTTTTTATAAGAACATATAACTTCAATTGTTTATAACCATCCTCATTTTACATGATTTTCCATACACATATAAAAGTAAACCAATCATGAAAACCAAGCAAACAAATGCTCCCAAACAATGAAATTGAACTTATTAACCCATAAGAAAATACATTAATTAACTTAATAACGTTATAATAAACACATTTCATGTCTAATAGGTTATTAAATTATTAATTAATTAATCTAATGTTATTTTCTAGTACATTAATATCAAGTGAAGAACACCTTCGGACTTCAGGTAAGGGATTCTACCTGAACGTCCATTATTCCTTGGGCTGCTCTATCTCTCTTTTTACCAAGATGAAATTTTATTTTAATCATATGTACATATTATAAATTCTATTTATATTTTCCAAAATCATTTATCAAGATCCATTCATCATTCTCTTTCAATGATATACATATTTTTAAGGATCCCCTTCTCAATTCTTTCTGATAAGCTAGCCCGTTTTAAGGGAACTTCTCGAATTCTTACTCAATTTCAAGTGCACTATATCATATATTTTAATACACTATTGTTTTTATAAAATAATTATTTTTATTATAAAAACCTTTTTGTTTGACTTCTAGTTTTATATAAATGATTATTCCCTTTTCTATTTTAAATCGTCTTTATTATTTTCTTTAAAACTCCACTACATTGTTTTAAGGATAAGATTTCATAAATACTCTTTTAACATGATATCACTTCTATTTTAAATAACATACCATGATATATGCACATATTCTCTTATTAATTTTCTTGTATGTTTTAATTCATTTCTTTCATGGACACTTGTATGATACACCCATATATTATTCTTCATGACATGATTATGATACCCATTTCCTTATATGCATAAACTTATGTTTATGTATGATTGATAATGTATGATTATTTATGTGGAATACATATTCATGAACATGTAATGATGGGTGTTCCCTTATATCACTCCAATTCAGTGGGTAAATTTTAGTCTCATGAGACGTTATGTGCAACGATCTGGGAAGTTATCCTTGACTCATGGTCCATGTGCAATGGTCTAGGTGGTTATCCTTGACTCGTGCTACTCTATGTGAATCGAGCCTTGAATCATTATAAAGTCATGTTTTATTTTTCTTTCACATTATAATTATTCTATGATTATATGATCCCATGTTCTAAATGTTATGAGTTCTTATTTTTAATCATGTACCATGCCTCTTTATATCATTATGTTATGTCTTCTAACCCATGTGTTAAGATTTATTTTTATGTTTATTCCCATACTAGGATTTTATCTCATCCCTTTTTTCATGTTATCCCCAACTTATCTTATGTCGATGTAAGGGCTCAATGTAAGTTATTATCTCTTTATGAATACTAAATAAATAAATGTTTTATTTAGTCCGATGTTTTTAGTTTTACATACCTATTATTCAAAGACCCTAGAATCTAGGATCCTAGGAATGTAATTTGATGTTTAAATACATTTAAAATCATGTAATGATATGTGTAAAAGGATAGGGTTTCTATATGTCTCATGGTTATGTAGATAAGAAGATAATAATGAAGTTTAAAAATGTTTGTCCAAATGGAAAATGAGGAAATAGGATCTAGCCACCCATATGTCAGATATGTGGGAAGAATCATCATAGTAACTTCCTAAAAAGAATGGGGAAATTATTCAAGTGTGGGAGAGAAGACCAGAAAGATCATAACTATAGAAGAGATATGATAACCTGACCAACATGATGGAGGATAGGTGGAAACCTCCTTATGCACCACATATGGTGTCATGACCCATCCCCCAGGGCTCATGTCAGGACTACCCCAAGCCCGCCTTCCATAGGCTAGGGGTTCGAAACTAGCACCAGAAAGGTATATCCTAAAAATAGAAGACATTGCCTTTAAACCTGTACACACACAGACTAGGTACACAACAAAATAAAACCGGAAAGTAGAACTACTAATATTAAAAGTTTAAATTTAAAGTAAAATAGGGTCAGTATACAAACCCAACTAAAACGAAGTTCATAAAAAATGGAAAAACATTCTTTGAAGGTCGTCCACCAAGGATCTTACATGGAGGGTAGGTAAATCTCATCATCCATTTTCACTGCCCCTCCTCATGTCTATCAATCGCCTATGATCACCATCTAGCCCTTGATCCCCAAATATTAGTCAATGTGTCCGTCATCTGCACAAGACACAACAATTTGCAGGCTAATACCATGCATGGGTGAGTATAACAATACCCAGTAGGGACCCTGAGACTCTTGAAGGACTCCTAGAATTCCAAAAATGAAAAACAACAAATCATGATCTAAATCACAAAGCATAAAGTAAAAGATAGATCACACCAGTTATACAACATAGATAATAGGAATAAAGATGATTAGTCTTGAGCTATATCATTTTATTCTGCTGACAGGCTCTACTGTTGATCCATTAACTGTTCCTAAACTGTTGATCCACAAAGAGTCACTTTACTGTAGATTCACAGAGGGTCACAGTTCTTCTAATCCACAGAGGTTCGCACTAATTTCGATCCACAGAGGGTATCTCTCATGTTATTCTATGAAGGTTTGATCTTCATTTTCGATCCATTGAGGGTCACACAACTACCTATTCATAGAGGGTCTCCCTCATATCGATCCACAAAGGGTCGATCTTCACTATACAGCCAACCACTAGATTCCCGCACTTGGTGTGCTTGAGTTATCAAGTCTCTGGTCCTCATACCATATATCATACCTAAACCTCCACGAATTCCCACAAAGATGTAACCCAAAGGACCTCCTTATCATAAAAGTTCCAACACAACAGACAACGTGTCAATCAGACATCTGTTCTATAAGTTATAAACAAAAAGGTAAATAAGGCATGATTGGATTCAAGTCTGATCCAACCCGGCCATATTCCAATTTCTGCCAAAACCCATGTGGAGTATCTCAAAAGTACCTCCTCATCCCAAGGGAATGCCATAGATGGCGCATCGATCGGACGCTCAGTTTGCGAGATACTCAAGTTTTAGAGAAACGTGACAGGTTGGGTTTGGGTCTGGTAGGGGTCCATCCTAGCCAGGGGGTTCGGCTCGCCTTGAGAGTCTATCCCGGCCAGTGGTTTCAGCCTAGACAGTGGGTCTGACACACTGAGAAAACCCATCCCGCAAGCGGTGTCTCCGGTTCGGCCAACTGGCGGCGCCAGCGGGGATCCACCCCTCCTCCCGAAACGCCTGGCTAGAGCCAGCCTTTCCCGTCTAGCCAAACGGGCCACTCATCTTCCCCTACGAAGTGCATTGGTGCTGAGCCATTCTAACCTCCATTCCAGTGGTTTTTTACTGGTGGTGTAACACCGACAGTGCTTCGGTGGGCCACCGAGGATTTTCTGGTGGTCTATTTTATTTCCACTCTACGCCTACAGGCCCCCCGGGTCGCTGCCTTCACTACGAAGCCCATGAAATCGTCTTTCTGCCACATTTCATGGTCACCCACAATGAACACACAAAACCCAAGAGTGGTGGGGGGTTTGGCCCTTGTTCATATTGTCCCATGCCCTCTGTGTTAGTGTTTAATCAATGGAGTGGAATAATAATCAACAAAAGTTTAAAATTATCCCATAATTAAAACCCAGCAGCAACCACCCGCATGAACAAACAAGACGTGGATCAACCCATTAGCTATTTGATTCATTTATTTTTTATTTTCCAAGAATGAGATGAGAGAAATCATAAAAACAATTAGATATCAAATAAATTTTTCCTACCTGGATTTGGTGGGATCTGTTACAGATTAAGGAAATAATTCTGTGCATGAAGTCGTTCGCCGCCACTCGTCAGCCTTCGGATCAAATAATCCAATGGATGTTGTTTGATCATTGTTCTTCATTGGTGGGTGACCTCATCAGTGCTTCATTATAACTTCCTCCCATGGGTTGTTAATTCCCTTTCCAATGATTTGTTTAAAAAAATAATTCTCTGTGTTGTGTTCGTTATTATGATTCTTTAATGAATCTTAATTAAGAAACCTATTAAATACACGATCATTGTGGTTACACAAACAATTTGATGATTCATTAAAGGACCCTTATTTATAGACCTTCATTAAACTACAGTTCCACCTACTTCCACTCACAATGGAAGAAAAAGAGTTAAATAACCTTTAGATATTTTATTATTATTTTCTTTCGAAAGTCTAAAAATTTACTTTTTCATCGGACCCTTTATGGTCAAAGTTAATATTTGCCTAAGAAAATATCGGCACTTTGAATCCAATGATTCCCTCGTAATTTCAATCTGAGCACCAGTTCATAAGATAGAAATACTCACCCACATGTTTATTGAACGTACCTTAAAAAAGTTCAAAATTATGTTCTGAGCTCTCCGAACCTCAGAATCACATACCGTCAATTTTATCTGTCTTGTAAAAAATATATATAATTAAAAAATATATGTAATTTTTGTGTCTTTACATTCTCCCCACCTTAGTGATTTGTGTCCCTAAAATACACAACAAAAGCTAAGGAAACAAATGGGGGTAATGAGCATGAATCTGAGCCTCCCTCTCCCATGTGCTATCCTGTAGGTTCCAATGCTGCCACTGAACTCTCACCAGGGGAATCGACCAACCCCATAGGACCTTCTCCTGATGATACTCATTCTCTAATGGGAACTCTACGAACGTCTCCCCCATCGTCAATGTCCATCTCTCCCTAGTCGATGACATGTGATAGATCATGCATGTATCTCATTAGCTACAACATGTGGAAACCTTTATGCACCCGGTGCATCTTTGGGGGAAGATATAGGTAGTACGCCACCTCACTAAATTTTCTAAGAATATGGAAAGGACTTATGTACCACTGAGATAGCTTTCCGCCCAAGATAAATCATCACAATCATCATCGAGGTGAGACCTGAAGGAAAACATGGTCTCCCACCTTCAACTCCAAGGGTCTTTGTCTCCTATCACCATAAGACTTCTACCTTCTCTGTGAAGTCTTCATCCACTCATGGATGACCTGCACCTTCTCAATGTTAGCTCGCACCAACCATGTACCCATAAGTTTTGACTCCCCTAGGCCTTTCCACCATAGAGGTGATCTACATGGTCACCCGTACGAGGCCTAAAATAGTGCCATGCCAATGGTGGATTGATTACTATTTTTTTATGTGAACTCCACCAGTGTCATGTGGTCCTCCAAACTATGGCCAAAATCAAGGGCGCAAGCATGAAGCATGTCCTCCAGTGTCTATATGGTCTGCTTTATCTGACCATCTGTTTGACGGTGAAAGTTGGTGATCAAGCGTACCTGAGTCCCTAATGCCTTTGGTAATTTCTTCCAAAACCGGGATGTAGAATGAGCATCATGGTCTGGAATGATTTTAGATGGTATTTCGTGAAGTCTTACTATCTTCTAAACATACAGGCATCCAAATCCCTCTACTAATCCCTACACCCAGATGGGTAGAAAGTGAGCTGACTTGGTGAGTCGGTCAATGATCATCCAGATATAGTCGTGGCCTCTGGACGTATGTGGTAACCCCATCACGAATTCCATTAAGATACCATCCCATTTCCACTCTAGTACCTCGATTCGGTGAGTCAATCCTACTAGAACATGGTTCTCGGCCTTCACTTGCTGACATGCGAGGCATCAAAATCGAACTCCACCACTGATTTCTTCATCCCTGGCCACCAGTACTAATCTCGAAGGTCCTGGTACATCTTCACCACTCCAGGATGTACCGCTAAAGGGGATGTGTGGAACTCCCTCAAAACCTCCTCCTAAAATGTCATTGGTTCCATGGTGTGTCCCATAAAAATGATTATGTACTTCCCACCTAATTAAAATCCATCTGGATCATGTCTTGAGGATATCTAAGCACATCGGGCCTCGCCATCAATTTCCCCAAGTTGTTCCTCCCAAACTCGTTGAAGGATTGGGGGAGTGACGGTCATAGACTATAGGTATGATGCTCCATCTCTATGTGCAAAGAATATCTATACCGCGGCTAGCTACTTTTTCACCTCACTCAGTATCTGTAGACCCGACCTCCTCCTGAGTGCATCTGCCACTACATTTCCCTTACCAGGAGTATAGACTATCTCAAAGACATAGTCTTGGAGGAACTCCAGTCATCATCTATATCTCATATGAAATTCCTTCTATGAGAAGATATACCTGAGACTCTTGTGATCGGAGTAGACAGTAAATCGTTCAACCATCAAGTAGTGTCGCCACATCTCTAATGAAAAGACCACTACTGATAACTCAAGGTCATGGGTCACGTATTTATGCTCATGCTGCCTCAGTGGTCGTGATCCGTAGGCGATCACCACTCGCTTCTTCATCAGGACACACCCTAGTCCAATCCCTGATGCATTGCAGTAGACTATATAACCAAGTCCATCTTCTGGTATCCTCGTGATGGGGGCACTCGTCAGTCTCCCCCTCATCTCCTACAAACTCTGTTGGCATCTCTACAACTATACGAAGGGATTACCCTTCATTGTCAATTCTTAAAGGGGTGCCTATACCCTGTAAAAGTTAGGTAAAAATCTTTGGTAGTACCCATCCAACCCCAAGAAACTCCTCACCTCAGTCACACTCTTGGGAGGATCCCAACCAAGCACTGCCTCTATCATTGTTGGATCCACTGCAAATATATCCTATGAGATAATGTGTCCTAGAATGTGGAATTATCGTATCCAATACCAGAACTTATAGAGCTTGTCATAAAGTTGGTTCTCTCTGAGTGTATCAAGTACTATTCACAGATGTGTGGAGTGCTCCTTATTTGATGTCGAGTACACCAAGATGTTGTCAATGAAGACCACTAGTAAGCAATTGAGGTAAGGCTAGAAGATCCTTTTCATGAGTCTCATGAACACTACTGGGGCATTGGTCATGCCAAAAGTCATCACCAAGAACTCATAGAAGCCATATCATCATCTGAAGGTTGTCTTCAGTACGTCATCATCCAACACCTAAAGCTGATGATAACTTGATTTGAGGTTTATCTTCAAAAACCGTTGTGCTTAATTCAGCTGTTCGAGGAGATCATCAATCCATAGTAGAAGATACTTGTTCCTCACAGTTACCTGATTCAGGAACCTATAGTCCACGCAAATACTCATACTCTTATCTTCCTTCTTGGTGAATAAATTGAGGTTTCCCATGGGGAAACATTGGGCCTTATGAACCCCTTTCTCTACAAGTCCTCTAACTGTACCCTCAACTCACGAAGCTCCACAGGAGCCATCAAATATGCTGGTGTAGATATTGGTGTCTTTATGGAGTACATGTTGATGTATAAGTCTACCTCTCTACGAGGAGGCAGTCCCAGAACATCCTTAAGAAAGACATCCACATATTGTTCCACTACTAGAGGATAGCTCGAACTACCCTCATCAACTACACCAAGGGTATGTCTAGCCAACTAATGAGTGATCAGCTACACCCTCCTCTGAGAAAGTTCATCCTGTGCTGCAAAGGTTCCCTTCTATCTAGTGAAGGAAAAACTAGTCCCATACTAACGGACATATTACATGTTGTGCCTAAAATAGTTGATCTGAGCATGGAATGTGGATAACCATTCCATACCCAAGATGACATTTTAAGGCCTTGACACTACTACTAAGAGATCTCAGTCGAATCTCTCACCTCCTAGAGTAATCTCCCATTACCGGCACTAGTGAATAATAATTGAATCCTTTCCCGTAGGAGTATCTAATCATAAGGATTGAGCCAACGGCTCTACTAGAATATCCATGCTCCAAACGAGAGCCTTAGAAATAAAATAGTGACTGGAACTTTTGTCTATAAGAACTGCAGCTAGGGTGGAGTAGACACATATCATACCTTGAATCATCACTAGAGAATTATGGTCATAAGACACTTCCACTTGAATCTAAGCATGTTCTTTTCAACCTTCTCCCTGAGGTCGGGGTGGACCGAATGGGGGTGGTGGTGGTAGTACCTCAAACCATCGCCCACAACATGCTACACGGCCTGCTCCTCTTCCACATCTGCCACCCTACGGACCTCTTTGCTTGACCCTCCACCTCTGCCTCAGTGTTCCTTCAACCATCAGATGATCATATGTGTGGCGGGTCGGGAAATTGTGATCCATGAGACCCTTACCGCCGCACATGTAGCATAGTATAATCCTCTACTGACCTCCCCTACCTTGCGAGATCCACACCTCAAACCCTGCATCCTGGGTTCATCCTCCGGAAGTTCTGGCCCGTTTGGGCCTCTATGTCATCTTCCTACTACCTGTTGCAGATGACTCAACTGCCTATCATTTAGTGGTGGATCCCACCATTAGTGCCTACTCATCTAGGAATATATTCACTAATAGTGATCTCTCTAGCACTCCAACCTGAGTTGGGATGACGACTAATACCATTGATGCTCTGATCTCCCTTTGGAGAGACAACTTAAATGTTTGGGCCCTAAATAAAGGGTCGTGTACCATGTTGGTGGATTATAGACAGAGGTCAGTGAATATCTCCGATTAATGGGCCACTGTCAGGATGCCCTACTGTAGGTGATGTAGCTTCTGAATATGCACTAGGCATAATGACTTTTGTCTGAACTCTACCTTGATGAAGCTCTCGATGTCCAACCAGGAAAGAGTTGTCTCCTCTTGAGTCTAAAGCATCAGGCTCCACCATCTCCTAGTTGTGCCTTAAAATAGACTAGTAGCTATGATCACCATCTGTTCTACTAGTGTCTCAACCAAGTATAAAACTCATGCCACAGTCTCTATCCAGTCCTCATTTGTCTGTGGACCAGTCTCACCTCGAAACCTCAGAGGCCTCTATCTCTAGAACTCGTGCAATGCTCTCAGTCAGCATGTACAGTCTGCTGGTGGGACTGGTGGTAACTAATTCTATACGGGTGGTGGTGCTACTTGTACACCACCCGAAGGTGCTATGCTAAAAGAGGGTCATGCACCGACGTCTCATCACTTTTTGGGCCATCATCGTGATCTCTCACTAGAATCCTGGCTGGCTGTCTATGAGGCAGAATCCTGTAATGGAACAAATGTGCCACAGTCAATAAGTTATACCTGGTGAGTTGACTCAAAAGATATCAAAAGATAAACATTTTCAAAACACATGCACGTAGTGTTTTCATGTATCGAGTTGGAAATTAGAACTCAGGTTCCTGATGTATGGATATATAGGTCGCCACACCAACACTGGACTCCCTAAACAATAATCCGAACTCAATACACTTAACATTATTACTCCATTGAAAACACATACTCTTAGTTCTTCTGGTAGAATTGACCTACCTCTGATACCACTTTTTCATGACCCATCCCCTAGCGCCCATTCCATGACTACCCTAAGCCCTCCTTCCATAGGCCAAGGGTTGGCAACTAGAATCGGAAAAACATATCCCAAAAAGGGAAGGCATTTCCTTTAAACATGTACACACACAAACTAGTTACACAACAAAATCAAACCACAAAGTAGAACTGTCAATAGTAAAAGAGAGAACTGAAAGTAAAATAGGGTCATTTTACAAACCCAAATGAAAATAAAGTACAGATAAAAAGGGATAAATGTGCTCTGAAGTTCTTCAACTAAGGATACTACCTAAAGGGTAGTTACATATCGTCATCTATCATCCCTTCTGCTCCTCACTTCTATGAATCACCTCCGAGCACCATCTAGCCATGTCTTCCCAAGTCTCAGTCAAGTTTACTGTCACCTGTAGAAGACACAACAAGGTGTGGGAAAATACTATGTTGGGGTGAGTATAACAATACCTCGTAGGGACCCAAAGACTTCTGAAGGAATCCTACAATTCTATAAATGAAAAACCACAAATCATGATCTCAATAACAAATCATAAAGTAAAAGATAGCTCACACTAAGTACACAACATAGAGAACAAGAATAAATATTACTATTCTTGAGATAGATCATAAAATTCTGTTGAGAGGAGTTGCTACTGATCCATGAAGGGTCTCTATACTGTTGATCCACAAAGTGTCACTCTACTACCTATCCACAGAGAGTTGCACTACTGATAATCCATAGAGGGTATCACTTCTATCAATCCACGGAGGGTATCTCTAATGTTGATCCATGAAGTGTCACTCATCACTTTCAATCAATGTAGGGTCACACTATTGTCGATCCATGGAGGGTTTCTCTCATGTCTATCCTTGGTGGGTCTCTCATCACTGAATAGTCAGCCACTGGATTCCCGCACTTAGTGCGCTTCAGATCCCGAGTCTCTAGTCCTCATACAATTGGTCCTACCTCACCTACCACGAAGTCCCACTAAAAATTAACCCAATGTACATCCTTGTTTTAAGTGTTCTAATGCAATAGATGGAGCATCAATTGAACGCCTAGTCTGTAAGTTATAAGAAAAAAGGTAAATAGGGTATCGTTGGATTCGAGTCCAATCCAACCTGGACATATTCCAACATCATTCACAACCCATGTAGATTATCTCAAAAGGACCACCTCATCACAAGGGTTCCAATGCCATTGATGGTACATCGATCGGATGCCCGATTTGCGAGATACTCCTGTTTTAGTGAAATGGGACTGGTTGGTTCCGGGTCTGGTAGGGATCCAGCCCAGCCAGCCTATTGGTACCATCGGTCCGTCTCGACCAGTGGTTCGGGCCCGCCTAGAAAACCCAGCCTTCTAGTGGTCCGGTTGCGGGACAAAACACATTTCATCTAGTTCAGCAACTTAGCGGTGCCAACGGGGCGTCGCCCCTCCTCCCGAAACAGTCAGTTGGAGTCGGTTGTTCGCATCCAACCAAGAGGCCCGAGTGGGCCACTCCTCTTCCACCATACGGTGCATCATAACCATGTCATTCCACCTACCATTCCATGGCTGGTCATATCTCTTTCTTCCACGGACCCTACAGGCACTGTCGTCACCACGCGGCTAGCTCGGCCAGCCACCATTGTGCCGGTGGTGCTGCACCGGTGGTGCTTCTGCAGGCCACCAGAGATACTCCTATGGTCCATTTTCTTTCTTGTCTATGCCTACAGGCCTCTCAGGTCACCACCTTCACTTCGAAGCCCACAAAATCTTCTTATTTCTGCATTGCTTGGTCTCCCATTAAGAATGCATGAAACTCAAGATCAATGAAGGGTTCGGGCATTGTTTGAATTGGCCCGTGCCCTCTATGTTAGTGTTTAATCAAAGGGGTGGAATAATAATCAATAAAAGTTTAAAATTATCCCATAATTAAAATCCCACAAAAACCACCAACATGAACAAAAAATATGTATATCAACTCGTTAGTCGGTTTATTCGTGTTCATTGTAATTTCCAAGAACGAGATGAGATGAATCATAAAAACACTTAGAAATCAAATTAATTTACCCTACCTGGATTTGGTGGGATATGCTACAGATGAAAGAATGAATTCTATGCTTGAAGTTCTTTGTCGCCACTCATCGGCCTTCGGATCGAATCCTCTAACGGAAGTCATTCGATCACTGTTCTCCGTTGGTGGGTGACGTCGTCGGCGTTTCGTCAGAACTTCCACCTATGGGTTTTTAATTCCCTGTCCAACGATTTGTTTACTAAAAGAATTCTCTACATTTTGTTCATTATTATGATTCTTTAATGTATCTTGATTAATTAACCTATTAAACACATGAGTGTTGAGGTTACACAAACAAAGGGATGAGTCATTAAATGACCCTCATTTATTGACCGTCATTACAATACAGTTCTGCCAACTTC
This sequence comes from Viscum album, assembly GCA_963277665.1. Taxonomy (NCBI): domain Eukaryota; kingdom Viridiplantae; phylum Streptophyta; class Magnoliopsida; order Santalales; family Viscaceae; genus Viscum; species Viscum album. The sequence goes on along the minus strand of OY728155.1, from coordinate 615,750,167 downwards.
CACTCAACAGGGAAAGAAAAGGAATAAAATAACCTTTAGTTATTTTATTATTTATTTCCATAAATCAAGAAATTAAATTTTTCATCCAACCCTTTCCAGTCAAAGTTAAGCTTTGCCTAAGAGAATCCTGATGCTGCGAATCCAATGGTGCCCTCATAATTTCAATCCGAGCATCCTGTCAAATGATATAAATTTCATCCCACTTGTTTACTAAATATACCTTAAAAAAAGTTCAAAATTTCATTCCAGGCTCTCCAGAACTTGGAATCAAGTGCTGTCAATTTTCTTAGTCTCGTAATAATTCCATATAATTATAGAAAATTTATGTAATTTCTATGTCTTTACATATGGTTCAATGCTTCAATTGTAGAGAGAAAGGGAACTATTAAATCCAGTGCATTAAACCTCAATTCCTTGAGGGTATTCATTGTCAGAAACCACTAAATCCAGTGGATCAACAGAAAGTGTATGTCATAACTACAAATTAAGTTGAGTAAGAAAACAAATTCGTACATGGTGTACTTACTATTCACTTATGAATGGAAAAAGTATTATTTAATTTCGTTTCTATGAAATATGTTATCTTCTATAAGTTTTCTTGAAATATTAAATTGAATCCCTAATACCTTAAAGTTTGGATATCCAAAAATAACCTAGTGGTTTGATCGTTGAAATCAAAGTGTTGGATTATTCTTCTATTAGAGTATATGGGAGGATTTTTTCATTTAATCTCTTATTACTTCCCTTGGTGGAATTTTATGTTCTATTTGGCATTTATTAGATCTTGTTATATTGAGAAAACACCAAATTTCAAGAAAATGAAGTTTATTTTCATATTTAGAACCATCCCATTCTCATCTAAAAATTCAAGGAAACCCATGAATCTCCTTTGTAAAATTCATCAACGTTATGGTTTTTGATTCCTAGTTAAGAAGCATACCTCACCCAAATAGTTGATCCAAATTAAGGTATCAACCTAGAAGAATTTTCTATTTTAAAGAAATACAGTGATTTATTTCCTAAATAGTTTCCTAGAATTCCCCCATATCATGAGGTAGATTTATAAATAGAAATTATACCTAGATTCACTAATATCTCTAAATTCCCTTATAATATGGCCCTAGTCGAACTGGTGGAGTTAAAGAAGTAGTTGCAAGGAATTTGGATAAAGGGTTCATATGCCCCAGTTAATCAGCTTGGGGTGTGCCAATTCTATTCATATAGAAAAATGATAGATCAATACACTTGTGTATTGATTTCTAAAAGCTCAACAAGATCACTATAAACAACATGTATCCTCTTCTAATGATTGATTACTTGTTCGATTAACTATGAGGTTCTTAGTACTTATCAAAGGTGGATCATCATTCAAGATATCATTAAATAATGGGGAATAAGGAATATATTCATAAGACTTCTTTCTATACAAGGTATGGACATTATGAGTTCCTAATGATTCCCTTAGGACATATTAATTCTGCTACAATCTTCATGTATTTGATGAATAGTGTCTTTAGAGACTATATTGAAAAGTTATTGGTAGTGTTTATCGATGATGTTCTCATCTAGTCCAAGAGAAATTAGGAACATGATTAAAATCTAAGGATTGTGATGGTGGTATTAAGGAAGAAAAAATTGTATGCCAAGTTTAGAAAGAGTGACTTTTGGATGTGGCAGGACACATTCTTGGGGAATGAGATCAAAACTGAGGGAATTTCTATAGACCATTCAAAAATAAAGGAAATTGTGGAATATCCCATGTAATGACCCAATATTTTATCAATAGAAATTACCTTCTTATAATTATGTCATTTAGTATAAACCACATAAAATCACATTGAGAACCCAATACAAACTTTATAAATGAATAATTAATTAAATAAGAGGTCTTTCTAGAAGATAAGGAACCTTTACCAATGGAATAGTAACTTGACCTTTGGAATAGTATTGTGACCATTAAGAATAGTAAATTGGCCAATAAAATAGTAACCTCATATATGAAAGTATAAATAAAATTAAGGCATATTATAAATGATAATATGATATAATTATATCATAGTATAAGTAAATAAATATTTTAAAAATTATTAATTAAGTGTTGGCATTTTTATAAAACATAAATTTTTATTTCAAACTTTTTTATAAATTTAATGATTTAAAAAAAAATATTATCATAAAATATACTCATAAAATAATATTTGGTTTTTGTATGACTATAATATAATTTTATAAGACCTTAATTAATGATTTATAGCATTAATAAATCAGTTAAAATTTTAAAATTGATATTTCCCAACTAAATGATGAATTTAATTAAAAATTATAGTTTACATATTTATAGAATTATTTTCTTAAAATAGATTTAATTTTTGAATTCTATACATCAAAAAATTGTTAGGATGAATTGTTATGATTTTTCTAAAATACATGAATTTTTTGTGAATAGTAAAATATGATAATTTACAATAAAATTTAAATACATTTATTATAGAGTCATAGATGATATATGAATAATGTATGCCCAAAATATCTTAGTCTCCATATTTTTTTTAATATATTGTTTGATAATTATCAAAATATTCATATTCTTGAGCCAAAATAATAATTTAATGAATATAATAATGAGAAAACACCCCTCTCTTCCCCTATAAATACCACCCCTCACCACCTATTCTCCTCACACCATCAAAGATTTGATAATTATCCAAAATCTACCCAATATTATCCCCAATACCCTCCCCCGCACCCAATATCCCTTGGAATCATCAAAATACCAAACCCTTTTCCCTAAGGAGGTTCTCAAGTATGATAAATTCAAGAGGTAAAATCCTCTTTTCATTTATTTTCTTTTCAATTTAATTATTTTTTTATCCTATATTCACTTCCACATATCCATGATTAATTATAACTCTATTGTATTTTATATACTTAAATTTTATTATGTTAATGGAATAATTAGTCTTTAAGACTCATCCCTTTTCTTTTTTTCAAAACAAGAAAATATCGTCTGTGGTGTGTCGATTTACCGCCATTGTGGATGATGCGTTTAAATGTTACAATACCACCTTCAAGGATGGTCATAAAACAATAATTAAGGTTAAATAATATTATATTATAAATATTATAAGTTATATATTATTTTAGAATAAATATATAAACATGATGTTAAATAAAATGATATAAGCTCATAATGATCGTAAAACTGCCAAAACTAATTAAATAATTTTCATTAAAAATCAATATAATAATTATTAATCATACCATATAACCAAATGATATATAAGATAATTGATTATTATTAAATTTTATTAATAACATGTAATTTTAATTTTGGATAACTATTCCAATTTTACACAAACTTACATTCTCAAATATAGGGGAACTGATCCTGAAAACCAAGAAAAAGAACACTCCTGAGTGATGAAAATGAACTATATAACTCATCAAAACCCCATTAAATGAACTTAATAAAACTATAATTAGTAAAATTCGTGTATAAAATCTTATTTATTTTTTTATTAATGAATTTTATTTTATTATACATGATATAGAAGTTAATATAGAATTTGAACATAAGGTAATGCGATTCTCAAATCCAATTTACATTATTTGGGTTATTCCTCTTTCACACAAAATTTCAGTGTGTATTTTAATTAATAATCCTAAAATATAATTTATTTTTTCTTAAAATTTCTATTCATTGATATACATGCTTCTAAACTTATTTTATTATAAATGCAATGATTTTTCCAAAATAAATCTTCTTTCCAAAATGACATCTCTTACTACTCTTGATATTTTTTTTCTTTTCTCAAGATTGATGATTATTATACAATGTTTTTTATTCCCTCTTTAATTTGGGAACCCTAAAAGTTTATTAATGAATGTATGATTTATAAAATAAAACCTATTTCTTTCAATGGGTTATTTTATGTCCAAGAATGATATACGTTCTGTGTGGCATGCATGATAATGTTAATTTTATGATGTGATGGGTGCACCTGGAATTATATAGAACTCCAATTAATTTGGTAATGTGATGTATCTCATGAGTAAAATTGAAATATGCATGAACATGATGCTATCTTTTTTCACAACTATGTGTGGTATTTTACCACTATGATGTGATGCTTCATTTTTATGCATTGCCATATTCCAGGCCTTTATCTAATGCTTCAACTCATGATTATGATGATGATACTTTGATTATGTTATGATAACGATGATTATGCTCAACCATGTTTCATGTCTCTTATTCATCCTCTTACTGGTATTTTAGCTCAACCCTTCTTTGATGTATATCCTCAAGTGAATACATGTACAAGGAGAACATGGGGGACACTACGTTGTTAGATAAGAAGTAATTAAATAAATGTTTATGTTTTATTATATAAAAGTTATGTATAGTCCTAGTTTTCCCAAGATACTAATGTTTTGGATCCTAGTTGGGTAACTTTTTATGTTTCTTATCTTTAAAATGACCAAATAAACATGTAAGAGAAGTAGGGTAGTTATAGTTGGTATTAGAGAATAGTTTAGTTAATTTGGGAATTAATATTAGAGAAACTTAGTGAAAATCCTTAGTATGAGACTATGTATATGTAAGAACCCAAGAATGATTTTAAAAAAATACAAACATAATTTTTCGACAAGATAATCCTTTAGAAATAATTTTACAAAGGAATAAATTATTTATGACTCATTGACTTACCTTTTATTCTAACCTTTTATATTTTAGAAAATTTTGGGAACCAAAAGAAACCAAGCCAACAAACAATGTGAGAAACAATGCAGTAGTTTTCCAAATAACATCCCCAATGCCTTGGTATGAGGAGTTCAAAATCTCATGGTGATGCTTACCAAGATATCTTAGTCTATGAACAATAACCTGAACAATGTAGAACTTCTTACTTCACCTAAGAGGAAGAAACTGTCCATTGAGTATTTTATGCAGCAATAAACGCCGACATTTAGTGGATCTTCCAATCCACTAGTTGCAGAATAGTGGGTCAAATCGATGGAGAATATCATTTATGTGCTCCATTTTTTTAATAAGGGAAGGTAATCTAACCATTTATTGTCCATATAGAGAGGCCGATAAATAGTGTGCGTTGATTAAGAACACAAGGATGAAATTGAATAGATGGAGTGATAGTACTTTAATATATTGTTTCTTAACAAGTATTTCCCTATATTTATTCATAAAAATATAGAGATATAATTGATAGAGATAAAGAAAAGGGGGGGTGAAAACAGTGGTGTATCATTTGGATATCTTCCAAGATTCTTTTCAATAGGTGGTTGGTCGTGGGGAGGTGAACCTATGGAGGTATAATTGAATTAGAGAAAAGTTATATTTCCTGGAGTGCCCTGACCTAGATATGTCAGTGATGGAGGATTTTCAGCATCCCTTGTTGATGGAGGCCATTACCATCATGGAACAGAAGGAGCTTCTCAAAGATATTGTTCTCTCAGAGGATGAAGACCAAATATGCTTTACCGAATCTAGCTCTGGGTTGATTAAAATTCATGACTTTTGTGGCCTGATTCGATAGGAATCTAGATGGGTTGAATGGGATGAGCGGAAATGGTGTAAGGATCTCCAATCAAAGGTGATTTTTATAGTTTGGAGAGAAAGAAACCAGGCCTTTCCCACATAGGATAAAATCCTGAAAAAGGGTATAAAAATTGTGTACCAATGTTACTATTGCATTAATTATTAGGCAAAATATACAGTCCAGTTATTAATTGGGAGTGAATGGGTGCAATTCCTCGGGTTTAGCTCGGATAGATGGGGTAATTATAAGGCTTCCTGCAACTCCCTACATGAGTTTTTTGATGGGTGGTTTTCAAGATTGGAGTAGAATGGGATGGAGACCAAGACCCGTTGCACCATTGTAGTCTCGATTTTCTAAACTGTATGGGAGGTGATAGATATAGCTATAAGGGAGTTTTGGCCTTCGATTTATCTTCTTCATGTGAGAATTAAGGGGTTGTTGTATGATTTGGATTCTCTATTGAAGGGGGTTTGAATTATTCTGGGGTCTTCAGTTTTATGTATGGACCTGTGAATCGACCGAGGATACCGGGAGGCTGGGTAAGATTGTAGCCTCCATCTAGTGTCATTAAACTTAATGTGGATGGTTCATTCATGAATGTAATGATGTGCAGGGGATGGATGGTTTGGTACATCAGTGGTTCAGTTTTAGTGGCCTTTATTAGCATCCATGGGCTGGGGAATTAGCTGGGCATGGATGTACAGGTGTTACACACTGGTGTTATGTTATGAAAAAGGATATCATTGGTTATATTGGAAGTTGAATCAGACTCTGAGGTGCTGATTCAGGCCCTCCAAGGGAATTTTGAAGTCTCTTGGTGTTTGATGTACCTCGTTTGTGGTTGTTCCATAGAGTTTCCTAATGAATGTGTGGTTCAACATATTCCTAGGGAGGCCAACTTTGCTACAGACGCTCTTTCTCGGGGGAGTAATCATGATGACCCCTTGGTGGTTTTCTCTAGGATGATGTCTTTACCCCAGGAGTTTATTGGGATTGTGATGGGGGGGGGGGCTTGGAACTCTATCATTTTAGACCACCTTGAATGCTTGTACTTGTATGGTTCTTCTTTTTGAATAAAAAAATAACAGTTTGGTCAGTTTAAAACCACAACTTCTAAAGGCTCTAAGTATTTAAGACATTGGGAGTTATAAATATGTTGTTCAATGTTCTATCAAAGTGGATGTGAAGTTTGGAGAATGGACCCATGTCTATGGTGATAATAAATTAAATATGGAGTTTCAAGTCCAGGAATCTAATGAGAAAGGTGGAAAGAATACTCAACCACTCACATGTCAGAAATGTGTGAATAAGCATCATGGGAACTGCCTAAAAGGGATAGGGAAGTGCTATAACTATGGGAGAGAAGTCCACTAAACTCCTGAATGTTGAAGAGACATAACGAAGATACACAATGCAGTGGAGGAAATGAGAGAACTACCCATGGTTCAATGCTTCAACTATAGGGATAAATTTCAGTAGCCAGTGCACTAAACCATTAGTCCTTGAGGGTAATTAGTGTCATCAACCACAAAATCTAAATGGGTAAGGGAAGGATTATGCCATCACTACTACTAAGGTGGAGCCCAAAATTTATATGATGATAGGTAAGATTGTTTCTCATTAAATAATATAGAATGTAATATTTGATTCTTGTTCTAGGAATTATTTCATATCTTTCAAGTATAGTCGAAAACTTCAAACACCACCTTAAAATATAAAGGTTGAGTTGTCTATGAGAACATTAAATGGGGAAATTACTACATCCAAAGTATATAAATCCTCCTTGGTTAATTGTTTTTGAATGAAACTCCCAATAAATCTATTCTTACTTCCTTTGGTGGAGTTTGATGCTATATTGGGTATGGATAGGCTATATTTATACAAATCCAACATCAACTATCGATTAATGGGGATCACTCTTCATGTCATGAGGCATCCTCCATTTAATTAAAAGAGTATAGAGGAGGATGAATATTATTGGGATCCATAACCTCAAGTGTGGATATTATTGCCTTATGAGCAATCATATCTATCTCAAATTATTTAAAAAAAATTATAAAATAATGCTTGACGACATGCCCATTGTGAGGGACTACACTAATGTGTTCCTCAATGAATTTTCTGGTTATTTTCCTAACCACAAGGTTGAATTATCAATTGAAATTTTTCTGGGATCTCGGCTTATATCAAAGACACCATATAGAATGGCCACCATTGATATGGAAGAACTGAAGAAGAAGTTACAAGATAATTTGGACAAAGGTTTTATATAACTAAGTTCTTAAACAGGGGGTTCCCCAATCCTCTTAATCAAGAGTAATTATGGATCAATGCATATATGTATTGATTATCATGATCTCAATAAAATCATGATAAAGAACACGTATCCCCGTCTATTGATAGATGACTTGTTTGATCAACTTTCTGGGGTCAAGTATTTCTCTATGGTGGAACTTTGATCGGGATATGACCAACTAAAGGTGAGGAAGGAATATATTTCCAAAACATCCTTTAAAATGAGGTACAGATGATATGAGTTTATAGTTATTCTTTTCATATTCACTAATACTCTATTAATATTCATGGAATTAACGAATAGATTCTATATATTTTACCTCGACATGCTTGTGGCAGTCATTGTTGATTATATTATGATATACTCTATGAGAAAGGGGGAAATGAGGAGTATTTGAATACTTTTATAAAGAAATTTTTAATAGATAAACTTTATTAAAATTATAGTAAATGTGAGTTCTAGATGGATGATGTATCATTATTGGGGCATGTTATCACAAGTAATGGAATATTTGTGGACCCTTCCAAGACAAAGGCAATACAATAGTGGCCCTAGCCAACATTTGTATCATATATCTATAGTTTCCTTGGTCTGGATGGATATTATCGTTGATTTATGAATAAATATTCATGCTTGTTAAACCCAATAACAAAGATAACTCGAAAGGGATAAAAAATTCTTAGGACTAGTGAATGTGATGACTGCTTTAAAGAGTTAAAAAAGAGGCTTATCATCATGTCGGTACTCAAACTTCCAAAAAGTAGGGAACTCTTTGTGGTATACATTGATGTTTCAAGTAAGGTATTAGGCTATGTGATGATGAAAAACTATAAAGTGATAGCCTATTCCTTAAGTTAGTTGAAAATACATGAGAAAAAATATCCCACACATGATCTAGAATTGGTAGTTGTGATCTTCACGTTGAAAATATAGCGACATTATCTTTATGGGGGAAGTTTGAAATATATATTAATCATAAGAGCCTCAAATATATATTGACACAGAAGGAACATAATATAAGTCAATGAATATGGTTATATCTCATCAAGTATTATGACTTCTCAATCCACTACCATCCTAGAAAAGAAAATAAAGTGAGGAATTATCTAAGTAGAAAGGATCTTGAGACATTATCAATGATGATAATTTTAAAGGATTCAATCTTATTAGATTTGTAATGGTTGGACATGGTAATCATTAAAGAATCAACATTATCAATCATTTCTCAAATTATTTCTCAATCATCCCTCGTGGATAAATTAATGGATTCTCAAATAAATTATGTGTAAATTTAGAGGAATATGGAATCTATAAGAAAGGGGAAATCTTCATAGCCTAAAATTGAAGATGAAGGAGATATAATATTTGGGTCTTGATTATGAGTGACATCTGATCTAGAGATAAAGGATCTTATGAATGATTCACATAGCTAAACCTTCTCTATTCGCCTAGGGAGAACAAAGATATATTTATATCTCTAAGATAACTATTGGTGGGACAATATGAAGTAGGTGATCGCTGAATATTCATCAAAGTGATTGGTATGTCAGCAATTTAATGCTGAAAGTCCAAACTCTAAAGGTATAATGAAACTATTATCCATACCAATAATGAAATGGGAAAACATCTACATGGAATTTTTCACCGAACTTCTGAAGACATCCAGAGGAAACAATTATATATGGATTGTTTTTCATCATTTTAAAAAGATAGCCCACTTTATCGTGATTTGAGGGGAATTCTCACTAGATCAACTTGCACAGACATACATCATAGAAATGGTAAGGCTGCATGGAGTACCTCTATCAATTTTATCTTATCGATATCTGAGATTCACATATATGTTCTAGAAGAGTATCCAACATGCTATACACACAAAGCATAACTTCTATATGTCTTATTATCCTCAAACTAATGGCTAATATAAATAAAAAATTTAGACATTGGAAGACATTTTGAGAGAATGTTCTTTGTAATTCAAAGGAGGATGGGACCAACATCTACCTCTCACAGAGTTCTCTTACAACAACATTTTCCTCTTGATCATTTAAAATGATTCATATGAGGCCCTTTCTGGGAAAAGATGAAAAACATCTGTATACTTGGATGAGTTCGTTGAACCTAAGATACTAGAACTTGAAATGGTTGATAAAATGGTGGAAAGGTGAAAACCATTAAACAACACATTACGGCATCCCAAATTCAATAGAAGAGCTTTGTAGACAATCTTTGATGGGACATAGAGTTTAAGGCTGGACACATGGTATTCCTATACATATCTCCATGTAAGAGGGTTATGAGATTTGGGATGAAGGTAAAGCTATGTACCAGGTACATTTTCCCCTTCGAGATTCTTGATTGTTTAAAAGTTGTGTCCTATTGATTCTCACTTCCACCTACCATGTTTCAAGTACACGATGTATTCCACGTTTCTCTCTTTAAGAAGTACATACCAGATCCCTCACATGTACTGAATCCAGAGGTGGTATAGTTGGAAAATGGTCTGTCTTATTAGGAGAATAAAATGAATATCATAGATAATAGAGATAAATTTCTATGTAAAAATACTACATAACTAGTCAACATACTATGGTGAAACCATAAGTATGAGGAGGAAACATGGGAACTGGAGGAAGTGATGAAGGGGAAGTACCCTCATGTGATTTTCTAAAATGAAATTTTGAGGATGAAATATCATAAGGGGAAGAATTTAATAACCCAAAATTTTATCAATGTAAATTCCCTTCTTATAGTTATATAATATAATATAAACCACATAAAATCAATTTTAGAACACAATACAAACTTTATTAATCAATATTGACTGAAATAAGAATAATTTCTATAAGTTAAGGACCCTTTATCAATGGAATAGTTACTGGACCTTTGGAATAGTAATGTGACCATTAGGAATAGTAAATCGGATAATATAATTGGAACATCATATGTAAAAGTATAAATAAAATTTAGGAATCTTATAAATGAAAATATTAAATAATTATATCATAGTATAAGTAAATAAATATTTTAAAACTTATTAATCAAGTGTTTGTATTTTTACGAAACTTAAATGTTTATTTAAATTAAAATTGTTAATATAAATATTTAAAAGAAATTTTATTTTCTTAAAATATATTCATAAAATAATATTTTGTTTTCTTATGACTATAAGATAAATTTATGAGACATTAATTAATTATTCAAAGTGTTAAAAAATAACTTATAATTTTAAAATTGATATTTTCTAAGTAAATGTTGATTTTAATTAAAAATTAAATTTATCATATTTGGAAAATTATTTTCATAAAATGGAGTTAATTTATGAATTCATCGCATCAAAAAATTTGTTAGGTTAATTTTTTGGGATTTTTCTAAAATACATGAATTTCGGGTGAATAGTAAAATACAATAATTTACAATAAAAGATAAAAACATAAATTATTGAGTCATAGATAATATATGAATAATTTAAGCCTAAAATATAAAACTCTACATCATTATTTTAATATGTTTTCTGATAATTTTTAAACTATTCATAGGCTTGAGGCAAAATAATAAATTAATGAATAAAATAACGAGAAAACACCCCTCTCCTCCCCTATAAATACAACCCATCACCACCTCTTCTCATCACACCTTCCAAGCTTTGAGAATTGTAAAAATTCTACCCAATAATATTCTCAAGAACCTCCCCCACTTCCATGATCCCTTGGTCTCATCAAAAGACCAAACCCATTTCCCAAAGGAGGTTCTCAAGGAGGAGAAATTCAAGAGGTAAAATACTCTTACTTTTCTTTTATTTTCTTTTCAGTTTCATTAATTTCTTATCCACTCATCACCTCCACCTATCCAATAGGGATTATGAATCCAAGATATTTTATATACTATAATGTTATTATGTTATTGTAATAATTAATATTCAAGTATCTCCCCATTTTTTTCTAAACATGAAAATATTGTCTCTAGTGTGTCGATTGACCACCATAGTGGATGATGGGTTTTCATTTTTCACTATTGCCTTCAAGGATGGTCGTAAAACCATAATTCTAGTTAAATAATTTTTTATTATACATATTATAATTTATATAATGTTATCGAAGAAATATATAAACATTATGTTAAATAAAATGATATAAGATCATTATGGTCGTAAAACCGCCAAAACTAATTAAATCATTTTCATTAACGATCAATATAATAAATCATCCTCATATTATATAAAAAAATTATATAGAAGATAATTTAATATTATTAAATTTCATTAATAACATAAAATTTCAATTCTTTATAACTATTCCAATTCATGAACTTCCGTACTCATATACAGGCGAACCGATCATGAAAACCAAGAAAACGAACACTACCAAACAATGAAATTAAACTCTATAACTCATAAAAATCCCATAAATGGACTTAATAAAACTATAAAGAATAAAATTAATGTGTTTAACTTTATGGATTTGTTAATTAATTAATTTAATTATATTATCCACGATATTACAGTGAATAAATCATTCTGACATAAGGTAAGGGGATTCTCAAACCCAATTTCCTTTGTTTTGGTTATTCCTCTTTCATGGAAAATTTCAATGTGGATGTTCATTAATATTCCTAAAATATGATTTATTTTTTCTTAACTCTTATATTCTAGGATATACATGCTTACAATCTTATTTTATGATAAATGAAATGATTTTTCCAAAAATAAATCTTCTTTTAAAAAATACATCTTTTCCTTCTCATGAAATTGTTTCTTCTTCACTAAAGATTCATGATTCTTATAAAAATTATGTTATTACCTATTTCATTTGGGAACCCAATGTTTATTCATGAATATATTCTTTAAGAAAGGAAACCCATTTCTTTCCATGGGTAATTTTATTCAAAATATTGATATACATTCTATGAGGCATGCATGATAATATAAATGTTATGATGTGATGGATTTTCCCAGAATTATATAGCTCATGAAAATGTTATGATGTGATGGGTTCTCCCACAATTATATATCACTCCAATGTATTGGGTAATTCAATTTATCTAATGATAAAAAGTGAAATATTCATGGGCATGATTCTTTATTTGTTTACAACTATGAGTGATATTTAACCACAAGACATGATGTTTCATTTTTATGCATTGCCACATTACATACCTTTATCTAATTCTTCCAATCATGATGATGATGATGATCCTTTTCATATTTTTGGATAACGGTGATTTTTCTAACCCAATTTTAATGTCTTTTTTTCATCCTCTTATGGGGATTTTATCTCACCCCTTTTTTGATGTATATCCTCACGTGAATACTTGTACTAAGGAGAAAATGAGGGCCACTATGAAGCTAGAGAAGAAGGAATTGAATAAATATGTATGTTTTATTATGTAAAAGTTATGTATGGTCATATGTTTCCCAAGATACTAACCCTTTGGATCCTAGTTGTATAACATTTTGTGTTATTTATCTTTAAAATGATGTAATAATCATTTTCGAAAAGTGGGGTCACTATATCACATACCAACTACTGTCACAAAAATATGTAGTTTTCTTGGATTATCAGGGTATTACCGATGGTTTGTGAAAAATTTCCCATGATTTTATATCCCATTATCTATTTTAACATTTAATGGTGTAAAATATGTCTGTAAGGAAGAATGTGATGAAATATTTAAGGATCCCGAGAAGAGGAAAATCACTGAACCTATACTCACACTACTGACAAGTGGAGAAGTTTATGTGATATACAGTGATTCTTAAAAGAAATTTTTCGTGTTGTGTACTCATACATAATGATAAATTTATATCCTACACCTCAAGAAATTAGAGGATCCATGATAAGAACTACCCTATGTATGATCTGGATCTAGAAACTGTTATATTTTCCATGAAAATCTAGCATCACTACCTCTATAGTGAGAAGTGTAAAATATATACATATCCCAAGAGTCTAAAGTATATTTTCACACAGATAGAACTCAACATATATCCAAGAAGATGGTTAGATATAATCAAGGACTGTGATTTATCTATTCTTTACCATTTGGGACCAGAAAACAAGGTAGGTGATACTCTTAGCATAAAATAACCTACTACCTTATCCATGTTGTTATTTAAGAAATACCCTATATTTTTTATATAAAAAGGATATATTTTGAAATCATAATAGTAGGGAATATATCTTACCATTCTTAAAGGATTTCTCAACCATATATCCAATAAAATATCAAGGAGGCACAAAGGGATGATCTATAACTACAAAAGAATGTAAAATTAGTAAAAGAAGGGAAGATACATGAGTTCCACACCGATGATTATGGTTTGATTCGATTTGGGACTAGGATTTTTTGCCTTCATAACCTAGATAAAGAATAATTTGTTTGATAATACACATAGATTTCCTTTATCTATCCATCCTCTAAGTAATGAGATGTTTTGTGATCATCGAGAGCACCTCGGGTGGGACAATAAGAAGAAGGATATTTTAGAGTATATCACCAGATGTTTAGTACGATATATTTTTAAAAGTAGAGAAACAGAATCCTAAAGGAATTATGCAACCATTGCCTATACCCATGTGTAAATGGAATAATATCACTATGTAATTTTTCATTGGTATCCCAATGACATATAAATGAAATAATTTTATATGGTTTGTGGTGTATCAACTGACCAAGACTGCCCAATTCATTGATATTTGGGAATATTTCTCTCTTAAAAAAATTTCCATGATATGTGTAAAGGAATTGGTGAGGATAAATAGGGTTCCACATTCAATCTTATATGACTATGATCCAAGGATCTCATATAAATTATAGAGAAGTATTCAACATTCTTTGAGTACTAAATTGAATTTCAACATGGAATATCACCCCAAAAATGGTGGCCAATATAAAAGGACTATTCGTGCACTTGAAGACATACTAAAAGCTTGTTCAATGGAATTTAAAGGATGATGGGATTAGCATCTCCTGTTATTTGAGTTCTCATACAACAACATATTCCACTCAAGTATTCAAATGGATCCACGTAAAGCTCTATATTGGAACTGATGAAGAAATCCAAGATGGATTTGTTTTATCCTCGAATATTCTGCCAAGAACGCATGTCCTTCCCCTAGGGTTCTTCCCCCTAGATTGGAGTGGCTTGTCTCTCTACCTCATTTCTCGTATTCATGTTTCTATCCTTCCGCTCTCTGATATTGTTTCATCCTTCTCAGTTTTTTCTTCAACAACCTTGATTTCCACTTCTTCAACTTCTTCTTCCTCCCAATTCATGATGATCCCCTTCATCTATAGTTATCCTAGTATTGATTTGGTGGTTGTTTTGATAGATTTTCATGGTTTTCATTATCTCCCACCACTTCTCTTATCACCATCAGCTTTATTCTAAACCCCATCTTTGTTTCTCATGAAGGCACTCCGGTGGTTTGGGATTGTATTGGTGTGAGGTTTGATGGCTTTCTTCAAAGCCCATTTTCCCTTCAGTGGTTCAGGGGATCATCTCAATTAGTGACAACTACCGTTTAGGTTTCCCATTTAATTTGTTAGTCTAGGTTTAAAGTTTCCTGTCATTTCATCCTGGTGATGGAAATTTCTCTTTTGTCCTTTGATGGTGTTTTCATATAGAATCATGATCACTTTTTCATTAGTAATGGTTTGTCGATGATGTTTTCTATAGGTATGATTTTGATAACCTCTTCAGGCTCATGGTGGAGGTATGATCTTCTCTCACACTTATCTTTCTTCTAGATATCGTACTCTTCTAGGTCGTTTGGGAATAATGGATTTAGGGGAGATTTTGGGATGTGTTTGTGCGAGCTGTAGGGTCCTCTAGGAGGCGTGTCTTGTAGAGGCCTTCCCCTCACTGGTTGTTCTTCTATTTGGTTCTTATGAATCAAGGTGTTTATAGTTTTTCCTTTTGGTGATGTCAATGGTGGCGTGGTTTGTTTTTCTAGAGTATAGTGTCTTCTCATCTATGAAGTACTTTGCTGGTGTACTAGTGTTTCCCTAGGTGGTTCTCAAGGTTCCTTCTGCTCACATGGTCCATGTTGTGCACTATCGATATAGTGTTTCTATTCTTAGTTTGATTTTTTAATTTTTTTAATTTTAATATTTTTTGGTGTTGTGGCATGGTTATGAAATTTTCACTCTATTTTTTCATTTTGCAAATGTGGGAGGGAGCTTGAGGTAGTGAACTATTACCCTTGTTTTGGTCTTTTTGTTGGATTTTGAATTTCATTTTTCCATGCTTTGTATAATTTTTCTACAATTTGGTTAGATCCTAGAATTTGAGTGGTTTTTTTTCATGTTCTCACTCAACAAAAATGTGGTTTATTATGAAAATCAAAAGAATGGATTTGGAGTAAAACTCCATATTTGAAGGACAAAGTAGGTGAATGAAATCTTCCTGGACTTGATCTTGTTCAAGTGATAACCAAGAAGGTTCAAGTCATCTAACAACATATAAAAGCTACTTAGAGTCAAACAAAGATATATGATAATAATTGTCAAAGGAACATGGATTTAGAAGTTGGGGACAATGTTTTCCTTCGAATATCACCATGGAATAGAGTCATGTGGTTTGAAAAGAAAGGTAAGTTTATCCCAAGATACATTGGCCCCTTTAATATAATTGATTGTATAGAAAAACTTTCCAATCATCTTGCAACTCTAATAACCATATATCATGTGTGGGATTTATTCCCAATATCACTCCTGAGGAAGTACATACCAGATCCCTCACATGTACTGAACTCAGAGATGGTATAGATGGAAAATGATCTCTCTTATGAGAGGCTTCAAGTGAAGATTTTGGACCATAGATTCAAGGTTCTACATAATAATACTTATCACATGGTAAAGTTACTATTGAGAAACCATAAGTATGATGAAGCATCATGGGAACTATTGAAGTAATGAAGAATAAATACCCTCACCCGTTTTCACCATAGTATATAAAAATGAAATTTTGATGATGAAATTTTAAAAGGGGGAAGAATGTGATGACCCATAATTTTATCAATGGAATTTCCCTTTTTATAATTATTCCATAAAACACATTCATCACATATAGATCTTAATGAAAACTTTATTTTCATAAATTAACATTAAAATAAGTGGTATTTATAAAAATTAAGGAACCTATATCATGGGAATAGTAACCTGACTATTGGAACAGTAATATGGCCATTAAGAATAGTAATATGGATGTTAGAATAGTAACCTCACCTATGAAAGTATAAATAAACATTAGGTATCTTATAAATGAATATATTATAAAATTATATCATTGTATAAGTAAATAAATGTTTTAAAATTGATAAATTAAGTGTTGGTATTTTTGGAAATCGTAAATGATTATTTACAATATTATAATTATTATAATGATTTAAATGATAATTTATTTTCATAAAATAAATTCATAAATTAATATTATTTTTTGTTATAATTATAATATAATCTTATGAGACCTTAATTAATTTTTCAAAGGGTCATAAAATCGATTATAATATTAGAATCAGTATTTTTCAAATAAATTATTTTTTTATTTAAAAATTAAAATGAATAATATTTAGAAAATTATTTTTATAAAAAGTAGTCTATTTTTCAAAAATTAACATCCAAAAATGGTTAGGATGAATTTTTGATATTTTCTAAAATAGTTGAATTTTTGTGAATAGTGAAATACGGTAATTTATGATATAAACTAAATACATGAATTATTGAGTCATGAATGTTGTATGGATGATTTAATCAACCATTTTCATGAACTCTCTTTCACTATTTACTATATTTATTTATATTAATCAATGCTATTTCTTTTCATTAAACAAAATAATAAACTAATGAGTGTAATAATCAAAAAGAAACCCTCTCGATCCTCCCCTTATAAATGTCACCCCTCACCACCCCTTTTCCTCACAAAATATAAGCCTTTTATCTTGCCTAAATTCTACTCAATTACCTTCCCAATCCTCTTACTCACATCCAAAAGCTATAGGTATCAATAAAATACCAAACCCAAGTGCCTTAAGGAGGTTATCAAGGAGACGATATTCAAGAGGTAAAATCCTTAATCCATCTCCTTTAATTTATTTTCTTCTCTTATCCCCTTCTCACCTACAAAATCCAAAGTGGAATTATTACTCCATTATAATATATATACTTTAATGTTATTGTGTTAATGAAATATTCATCATCAACTTTATTCTCTTATCCTTTTTTCTAAAAATAAAAAAATAGTCCATGATATATTGGTTCACCACCTTCATGGATGATGAGTTTTCATTTTCCATTACTGCCATAAAATCAAGTCATAAATCCATTATTATGGTTAAATAAGATTGTGATATGTATATTATAAACATTTTAATGTTCTATAATTATTTTATAGACATAATATTAAATAAAAACTAGTTTCTGATGGTCGGAAAACCCTCCAAAATAAACTAAAATATTATCATTAATGTTTTATCAAATGAATCATCCTTATACCAAAACAATTATATACAAAACCATTTAAATTTTTTAATTACATTAATAACATATAATTTTACTTTTTTGGAATTATTACCATTTGGAATAAACTTCCAAAATTATGCACAAGTAAAAAAGAGTCCTTTTGAAAAACAATTAATGAAATTAAAAAAGTGATATAAACATTCCTTAAGAAATAATTAATATACATGTCAATAGATACATTAAATGATATTAATAATATGGAAATTGATGAAAAGTATTTATAAAATAAATCATCAAAACATTTAAATTGGGGTTTTTAATGTAAAGTATCATTTGCCACAAGTATAACTTATTACATACATTATTTATCTTCCTGATTAATAAAATTATGTTAATTGTTTACTTTCTTAATAACCTTTTTCAGGTTTATTTTTTTATTACTATGTTATATTCAATTACTTAATCAATAAAGTGTATGTCGGATGTCTTGACAAAATTCAGTTCATCTGTCCAAAATGACTATGATAGTTTGACTATGGTCAAAGTGGTCATTATTCCATAAAATATAGAAAAATATTCTTGAAATGGTTATAATTTTTAAACATAAATTTTATTTTAAAACCAACCATGGAAAATGGATATGAAAAATTAACTATGTTACAATTATAGAGATGGTGGGCCATACGTACGCATGAGTAACGTTTCCATTTTTCAATGAAGAGGATTTAAAGAGTGTAAGTATTATGTAATATTTATAAAATAATTATTATATCATTTTATTTCTTCAAATACACTTATATATAGAATCCATGTGATATGGTCATTAAAAATGAATCACATCGCTTCATCGAGGTCGTAAACCACATGTACGAGCAAATAACATTATCATTTTCAAATGGATTGAAAGGTAAAAAATATATTATATTAAATATTTCTATAATTATAATTATTTCATTAATATCATATAAATACATTAAATCTATCATTATAACCATTTGTGATGGGAAGTGATGAAAAACAAATTTCCTCAATTCACGAGGCAGTAATCAACCGTACAAATGAATGGAATTTTATTTATAAATTTTTGGAAAAGAATATGGATATAAGTTGTTATATTAAAAACATAACATAAAATTATATGGTAGACACTAATGTTATTATATTATTAGGTATGAAGAATATTTGAAGGAGTTAAAAGAAGAAATAAAATGAAAACATTTGGTTAAACTCTATACATATTATTCCTCAAGAATCCATTGCTTTTCACCTTAATCCCTATGAGGTTGGTATTATTACAAAAAATATGATATGTTGAACATGGTGATATATTTTGGAAAGGTATTTGGTTAGGTATTTTTTTAATACATATTTCTCAATTTTTTTATGGAACATAGGGCCAACGAGCCCGTACCCGAGTGTTAAGGGCTCCTACATGGCATCCAACAGACCCATGTTCAAAATATGGTGGAGGAAAATTTCTGGGGGGGTACTGTAGCAGGCACTGTAGAAGTTACTGTTCAGTACTGTAGCAGCCGAAACTATTCACCCGATTTGGGATTTCGTGCCACCGGTTTGGGCCTACGGGTCTCAAGGGCCTTCGAGCCATCAAAGTCCTTTGGGCCACAGGGGCTTTGGGCCATTGAAGACCATGAAGTAGCCTATTTCACACAGAGTAGACCCCAGAAGAGGATCAGAGCATCGATAGTAGTCACTAGAAGCATAGCTAACCGGATTGCAAGAATAAGAGGGTATGGAAACCGCCATCAAGACCAGGCACCGTGCAGCTTTGTATGAGGCAATGCTAGCCGATCGGCAATGCAGGTGGGGAGCTAAAGGTGGTCAATGATTCAAAAGCTAGGAAGGGGCAGTTTTAGTGGGATGGACCTCCGGGTCATGTTATGGGCATGGTATGCCTCTAGGCCTTCGGGTCATGTATTACGGGTCATGTCGGGCCTTTTTCATTGGGCCTACGGGTCATGTTCAGGTTCCCCTTAAATCCTTAAAAGGGGGATTATCTATAATAAAATAAAAAAAAGAAGGCCTTCAGGCCATTCGGAGTATAAGGAACATAGGAGAGGAGGTTCCCTTTTATAAGTGAGGAAAGGGGAATTCATGGAATTTCTTAAAGTATTAAATTAATATAAATTAATTTTCATAATCAAGTTAATAAATATTGTAGATATAAGATGTTTACAAGATTATATCATCTCATCCTATAAAATTTGGACAAGTTTAGATTATATATTTGGACATATATCTCTATTTAAACCCCATTAACCCTTTTCACAATTACGGCGATATTAATGTTTATTAATTTTTAGGGTCATGAAAGTTACTATAGAGGAGGTAAATGACCCATAAATGGATCATGGTTGACATTTTCAACCATATATCATTAAATTGGTCACATAAAGGTTCTATTTATTTTAAATTATTTAAAAAAATATTAATTATTATAATATATCATTAAAGGAATTTTTGGAACTATTCATTTAATTTGAATTTGAAAACAACATTAAAATAAAGGAACTAAAATAATAAAATTTAAAATATCACTAAAATTATATATATATATATATATAAGTTTTTTGTTACTGTAACTCACACAAAAATTAATACTTTTACTATTTTTAAATTCATTTACTTGATTTTTCTACTATTTTCAAATGCACTATGTCAGTACTGTATTAGCATTTAATGTAATTATTTAATCACTAAAAATTAAAAAAATACATGATAAAAAATATTTCATTAATATTTTATGTAACCATTTAAAATAAAATTTAATGTGGTTTTATCCCTAACACAAAATATTATATTGAAAGATATAATGTGACATGTTTTACTTTATCTTCTACTTAAATATTATAAAGGCCAGTATCAAAGTAAAATGGTATAAAAAGGTCATATTTTAGAGGATTCCATAATTATGGATGAAATATATTAATAAAATTAAATAAATGTGAGTTTTTAAATTAATTTTAATCATTATCACATTAGTTTTAACCCTAATTAACTTTTTTTACTATTACCATAATACCAAAAGGTTACTATTATTACTATTCATATTGATCAAAATGAAAAGTGACTTATTTTCTATATTTTGAAATATTGATTTGAAAATTTTAATTCATTTTTTTAGATTAAATTTATTTAATTGGAATAATTTTATTTAAAATTTAACCTGTAAAACGGGATGAAAAACGGTTTTTTTCAAAAAAAAATTGCCCCTTAAGTATAAAAAACATTTATAGAAAATTCAAGTATATAATTAATTAAAAAGACGATAATTGTAATTTTTTTAATCAAAATCAAATAATTATATTTTTTAACTTATCTATAATATAATTTGACTTTGTAAATACTTTAAAATAAAAAACAATTTCCAATAAAAATCAGTATTTTTTACTACTCATTGAAAAATCAAAAAATTCATAATATTCTCAAAAAATACTTCCAAGATAATTTTTGCATGATAAAGTCAAAAATAAATACCATTTTTTAAAATTTGTTAACAAATCTTTTAAATAATACCATATAATTCCTGAAACCCCAATTTGGTTAGAAATAGATCTTTTTTCCTTTTGGTGAAAATTTACCTAATTTTATTATATTGAATATAAGTCTATAACATATAATAAATGAATATTAATAAGATGTGAGAATGATTTATTCTTATATTACATGGGTAGTTACAACTATTCGCAAACTCGAAGCAGAGTCTAGTAACTCATTAAGGCCCCTAAAGAGATAAGGAATAGTCATAGAAATGACAATCTCGTATAAATACAAAACATGTAATATAATCACATTGTATTATGATATATCATAAAGTAGGATAAACACATTTTTCCCCATCCTTTATTGATTTATTGTTCTTCAACCCAACTAGATTGCATTTTTTTTCTTCTACTGTGTCCATGTATTTAGTGATGGTAATACCATCCTTATCAATTAGTAAAGAGATATCACCTCCTTTCAAAAGTGAAAAATTCATTTTTTTATTATTCAATAAATTCCATACCACAAATGATTCACACAATAAAATCTACCTCATCATAGCATAAATTTCTTGGTTTTTATCTTGTGTCAAAGTATGTAATAAAATAGTAAACATTGATAATAATCTCAGGTCAGGAGACCACTTCACTTGTTCATGGATAGTAACTACCAATGACACTAGAAACATGTACCATTATTTTTGGGGGTAAAATCCTTATAATATAATATAGTTGATATAACCAAGTGTAAACCTCATGATAATATGTCTCAATTCTTAAAATCCCCCAGAACATGATATTCACACTTTATTTTTGTCCTGTTATCATGATATTTTTGGACCATAGGGCCTAAGTTTACGATTATTTTCATAGTATCTCTAGGTTCTCATTTTATCTAGAGAACTTCGATAAAATTTTGATATGATAAATAATATGTATAAATTAACATGAAAATAGATGATTTTGAAATATCAAAACTCTTATGGTAAGTGTACATCATGAATAACTCATTGTATCCATGATATGGTAATCAAAAATAATGTTCAGGTTGGGTTTCTGGAACACAATTTACAACACTTCCACTTTCTAGGAAGCTATCTTACTAGTGATCATATTGTTACCTCCCATATTATTATTTCATGCTTCTGATAAGTTATGGATTTATTCATTGGGCCTACCATATTTTTCCTACATGGATACTCAATTATCTGTAACTTTACCTTCTTGAGTAAATATTCCAAAAATCGGATATCTTGGTGTATATTCCTTTTTTATTCTATCTAAAATTTGAATATTGTATAATTCCATTATATTAATCCTATAATAATTTATATTATTATAATACCTTTATTACTATGTGAAATTCTATGAACTGGAACAAATCATTGCTTATTTTACACTTCTTTTTCAGCGGCATCAGAAACCACAACATACTCGATATTTGTAGATATGGATACCACTGTCCTGAATGATCTTATATTACTCATTACCATATCCTAACTGCAACATAAGACCATATTGATCCAAATAAAGACTAATTTTTCCCCTTATTACTACTTCCCCTTCCTCTCCAAGTACCAAGAATATATCCCGTATACACTTTAGATAAAATTAGATAGTTCTGACTACTTCCCATGTAGTTCTCATAGATTTTACAAATATATTCCTACCATAAGGTATTTTTTGTAAATATAATATCTATTACATAGAATGTAATAGTTTATAGATCCATTATTGAGACATATAAAATTCTACTCACTACTTTAATCTCTTCTTATATCTCATACATGTCTTTTAGATATATTTATGATATTTGACATTGGTAATAATTGTCTCTCAAATTGTTCCAAATTTTATTTTTAATTACCATATCATCATATATACATTGACTTATTCTAAAAAATCCATTAAATCTACCTCAGTAGATATTGTTACCTATAACATAGGTTTCTACTTTAAGTCAATCTTTTTATAATTACTTTTATTATGGTCTTAACTTCCAAAAAGAACAATAGTAGTTTTACATATGTTATTAATCATATTTTTCTTGTAAAAATATAGTGTTCCCATTAACCTTTTATTTACTCATGTAAAAAAATATTTCCAAATGAATATTGTATGATCTTGTTTCTTTAATTAATCCAAAACTAGATTTTAGAAAATTTCACGCCTTATTGGAATTCTATGTTGTTACTAAATATTTCTGGTTGAATCGTATAGACACTTTTCAAGAAAGGATGTCTTGATATCCAATTACAAGTATTTAATGATCGTAGAATGTATTTATGATAAGTATAATTAAATATTATGGAACATGATAATTGGAGAAAAGGTTTAGTTATAGGCTTTGTCTTGAAAAAAATGATTACAATATTCCACCATTTATCATGAATCATTAGTCTAAACATGACCATCCATTTATTTTTTCTATTGAATACCACTACAGTGTTAGTTTTTCAAATAGTAAATATACAAATCACCTTTACATTGATACATGGAATCCATTATTTATTATTTATTAAAGAAATTCAATATTAGCTAGTTTCCATGTACTTATTACTATTAAGATTTATTATTCTTAATGAATAATGTATCACCCCCCACGGTGGGTATAAAAACACAAATATTGTTTCATTATTCCTATGTAGAATGTGTATCTAGAATATTCATTTTCCATAAGATCTTGTAAAACTAGTTCTTATGACAACTACTTGTGCATCTTAATCCTTCACTTAATAAAGTCGATATTTTTTCCACTATCTCAAATAGAGATATGAACCCTTTAATATAAATAAATTCTATCATGTTACTACAATTTTCTCTATTGTAGGTATTTATATAATATCCTATATTAACTTCAGGATACTAATCTTCACATTATATTTTCCTTGATGAAAGTTTGTTTATATTGATAACAATCTCTTTGCATCTAAACACAGGTTTTTATGACTTAATGGAATTATATCATACTATAACTCATATGATGTCTATTTATTATAATATTTCGAATATGTTTATGAGATAATTATGTTATTTGTTAAGAATGTATCCAAAAATAATGGATGTTTCTATAATGATTATGGGTCTGAAATTTGATGCTTCTTTTACTAGCATCATAACCCTGATGTGTATAATAAAATGTGCATTAAGTAATTACTCCCTAATAAATTTTAATGATAATTTTTTTCATATAATACTCACCATAGATCCTCATTACAAACATAATAGCTTTGATATATATCAGTAAATATGAGTTTTAGAATAAATGTTCTCTATATTTTCAGGATCGATGAATTCTTGGTAAATATATTCTTTTAGCACATTGTCCTAAATAAACTCATATCTTCTAACCATGAATATTCAGTAATTTAATCTTAAATTACCTAAACATATTAAGATAATATAATTATTTATATGAACTTACCTGTATATTAACCTTGTAATAGTCCATAATCTCTAGATTATCTAATTCAAAATGTTTTATGTCATAGCTTTATTTATAAAGGATTAACTAACTATAACTAGATAAAAAAACAGTGTTGATAATACCTAAGGTAGTAAACTCCAAATATACTAGAAACCATACATGGTATATCATTGAAAACTAATTAGTTTTACTAGAAAGAGAATTATCTTACCCCAAATAGGTAAACATGAGTCTTACATATTACACTCCTTAAGTAATACCAATGATTCAAGCATTGTTGAACTATTATTTGAGTCTAAGACACCACAAACAACATTTACTCCAAAAATGGAATAATATTTTCATTTTTACAATGGACACATGAGATAGAATTTTATCGATATTAAAAAAATAATTATAATTAATAAACTTAGAATTTGGAAGTTGTATACTTTTATGCACTTACTTAGGAATAACCCCTCACCAGCCACTTTGATATCTCACTTCACTTATTGTAGTGTTTCTATACTTACATTGTTACTATATTTGGATACAAATGTATAACACACATTTGGTATCTAATACCTAAGAATTAAAATAAAAACACCACATAATTTGATGAATATAAACTAATTGGAATCCTCTACATTCTTCTACTTCAATTAATTTCATTTAATCTTCCATTGAACAATTTTTATAGTTAAGAAGAAAATAACCTCCTATATAAAGATTTCCTTTTTTCTTGAAGTATATCGCAAATATAATTATGGAGTCACACTTTCCATTGGTCTTTTTTCCTTTTCCTTTAACATGTTCACCATAATAACTAATGATTATTGTTTTTTAGGGTTATTATATACTTCGTGAACCTTGGCCAAAGGGTAATGAAGAATTTTCTTCATATTGGTTGTTTTATGGTATGAAACTAGATTAATTGTATGATAATTATATAATAAATCTATATATTTAAAAATCATGATATATCTTAAATTTTACATATATTCAAATGTATTCATCATATTATTCATTTATTGGTTCACTTTCTCCTTGAAGATTTCTCATATCTAATGAAACAACTGAAACCATCCATGTCATGAAATTTTTTTCACAAGAAAATAGACTTTGATTATTTCATTGTGATTTAAACATCAAATGTGTCATACAAATATCTCCTGTAAGCTTCCTTTTCACCCTTGCTTCTTGAGTTTACTATAAAAGTAGTGGGGACTCCATCACATATAATATCCTTTCATATTATAGTACTATGTGAAAGTGCTTGTACAAATATTCGAAAAAAAATATTGTGAAGACATTTTATTTATCTAATATTGAACTTAGTTATCATGAGGTATTCTAGCCATTCTTCTACAAAATAAAAATTAAAAATATTAGTACTTTATCTTGATTACTTATTTGACATTACCAATTTATTAAATCATTAGTTATCGCTCACTATTTTATTGAACAATATTATCCCTAACCACTAGATTATGAATATCTAGTCACTTTATAATTCTAGTGGTAAGGATTAAAAAAACCTCCCGTCATAGTCAAATTTGTAGAGAAGCTACTAATAACAATGTTTCTAGGTAAGTGTTTGACTGGAAAACTGCATTAACATGTGGACACATGAACTGTTGAGTGAAGTCCATGCTTCTATAAATAATAAACTTGATTTACTCAACTCTTTAAATATAATGTAAAAAACAAGCTAGCTATATATACTTATTTTCTTCCATATTTAGTTAGGTCGATCCATCATTTTCATATGAACTCCCCATATGTATGAGGAATACACAACTAGTTCTGATAACTACCACATAAAACTGATTATATTCAAATTCAAACAATGGAAGGAATTGAAACTTAATATTTATTTGAGTTTTTTAATTATTTATCAAATAATGAAATAATATTCCGTTAGATATTCATATAAGTAGTGATTTTAGTTACAACTTGACCATGAATCCAATAGAACATGTTCATCGGGCATTAATTTTTTTAAATATATGCACTTTGTTTTACTTTTTTAAGTGATCGAACAAATAATAATATTCAAAATAATAACAATAAACAACCCATAAATTAAATAAATAGAATTATTAATATTTATTATTTACTATAGGTTGATCCATTGAACATAAATGAATCAACTATTACCCTTGGGGTTGAATACCTGAGTAATTTCTAACTCTTATTGTTTCCTGCACCCCAGTCCAATGTATCCACCTCTCATCTAGAATTTCATCTCTAATAGGCATGGTATTTTCCATAAAAAATCCAAAGGTATATATATATATATATACAAACTTGGGAACAAAAAAATTACATGCTAAATAATTCTCAAGGATGCATAGGCCCTTATACATTTAATGGGAGAAAATATGATGTTTATACCATGAAAAATAAATTAATTTTTCCATTCATCGGATGAAATCACAATAATTTATTAAATAAATAAAATCATAGAAAAACATTGGCCAGAAAATTTTCAAGATAAGTCAGTAGTTAATATTCATGCGATATAAAATTAATTTTATAATAAATTCTACTTGAGAGAAATTTAAATGGATTAAAACTAAATTAACTAATATTAATTTATAAAATAAATATCATATGGTCCCTAAAGATTTTCCAAATAATTCTAAAAAAATGAATTTTTCAAAATTATTTATACATTTTTGGGCACCTGTGTAGACTAAAAATCCCTAAAATGGTATTCTAAGCCATATCTAAGCCTAGAGGGGGATGTGCGTCCAGGAAGGTCTTGACCCGACAAATTATGGGTCCATCCGACCCAAACAGGCTACTGGGTTAGCTCGCAATGGGCGTATCTTGTGCATCCACATGGGGAATGTGTCAAATGGAGAGGGTACAACATCCCGCCATTTTAATAGATAACTTTTCATTAAATTATATATACATAGGATCTTTAAAGTCTAGTGTCTTAAAAATCAGGAACATAATACATGATGACATAAAACATTCTTCTTAAACACATGAAAGGCTTCTTCATTGTTAATCCTAAGTTCATTACAACATCTCATAACATGGGAGAATACGTCAAAGGAAAGGGTGGGCAGAAGGCCCAGTAAAGGAAACAAGAGAAACATTTTACATGTGAACTTGAGATACATCAATAAATTCCTGATAAATAACTTTAAGGCATGAGATGAGGAATATCATAATAAAAATAACGTGTTTCATAACTAGAAGCTTTTTCTACAACATTTAACTTAGACAATAATTTCTGTATCACCATGGTCCATCCCTAAGGTGTCATTAAAAAATTACCAAGGTTACTCACCAAGGTATCGTTAAAATGGTCATCTCTAGAGATTAAGTCTTTACCCAATGAATTAGAGCACTATCAGGGTGCACCCTTATTTTTACATTATTTTAATGTGATTCACATATATCATTATCAAATATTTCATAAATAACCCATATATCATAAAATAAATGGTTTTCATTTCATAATCATAACATTTTAAAAAATGCTTTAAAGACATGAACTTTATGTCACTTTAATCCCACGGAAATGGAAAGAGGGTTTCATGTATGTAAATCCCAGAATTTAAAATAGAACATTTTGGTATATATCTGAATACACCTGTAGAATAATTATTCTTGAGTATTCACTTAATAAAATAAAAGAATTTGAGAAAAAGAGAGAGACATTTTGAGATGAAAATTTGGCAGTATAACAGTTGTGTTGTTGGGTTTTGGAAAATATTGAAAAGAGAGAGGAGATGGGTCACCCACTCATAAATGATCCATAAAGAAGTAGAGGTACAGAATATAAAGTATATAAGAACATGGTAATGAAATTTTAAGGACATACCATATGAAATGAAAAACATGAAAGGAAGACAAAAATAAGATTCCTCTTATGAAAATTTGGCAGCCTAATGGCGTCACTTAAAAAATCAAAAAATGAATTGATGAGATCAAATAGGGTCTCTAATAATATGAACATAAAGAGGAAAGTATGGTGGATATAAATACGATACCCCAACATAAGAAAAAGTAACTCAAAAAACTTGAAATTAAAATAGAACTTTGAAAATGAGAAGGGTGAAAGAATCCCTTACAAAAATTCGCCAGCCTAACGACGCCACTTAAACATTCATAAAATTAAATGATGAGAGAAATAGGGGTTATCTCATCATATGAACATGAAATATACAGTAATATTAATATTGAATAATACCCCCAACATAAGAACATGGGGCTTAAAAGAAATGCCATAAATGAGAGTACTTGAAAAGAAAGAGAGATGTAGGATCCCTTACCATGAAGAGTAACTTAGAAAGCGTGAAGGTCAAGACCATGTAAGGCTTATGGAAACCTTGGGGGGACTTCTTGGGAGGTAAATAAGCCAGAACATAGCTGGGGAGGATTTGGAAATGAAATGAATGAGGGAGAGTCTTTGTATTTATAGGAGAAGTGATGGGACAAAACATTAATTGCGAAGGGACACCTCATCGGTGGTATTGGAAAAACCATGGGTTTTCCCATGCTATTTTCCCATGGTATTGGCCACTTGAGACACCTCATAATTTATCATACTATTCATAAGTCGACCAGAATTATTGCATAATTATTACATCCTTAATGATGTCGTTAAACACCCAAAACTCAAAAACTGTATTTTCACTATTCACTGAAAATTCATCATTCTCAGAAAAATCCCAAAATTTCACCTCAACCAAATATCGATGATCTGATTTCAAAAATGAACGCCATTTTTTGAAATAATTTTCTAAATATTTTTAATTTTATTTTTAAATAAAAACACTATTCACTGAAAATTCAACTGTTTCAGCAAAATACCAAAATTTCACCTTAACCAAATATCGATGCTCTGATTTCAAAAATGAACTCCATTTTATGAAAAAAAAATTATAAATATTTTTTATTTAATTTTTAAATAAAAAACACTATTCACCCGGAAAAACTAATACTTAACCAATAATTTCTGAAACAGTTATTTACCTATTTTATTGAATCACATTACTTAATCAAGGAAGATAAATTATATTAATACTTTCTTCAGTGAGGTTACTTAATCCATTTGATCACATTACTAATCATAAGCGTAAAATCACTATTCATAATTTACTATTCATCAAAAATTATGTTGATCTTATTAGACTCTAAATTTCACACTGAACACAACTGTAGAAGACCATTTTTTGAAAATCATTACACATTTTTAATTATTTAAGGTTTACATAAATATTTTAAAATATCCTTTTTCTAAAATTCATCAATAATATGCATAGTATATTTATCCGGACATTTGAAAATTCACAAACTTCATCATAAGAATAAATCACAATTTTTATTTAAATCAAAGGATTACACAAGTCAGTTACGGTCTCGTTACAAAACCCCTTATAACACCAGCATATGACTTAAGGATAAGGTGTGATAGGGTGATAGAATCTTGGGGCGGCTTGGCCAACATTGCATGAGTAGTGATTTCTATTAGCTTGAACTTCTCGTGAAGGAGATTCCGTTATAGCTTCACACGATGATGTTCGGCTTGGGTTTGGTCCAGAGCAAGGTCCAAAGGTGCTACATTCTTCCCAAGTTCTGTCAGATGGGCTTTGATTGGCCCGAGACTACTAGATAGGGTAATCAAATCTTCTTTCTATATTAATTAAACAAGATCACTTGTATTTATAGACAATAATTGCAACATTTAGTTTCCAGCGGTCATATTGACCAACGGTCATATAACAGTCGAAACCCAACGATATTATTTCAATTATACACATTTTATTAAATTAAATAGTTTTTTTGAGTATAAAATATAAAAACACACAAATCTAGGAAACAAAATTTATTCAAAATTTCGGGTCGTTACAATCTTCCCCCCTTAAGAAATTGCGTCCTCGCAATTTTAAAATTGGTCTTGGAAATTTCATTGAAAGTCCCATATCAGAAAAAGAGTCAGTAAAACTATTACTTTAAAAGAAAGGAAGGGAAGTACAAAGGTCACCTAAGTTAACCCATAATAGGATTCCATGTAAGAAAACATGGATATGGAAGAGAAAACAAAGGGTCATGTTCTGATGGAAAGTGATAGAAAGCATGATTAGGAGTAAATTAACCACAATAATGTCACAAACTTAAGATGTGTAAAATGGACTTTGATTAGCTAGTAGGAAATGTAAACTAACAACATTTTTGTATTACGTTCCTTTCCATAATTTTGAGGAATTCATTTACTGCATAGAATAAAACATAAGAAAATATGCTTATCTTTAAGTAGAGTTTCATCGCTTAATAATTTTCATTCAAGACTAATATTTTCTCCAAAAAATGAGCATTCAAAAATACTTGGTCTCATCAAAATCACAAGAATCATCTTCTAGAGAATCACATTATCCACAAAAGAATAACTATATATTTTCCTTGTCTTTAGTCATCAACTAAAACTAAAAAGGTTAGTACGAGATCATATAATCCCCTAAATGGATAAACCTTTATAAAAATAAATATGACTATTAATCTCCAAAATTCCACAAAAGTACCCAAAGTTTTAGAAAGACAATTCAATAAACAACCATCCTTAAAATTCTTCAGAATAATCCAAACTAAGATTGGAACCCAAAACTTAGAATTATTTAATCACATAGTCTTCCCCAATAAATCTTAACATTTATCTCTAAATAAAATGACTACTATTAAAGTCTCATACTAAAGTGTAATTAACCTATTCACATATTCTCTATGATAGGTTCATCATTTTATAGAAATAACCCAAATAACCATATGTCCACAAAAAATACATAAATTCCGACAAAAAAAATTCAAACATTTCTCCTCAATTTAAATCGTGTACTATTTTTTTTCCCTTTGGTATATAGTACTCCAAAATAGAAAACATCGTCCAAAATAACCTTTATCATTTAATCACCAAATCATTTTCCTATACAAAGGATATCCATTAGATAAAACATAAGTTTCCAATATCAACGTATTCTTGATAAATAAAAAAAGAAGGTGCATTAGTTAGTCTGAAGCACATAACAACAAAATCATAATGCCCTTATCATTATTTTAAGGAATGTTTTGGAATATCATCATTCTTCACCCTCAATTGATGATAACCAGAACAAAGATCAATCTTAGAGAAGAATTGAGCCCCACGAAGTTGGTCAAATAAGTCATCAATTCTTGTAAGAGAGTATTTATTCTTCATTGTGATCCCATTCAGTTCTCTATAATCAATGCATAGCTGCATCGATCAATCCTTCTTCTTCGCAAAGATAAATGGTGCTCCCCAAAGAGACACACTTGGTCAGATAAACCCATTATCCAAAAGATCATGGAGTTGTTTCTTTAATTCCTCTAGATCAACATTTTCCATCTTATAGGGGGTCTTTGACATCGGATGAGATCCAGGTACGATTTCAATGGATAACTCTACCTCTCTTTCTGGGGGAGGTCCAGGTAACTTCTTAGGAAATACATCAACATATTCCTAGATAATGGGGAAATTTTCTATAAGAATAAATCCTTCTTGAAAAACTTATTTCATTTAAGAATCTTTTAACTAAAAAGGATTTTATGTCTTAAAACATCATTCTAAGATAATTACATTTTTTTATAATTCCTTCATAATGATTCCTAACAAGATTTTGATTAACCAAAAAAATCCCCCTAGGAGTGTCGTAACCAAGAGTGCAGTAAGGCCCATTTTCATGTACCAGTTCTCATTCGAGTCTAGCTCAAAGCGGTGTTTTCAGGTTTTACCCCTATGTACATATGTGCCAGAGCCACCTCTACGTGCTCGTATCCAAATAGGGAAGTATTTTCTTGATAAACCACTTACTCCATCCTCACCAAAATACTAGGAATATTTCCTATATTTAAACTTTTCTATAGGGTTATTCTTAAAGTTTTCATATCCTAACTTCTATAAATAACTAATCTATACTTTGATACCAACTATAGAATCCCGCCTTTTTAATACATAACTTTTCAATACATTTTACCAATAGAGGATCTTTAAAGTCTAGTGTCTTTGAAATCAGGAACTTAATACATGGTGAAATAAAAAATTCTTCTTAAACACTTGAAAGGCTTATTAATTGTTCATCCTCAGTTCATTACAGCATCTCATAACCTGGGAGCATACATCAATGGAAAGGGTGAACAGAAGGCCCTGTAAGGGAAACAAGAGAAACATTTTACATCTGAACTTGAGATACATCAATAAATTCATGATAAATAACTTTAAGGCATGAGAAAGAGATCATCAGGAATATCATAATAAAAATAACATGTTTCATAACTTGAATATATGGCTACAAAATTTAACTTAGAAAATAATTCTCGTATCACTAATGTTCATCCCCAAGGTTTCATTAAAAAATTACCAAGGTTATTTTCCAAGGTATCGTTAAAATGGTTATCTCTAGAGATTAAGTCTTAACCAATGCATTGGAGTGATATCAGGGAAGACCCTTAATTTGTCTTTATAATCATGTGAGCCACCTATATCATCATAAAACATTTTATAAACAACCCATATAGCATAAATGAAATGGGCTTCATTTTATAATCATAACATTTTAAAAACTGCTTTAAAGACGGGATCTTTATGTCACTTTAAACCCACGGAAATGGAAAGTGGGATTCATGTATGTAACTACCAGAATTTGAAATATTAAATTTTGATATATATGTGAATACCCCTGTAGAATAAAGATTTTTGAGTATTCACTTAATAAAATAATAGAATTTGAGAAAAAGAGAGAGACATTTTGAGATGAAAATTCGGCAGCATAATGGTTGTGTTGCAGGGTTTTGGAAAATATTGAAAAGAGTGGGGACATGGGTCACCAACTTATAAATGATCCATAAAACTGTAGAGGGACATAATATAAAAGATATAAGAACATGGTAATGAAATTTTAAGTACATACCATAAGAAATGAAAAACTTGAAAGAAATAAGAAAATAAGATTTCTCTTCTGAAAATTCGGCAGCCTAACGGCATCACTTAAAACTTCAAAAAATGAATTTATGAGATCAAATAGGGTATCTCCTAATATTAAAATAAAGAGAAAATTATTATGGATATATAGATCATGCCTTAACATAAGAAAAAGTAACTCTAATGACTTGACATTAAAGTTGAACTTTGAAAATGAGAACGGTGAAAGAATCCTTTAAAAAAAATTAACAGCCAAACGACACCACTTAAACATTCATAAAATTAAATGATGAGAGAAATAGGGGGTGTCTCATCATATGAACATGAAAAGTAAAGTAATATTAATATAAAATAACATCCCCAACATATGAACATGGGGATTAAAATAAATGACATAAATGAGAGTACTTGAAAAGAAAGAGAGAGGTAGGATCCCTTACCATGAAGAGTAACTTTGAAAGCTTGAAGGTTGGGACCTTGGAAGGCTTGAGGGAACCTTGGTAGGACTCCTTGGGAGGTAAAGAGACCAGAACTTCATTGGGGATGATTTCGAAATGAAATGAATGAGGGAGAGGCTTGGTATTTATAGGAGAAGTGAGGGGACAAAGCATTAATTTCCAAGGGACACCTCATCAGTGGTATTGGAAAACCCATGGGCTTGCCCTTGGTATTTGCCCATGGTATTGGGAACTTGGGACACCTCATAATTTATCTTACTATTCATAATTCGACTAAAATTATTTCATAATTATTACATCATTAATGATGTCATTAAACACCTGAAACTCAAAAACGTTATTTTCACTATTCACCAAAAATTCAACTTTCTCAGAAAAATCCCAAAATTTTACCTCAACCAAATATTGATGCTCTGATTGCAAAAATGAACTCTATTTTATGAAATAATTTTCTAAATTTTTTTAATTTAATTTTTAAATAAAAACACTATTTACTGAAAATTCAACTGTTTCAGAAAAATCCCAAAAATTCACCTCAACCAAATATCGATGCTCTGATTTCAAAAATGAACTCCATTTTATAAAAATAATTTTATAAATATTTTCAAATTAATTTTTTTTTAAAAACACTATACACCTGAAAAAACTTATACTTAACCAATAATTTCTAAAACAGTTATTTACCTATTTTACTGAATCACATTACTTAATCAAGGTAGCTAAATTATATTAATACTTTCTTAAGTGAGGTTACTTAATCCATTTGATCACATTACTAATAATAAGCGTAAAATCACTATTCATAATTTACTATTCATCACAAACTAAGTTGATCTTACTAGACTCTAAATTTCATACTAAACATAACTACAGAAGACCATTTTTTGAAAATCATTACACATTTTTAATTATTTAAGGTTTACTTAAATATTTTAAAATATACTTTTTTTAAAATTCATCAATAATATGCATACTATATTTATCTGGATATTTGAAAATTCACAAACTTCATCATAAGAAACAATCACAATTTTTATTTAAATAAAAGGATTGCACAAGGCAGTTACGATCTCGTTACATAACCCCTTATAACACCAGCATAGGACCTAAATGTAAGGTGTGATAGGGTGATAGAATCTTGGTGCGGCTCGGCCAACATTGCCCGAGTAGTGATTTCTATCAGCTTGAACTTCTCGTGAAGGCGATTCCATTCCAGCTTCACATGATGAAGTTCGACTTGGGTTTGGTCCAGAGAAAAGCCCAAAGGTGCTACCTCTTTCCCGAGTTCTGTCAGATGGGCTTCGATCGGCCCGAGACTACTGGATGGGGCCATCGAATCTTCTTTCTATATTATTTAATCAAAATCACTTGTATTTATAGACAATAATTTCTATATTTAGTTTCCAACGGTCATATTGTCCAATGGTAATATAACAGTAGAAACCCAACGGTTTTATTTTAATTATACTCATTTTATTAAATGAAATAGTTTTGTTGAGTATAAAATAAAATAACAAACAAAGTTAGGAAACAAAATTTGTTCATAATTTTGGGTCTTTACAGAGGAGGGGCGGATGTGCCACCTCATGTCTTATAAAAAGTTAATATAATTTGATTCCCTCCTATGGTGGGTGGCTTATAAAAAATTCTCCTGCTTTGGGGGAAAACAATTATAGAGGTATTTGTGCTACCCCACTTCCTTTTTTTGTTGATAGTTCCCCCCACTTTTGAATTTTGTTTCTTTTTTTGTCTTCATTACCTAAATCACACTACTCCTTTTTCCCTTTTTTTATTTTTTCTTTTAACTTTTTGATATTTTTTTCTTTTTTCTTTTTTTCCTTTTTTAAAAATTTCCATACCTATTAACTTTAGCCTTTTAGTAAATTTCACAATCGTTGGAATTATACCCATCGACCAGAAAACCCTATTTTGAAAAACAAAAAACCATCCAAAATGGTTATATACTAGAAACTACCACCATACACCACCTCTAGGTATAATAAAATGTTTTTTTGTGTCTGTGTTCTTCATTTTAAACTCTCAAGAACATTGACTTCAACCTTAATTGAAAAATCAGATAACCAAAACATGGTTGGCAAATATTGGATTGAATCATAGTTTGTTGTAGTGGAATCGGTGTGTTGCCCTCTACCCAAATCAAATGAAAATTTAATTTCTATTTTTCTTAAACCATTATGTGATCCTTATTATAAAAATTGATTGTTTTCTGGAAAACATAAGAATTAGTTTTCTTGGTAATTTAATGGTTTTCATCACTAATCAACATAACTACATCATCTCCGACAATGCACACCCCAGTAAGAAGGGCAAAAGATCTCAAGTAATTTAATTTAATAACAAAAATAAATCATAAAAACACCTATTTCAATTTTAAGAAATGTTTGAAAATCATTCATCATTGGTGACCATTTATCATATAAACCAACTTTGGATCCCTCTAGAATATACACGCACACTTAAAAAGTCATTGAGAACATTAATCATTTGTATCTGGGAGCTATAGTAGAGATATGATAATTCCTTCAGTGTCTCGATGATCACTGCAATAATGATCCTTCGATCTATGAAGAATAACTTGGATCAATCCCTTGGATCAGCTGATTCTCTCTCTAGGATGTGGGAGAGATGAGATAGATTCTATCAAATTCATTTAATTAATAGTACCCTTAATGAGAGCCTCCTCTTACTTATATAGTGAGTTATAAAATACCCATAAATGGATCCCCATCCCCCGTATATGTTTTACCTACTACATAAGACATAAATGACCACTTATGACTGTTTTTATGATTCATAAAAATCATATTTTTTATCACTAAATTTTAATATAATAAATATATTACATGATAAAAGAGAATCATGTACTTAACTCATTATGACCACAAATATTAAGAAAACCTTAAATATTAAAATAGTATTAGTTTGTTAAATATTTTATTATTTATCCACTTAATATAAAATTAATATATTAAATTAATAAATTCAATTACAATCATTTTATACTCAAATAGTACTGAATTTATTTTATTCCTACACAATTTTTAATTCTCAGACATCTCTCGGGCTCCATGGTTTTTCTCACCATGTCCTATAATCAAATTCATTAGAATGGGATTTGAATTTTGAATACACTTACTGTGTGAACATCTAGGATCTTATCGCAGTATCAATGAACACTATTCACAGACTATGAAGAGATTCTAGCAACCCATTAAGTCCCCTATGTAGATAATGAATAGTTATAGCAGTGACAACCCCCTATGAAGATACTCTATGTAATATAGTCTTTTTATCTTGCGATATCTTATAAATCATGATGCACATACTATATTAGCATCCTTTCATTATTTAATGTTTTTTTAACTGACTAGATAGACTTACCATCTTTTACCATAGCCATGGATTCAATTAAGGTACTACCATCCTGATCAACGCGGACTAATATGTCAATTCCTTTCAAAAGAGGAAAATTTTGTCTAGATTATTCATTCAATGGCATACAACCAATGGAGCATCTAACCAAAGATACCTTTCCATGATATAAATTCCATGGTTTCATCTTGTATCAAATTACATATCAAATATAATACAATAATAATAGTCTTGTATCATGAGACCACTAAATGTGTTCACAAATAGTAATTACCAATGACACATGAAATTTGTGGTGATCCCACTGACGAGTCAGTCATCATGATCTCATCAACTTGAGATCACCAAGTGTGAACTTTATAAGAAGATTTATAAATTATTATAATCCCCTAGCACTTCATGTTGGAGTGAAATACATGGAAATAATGGACTATAGGGGTGTTAATAGTCCTTTAATACTATTAAAAATATATTGAATCTTATTTTTAATATTGAATAAATCAAAAGTGTTTTGAAAAATTCAGTAAATAATATAGTGAAAACAAAATCTGTACACAATATTTTTATAGTAGTTAGTATCACCAATATCCTACTCTTCTCATTAATCTTTGCTACTAAAAGAGAATATTGTTACCCACTAAGAAAAATAACTTTTAAAGGTTTGATAAACTATTTATAGACACTGCCTTTTATAATATCCTGATGTACAACCAATACCTGAATCTTTATAGGAGTCTCAACCTAATATATCCTAACTTTTATTCATTTTTCATAACCCATGAACCTTCCATTATATTGGTATAATAACTAATACCAAACATTATTCTAATTTGGAAAATCATAAATAGACACTTACAATTACAAACAGATGAAAGAAATGATATCACGCTAAAAACCATACATCAATTAAGACCAGCACAGAAAAGAAGCTGTAAATGTTTATTTTTTTCATTTAACATTGATCACTTTAGCATCAATGAATAGAATATTGAAGATACATCATGATTTCCCCAATAAAACAGTAGTCGCATAAGATCTCACTTGAGTAGGAAGAAAATGTTTCTTATTCAGATAGTTATTAAGTTCACTTATACTCCATGCCTCGGTATTATTTTTATAAAAATATAAGAAAAGGATATATTTCTCCCTCCTTATACTCTTGTTGAGTGGGAGTTTCTTAAAATTATATCTTCCATACACCGGTTAAAAATATTTAAAATATGGAAACATGTTTTCACTTATTTAAATGTTAGGCATATTCAATGATTGTAACACTCTAATTCTTGTATTCAAATCATTAAAACAACTTCCAATATGTTCATTAGAAAAATGGGAGTTTTAAAAATAAATAAAATTAAAAAAAACTCCCACAAACTTATTTTAAATCAATGATAGAAATATAAAGAAATTTAGTTAAAATAATTTTAATTAATCTTATTTTTTTCATAAAAATATTTCATGACATTTCCTCATTAACCAATTTCAAATTTAGTCATTATATTGTATATTTATTCTATATAGAAATAAAATAATTAGAAAAATTTGAATAAACTTGAATTTATTTAACATATATATAATACTTTAAAATATAGATTTTCACAAAATAAATAATGTAATGAATTCACCATAAGATTCATGTAACCATGAGTCGGAATCCTTGTGGTCAATTAACATACCATGTTATCAATGTTTGTGGTCTCTTTATTAATTGTTTAAATTAATTACCTAATTTAGTCACTTGAAAATAACACATATGATTTATTGTGAAGTCCTCATAGTAGGGTGTCTTGTGGTCACTTGAAGTATACTCATGGTTTGTCAGTTTGCAGCCAAATAAAATATACTCATGGTAATTTGGTTTTTAATCAGTTATAAAGTAATTGGATCTGTAAAAATAATTTACATGCTTCACATTGAACTTTATATATGCCATTAAAATAACTATGTGGCAAATATTTCTATTCCCTGAAATATCCACATTGCTAAAACGATTACGTGGATGAACCATCTACATCACTGAAATAGCCATATTTCTAAAAATTCTTAAGTGGTTTAGAAACATGATTGAAATTATCTATGTGGATGAAATATATAATTTTGATAAATAATATTCTAGACATAAGTCAAATATATTTCATACTTCTTTATCCATATTCAAATAAATAATTAAACATATACCCTTAAAATTGTAACATTAAAATATAATTAAACATATATGATAAAAAACTATAAAAAATTCGGTATAAAATATATTAAAAATAGAAAACAAATTATAACCCAATTAAATCAGAGGATATAATAATTTGGAAAAACAAAGTGATAATATATTAATACCCAAGTTCAAATACAAAAATCACCACATTTTTGTAAAATTAAATAATGAGAATTGTTTTAAAACACTAATATTCTCTCACTTTTTTAGATTCATCAAAAATAAAGAAAGATAAAAAAATAGAAATGTCCAAAAACTTCTTCCCCCTTAAATGATAACAAATAACTAGAAAATCATAATCAAAATCCCCCCATTTATATGGTTTATAATTTTTTTTTTAATCAATGTATATTTTATTATGATTGTATTTTATTTTTTTTTTAGAATATATTTTTAATTATATTTTAGCATTATATTTTTAAATATATATTTTTACTTAATTTATGGAATTTATCTAGAAAATTTCAGAATTTATTTTAGTCACGTCTTGAATTTTACAAATCTGCATAGGTGATTTCATCTATGATGATGATTTCAATCACATTGCTAAATCATGTATAATTTTGAGTGATGTAGTCATTTCCACATCTTATCCATTTTAGCCATGTAGTAATTTTAGTAACATAGTTGTTCAAGTGACGTAGTCGTTTAAACCATTTACCCATTTAAACTGCATAGTCAAATATCAATATGAACCATGTATCCAATTTCAACATAGTTGATTTCTATGTTGTTGATTTAAAACCAACCTACTATGAGTATATTTAATGTGAATAAAAATGGAACTATCATAAATTTTATTTTCAAGTGACTATAAGAGTTATTTTCAAGTGACGACATGTGTTATTTTGAAGTGATTGTATGAGTTATTTTCAAGAAACCACATATGTTATTTTCATGTGATCGCATGAGTTATTTTCAAGTGACCATATGAGTTATTTTTAAATGATATCATGAGTTATTTCCAAGCTAATAAACTAAGTTAATAGACATTAAAATATCAAACACCCACACTCTTTACAGTAACTTAAGCGACCATATGAAAAAAAAATTACACAGACAGTATACCGACCACACACATTGATTGCATGGCATGTTAAATGACATTTATTATTATTATTCAACTTAGTTACTCATCAATAAAATCAGTTCATTTAATTATTTATTTTAAAAAAATCTATATTTTATAGTATTCTATGATTGTCTGATATTTCGATATTTTAATTAACAAAAAAAAATTATTCAAATGGGTCTAATTATTTCATTTCTTTAAAGAATAAGTATATAATATAATGAATATATTGGAAATTGGTTAATGTATAATGTTGTGTAAAATTTTTATAGAAATAATAAATCTCATTTGAATTATTTTTACTTTATTTCAATATATATCAATCATTGAATTACTACAATTTTTTTGGAGTGATTTTTCTCATTTTATTTATTTAAAAAAACTCATTCACTCTAAGAACAAGTTTAATTTTTTTTAGTCAAATTAAAGGATTAGAGTCAAAAAAATATTATTTAAATACTTGTGATGTTTCAATAAATAACTATATGTTTCCATATTCTAAATATTTCTAACCATTATATAGAGATGATGATTTTAAGAAACTGTCACTCAATAATAATCGAAGGAGGGAGAAATATGATCATTGGAAATTTGTTTATATAATGAATACTGAGGAATTAAGTATGGGAAAACTAAATAACAATATGAATAAGAATAATTTTTTCGATACTCAACTGATATTTTTTGTGACTGATATTTCATTGGTTTGATCTAGATGTTACGTGAATGTTTTATTCATTGATGATGAAGTGATCAAAATTTCATGGGAAACATCGACTTCACATATTCTTCATTGTGTTGGTTATCATTGTTTTTTTTGTTTTTACCATGTTATATTTTCTTCCATGTTTTTTTAATTATAAGAATCATTTTATTATTTTTCCAATCAAAAAAATTTATGGTATTGGTTATTCTACCAATCAAAAGAAAGTTTCTATGGTTTTTAATCATGGATAAATGTTATGTTAGATTCGGTTATGACTCCTATAAAAAGTCATGTTTTGGTTGTGCTTATGGGTATTGTAAAACATAGTGTCTATAAGTATGTTATCACATAATTAATAGTTATTTTTCATAGTGGTTAATAATCTTCTCATCAATTTTAAAATATTGAAGAGTAGAGTAGGATATTGGTGATATGAACAAATAAAAAAATATTGTGTCCATTTTTTTATTTCCAATTAATTATTTACTAAACACTAAACTAAAATACTGATTTATTCAATAATAAAACTATAATTGAATGTTTTTTTAATTCTTAAAGGACTATTTACCCCCTCCTCTAGTCTATTTTTTTCATTTACTCTGATAAAAAATTTGGTATAGTGGTTGATTAATTTGGATATAGGATATTTTTTTAATATTTTTTTCTACTAAAACAAATTGCATTGACCTAAGTAATAATGATTAGTTATTAATAATATAAGGTATTAATTAAATTGAGGGATAGATAACTAAAAATATCTATTTTTTGATGGAATTGATTTTGGGTATTTCCAAGATCGATTGGAAGAATACATGAATCAGTTAAGTGTGTATAATTAAAAAAACATAGAAAAATCATATAAACTACCCATAGATGGTCTAAAGACACTTCTAGGTAAATTATTTTCTAAATTATCAAGTAAATAATTTTTACTATTGTGCAATACATAGAAGTGTGTATATCCATGTTTCAACTTGTAACATAGACCTTGAAATTTAGAGATTTTTTGAAGATACTCAATATGGGATAGGAAATATTAAAATAACCAAGATGGGAATTCATTGTTCATAATAACATAATTTAAATATGGGAGAATATGAATTAATAAACCATATGTTCCACCAGTATACAATCATTTCAAATGGAATGAGTGCACTTGGTGAATTGGTGGACAATAGAAATCTTGTTGAAAGTGTATTAAGAGAATTACCAAAAAATAGAATTAAAATAAAGTAATGATTAATGAAAGTAATAATGTTTAAGAATATAATTTAGATGAACTAATCGGTTCTTTGTTGCAGTATGATCTTGAATTAGAACATATTATAGATGAGGAGTCTGAAAAATAAAGGTATTGATTTTAAGTCTAATATTAATGAATCATTTAACTATTTTGAATATTACTTCCAAAAAAGGATAAAGATATGTCTAATTTTATCAAGAAGTTTTAAAAAATTATGAAAATAAATTAGACAAGAGGAAGTTCAAAAGAAAGAAAGAAAAGAAGTACAAGAAAGGTAATGATAGAAATAATAAGGACGTTTTAAAATTAACTTGTTATTAGTAAAGCAAAAAAGAAAAAATCCATAATAATTATCCCAAACTCAAGAATTCAAATAAATATAAAGAAAAAAAGGAATAAAGAAAAAAATGATTTTTTAAGGATGTGATAGTTGTGGTTGTTCTGATTCTAGTAGTGATATAAGAAGTGAAAAGAAGATAAGGAAACTATATTTGATGGTTACACATTTTGAGGTACCTGACTCGTTTTTTACTAAATTCATAACACCTATTAATGTTGATCATATTTAAATAACAGAAGATTAAAAGGAAACTGAGTCTATTTCTTATTTTGATTTTTATTTTGTGAATTCTAGAGTCATGTAACTCTATAAGTAGGTTGAGGAATTAATGAATGATAATGTTCAGATTATTGAAAAATATACTCATATAAAAATTAAAAATAAGAAATTACTTAAAGAAAATGTGAGATTGAAAAACGAATATGAAAATATGAAAATAAATGTTTCTTATAATAAGGAATAAAAAATAATTTTGATTCTGAGATATTGAAACTAAATGATAAAAATGACCGAATTAAATGTTTTCTTTCAGTGAATAATAAATATCATGAAAGAAATTTTATTTATTTTTTGGAGTAAATGACTAAAGTTAAAAATGAGTTTCAAAAGCTTAAGAAAGAAAATAAAAAATTAAGAAATACAACTTCTAGGTCTAATATAAATGTATACACTGACTTATAATAAACTCAAAAAGATAATATGTATTTTGAAAATAAATCTTTTAATCTCAATGAATCTTTATATACATTTTTTATGGAAAATTAGATATACAAACATTATGTCCATGATGAAACAAAAAAAATAACAAGAATGGTTTTTGTTGTACAAACTTGATACCAAGGATAAATAAGGTTACTTTTGTAAAATCTCAAAATGAATCATTTCAAGTGTAAAAAGTTTAAAATGTATAATAAAATGTAATTATGAAAAGGAATTCTCATTGAGATTTACTAAATAATGTGGACATAATGAAACATTTACTTCAAATTATTTTTATTCTAAATAGTCCACAAATAGATGTTTTAAATCCTTTTGGATGCTAAAATTTTTTGATACTAATCTAATAGGACTCATGTTTTCATGGGTACCAAAACATTCTACATGGTTAATATATTTTAGAAAATATACCTTAGAAGTCTCATAGATTCATGGTATTTAGAT
The DNA here is from genome assembly GCA_963277665.1 of Viscum album. NCBI lineage: Eukaryota > Viridiplantae > Streptophyta > Magnoliopsida > Santalales > Viscaceae > Viscum > Viscum album. The sequence goes on along the minus strand of OY728155.1, from coordinate 615,705,405 downwards.
AGTGGGTGTTCCAGATATATGATAGGTGATATTTCAAATTTTATGTCTTTTAATTCATGTGTTGGAGGCCTTGTTACATTTGGATACAATTATAAAGGCTAGATTTAAGGTATTTGAGAAAATGAATTTTCGAAAAATATTATTATTAAAAAAGTACATTTTTTATATGGTTTACAATACAATTTAGTATGTATATCAGAACTCTATTATTATGTATTAAATAAATCTTTTAAAAATGATAAATGTATGATTTTGAAAAATAAATCTATTTTATTTCATGTAAATAGAAAATATAATCTTAACAAAAATAAAGTTAAGTGTTTAAATTATATAGATTCATATGGTATTTTTTGGAATATGAAACCTAGACATATAAACTTCATACTATTTCATAAGTGTTCAAATCGTGAATATGTTTTATAATTTCCATAGATAACTATAAGTAATCATTTTTTGTGTGATTCTTGTATAAAGGGTAAGAAGCATAATGAAATATTTAAATTTGTGAATGATATTATTACTAGTATATGTATTTAATTTATACACCTTAACATATTTGGTTCTATACAATCTTCTAGTTTAGATGTAAAGAAGTATGTATTTTTATAGTAGATGATTACATTAGATTCATCTGGATTTATTTTTTATCACATAAAAGTGATACTTTAACCAAATTTTTGAACATTTTAAAAATTATTAGAAATTTAAAAAATATTTTTAATCATCTTTATTAGAATTTATAGTGGTGGTAAATTTTTTAATTTATAATTTCATAAATATTTTTAAAATAATTGATATAAACATTATGTTTCTGCTCCTATGACACCCCAACAAAATGGCGTGCTTGAAAGAAAAAATAAGCCAATTAAAGAAATGGCAAGATTAATGATTATTAAGTTTAATGTGCCTAAATTATTTTTGAAGCTACTTGTACATATATTCATGATTTAAAGAGTTTTTATAAAATACCATTTATAAATAAAACCAATAATTATTTATTTAGGGGGGTTAAACCCTGAATTGGATATTTTAGTGTGTTTGTTTGTAATATTTTAGTATTACTGATAATTTAGATAAGTTTTATCATAAATTGTATGATGGTATATTTTTATGTTATTCCAATACTAGTAAGTCATATAGAGTTTTCAATAAGATAACTTTGGTTTTTGAATAGTATGTGCATGTTACATTTGATGAAAATGACAAGATCAACCAAAATTCAGATTTAAATTAAGATGATGAAGAATTGTGGGAATTCCATTTTGATGAAGATAATGGTGAAGAAAATGGTAAATTGTTAGTTAAGGGAAAGATAATATCTTCTAAAATTGATCCTAAATAGTGGAAAATTTAAAATTATTATATTATTGAAAAATTAATTGAAAATGTTGAATCCTGTATACAAGACATGAAATATGTTTTAAATTACTGTATTAATTTTGAATTTGCATCTGATTTTATTACTATTAATATTTAAAATGATTTAAATGATTCAAAATATAATAATTATATTCATGAAGAATTAATTCAATTTAAAATAAATAATGTGTGGAATTTGGTTGAATTTATAAAATATAAAAAAATAATAGAAACTAATTAGATTTTTCATAATAAACTTGATAAAAATGGAAACATAGTTATGAATAAATAAAAACTGAAGTTACCATTTTGGATCCAAGCATCACTGAGAGGGGGAGGGGTGAATTTGTGATATCTTTTTCTTTTTATGTTTCCTTCTTTTTGAAACAACCTTCGCCTCCTGTTAAAGAGTTTCTTCCCTACTGAACACACACAACCATAAGAACACAATATTAACAAGTTTCTCTACTCAACAAGAGTAGGTATGTCCATGGTATGGTACGAAAACTATCTATTACCACACAATCCACTAGAAAACAATCCGTTTATGTGGAATACAATGAGTAGGATATTCCCTTACACTCGTGTTTCACTTTGAAAACAATAAAATAGTGTGCGTTCTCCCTCTTAGTAACAAATAGGGTAAAAAAACGTTTCTTTGAATCTTGATGAATTTTCAAAAATCAAATCTTCAAAAACAATTCTTCACTTTCCTAACAAGAAGATGGTAAGAACCTCTTAGTGAAAACAACTTGTGAACCACACCCTGCTTGTGAGGGAGGCCGACGGACATCTTCTAAGTTTGATCCGGGGGAGTGTTGCGATCGGAACATGTTGAGGTAGGTATTTTACCTTCATCTCTCTAATTTTTGCATCATGCGGGGTGGGTGTTCTCTTGTTTACGTGAAACACTTTTGAACCAGTTGAATGAAGATATTAACTGGCTTATATAACGGAGATGGGAAGTTGTGATTGTTGTTACTCTATATCCTATGATATTATTTTGTGAATTGAATGAGCTTCTACCTACTGAAAATCACGGTCATTGGGGGCCTTTTCTTACGCAATTAAATGTTTCCCTCTCCTTCTGGATTTTCTTATGGATGGAAACCTTGTGGAATGGGGAAATTGGTTAATCACGTAAAGTTGGCTATTAAAATCTGGAACCCTTGTGTGATCACCCCAGTTAAACAAATTGGAATAATGAACATGTGGGTGTTGTCTTGGATACGTGGCTTGTGATGGGGGTATTGTTTTGTGGGTTTTTGTGGTTTGGGTGAGCAGCAGGGCTGCAGTTGACTTGGTTGTGGGTTGATGTGAATGCTATGATGGTGATGGGTAGCGGGGCTACAATAAATGGTTTTAAAGGGATGATGATGTGCGGGTTCGGTGTGGTCGTGGTTATGGTGGTTAGTAGCGGGGCTACAGGGATGGGTTTAAATGTGAACGGGCTATGGGTAGTGAATATTAAATAAAAAGTGGAAGAGTTAATGAAGGGTGGGTCATGGTAATGGAACGGGTTTAATAATCAATGGGGTTGGTTGGTTAATAAGAGGACTTGGTTGTGTTGCTTGTGTTTTCCTAACTTGATTTGTGGATGCCAGGGTTATGCTTTACGAATGATTGGTGTGGTTAGTTGTGGATAGTTTCCCAGTAGTTAAGGAACTAAATAACGATCTCTACTAAAATGTGAAAACCTAAATGGGGTTGGGTTCGTTTGTTGTATGCATACATCATAGTAGCAGTGCCGAGGTACGTGCTCAGTTTCTCTTTTTAGAAGCCATAGGTTGGGCTGTGTGGTTGGTATATATATATTTGTATCTTTTGTGTTTTATCGCACCCCATCCATGTTGAGAACTTAGTGCCGAACACTCCCATTTTATGGGAGAGGGTGTTTTTCCCTTAGTTACTAGCTCCATCCTGCTCCTTCTCCCCTAGGTTGTGGTGGCTTGAGGCGACCTTACACCTAAGACTCTTCGGTTAGGTTTCTATTGGGGTGGTTTTAGCCCAAGAATCTTCGGGCAGGTTCTACTGTTTCCCAAGAATCATCTGGATGAGGCCCAGGTGTGTGCGGGCAGGATACGTGGTTTTGAGGCCCAGGTGTGTGCGGGCGGGATACGTGGTTGTGAGGCCCAGGTGTGTGCGGGCGGGGAGAGTGTGGCAGCGTCAGGACGTTCGTCGTTAGGAAGAGCGGCTAACTAAAGGGAAATGGTGTGGGGTACCCAATACTCTTCTTCTTATACTACTACTACATGTTGTGATTGTGTTTTGGTGAGTGTGGCTGGTGAGGTTGGGTGGATAGAATTCCTTGCTAGGTTTCTTATGTTGTTCTCACAAGACATTAGGATGTCTCCCCACTTGTGCAGGAGAGCTTCAGGTTTCTCTACTGAGTATACTTGTATTCTCACCCTATGTTTACTTTTAGGTTTCCAGTAGGACTACCAGGGATGTGCGGGACCCTACTAGTCAGACAGTTGGAGTTGTTGTTGTTGTTGTACCTTTGTTTTCTTTTGGTATTGTACTCTGAGCTTTCTTGTACTTGTAACTTGTTATAAAATTATTTAAACATGCATGTGGGCTTGGTTTGGGTTTATTTATATACAGTGGTTCTTTTCCTTTTTTGTGGTTGACTTGTCCTATTTCGCAATCTTTAAAAATAAAAAGGGTAATGCCTCCCATATTTGTGAAAACTCATACCCTTGGTGCTAGTCGCCACCCTGGAGCCTACTGGAGGCGGGACTCGGGGGTCATTATCTCCCTTTCACCATTGCCAGCTCAGGAGGGGCATCTTTGGTTGGAGGGGGTCATGACAGAATGGTATCAGAGGTGATGTTTGAGAGATAGGATGGATTCTAGAGTTAGGTATAGTGAGTATTGCATGGGATGGTAGGGAAACAGTGTTAGTAAATCTTGGTGCGCGACATAGGCCAGGGAATACCGGCTAGGACACGGGATTTTAGGGCCCCCCGTGACCCGATGCAAGGACTCTGAGCCTACCAAACAACCATGTGAGACTACAATGATTGCAGGGTAGATACCATAGGGAAGGTACATGCATCATCATGATTGTGTTTTACTTGATTTGGTTGTTCTGGGAAAGAAATTGAAATAAAATGATAAAATAAAACTTTGAGTTTTCCTTACTACTTGGGCTTAAGCGATCCTTGTTTACCGTATAGCTATGGCACTTGAACGTCATCCTTGGGTGGCTCAGACGGCCAAGGCCCAGCAGATTTAGGCGGTCGATCAGTTGAGGATTGACCGAGAGGAGGAAGATATCCAGTGGTAGAAGACTCTCCGTTCTTTCCAGCGGCAGAACCTCAAGAAGTACGAGGGTATTACTTCGGATACGGAGATGGAGGGGTGGCTTGAGGAGCTAGGGATCACTTTTACCTTGATCCGTGCTCCGAGATAGTACTGGGTTCCCCTAACAGTAAGTCATCTGAGAGGTGTGGAGCGACAGTGATGAACGCTCTACCTTGGAGAGAGGATAAAGGTAGAGGTTCCATGGGTTGACTTTGAGAAGGAATTCTGAGAGTAATTATTTTCTTCCACGATCAAGGCAGAGAAGCGGCAGGAGTTACTCTCCCTTCAGCAGGGTAGTCTGATGGTACGAGAGCTAGGGATCAAGCTCAAGGATCTCCTGTTCTTTTCTTCGGATATCTTTCTGGATGAGGAGTCTTGGGTGAGACGTTTGGAGGAGGCACTTAGTCCTTCGCTCCAGTATGTTGTCACCCCCTTTACCCTTCCGACTTAATTGGTAGTACAGAAGAAGGCAGAGGTTGTAGAGAGGATGCAATCACTGGGAGGTGCACCCCGAGAGGGGATCCAGCCAGGTTCGTCGAAGGGGAAGGCAGTCAGCAGCAGGTCTCCTACGATAGGACCTTCCAGATTTAGGCCAGTGGGGAGTAGGCCTCATCAGTTCCAGTTCAGATCTTTGGGTCCTCGTCCTTTTTTCATGAACCCAGGACCAAAGTGTTTTTCTTGTGGAGGTTTCAGGCACATTCAGAGTCGGTTCCCGACCCGAGCTCAATACGGTGGAGGTGGGCAGGTTCAGCGCCCACCTCAGCAGCACAAGTTTCCAGCAAGGCGCTTCCAGTAGCAGCAGGACCATGCTCCTCTAAGGGAAGACTTTGTAGGACGAGGTCGACCTTAGGGTGCTCCTTAGGGACCACGACCAGGGCGTGGTCGGGGAGGTGGATGACATCAGAGAGACAGAGGAGTTGGGCGTGGACAGTTGCACACAGCAGAGTTGACAGCTCCAGCAGGACCATAGGTGGTGCGAGGTACGATTTGGTTGTTCAGCACTCTTGATTCTTCTTTGTTCGATTCAAAAGCTTCACACTCCTTCGTTGCACATAGTCTAGCCCATGCTTTGGGACTAGAGGTCGAGAGAATTTCCGTACCACTGGTACTACGTACACCAGTTGGGGGCCAGACCAGCGTATCTTGTGTTTTCCGGGGATGTGGGCTGACGTTGGGACCACATCGATCTAGTGGGGACCTTCTTCTATTATAGATGCAGCCATACGATGTCATCCTAGAAATCGACTGGTTTTTTTATGTTAGTGTCGTTATCGACTGCTTCCGGAGAAGAGTCCTGTTCTCCGATGTGGATGGGAAGCGCGTATATTTTGTTGGCGAGAGGAGCTATCCGGTAGGAAGCTGGCATGTGAAGCCTCCCCTTTCCTTATTAGGCGGGTCATCAGTGGTTCCAGCTGATACAGAGATTATTGATGTCCCAGATGTTTTTGGGGAGTTCCTCGATGTTTTTACTGAGGAGGTTGTGACTCTACCCCCCCCCCCCCCCCCCGACGTGACGTTGAGTTCGATATAGACTTACAGCCTGGTGCTCGTCCGATTTCGATGGCCCCTTATCGTATGGCACCTTCGGAGTTGCGGGAGTTGCAGATTCAGATTGATGATATGATGGAGAAGGGTTTTGTTTGACCCAGCGTGTCGCCATGGGGTGCTCCAGTTTTGTTCATGAAGAAGGCAGATGGTAGTCTCAGGCTATGCATAGACTACCGAAGGTTGAACCATGTAATGGTCAAGAACCGTTACCCCCTCCCAAGGATAGATGATCTCTTCGACCAGCTGAGAGGATCAGGTTGGTTCTCTAATATTGATCTACGATCATGATATCATCAGCTGAGGGTGAAGGATAGTGACATCTCGAAGATGGATTTCAGGTGCAGGTATGGGCACTTCGAGTTTGTAGTGATGCCGTTTGGAGTTACGAATGCACCGGATGTGTTCATGGGACTTATAAACATTGTCTTCAGAGAGTTTCTAGACCGGTTCATCGTTGTGTTTATCGACGACATCCTGATCTACTCAAGATCAGAGGAGGAGCACGTTGAGCATCTCAGGGCAGTCTTGGAAGTCCTTCGACACCACCAGATTTACGGGAAATTGTCTAAGTGTAAGTTCTTGACACAAGAAGTACACTTCCTTGGGCACATGGTCTCTCAGCATGGAGTATCGGTGGACCCGTCGAAGGTGGAGGCAGTTGTTTCTTAGGCAGCACCCAAGAGCGTGGTAGAAGTTCGTAGTTTCCTGGGGTTAGCAGGTTACTATCGGAGGTTCATTTCAGACTTCTATTGAGTTTTTGCTCCTTTGACAGCTTTGATGAGGAAGAACCAGGTCTTCCTATGGAGCGAACAGTGCCAGAAAGATTTTGAATACCTGAAGGAGAAGTTGGTCAGTGCTCATGTACTCAGGTTTCCAGAGGAAGGGTTGTTGTATGAGGTGTTTTGTGATGCTTCTGGCCTTGGTCTGGGGTGCGTGCTGATGCAGGAGAAGGGAGTGATTTGTTATGGGTCGAGGCAGTTATGCCCTTAAGAGCGTAACTATGCCACCCATAACCTAGAGCTTGCAGCAGTAGTGTTCACACTGAAGTTTTGGCGACATTACCTCTTTGTGGAGCGCTTTGTGGTCTTCTCAGATCACAAGATCTTGCGTTATATCTTCTCCCAGCGTGACCTGAACTTACGAGAGCGGAGATGGGTCGAGTTTCTTCAAGACTATGACTTTGAGATCTCTTACACTAAAGGTAAGGGCAACGTTGTGGCTGATTCCCTGAGCAGGAAGTCGCATCATGAAGTAGTTCGGGAATCCGCTGATGCTTGGAAGGCGATGGGAGAGTTGGTTTCCTTGCACTTGGATGCAAGGGTTGAAGGTGTTAGAGGCTGTTTGTTTCAAATGACGGTGCAGTCCTCCTTGTTGCAGCAGGTGGAAGAGTCTCAGTAGGGGGACTCTGAGGCGGAACTGATGTGGGATCGTGTCGATCAGGGGAACGCTCCAGAAGGATGGTCAGAGGATAGTCGACAACGGATGCTTTTCCATGGAAGGTTGTTTGTCCTAAAGACAATGCGTGAGGGACTTCTCCATGAGTTCCATAGCTCAGCCTTGGTGGTACATCCAAGAGTTTAAAAAATGTACCGAGGCCTGAGGGAACCGTTTTGGTGGCCCGGGGTGAAACGGGTAGTGGCGGAGTTTGTGGCTAAATGCCTAGTGTGTCAGCAAGTTAAGGCTGAACACTGTGTTCCCAGTGGTTTGTTGCATCCTTTAGATTTCCCCGAGTGGAAGTGGGATGACATCTCAATGTACTTCATCACAGGACTACCCAGAGCTCAGGGTGGTTATGATTCTATCTGGGTGGTGATGGATCGATTGAAGAAATCAGCCCACTTCTTAGCAATCAAGGAGTCGGGCCCGATGAGCACCTTAGCACAGAGGTACGTAGACGAGGTGGTGCATTTTCATGGTGTTCCGAGTACTATCGTCTCAGATCGGGATACTCAGTTTACCTCACGAGTCTGGAGGGGGTTACAGCATGCTTTCGTCACCCAGCTATGCCTTAGCACTACTTTCCACCCCCAGAACGATGGGTAGACGGAGCGGACTATCCAGACGTTGGAGGACATGCTGCGAGCATGCGTACTGGATTTCGGAGGATCATGGGTACGACACTTGCCTTTAGTAGAGTTTTCTACAACAACAGCTTCCACTCTACTACTGGCATGGCACTGTTTGAGGATTTGTATGGAAGGCCATGTCGTTCACCCATTTGCTGGGTAGAGGTTGGTGAGACAGGTGCTCTTGGGCCAAAGGTAGTGCAGATCACCACAGAGAAAGTCCATCTTGTACGTGAGAGGATGAAAGTGGCTCAGGACCGACAGAAGTCTTATGCTAATCGTTGGAGGAGTCCCTTGGAGTTTGATGTGGGAGATCATGTGTTTTTGAAGGTTTCCCCTCGACGGGGGTAGTGGAGGTTTGGGAAAGGGAGCAAGCTCTCACATAGGTTCATCGGACCTTTTGAGGTGTTGAGGCGAGTTGGGGAGGTGGCATATCAGCTAGCCTTGCCACCTCAGTTGGAGAAGGTTCATTATGTCTTCCACGTCTCCTAGCTTCATCGGTACTTACACGATGACTCTCACGTTATCAACTGGGGAGAGTTAGATATGGGAGATGACGCAACCTTCGAGGAACGACCAGTCATAATCGAAGATCGTAAAGAGAAGGTGCTCCAAGGATGAACCATTCCCTTGGCTCGTGTGTTGTGGAGGCATGGCGGACTCGAGGAGAGCACTTGGGAGCGGGAGACCTAGATGCACGCTCAGTACCCGGAGTTGTTTTGACTTGTGTTTTTCTCTTGTTCTTCTGAGCTTTGTGTTGATGTTGTACTATGTACCTTTGATTTATGGAATGTTTGGCTTGTCAGGTTGTGAGACCTTTTGTTTACTTGTTCTCTAGATGTTTGTAGCATGTCTGTATGTGTGGGAAAAATGGGAAAACCTATTCCTTAATTGAGATGCATTAATGCGGATGCGATTGAATCCATGTGGGCGAGTCAGTGCCGCCTAAATCGGATAATATATTGACATAGGAAAAGGAATTTTCCCCAAACCACGTGTTCGGGCAGTGTGTGGGTTGTGCGGTGTTGGGGGCAGTGTGAGTTGAAAAATCCTAACATACGGAAGTGGTAAGGCCCAATCCTTAATCAAGACGCATTAATACGAATGCGATTAAACCCGTGCAGGCGAGTCAGTGCCGCCTAAAGCGGAAAATATCTTGACATAGGAGAGGAAATTCCTAACACCTGTAATTAGGGTTGTTGGTTGGGTTCCTGTTATAATGAGAACCCTAAGAGGTATATTGTTGGGTTATTATGGGTGGTTTTTGATTTTTCGGGGATGAGAATATTTTAATAGGTATCTGATTTAATGGCCCAGACCTCTCCGGCCCATTCCTTTGTCAAAAAGAAGGCCACGAAGTGTTCTGGAGGGTAAAATTGACTTTTCCCACACTTTACAGAATTTTGAAACTACACGCCGTGTAGTTTGAGTACATGCAGTGTACCCCCTTTCCGGGTATACCTCGTGTTGCAAGACGTGTCCTTGCTGTGAGGAATAATTGGTGCACGCCGTGTGACCAGTTCTACACATCGTATAGTCCTTCCCCACGTACGCATTACCAGTCAACGGTTGTGTGCCGTTTTGGAGTCGTGTCCTTGTTGTGTGCAATAAATGAGTACACGTCGTGTGTCCAAACTACACGTCATGTAGTCTTTCCCTGCGTATGTGTTACCCTCAAACCGTGTGTTGACCAGTCAACAGTCGTAGAGCCATGTTGGAAGCCGCATGGAGATCGTGTGATAGAACTGAGTACACGCCGTGTACCATAAAGTACACGTCGTGTACTTTTTCTTTTCACGCCTATAAAAAGAAGTGGTCTCCTCCTCCTTTCAACTCACACCTCTCCTCCCCTCTCCTCTGAGGAGAGATCTCCCAAGAGACTCGAAGGCTCTTTCTTCCATAACTTCTTCGTCCGAGATCTGATTTATGATCTGTCACCAGCCACGGGATCTTAATGGCGAGGTGGAGCTTATGAGCTTGGATCTGTTGCCTTTCCTTTGGCCTTTCCTTTCCGACCTCCACCAGAGGAGGTTTTTCCGGGACCGACAGAAGTGACGGACGCCTACAGACGTCTTCTAAGGTTGATCTGGGGGTGCATTGCAATCGGAACCTGTTGAGATTGGGATTTTACCTTCATCTCTCTAATTTGTGCATCATGCGGGGTGGGTGTTCTCTTGTTTACGTGAAACACTTTTGAACAAGTTTAATGATGATAATAACTGGCTTATATAACGGGGATGGGAAGTTGTGATTTCTGTTACTTTATATCCCGTGATATTATGTTGTGAATTGAATGAGCTTCTACCTACTGAAAATCACGGTCATTGGGGGCCTTTGCTTACTCAATTAAATGTTTCCCTCTCCTTCTGGATTTTCTTATGGATGGAAACCTTGTGGAATGTGGAAATTGGTTAATCACGTAAAGTTGGCTATTAAAATACGGAACCCTTTTGTGATCACCCCGGTTAAAAAAATTGGAATAATGAACATGTGGGTGTTTTCTTGGATACGTGGCTTGTGATGGGGGTGTTTTTTGTGGGTTTTTGTGGTTTGGGTGAGCAGTAGGACTGCGATTGACTTGGTTGTGGGTTGATGTGAATGTTATGATGGTGATGGGCGGCAGGGCTGCGATAAATTTTTTTAAAGGGATGATGATGTGCGGGTTTGGTGTGGTCGTGGTTATGGTGGTTAGAAGCGGGGCTGCAGGGATGGGTTTAAATGTGAACGGGCTATGGGATGTGAATATTAAATAAAAATTGGAAGAGTTAATGGAGGGTGGGTCATGGTAATGGAACGGGTTTAAAAATCAAAGGGGTTGGTTGGTTAATAAGAGGACTTGGTTGTGTTGCTTGTGTTTTCCTAACTAGATTTGTGGATGGTAGGGTTATGCTTTACGAACGATTGGTGTGGTTAGTTGTGGATAGTTGCTCAGTAGTTAAGGAACTAAATAACTATCTCTACTGAAATGTGAAAACCTAAAGAGGTTTGGGTTCGTTTGTTGTATGCATACTTCGTAGTAGCAGTGTCGAGGCACGTGCTCAGTTACTCTTTTTAGAAGCCATAGGTTGGGATGTGTGGTTGGTATATATATATCTATATCTTTTGTGTTTTATCGTACCCCACCCATGTTGAGAACTTAGTGCCGAACACTCCCATTTTATGGGAGAGGGTTTTTTTTCCTTAGTTACTATCTCCTTCCTGCTCCTTCTCCCCTAGGCTGTGATGGCTTGAGGCGACCTTACACCTAAGACTCTTCGGGTAGGTTTCGATTGGGGTGGTTTTAGCCCAAGAATCTTCGGGCAGGTTCTACTGTTTCCCAAGAATCTTCTGGATGAGGCCCAGGTGTGTGCGGGCAGGATACGTGGTTGTGAGGCCCAGGTGTGTGCGGGCGGGATACGTGGTTGTGAGGCCCAGGTGTGTGGGGGCGGGATACGTGGTTGTGAGGCCCAGGTGTGTGCGGGCGGGATAAGTGGTTGTGAGGCCCGGGTGTGTGAGGGCGGGATACGTGGTTGTGAGGCCCATGTGTGTGTGGGCGGAGAGAGTGTGGAAGCGTCAGGACGTTCGTCGTTAGGAAGAGCAGCTAACTGAAGGGAAATGGTGCGGGGTACCCAATATTATTGTTCTTATACTACTACTACATGTTGTGATTGTGTTTTGGTGAGTGTGGCTGGTGAGGTTGGGTGGATAAAATTCCTTTCTAGGTTTCTTTTGTTGTTCTCACGGGACATTAGGATGTCTCTCCACTTGTGTAAGAGAGCTTTAGGTTGCCCTACTGAGTATACTTGTATGCTCATCCTATGTTTACTTTCAGGTTTCCAGGAGGACTACCAGGGCCGTGCAGGACACTACTAGTCAGACATTTGGAGTTTTTACTATTGTTTTACCTTTTTTTTCTTCTGGTATTGTACTTTGAGCTTTCTTGTACTTGTACCTTGTTATAAAATTATTTAAACATGCATGTGGGCTTGGTTTGGGATTATTTATATACTCTGGTTCTTTTCCTTTTTGGTGGTTGACTTGTCCTATTTCCCGATCTTTAAAAATAAAAAGGGTAATCCCTCCCATATTTGTGAAAACTCATACCCTTGGTGCTAGTCGCCACCCCGGGGCCTACTGGAGGCTGGACTCGGGGGTCATTACCTCCCTTTCACCATTTCCAGCTCAGGAGGGGCATCTTTGGTGGGAGGGGGTCATGACATTATCATTCTGGTTTAACCCATATTTTAACCTTTTTAATCGTATAGTGATATTATGTTATTTACAGATTGTGGGTTAATTTAATTACCATATCATAGAAAAATACCCAAAAAAAAAGTCACTTATGAAATAATTGGATGTATCTTAACAATTTGGGAGAATATTATATTTTTATTAATTTCATATCAATTAATAAACTATTTTATATTTTATGTTATGAATTATGTAAATTTTTGACACTATTAATACAAGACATTTTTAAAAATTCATAAAAACTTGATTCCTTTGAAAAAAAAGAATCAATACTAACATGTCATATTCACCTATAAATTTCATGGATGACAATAATTATGTCAAATAATATTAATATTAATATTTAAAATATAATTTACTTGAATCCATTATTAATAATGCAATCACTGCATCATCATTGTGTCATAATTAAATTTATTTATTTAATTTCAAAAAATAATAAATAAAATATCATGATGTAGAAAATATTTTCATCTTTATAATGAATTTTTATAGTATAATTGATCACTTATATATCCCTATATAATAATTATCTTATTAAAAAATACAAGCTTATGTTATGATTCCCTTTTCATTATATTAAAAATTATAAAATGTCATTTCACACCCAAGTGGCTCCCAAATACTAAAATTTCAGCCTAAATATGATCATGGTAAGTCATATTCTATCCAATAGAATAACGAAACGTTTTATGGTTGTTTTATATTTTTAAAATATTATTTTTTACCCTTACTTGCATGATTTACCCTTTAACCATTGTAAATAAAAATAATTACTGAAGTTACTATTCATAATGTCCAAAAAAAGGTACCTATTTAAAAAAATTGGACCGTTTAATTCCAAATATGGAATTTATTTTTTCAAATTCAAAACACATAAATTTTATTAATTAATTTAAAATTTATTCTTGTTGTCAAAACCAGAAAGGGTGTTTTTAGAAAGTAAAAACTACCAAAAGATTGACATGTGTTTATTCCAGTTTCTTTGTGAAATTACTTCTAATGACCAACATTGGATTAAATGATAAAAATATATTCAATTTATAAATTAAAACCACTAAATAAAATGATTTAACCATATAAATTATCTCAATGGAAAAAGTTGTTTTCAATTAAAATTTTTCATATTTTTATTATTCATCAAAATAAGATAGTCATTAGAAAAAATATCAAAAATTAATCCAAACTATATTTTGAAATCTCACGTCTAAATGATAAGTTTATTTTGTCAAATATGACATATAAAGGTGTCAAAAACTAAATTTCAAAAGGTTTCTCCATTAAAAGGAGGTAAAACTTCATTTTTATAAATATACATATTTTATCAGAAAATTTGAATTTGTTCTTATATGATATCAATAAAACATATAAGATGAATTTAAAACATTACAAAAAATATATAACATATATTTTTCATTAAATAAAAATCCATAAAGAGTGATATGATTTTATAAACACAGCTATTCTATTTTTAAATGGGCTTTCATAAGGACATATCATTTGTATTCAATTGGTTTTTATTTCCAGTTCTAATAAATTTGGTAACCAATAAATAATTATTTAAAATGTGTAAAATATATTTTCATAATTTAGTTGACATTATTCATTCTCTCCATTCCAACAGCTAGGTTATAATGGTAACATTTAGATAATAATAATTAGTTGTTCTTTAAAGCACGATACATCGTATCATTTATTCTATTGAACATAGTGTTTCTTTCTTAAAAATATGAATGTTACATCATTCCCCCATTTTGGAAATTGTGTCCCCGCAATTTTTAGAATTTGGTTCGGAAACATCATTAAAAATCCCACATTGGAGAAAGGGTTAATAAAACTACCACATTAAAAGAGATAAGGAGAAGTACAAAGGTCACCCTAGATAGCACATCCTAGGGTTGCATGTAAGAAAACATGGATATGGTAAAAAACTAAGAATCTTGTTCTAAGGTAGAGTGATAGAAAACATGATTATAATATAGTTAACAATCTGAAAACCACAGACTTGTGATGGGTTAAATGGTCTTTGATTCCCCAGTAGGAAAGGTAAATGGAAAACATGTTTTGTTTTAATATCCTTTTCATAATGTTGAGGAATTTATTTATGATCTTGACTAATAACATAAAGAAACATACTTACTTGCCAATTAAAGTTTCATCCTTTAATAAATATCTACCACAAACTCATATTTTATCTAAAAGATGAGTATTCAAGATGAATTGGTTACAACTGAAGCACTTGATTCAACTTATATAGAATCACATAATCTACAAAATATGAACTATATATTTCCACTATATTTAGAAAATATCTAAAACCAAAATGTTTAGTATAAGATCAGATAATCCCCCAAGAAGAATAATATTTTATAAAAAAAATACTACTCTTAATCTCCAAAATTCAAAAAACAATAACCAACGTTCAAAAAATACCATTCAATAAACCATTGTCCTTAAAATTATTCAAAATAATCCAAACTAAATTGAAACCCAAAATTCGGAAGGATTTTATCACAAAGTCTTCCATGATAAATCATAACATTTATCATTAAATAACATCAACTACTCTTAAAGTCTCATATTTAAAAATAATTAACCTAATAGCATATTCTATCTGATATGTTAATCATTTCCATAAAAAACTTAATTCCCATTTTTGAATAATAAAAACATAGATTCTTACAAAATAAAATTCAACCATTACTCTGGAAATGAAATCTCATAGTATTATATTTTCCTTGGGCATATATTATTCCAAAATGAGTGAACGTCTTCCAAAATAACATTTATCACTTAATCACCAAATCATTTTCCTGTACTAGCGATATTCAATTGATAAAACATAAGTTCCCAAAATCAAATTATTGTTGATCCATAAAATCATCTTACTAATAATTCATACTTCTATTCTCGTGGTCTTGCCGAACATGACGGGTTGTCACCCATCTTGTGGGTTTTCCATTTTATAAAACTCAAAAATAACCCTAACATGTTTTAACCTCAATGGTTGTCTTATAACTCTAATTTTCATCCCTAATCATAATGACCACAACATCTTAATTAATGAATTATTATATATGTTTATATTTTTTTCACCACCATGCGATAAAATAAAACTATTCCCAAAGAAAGAACATCGTACCTTGATCATGGTGTCCACCAAGTTTCATCGTCATATTATTCACGTAGATAGAAGTTCCATGCATTGCAACAATGATTTAGAGATCCGTCAAAATCATTTTCTTCCATTATCAAAATACACCTTGTACGACATGGGTCATATGGGTGTTCAAATAAAAATAATTTTGGAAAATAATCATTTACGACATATAATTTCAAAAAATCTAATAAAACAAGATTTTTATAAAACATTCGAACCGAGATTGATTTTAAACCTTCAATAAATGGTCCTTTTAAAATACCACAAGTATGTGGTGAAAGACTACATTTTAAAATAAAATATAAATAGGTTGCACAAGGGTCTCTTTCTTCTGTACCTTGTTCAAAAATCATAATATGCTTCAAAATATTGTGATAAGGTAAAATATTTGAAAATTCCATGAAAATATTTACCTTTCTTGAAAATATAAGAATATTTAAAAAAAATAGGATTTGATAAAATACAACCCTAGATCCAAGATGGTATTGAGGTATATTGGAGGTTTTTGATATCTCAAACAACTGTTTTTTAGTGAGTTGTATGATAGAAAAAGTTTCACAATTATCCAAACATGACTTTGCAATAATTATTGCAAGTATGTCATCAGAAAGAGATGGTAGTGTTGTTTGAGATCCTCCTCCTTCAATTTGTAACTAACTTTTTTTGAATTGAAAAAGTTATAAAACATTGATTTAACTGAATGAATATACATAGAGAATTACAATGTTCTTATCCAAAACTCATAATCCCTAAAGTTGTATAAACCTTTCCTTTGATACAAACTATAAGGGACCATCCATAAACCTTACATAATCTTGAGTTTTGATCAAGAATTTAATTTTTTCACATTGTAGATCTTTTAAGATTTAGAATTTTATAGAATTAGGCCATTACTATTATATTACATCTCAAAAATTTACAAGTATACACTTTTACTCTATCAAATCTTTTCACAATAATAAAACTCCTTAAAAAACAAGAATTATTTTCTCGATAAAAATCTTCTTGAATTATTCCTTTCTCTTACCCTTCCTAATACCCTGTGAAAAACATTTCAAAAACATTGGATGAGCATAAAAATCTCAGTAAGGGTTATAAAATATGTAAGGAAAAAAATTAGTCCATGAATACATACAAATCAATGAAATCAAACTTTTCACTCATAAAACATAAGATCCTTAATATACCTCATGAAATCGTAAGATTTATGAATAACTCATAGAAGTAATAAATCATAAATGTAACTTGTGGAATCCATGACATACTTATATTGTATCTTTCATAGCCACATAGTGAGTAGCCTTCATAGTTACGTTTGGAATACCCATCACAATATATCCCTTAAATCTATTTGGAGAAACCTCATTTACCTTTTTCACGTTACCCAATGCATTGGGGAGCTATAACAGGCTAACCCATCATAGGATAATCACAGAACCATGCTTATTTGGTTTATCACATAACCACCCTTCAAATTTCCAAGTACCATTACTTAGTCATAACACATAAAATATTGAAATTATCAACATTTCACTCATCAATTCAAGATATTGAAATATTCAATAAATTCCCAAAACCATTTAAACATTTAAAAAGAATATTTTATTAATCAAAGTGTTCCATAAAACTTTGAAACTTTTGAAAGGAATTTACACTTTAAAACACTCATGTCCATATAAATAAATCCTTAAAACCATTTTGAAATCATGGACATTAATGGGAAATATTTAGAAGAATAAATCTCGAAAATGTTTAAAATGATATTTTAGTAAAAGAGTCCCTTACCACTTGAGAAAATACATAAATAAAAATAATTACAAAAAAACCTATAATATCATGAGAATAAGTATATTCATGATATTATATATCAAAAGAAGTTATATACACCATATAAAAGTTAATTGGGGTATAAAAACAAATAAGACTCAATGGAATATAAATGGAGACGAAATCACTTACAAAGATCGTATCCTTAGATTAAGGACAAATCAAAGACATAATTATTTTTGAAAAATATAAATACACCCAAAATAAGAATATATTTATTGTAAAACAATCATATGTCATTCACACATATCCTTGTAAAAACAAAACCACTGACATGGATATTTTTCTCATAGAAATGAGTTTGAGTTAAGATTTCCCTTAAAAAGTTTGTATAAATGAAGTAAGAATTTATCAATGGGCTGATTATGTGCAGAAAAATTATATCCACACAAAGGAAAGTGTAAATTAAAACATAAATACATAAATATTGAATCCATACAAAATCTTGTCATAATATAATCAACAAAGTATGCGTAAAACCCAATGAGAGGAAATTGTGTTTAGAAACTCCCTTACAAAGATAATTTTTTTAATAAAATAGATCAATTATAAATATTTACTATAAATCCCCATAAATGAAGTATAAATACAAGATAATATATCAAAATTTGTTTCTCATATAATCATAGCACGACATTGTTGAGTCAATAAGGTTTTCTTTATGACTTTTCCATTCCTTCTTGTTTTGAAAATCACAAACACCTTATCTTTAAGGAAAATTGCTTTTTTAAGGAAAATTGCTTTTATAAGGAAAATTGATTTTATAATGAAAATTGCTTTTATAAGGAAAATCGCTTTTATAAGTAAAATCTCTTTTATAAGGAAAATTATCCTTATCATATTTTCATTATCTATATACATATTTTTCTTAAGTATAGGAATCAGGATTCATTTCTATATTCTCGGAATCGTTTAAAACCTTGATATGAAGCATTTTGTTTTAGGCTCCGAATTCTGGATGAGAACTGTAATGAAGTTTCACTCCAAATTCTGGATACGAACTCTAATAAAGTTCCACTCCGAATTCTGGATACGAACTCTCATGAAGTTCGACACCAAAATCTAATGACGAATCCTAATTACAAATTCTCATTACGAATTCTGATGACGAATTGTCATTCCGAATTCTCATTCTGAATTCACCTATTAAACAGAATCTGATCATCTTTCCTTTATACACTCCGAATTTATTTAGACTCTAAATATTATTTTTGGTTAGACTCCAAACTTTCATTTTGCTTACACTTTTATAATTTGTCTACTGTTTGACATTTTGCTTACACTCCGAATCTTCACTCCGAACTTTTTGAGTTAGACTTAAAATGTTGTCGTACTTTCTATTAGACTTGTTTTGTTACAAATTATTTCATCTATTCTGTTATAAACTAACCATTGGTTAAGTGACACGTGTACAGGTCCCTCCGATTTTTAAGGAAAATATGACTGTTTGAAAGGAGGTCGACCTTGCCTATAAATAGGAGCTCATTTGAAAGAGCTCGAAACTGATCTTCGACTCATGTATTTACATGCTTGAAGTGATTTCTAGAGAGAGAAGCTCTTATTAACTCTAAAATCTTTGTGCGACTCTGAATGTTGGTGATTACATTCGAGGACTTCCAGGGATAGGAAGATAGAGGTGTCGACTACCTTATAGTTCGAGGGCTTCCTTGCTGAGGAAGACAGAGGTTCCAACTACCTTGAATTTGAGGGCTTGCGGGGATAGCAAGACAGAGATTCTGATCTTCGTATCGAGGGATTACCCTGGTGTGGGTAAGACAGACTTTCTTGAAATTATAAATCAAGGGACCTTTATCCAAGGTTGTTGGATACCCTTCTCTTTGGGTTAAAAGACTTATATCTTGTTACTTTTAGTTTTACTACTTGTTTGTTTCCGTTGCATATTGTATTGTAAGGAAAGTATAACTTTCTTATACTTCCCTACTTGTACTCTATTTCATTTAGATTCTATACGCTTTAAGGTAGAATCTCATATTGTAATCTTTAGTTAAGTTTCAATTTCCGGATCCATATTTCTGGAACCTACTTTCGGAATCTCTTTCCAGTTTTAAGCAAGTACATAGAACTTGAAGTTTATAACTTCATTCCTTATTCCAAGTTTTCAATTGGTGTTAGAGGTGTTGTGAATTTGATTAGTTTAACTTTGTTAAAATTAGAACTTTCCTTATCTAAGGAAAACTTAGTTATTCGTAACTAACTTTAAAAGTTTCAAAGGAAATTTTTAAAGTGTACAATTCACCCCCCCCCCCTCTTGTATATTGAGTATATTCATCATTATTTCGATCCTACAATTGGTATCAGAGGGTGGAAACCTCGTACTCTATACCAATCCTACAATTGGTATCATAGCAGGTCTCTGAAATACTTATACTCACGTATAAGTTTTTCTTGCTCACTTTGTCATTCCGAACTTTGTAATTCCGAACTTTATCATTCCGAACTTTATGATTACGAAATTTTTCTACTAACTAGTTTGGTTTCCCAAGTTGTTTTAGTATGGTAGGAGTCAATGTTGGTTCTATAGATAATCTAAATCCTACAATACCACCAATCTTTGATGGTAATGACTATGAGTACTGGAGAGATCGAATGAAGACTTTTGTTATCAATACTGGAGTGGACAACTTTGTTATGCTTACTGGTGATTATAAAATTCCTGAAAAGGAAGTTATAACTTTAACTAACCATGAAAATCATGAGTATCAACTCAATTATAAGGTACGTAATACCTTACTTTGTTCAATGACTAGAAATATATATAGCCAAATTTCTTCTTGTGAAGCAGCTAATTATATCTGGAAGAAGTTAGAGGTTACACACTTTGGAACTTCTAAAGTGATTAAGACTAGGAGAGCTATGCTTAGAGCTGAATACCATGGCTTCAATTTTCCTTATAGTGAACCAATTTGTAAAGTTCAACAGAGGTTTATGACTATTGTCAATAGTTTATAGTCTATGGGAGAGAAAGGGTTAGATGATGAAGCCCTTGTAGATAAGATAATTGATATCATGCCCAATGAGTGGGAATCCAAAAGAACTTCTATAGATGAGAACAGGAAGGTCACTCAAATTTCTCTTGATGAGTTATTCGGAACTCTTCTCCAACATGAAACCAGAATGAAGAGAGATGCTGACAACATCAAAAAGAAGAATGGTAATGGTACTGTTGCTTTTATAACAACATAAAATCATATGAAAGCTAAGACTCTTGAGAGAGTAACCAGATCCAAGTCTAAGAAGGTGGTTATTCAATCAGATTCTAGTGAAAGTGAAATCTCAAAAAATGAGTTAGCAAATCTTGCTCGAAGGATGAACAAGATAGCTGGCCAGAGAAGTTTCCAATCCAAGTATAAGAAAAATTAAAGTAAAGATAGGAAAGATGGAGAAGTCACGTGTTATGAATGCAAGAGATCTGGACATATTAGACCAGATTGCCCTCTACTCAAAAAGAAAGAAAGGAAAGAAAGGAATTCAGACAAGAACAGAAAGAAGTATTATAAATCCAAAGCTAAGAAGGTTCTGAAAGCAAATGATACCTGGAGTTCCAGTGGTGGGGACTCTTCAAATGAATCTTCTGATTATGAATCTTCAAGATAGAATAATCTTGGTCTTATAGCCAGATTACCTATTGACAATCATTGCTTTATGGCTAAGGTACGAAATTCTGAATCATTGACCAATGTATCTTTAAATTCTAATGATAGTAAGTATTATAACTCTTCTGATGAATAAACCTCTTCTAATGAAGAAAATACATCATCTACATATGAATAAGTTTCTAGGTTTGCTGAACTTTTTGAGATTGAGAATTCCAAACTCAATAAAAAACTTGATAAAAAAACTCTAGGAATAATTTTCATATGAAAGAAATATCAGATCCTTCTAAGGATCTTGTTAAGAAAAATGCTGATTTTGAAAGTATTTCAAAAAATCTAGAGGAAGTAAGTTCTGAGAAGAACAAACTTTCTAAAGAATTAGAAAAAGTAATTTCTAAGAAAAATGTTTTTGAGCCTAGCTCTAGTTTTAAAACTAATGATTTTGAAGATAAAAACTTGGTTATCAAACTCAAGTCCGAAATTTTTTCCTTAAATAATTGTTTATCAAAATTTACCCATGGTTAGGAAAACTTTGATAAAATGTATTCTCAAATACGACCTTTAAGAAATAAATCCGGATTTGGTTATACTAATGCAAAACCAATTTTTAGTAACAACTACATTGTTCCACAAAGTGTCCCATTTTGTACCAAGTATCAATATGGTGGTCACTGGGAAAATAATTGTTCATTAAACAAAAACTAATCTCTAGGTTTTCATAAAGCCTATTTTTCTAAGAAAGTGTGGGTTCCTAAAATTTTGTTGTCTGGAAATTCCGGATCCAAGCAATTTTGGATTCCAAAAGTCTAATTCTCTTCTTATTTTTAATGAGATATCATTCTTCAGTTTATCGAAATGCAAGATCAACTTGCTGATATTTTCACAAAATCTTTGCCTTCTGATATATTTGAATACATTAAACAGAAGTTAGGAATGATAACTATAAGGTAATATTTCTTAATTAACTTCTTGTTGAAAAAGTCTCCTTATAGTAATAAACTCCTTTTCATAGGGGGAGTACATTTGATTGTTAGAGTAACTAAATTTTTCAAAGTTAGTTTTTCAAACTTTTTGGAACTAAATTTTCGAAATGGGAATTTATGGAACTGAAATTTTCCCAAATGGATATTTTCGTATAGAAAACATCTGGAATGGAAATTTTTGTATTGAAAACTTCAAGAATGGAAAATTTCGTACTGGTGTATCTGTAACGAGATTTTCGTACCGAGACTTTCATAATGATCTTTTTTTATTCAAACTTTTGTAATGAATTTTTCATGCTAAAATCCTTATAATGATTTTTCATTTTTTTATTCTTTTCATACTGAGTTTTCTGTACTGAATTTTTTTTTCGTAGTGAGTTTTGTGAACTATGTCTTTTCGTAGTAAATATTATTTCGTAGTTAAATTTTCTTCAAGAAGAATATTACCCATTACGAATAATCCCCATAAGCCAATCCGAAAGGTATGATTTCCTTACTTATGTTTTCATAATCATATTTTACTAGCTGGTGTTTTCTTATATTTTGTTTTCGGATTCTAGTTTTCTTAAATCCTTGTTTTAATAAAAACCTCAAAATATCGGATTCAAGTTTTCTTGAGAATTAGTTTTCAACCGTCAGATCAGATCAAAGTTTTTTTTCAACCGTTAGATGGATTTGGAAGACCAACGGTCAATTTTTTTTCCTTTTTAAAGGGGACCCCAAATAGACGTCCCACATCGTTTTTTCAATATCTAGCATCCCGAAGCTCTGCCTCTCCATTTTAAAGCCGTTCCGATCTTCAGCAATCTTCGTTCCAAACTTCCCATAAATCTTCAGATCCGAATGTCTGTGGAAGTAGCTTCTCAAGACATGTCAACCTCTAAGCCGATTTCTCAGTGGTTAGTATATAGAGAAAGGTTGGGTCATCCTTATTTCTTCAACAATTATGATTCTCTTATATCCAAGAACATAAATCTTAACAGATGGGAAGATGTTTCCTTGTCTAAGCCCGGGAATCAAGATGAAGTATATTTGGATTTTCTTTTAGAGTTCTATGAGACAGTTTCCTTCTTTAAGGAAGATGGTATGGAGAAATTGTCGTTTAAATCTTATGGAAAGACTTATAAGCTTTCTTATGCCAGGGCAGCCAGCTTGGTAGGGATGACCAATGAAGGAGAAGCCGAGTTCATCACTCATGTTTTTCCGAATTCAAAGGGAAGTTTCGACAAGGAAAAAGCTTTGAAGACTCTCAGACTGTCAGAAGACAAGGCTCTGAATATTTATAGTCTGTCTATGAATTTTCGGATTCTAGAATTATGGGTACAAGGATTTATCGTATTGAGAAAAGGTGACAAAGACAGTTTGAAGAAGAGCGATATCTTTATTCTAGATTTTCTGATTAATCTAAGGAAGTTTAATCTTATGAGACACATTCTTATTACCATTGATAATGTTAAGAAAGGGAATCTGAGAGCTCAAATAGTAATGTATCCAGCAATAATCTCGAAGTTAATAGTTCAGTGCCTTGAGTATATCAAGGAGGCTTGCATGTCTAAGCCTAGAGTTTGAAAAATTATGTTGGTGAGTGATGGTACCCTCAAAATGATGAATGTTGCCTTCGACAAGAAGACTGGTGAGTTCATTGATTTACCAGTCCAAGAAGAAGCGGTTCTGAAAGTTTCTGAACCTGAATCTTCTAAACCAGTGAAGAAGAGAAAGTTGAAAGAAGTTGAAGTTAAAGCAAAGAATCTTAAATCTAAGGAATTTCATTCCTCACCTCCAAAACCGAAGAAGAAGAAATCTTATCCTGATGAGGTGGTTTCTAAGTGGAGGGAAGTCAAAGAGAAGAGAGTGCAAGGGGAGCCTCAGTTTGGCTTGGACCCTGCGGAGGCTAAGGACTTGAAGGAAAATACAGTGGTTGAACTAGAAAAACAAGTGAAACAAAAGAAGCTTAAGAATAAGATGTCTAAAGCTGAGGCGGTTCAGACATTATTGAAGTTTAATGAGATGGACTCTGTAAACATTCCAGTTCCGAGATCTTTCTCTTTGGAATCTCTACCTGAGACTCCAGGAAGAAACTACATTACTCTGGAGAAGGTAAAAGCTAAGCATGTAGAGGAAGTTGAGCAGTTTGAGCAAGAGGAAGAAGCAGTTTCTGAAGGTAGTGGTGAGACCAGAGATCTATTCAAGCAAGTAGAAGGTTATAAGGGGAAACCTTCAGAACATTTGTCACTTCAAACTTCAGAAGCTGAGTCCTCTATGATAGTCACTCCAGAGAAGGATGAGGAGAAAGGAGAACAAGATGTATCTTATCATGTAGAGGAAGAACATCTTCTACATGATATTGCTCAAATGGAGAATTTAGAGGATGGTGCTCAAAAAGATATTGATGATGAAGACAATGTTGTTAAAGTATCTGATAGTGAACAGAAAACCCCGATACAGAAATCCATTCCGAAAAAGAAAAAGGGAAATAAACTTGTTGTCGATACCCCAAGCTCAGTGGCTGTAAAGAGAAGGGAAGTTGGTGATTCTTCTAAGAAGAAGGATGAGAAATTTGAAGAAGAAAATTCTCCAAGAAAAGTCTCGGATTCGGAGTCATCTTCGTTGGGACATGACTTTGTTGTTTAGTCTTTAAAGAAGTTGGTAGGTTCTATTCTGACCTTCTCTAGTATTGATTCAAGATGCCAGATGATCCAACATAATTTGAATCAGAAAGAAGACTCTGTATCCATGGTTATGGAAAAATGTGTTGAGATGCAGGCTCAGTTGAAAACTTTTTTTTTCGGCTATGAAGTCCAAAAAAGGTCTTGTATGAAAATGAAGAGTTGGTTGAGGAAAACTGTAGAAGAGATGAGGCTATTGGATGATTTCCAAGATAATGTTAAAGATTCTTTTGAGACAGAAGACAGGAAGATAAATGATCTTATTTCTTCATTTGAAGAAAATTTGACACCTGAGAATAATTCCCGGATTCATGAAGATAGAGATCTGAATGGGAAGTTGAACTCTGTTGCTCAAAACTGGAGGAATGAAAGGGATCGTTGTATTCAGATTGAAGAGAAGTTGTTAAAGCAAGAACAAGTTTTGAAAGCTCAGGAAGAAAATCTTGAAGTCCAGGAAGAAAAGCTTGAATCTCAAAGTGGAAGAATAGTTGTGTTAGAGAAGCAAGCCGAAAAATACTATAAAGACATGAAGAAGATAAAGACTATTCTCAAGGGTCTTATGTCAACGGAAAAATATCCAAGATAGACAAATCTGATCTTTTGTTGTATCTTAGCCTCTTTGTTTTTAATCTTTCAAACTTAATGAATATCTTGCTTGCTTGTCTCTTTTGTTGTTGTAACTAATTTTTCAGGTACTTTGTTATATTTTCCATTCCCTCGAATTCTTTTTGAAAATCACAAAGGGGGAGAAGGAAAAAGAACCCTAACAAAGGGAAAAAAGAAAAAGAACCTTAACAAAGGGGGAGAAAGAAAAATAACTCTAATAGAGTTTATCTAAGGGGGAGTTTTTCATTAAAGAAGACATTCTTATTCTTACTGAAATTCCATTCCGAAAATCTAGAATATGATCCTTAGAGTTTCAAAGCCTAAGGGGGAGTTAGTCGTATTCATCAACATCCATAAGCAAAGGGAGATAAGCCTCAATGTTTTTTTTCTCCTTAGTCTTTCTTTTTCGTAAGGATGTTTGTGCTTTCCAAAAAGGGGGAGATTTTTGAGTCAATAAGGTTTTCCTTTTGACTTTTCCATTCCTTCTTGTTTTGAAAATCACAAACACATTATCTTAAAGGAAAATTTCTTTTTTAAGAAAAATTTCTTTTATAAGGAAAATTGCTTTTATAAGGAAAATTTCTTTTATAAGGAAAATCACTTTTATAAGGAAAATCGCTTTTATAAGGAAAATTATCCTTATCATATTTTTATTATCTATATCCATATTTTTCTTAAGTATAGGAATAAGGATTCATTTCTATATTCTCAGAATAGTTTAAAACCTTGATATGAAGCATTTTGTTTTAGGCTCCGAATTGTGGATGAGAACTATAATGAAGTTCCACTCCGAATTCTGGATACGAACTCTAATAAAGTTCCACTCTGAATTCTGGATACGAACTCTCATGAAGTTCGATACCGAAATCTAATGACGGATCCTGATTACAAATTCTCATTACGAATTCTGATGACGAATTGTCATTCTGAATTCTCATTCTGAATTCACCTATTAAATAGAATTTGATCATATTTCCTTTATACACTCCAAATTTATTTAGACTCCGAATATTATTTTTGGTTAGACTCCGAACTTTCATTTTGCTTACACTTTTATAATTTGTCTACTCTTTGACATTTTGCTTACACTCCGAATCTTCACTCCGAACTTTTTGAGTTAGACTTAAAACGATGTCGTACTTTCTGTTACACTTTTTTTGTTACAAAACGATGTCATCTATTCCGTTATAAACTACCTGTTGGTTAAGTGACATGTGTACAGGTCCCTTCGATTTTTAACGATAATATGACCGTTGGAAAGGAGGCCGACCTTTCCTATAAATAGGTGCTCATTTGAAAGAGATCGAAACTGATCTTCGACTCACGTGTTTACATGCTTGAAGTGATTTCTAGAGAGAGAGGCTCTTATTAACTATCAAAGCTTCGTGCGACTCCGAATGTTGGTGATTACATTCGAGGACTTCCGGGGATAGGAAGACAGAGGTGCCGACTACCTTAAAGTTCGAGGGCTTTCTTGCTGAGGAAGACAGAGGTTCCAACTACCTTGAAGTTGAGGGATTACGAGGATAGCAAGACAGAGATTCTGATCTTCTTATCGAGGTCTCACCCTGGTGTGGGTAAGACAGACTTCCTTGAAAGTATAAATCAAGGGACCTTTATCCAAGGTTGTCGGATACCCTTCTCTTTGGATTAAAAGACTTATATCTTGTTACTTGTAGTTTTACTACTTGTTTGTTTCCACTGCATATTGTATTGTAAGGAAATTATAACTTTCTTATACTTCCCTACTTGTACTCTGTTTCA
The DNA here is from genome assembly GCA_963277665.1 of Viscum album. Taxonomy (NCBI): domain Eukaryota; kingdom Viridiplantae; phylum Streptophyta; class Magnoliopsida; order Santalales; family Viscaceae; genus Viscum; species Viscum album. Next base: position 615,678,276 of record OY728155.1, on the reverse strand, counting down.
TTTAGATTCTATAGGATTTAAGGTAGAATCTCATATTGTAATCTTTAGTTAAGTTTCAATTTCCGGATCCATATTTCAGGAACCTACTTTCGGAATCTCTTTCCAGTTTTAAGCAAGTACATAGATCTTGACGTTTATAACTTCATTCCTTATTCCAAGTTTTCATTTGGTGTTAGAGGTGTTGTGAATTTGCTTAGTTTAACTTTGTTAAACTTAGAACTTTCCTTATCTAAGGAAAACTTAGTTATTCGTAACTAACTTTAAAAGTTCCAAAGAACATTTTTACAATTCACCCCCCCCCCTCTCTTGTATATTGAGCATCTTTATCATTATTTTGATTCTACAGACATAATCATTTACCTTATGTATATCCTTCCTTAGGACTAATATTTGGGTGTAATGGTAGCCTATCGTGAGTATTTTTCCATGTAGGACATGATGGTAACAATCGTTTTGGAATAAATGATATGATATAAAGTTTTACTATCATGATGCTTTCTTCAATGAATCCTTGATGATAGAATTGATTGGGTATTACCATCAAAGAGATACCAAGGATGGTACTCCCCTATTACACTAGGACACAAGTCCCCCACACACTTTACATAGGTAGAGTTAGTACTCCCACATACTACAAAGGGAAGGAGACCTCTATCTATGTACTGGTAATCACCCATTATAAAGCTTCAGTGGCGAGGGGGTCCTCCACTAGAGTTAGTGCTCTCAATGTTGTAGAGTGCAATGGTAAGGTTTGGTCCATCACACCGATTCTTTTGTGGTTATACATAGTACTAGACATCAAAGATAGACCATTGGGAGGTGCATGATAACTCATTTTTCTTAGCTAGATATGGTGAAGAATATTACCTTCTATCTCACATGAGTTTCTTTGAGAATATAAATTGTGTTTCTCTTTACACTCTTGCTTTATGGGTTTGGATGACTATTTCTATTACCATTGCATTCTTTTTGGTTTTCTGGGTATCCAACTGGGTATTTATAAACTCACCCCACATCAGTTTAGTCCACATGTTTTGTGTATTATGTAGATGAAATAAAGATCAAAGGTGACACAAAGAAGCCTATTAGTACATAGAGGTGTTGATAGTGTTCGGTGTTTCACCTTTAATATTATGTTCCAGAATGTATAGACTTTCATTTTTTAAAATTTGATGCTAGGTTGAGACCCCATTTTTGGTTATATGTATACATTTCCCCTTTATATATATATATATTATATTACAATGCTATACATTGATGTAGTTTCCTAGAGGTTATTGCATACATGGTTTACACTCTAGAATTATCAGTTTATTCTTACATCTCTTAAATATTTCATGGATATTATTGTGTGCATTCATATGGGTAATTTAGGACAAGGCCTACCATTTTATTTATATTTCTACTCAGTGCTTATTTCCAACCCCTGTTCTATTAAAGGTGGGATTGGGGTGTCTCATTCGGCTTACTGCCATCCCATGTAGGGTCCTGGTGGATCAGTTCATGACATAGTTGTACCAAAGGTAATATTTACCCTAGTTAGTGTTTAGAGTTAGACCTATGTGAGTTTTGGATTAGGGAATAGAGGTTAATGATGACATAGTGTCTCGAGTTTATCTCTAAATCCAGGGAACCTAGTGTTGGTGCGGTGACTGATGTATCTATATTATAGGACTCTGACTACATTCTTTTTGACTTGGCATATCGAAAAATTGGTTACAATGAATAAAATGTTATATGTATCACATAAGATTATGTATTTTTACTTCCATTTCCTTATCGAGTCAACTTCCCATATATTGTCATCTAACTACGGTACGTCTTGTTAAATTCTAGGATGCATCTGTGTTGACAAACAACTAGGATACTGATACAGGATCATAGAAATGATCAATTGAGCGATGAGGCCTTAGTTTTGGGACCCACTCATGAGGTGTTTCCTCTAGGCATTAATAGATAAGTTCCACCACCTATTGAGTATTTGATAATTACAGTAGGTCAATATGATGATGCATGTAGGCTTATCATGTTATGTAATTTATAGTGATAGAGAATTCAAAGGTTTTATAGTGATTTAGACCCTTAAGTAGCGGATGATTGGATCGAGTAGATGGTCTGAGTTTTTCAGAATTTACATACCCCAAATTATCATATGGTTGTGGTTACAACTAGCCTTGTTCATGGAGTAGTAGGGAACTGGTGGAGTCTAATCACCCAAACACATAATGAGGTGATACTCACATGGTTATACTTCTATTATATATTCCATGATGAGAATTAACCTTCAAGAATGTGATTTTTTTGGATTCTGAAGCTTCTTGAGATGCATCAGGGTGATATTATAGTTTCTATGTACAATGTGAGGATAACCAAATGCATGTATTACTTCATAGATTTGGTGTGAGATGGATACTTTCAAACACAAAAGTATGACCAGGGACTTCAAAGAGGCATCCATGCCAGCATGGTCTCTTTATTCATTCCCACATATGTTGTAGTGATGGAGTGGGATCTGGTTATTGAGATCTTCCTAGAAGAGGGACGTCATGTGGCTAGAGATAATATTTGTCATTATGGGGATGAGTCATCCGCAATAGCTAGTAGGCATCGGTTTTCGGGGTCCTGATGTAGGTGTCACTATAATTTCTAGACATAGACATGTATATCAAAGGAATAAAGTTCATGTAGAGGATCTATTAATTCAAGAGTGGGATGATGTTATGATTGTGATACGTGAGGTTACATGGCTCATGATTTCTTGACCCTTCATACTGCAGATGGTGGTCAGACAGTGGATGGAGTTCCCTGACAGAGGCAATACCATGATCCAAGATTTCCTAGGCATGTTTAGAGCAACCCACAAAGAGGAAGTTATAATAGAGGATCCGGCAGAGACCTATGGGGAGGATATGTAGGTAGATAATTACACTTTGAACTACTTCCACAACCACCACATGGTGGCCCACACTAGGCTTATAGGGCCGACGGTTGAGGCCGTGACTAGTTGTAGACTATGGTTAGATATACTCAGGCTCCTCATGAGACGATTCAAGCTATGATGAAATTATTTTTTACTCTTTCTTCAATAATTGTAGACAAATATGTGATTCATTAAATTATTCCCATATCCCTTGTTCATTAGTTAGATATTACAATTAAGTCTTTATACCAATATCTATGGCTAGATGTTCTTATAGGGAGAAATTCTTATACATCACAAAACTACTGATAGTTATAGTTGGTGCTTAGTGAAGAGAGTTTCTATTAGGACCTCTGGGTCATCATAATGAAACCTTATGACATCATTTTGGGTATCGAATGGTTTTTCATAGTGCGTTCCCAAATAAACTATCACTGAATAAGAGTTAAATGCCTTTGTACAGATGGGATATGATTATCCATAAAGGGAGAGAGTGAGATCTTATGGTTGAGTGAGTGTGGATCACAAGAAGGAAGTTGTAACATATCATCCATTAGTTGGTGAGTTTATACCTTGGCTCCATGGTCTCTCAAGTCATCTAGCTTCCAGCGGTAGTAGAGGATTATATGGACGTACTTTTTGAAGATGTATTGGGACTAACTCTGAGGAGATAGATTGAATTATACATAAAATTGTATCCTAGTACAAAATTGATATGTTCTAGGGAATATCAAATGAACTCAAACGAGATTCAAGAGATGAGGATACAATTGGAAGACCTTTGAGAAATGTTTTTATCATACGCAGTGTGTCCCCCTAGGAATCACCTATGTTGTTCATGAAAAAAGGTGGATGAGTGTTTGAGTCTTTATATAGATAATCTTCACCTAAATATGGTAATGATCAAGAATAAACACCCCTTAACTAGGATTGAAAACCTTTTCAACTAGTTGAACGTTATGAGTAGGTTCTCAAAGATCGATCTCATGCATGGATTGCATCAGTTGAGAGTTGAAGAGGTTGATATTTTGAAGATGAAATTCTGATGTCACTATAGAAATTATGACTACATGGTGATTTCTTTAAGTGCGACTAATACCCCACTGGGTTCATGGATCTTCTGAATGGAATCTTCTAGCCATACCTAGACCAATTCATAGTTTTCCTCATCGATGAAATTATCATATAATTTGGATTGGAGTATGAGCATGCAGATCATTTGAGCATGATCATAGATTGACTCTAGGAGAATCAGCTTTATGTTAAGCTCTATTAGTGTTAGTCTTTGATCTATGAGGTTAAAATTATAGGGAATTTCATCTCAGATCACGGTGTAGCAATGAATTAAGTCAATGTTGATACAATGCATTCATGTGAGCTACCCAAAATCGTGTAAGATGTGTATAGTTTTCTTAGTTTGTTAGGGTACTACCGGTGGCTTATGGAATAATTTTCTAGGACATCGGCCCCTTTTACTACTAACCATTTTCTTGGATGGAGAATTGATATAGATCCTTTGAGGATCTGAGGCAGAGGTTGATCAATGCTTTTGTTTTGATGATAATAGTGGAGGGTGTTATGTACTTAATGTTTTTTGATCCCTCTAGATATAGGATTGGTTGTGTGTTAATGAAGAGATAAGAAATTATCACCTTTGCGTTGAGACATTTGATACCCCATGAGAATAATTACACAACATAAAACTTATAGTTGGCCACGGTAGTATTTTATCTAAAGATGTGGAGAAATGATCTTATAAGTGAGAATTTCATTTTTTAACTAGACCCTGAGTCTTATATAAATCTTTTCTAATAGAGATATTAATCTAATACATTGGAATTGTATGGATATTTTATAAGAATTTGGCTTTGAGATAGTCTATAGTTTATCGAAGGGAAAGTTGGTGGAAAATGCCTTTAGTAGGAAGTCACATTATCAATTATTGTAGGAGGTGTATGAGTAGTTGGATTCATTATAGCTGACCCTAGTATGGGAGAGGGGTGTATCTTATCTTCAATCAATGGCAGTGACTCAATACACCAGTTTCCCATAGCCCCATGTAAATCAATCATGCAAAAAAGATAATCAAAAACCAAATTAAACCTCAAAGTACTACTTTTATAATAACTACAAAGCATAACACAAGCATGTCAGATAATATCACTCCATCCTAACGGCACAAGGCATGGAAAACAAAGCAGCCTACCAGAAAATTCTAGACCCAATGGCCAATATCAAATCAAACATGGTAAAACACACATATAACATGGAAAATAAACCTATTCACAAATATAAGCCCTAATTAAAGAAATCAAGAATAGAAGGCATTAACAGGGTTAAAATCACTAAATGAAAAATACCCCATTCCAGGGTATTGTGAACTTTTACACATAATATTCAAATACTAACTACGAAAAGGCACAAACCACCTACCTTGGCATTGTACGATTGATATACTCCAACTTCGGACCCTGAATCGTTCTAGAACACGGTAGTTCTATAAAATTTTAAAAACTCTCAACCAAGAATATCTCACAAAAGAGGATAAAATAAAAATTAATTCTTTAGAAGAAGGAATATATTACTGTGGATATTCAAACAGAATCAACAACGGTCAAATCATAGAACAGATGAAAAGTCGGGGGATCAGGGAAGATTCATCAGTCTCATTCTCTCTCATATGAGGAGAGTCGAGAAGAAATCGTTTCTGCCAATTAGACGCAACCCCGGTCCATTTAATGAAATAAAAACAAAAGTACACGATGTGTTCTTCAAATGAACATGGCATGTACTTTCCCTTTTCATGCTCCGCTTTAGCCGGCCACCAGGTCACCCCACACGACCATGTACTTGACCGTTACTCGGCCAATACATAGCTACCTATGGAAACCGAGTACACGGTATGTACTTATGAGTACATGACGTGTAATAATGAAATTTACAAAAATCCTATTTTTCTCAAAAAAAAAGTCATACCTGAAAATAAGATTTGGGTTATTAGATATAGTGTTGTGAACGTGCAACATCTATAGATTTCACATTACATGGTTATGTAGTGGTAGGTTTCACCTGATAAATATAAAAAATAATTACATACAATTCCATTAGTACATTAATACACTATTTCCTAAACAAAAATGATGCATCTATCTAATCCTTATTATTTACCAAAGTATACTCAGTGTGCCATAGATTTTTATGATATTGAAGATGTCGATATGTAATTAATGTAATCAATTGATCAACCTTCATTTTTAACAGGATATGAATCTTCTGGTGAACTTTATCTAATTTCACACATTTATGAATTTTTTCCACTCTTCCATGTGGAAAACTATACATAAAACCCTAATTAGTATAAATTATCTCACTCTTATAGTATATTTGTACAGAAATTATTACCTAGAAAAAACATTATAAAATGTTATATACTACATCCTGAAATGTTTAAAATGTTTAAATTGGTTATAATTAAATACTTATGACTTGATCATTAGAATTTATCTATGGATTGGTTTATCATTATTTGATAAACTAACCAAAACCCAGGGGAAATACTAATGCCTCTATTATCTAATATTTCAGTAACTATCATTCTCTTTTAAGGTATGGTGTAAAAATATAGCATCAAACAATAACAGTTCTTGTAAAACGCTTTTTTATTTCAATGTTACTCACATACAAGTGATGTGGTATAGTGGTTTAAGATACATAGCTTTTTTTATTCATAAACACAGTTCCTTACATACTTAGAGAGAGGGATGACATGTAGTTTATCAATAAGGCAATGAAAAATAAATTATTTCAAATTATATAATCGTACAAAAACACAACATGAAATTTCAATCATACATTGGATGGTCATCTCAAGATCATTCAATTATTACAAATTAAATAATCACATACAAAAAAATGCAACTTCAATTATTCATTAGATAGTCATATCAAGATCAGTCATCATGCAAGATGTCTAATATGTTTGTTTGAGATAGTTATTGTTTTCTATATCTTGTAAATTTAAATATAACTATATTTAATAAATAATAGACACACACACACATATATTTAAATTCATACTTTTTTGAATATTTTTAACTCCTGTAGGTGTAAAACTATATATAAAACCCTGATGAAAATTAATAACCTCACTATTGAAGTATATTAATAGTGATATGACTACCAAGAATGAAAATTTAATAAAATTATATATATATATATTTATACCATATCAAAAAATGTTTCACATGATTTAATTAGTTAGGAATACATAACTATGACTTGATCTTGAGACTTTTTATATGGATTTGTTTATCATTATTTGAAAAACCAATCAAAACCTATGGGAGAACCGATGGAGCCTCTATTATCGTATATTTTAGTCACTATTAATATCCTTTCACATAAAAATGCCTCTTGTCGATTGACTCTTGCTGAAAATATTTTTATTACAATGTTATTCACATGAAAGTGAGGTTGTATAGGGGTTGAGGATACATAAAATGTTTTACATGGACACACAGGTCCTTACATAATTAGATAAAGGTTGACATGCGGGTCATCAATGGGAAAATAAAATGCAATTATTACAAATTATATAACTACATACACAAATAAAGATATGCAATTTCAATTATGCATTGGTCGTCCATCTCAAGATCTATCATCACACAATACTCTTAACATGTTTATTGGGATACTAATTATTTTCTACATATTATAACATTATCTATAACTATATCAAATATATAATATGTATTTACATATGTATCCATATATTTATATTACACGCTTTCCAAAATTTAAACATTCAAATGCGTGTATATATATATGTATATTCACTTTATTTACCTATGTGTATCAAATATTATAATTTAAATTTATTTTCATTTACTTATAATATACAATAATATATACATATAAATATATTTAAATAATATAGCATAAATATATATAAATTTAAATATATCTTGCTTTATTTATTAATATTTTTTAAAAAAATTTCACACACACACACAAACACATATATTAGGTTCTATGGGGTACAATTACATTTAAACACACACACACACACCACACACAAGCTAGAATTATAGGACATAAACCCCTAAGGGGGATAACCCACCCATCATGCCTTACTTATTTAGTATATGTTCTGTAGGCCCAATGAAAATGAATCCCGTTACAAGTCCCGAAAGTCCAGTATAGCGTCATGCCTGCATTATCTTGTCTGCGTCATGCTTGCGTCACCAGCCTATGTCATGCTTGTGTCACCACATACCTATATCATCACCTACATCACTGCCAACATAGTATTGAAATAGTGCCTATTCCTTATAGGGCTCTATCCCAGGATCTCTTGGATGCCAAGAAGGAGACTTTACCACTCAGATACATGATCGTTGAATACAATTACATATAATTTTATAATAATTATTTATAATTAATATAATTTAAAAAAAATTATTTATAGTAAAAAAATTATGCTGCTATCAAAAATAATATTATAAATATTTATGGATATTTAAATATGATACTTAATATAAATAATATTTTTTATAAATAATTATTCATAATATAATTTTTATAAAATATTTATCTTTATTCACTTTATTTACCTATGTTTATGGAATATTATAATTTAAATTCATGTTACACTAAATATAATATATACTATATATAATCAAATCTATTTACTAAAATTATATTTTTTTTTGAAAAAAGAGAGGGTTTAGAATACAATAAATGGATTATGGAGTTCTAAAAAATTAGAGACCAAGGGAGTCACTAATAATGATGTTCATACCCTCTGTATGTATGGGTCCAGTTCTGAAGAAATAAATAAGAGAAGAGTGTCAAGAAGCTCTAGATGAAAAGAAGTCACCTGATTTGTTTTCCTGAAGATAGGTGTGATAAATAATAACATTATTCTAGTTCATTCTCCTACAATTGAGTACTTAATAAATTATACTCCAAGTAGGAGAGATGCTCCAAATCATTGAGGAGTAGAAGACCTGAGAGTCCATTTCTATTATATCCATTGTAATGTTTCTCACACTGCACAAGTGGATACACATGATAATTACCTTGGTCATAGCTTGGAAAGAGTCACCCATCCCATACGGGGTTGAGAAAGAAAAGATAACTTATCATATTTGATCACAGAAAAGGCCTCCACCCATCATCATGTCCATACTACACAAACTGTCTATGTTAAGCTTGTACCTAGAAATAGGAGGAATCCAGTTAATCAAGTGGCCAAGTGATTGATCATTGGAAGGGGAAGGAGAACTTCCAATGGTATTGAGTAATTTGATAGTTGGAGCCTCGTTCCATTATTGAGAAGCTACACCAAATCCAGAAGAGTACTTTTGGGTCTGTAAATAATAGAAAATGGAAGATGCTTTATGATATCAAAGCCAAATTTGTTTTTAACCTACCAAATACAGAAGAAGACAACCACAAGAATTAGAACTCTTGATTTCTACTCTTTGAAGTTTCCTTACGACCTGTGAAACAACTTTTCCAAGAAATTATTTCAAATAAGATCATGAGATTGGAAACCAGTGAAAATTCCATAATAGAGCCACACCCTAGTAGCCCACTAGATCTCGATGAAAATATGATGCATTGATTCCATGAAAGGATCATTGCTACTAAAACATTTAGAAGCAAACTGAATACCTAAGCGTTTAATGATGTCATCAGTGGGAATAATGTTATGTCTAAATCACAAGATGAGAAAGTTCATCTTTTATGGTATCTTCATAGACCAAAGAAACTCCCCCAATGATCCGAAGCTTCCAAATAGTGAAGAAACTTACGAGCGGTTTTAACTGAAAATTTTCCAGATACAAATTCAGAGAAGACACATTGGTCTTGATCATATGACAACTCAATAAGATCATAGATGTATCACTGTTCTCGGTGGAGGGTGGTTTGGATGAATTCAAGAAACATACACACCTGCATGAATGAAACGTTTAGAATAGGGAAATTAGTAAATCCTAAATTAAAATAAAAAATATATAATTTTTTAAGCAATACTATTTCCCTAAAATTTAATTATATTTTATACATAAAAATTAATTTTTTTAAACACTATATTTAAATTTCCTAAATCGTCCAATTTAAATTAAACCAACTCATTTAGAAATTAAATAATACAATAGACAATAATTTATACATTCATACATCCATACATCCCTATATCCATACATCTTTATATCCATACATCCATATATATTAACTAAATAAATCATACAAAAAATAAAATAAAAACAATTAAACAATTAAAATTTTAAATTGAAATTTTACCTTCTTAAATGATGGAAATATATGTTGATAAAGAAATCCAATAGATCTTTTTAGAGAAAAACAGAGAAGAACAATTACAAATGGAGGGGGGAGCCAGCTCTATTTATTGTAATTTTTGTGGTCTAGAGGCGTGAACCCCATTCTCACATCATTTGAAAAAACTTATAAGGAAGCGTGAATGGGGTTTATGCTTATTTGGGGTATAAAAAAGAAGTATGAAACCTGTTCACACTTATCAGTAAGATGGAGAAGCAAAAATGGGTTTCACACTTCTCCTAATCCCTTTTTAAATATCCAAAACCCTATACCATTTTTTAATAAAAAATAAAATTAACCCATAAAAAATCTTTATAAATTATTTCTTTTTATTAATAATTTTTTTACATTTAAAAAGGGGGAAAATTTGGTTGTTTTTTGTTAATAATTTTAATAAATCAAAAAATAATTGAATTTCCAATCTTGAAATTTTATTAATTCAATATTCTAAATGGTCTATGGGATTAATTATAATCATATAAAATACAAAATATTTTGGTTTAAAAATGTATATTTGCATTAATATTTTTGTAAAATATAAGGATTTGTTAATAAATTAAGATGAAAACATATATAATCTATAGTGAACAAGTATACTCCATATGACTATGAAAAATGAAATATATGAAACAATTTTAACTCTTGAACTCCAGTCTTGGAACACAAATCACATCACTTCGAAATAATATTTTCATTTAAAGTTAATAAATTATCAATTATATCTTATAAAATATTAAAAACCATTACAAATGTCTCAAAATGGTATAATGAAATGTGTTACTTTGATATTTCATCTATAAACACAACAAAACAATAAAAGTTTTTTATCACAATTTTCTATCCCCGAGGTTTCAATTCCATGCATCGTTTTATCCTACATGTTAAAAATAAAGCAATAAAGGTTGTACCAAAAATATATGACATAAAAAATTATGTTTAAAACCTTTTTGAATTCAAAGTGGACAGTAATAAGTCATAAAATTAATATTTTTAATCTTAGGTAATGCATGATTCAAACATCAATTTTACGCACCTATTATTTGGAAAATTCAAAAATACCAGAAAATGAACCAAGTATGTCATGAAAACATAGAAGTAGGTAAAATTTCAATTTTTTAACCAAATATATTCTAAGATACTTTATTTTGTTTAGAAACACCCAATTAACACCAAGGATATCATGAAATCCATTTTAATTAAATGAAAAAATCAAAATGATACCGTGATGGGATGGAATGATCTTAGTGTTATTCACTCATTTCCATATCATAATAGCTTTAAGGTAAAAAACTATATTTCCTCGAGATCTTACACATGTGTTCCACAACCCCTTGACCATTATACTTTAATTCCTATGTGCTTGTGTGGAAGATGGAAGTTACAATGCTCGTGCAATCACTGCAAAATCATGTAATCGATCCCCCAACACGGATTGTTCCATTCATGATATTTCATCCAACTACTATCTTTGGAACATGAGATAAGGGAGGGGAGGAAATAAATTTTTTGAAAGATATTCACTAATTAATCATAGCTATAAAATGAGCTTAATATTTGGGTTTAACTTTCAAAAACAACACTTAAGTCCTTAGATAAGCCAAACTCTTAAACCATCCCTAAATGACATTATAAACTTAGTAAATGTGATGTTTATATCATGATTATTTAACCACTGACATATCACGTTGTTAAATATTATCTGATGAACCATGATCCATTAACTTAGCTCAGTACTCACATAATATTTTAACAAACATGAACATGTAACGTTCATTCAGAAATCAATATTCTATCATATGGATGTTTATAATTAAATAACTTGTGAGTACATTGAGAAATAAATTTAATTCTCATTATTAAAAAATCAATAATATAATAGAATTAATTTACTGGTGATTGATCAATCAGATGATCGTTGGTGCCGCATTTGGGGCCCACTTCATCAGAAATTTCAATTTATCTGAATCCATAGATCTTATAGATACACTTTGTTTATGACTCTCTTGGACTTTATATTGATATCAGTGAGTCATATACAAAGACTAAAAGAAATATTTAGGAAAAAATTATTCCATATAAATAGATATGGATAAGTCTTGGCTATGATTACCTTCAATAAATTCTTATTGTGTAATATAATCCCTTTTTCACAATATCTCATCAAGCAAGATTCATTCTTTGTGCCATCACCCCATGTGATTGATTTATGTTTCTTTGAATCCCTATAATGAGCTCATTGATGAACTACCATGGCCATAGATTTTAAAAGATGGTTATATTTTAAAAAAAGGGCTGTAGATATCTCATTCCATTAACATGGAAGGTATAAATATTTTTTGACTTATTTAATTAATGCCACATCACTTATGAAACACCCAACATATGATACCTCACTTCCATCACATGTTAGAATTGTTTTCTTCTATACATTAAATTAAAAGTTTCACTATATAAATTAATAATAATCACAATTATAAGGACTAATACACACTTCCATGAATAGGAATATCCAATGACATATATAACATGTGGAATTCGTATTGATGGGTTTGTACACATAACCCCCCATTGGATATTACCAAGTACAGAACATCATGAGTAGAAGCCTCATCCACTTATAAGAATCCAACACCTGATTGGAAATACATTATCTTACCCTCATTAGATGATGTATTCTAGACTATAGGACACTTGTTTATGAATATTATGATAACATTTATTGGTTCTCTTTATAGAGAGGAACTACTATAAACATTAAATGTGAATTTTTTTTAAGGAAATTATCATATTGATGTTACATAGAATAATAATAATCATGTGATAAGATATAAATAGTTAGGTATTTGAATGTTCTAGTAATAAAAAGTATCATGTCAATAAGTTCTAGGGAACTTACTCTGATGGACTCCCACTTGCACAAGATCCAACCGCTAACAAACTTTTTAGCTTTCACATGATATATATGATTATACTAATGTTTGAATATATCTATTGGGCCTTCCATATCTCATGTCTATATTTTTATTACTATGAATTCATCCCATTGAAAAAATACCCCAAGAGTTGATAACATCTAGTATTTATCTTTATTAACCTATCATACGCCTGAAATATTGGATAAATCCATATCTTGGAAAAAATTATACTAAACCGCTTCTTAAGCTGCATTAGAATCCACAACATACTAAGTAGACAGTGATATGGTAACCATTGACAGTAATGAATTTGTATTACATATTATCTTATCATTACCATTGTACTAGATCAAAAAATAAAAAGGGAAAACTATTTTTCTATACCCTTGAAAACTAATATTCCCACTTCTCCAAAAACTATGGACTCATACATTATACTGGTCAAGTACTCTTGGATTGTCTTGATTGTAATCCTAAGAAGTTCTCCTAGTTTTTTTGATATTTTTCTTACTATATTTTATACATTACCAATATCAAACCCCAATACATATCTTTAAAATGATATATATTCCAAAATAATCTTAGTCATATTAAATTATATGTATTACAAGAATATCCTATCATGCTTCACATATCATCCTAGATAGATTTCATTCCCTAACACATGCAACAATTTTGTCATGAAATTTTTCATATTTTTTTCAATACCCTATTATTGTATCTACCATGACTTAATCTATGAAACCCCATAGATCTATGCCTTTAGATCTTGTTTCTTAGAGAATGAGTTTATTCTATATCTCATTTTTAAGAAATTATTTATTCTTAACAAACTAAAAGACTTAATATTTGTTTTCCATAAGTAATTAATTCAAATATATTGGAAAACTAAGAACTACCACAAACCATTAATAGAAACATTTCAAAATTTCACTTTTAATAAACCGAAACTCTCTAGTGATTAATTAAAATGAATATTAAATGATAATGACACTTTCATTAATCCACAAATGTATAGTTTCATCTTGTATACATTATTGGGTTTTTATAGCATTACATACCCTTCTGGTCACATTATATAGAAATTATCCATAAGGTTTCCTCCAAGGAAGGTGGTCATAACATCCATTATCTTAATAACATGTTCATAGAAAATCGACCTTGACTAGTAATAGTCAAATTGATTTTAACATGATGATTGGTGTAATATTGTTTCATAGATTATTTCTCTATATCATTTGAGACCTTCAATTACCAATCAATTTTTATTGGTTCCGGATTGTACCATCCATGAATATTTTATTATTAAAATATGCACAACATGTTTTACATAAATTGAAGTAAATACCAAAATGTGGAATTTGATCATAGAATTATCCCACTATCTCAGAAGAGAAGTTCTTACCTATTATAGAAATATATCCAGTCTTGAATAATACCTTTTTATATTTGGTGTGGTAATACTCTCAATATATTTATAATTATCAATGGATATAGAATTAATGTTTTCATTGATGTATTATTTTATCTATAGAGAGATTTAAAAAATTATTATCATCAAGAACAAAAGGCCATGGAAAAATGGATTCCCATTATATTGAAATGTATATGATATCTATTTTTCAATCCAGTTAGTATATGGTTAAATCTTACATTTCTATTTGTGAGTCATTTATTCGAAATAAATTTTGGAAGAATTCAAATATAGATATGACCCCTTATCAATATTATTTTTACATCCATCATGTATTTGAGGTGTATAATGAAATGTGAGTTTTGGAATACTTCCACTCTATATTAAATTGATCAATGAATACTTAGTTATGATATTCTTTGATAATGTTATCTAAATGATCCTATATCTTTTACTAAGTACATTCAATACTTACATTTTACATTATTTATATATCTTAAAGTAATCACATGGAGTATATAAATTTACCTCTATCTTCTCCATAAAATAATTGACATGTATCTTGAGGAATTTACTCTAGAATATTTATAGAATACATTTAATTCTAACAGTTTTTATGTCTAAAACCGAATAAATAATTTTGGATAAATACCTAAGGGTATTAACTCCAATGTGTTTAAACTCTCATTTAGGTATATACTTGACAATTACATTTACTTATATTTAACTATGATTTTTTTTCCAAAATTCGGTAAGGGTCTTACATTTGGTATTCATCATTATTTACTGATATTAGATATCTTTGATTCAAGTATTAACAAACTATTAGTTAATTATAAAACATCATAACAACACACATTTAAAATATGAAATAATGTCTCATTTTTTCTAAAACTATATGTTGAGATAAATGTTTAGGTAATACTAAATAAAAAAATATTATTTTTAGAATCAATCTACTTAGAAATATAAAGTCATGTTATTCTATTCACTGACTTAGGAATCACTGTCTTTCAACAACATAGTGAATTCACCTTACTTATTGTAATATTTTTTCCACTTACTTGTTTCTTTTATTTAAAATATAAGACATTAAATTGAATGTTTTATTTAATACCAAATATGTATAGCATAAATACTACACGTAATGATTAATATACATGAAGTAGAATCTCTTGATTACTTATTCTTAAATTCATTGATGGTCTTCACTAGTGATGAGTATAATGAATTTGGAAAGTAAGGATGACAATATGAGATTAATGGATAATTTCTTATCCATGCGGAGGCCCAAATTTTCTAGAAAGTCAATGTAATTTAACATATTTATGAAAATATCACTAGTTAGGTACTCATATTCCAGTTTACACCAATATATTTTAGTAATAATATTTTTTAACTTAATCCTCCCTTTCTCCTTCTTAAGAGACATGAGATGAGATATCATGGTGTATGCATCCATGTCCTTATATTGTATCTTCAACTCATTGCACATAGATGGTAAACAATAAAGAAAATACCTAAATCATCCTATATATATCTATATAATGTTGTAAAAGTGGGTTCTCTAGACCTAACTTGAACAGTACTTTTTGATTTCCATATCATGTATACACTAATTTCTGCATGATGTACACTTACCATAATAGTGTTGATCTTTCTACATCCACTATTTATATGGAAATTTCTATATATTATTTTTTATATCAAAATGTTATAGAAGTTTATATACTATAATGATAAATCATCGATACCATGATAGTAATCCTAAACTTATTTCATATGGTCAAGAAACATCATGCTGACAGGACAAAAATGATGTGTGGCTATCATGTTTCATTATTTGAAATTGGGTGTTAATATTTTATTAGTTAGTTTTTGTAAATTAAAAAATTGTTAATTTATTTAAAACATGAATATTATCTACCTTTTTAAAAGTTATCAAATAGAAAGAAAAAAATAGAAATATCCAAAAACATTCTACCCATTAAATGATTAAAATTTACAAATACTTAAAAAATCATAAGAAAATAAGCATAAATCTCCCCATAAATAAAAGAATATATAAAATTATTTTTAAATAAGGAATGTGTACAAAAATTTAATATGAGTATAAATTAAGTATTAAATATCATCTAATATATTCTAGACTACGTTAAATATTTAATAGAATTAGCAATTCAATAGCACAAAGTAGAACACTTTCATAATAATTTAATAATTAATAACACTACTCACGAAAGAGGATATATAAATATATAAAAAAACTACATCCAACTTTTAAAATCAATAATCATATTTACCAAAATATTATTTTTCTAAAATACCATGTTCAATCTTCATTTTACCAAATATTACAGAATCTAATGGTTCAGTGAATATGTCAGTAGGTTGTTTTTCAGTTGGAAGCAACTCAAAAATAACATCTTGTTTATTCACACGATCCCTCAGAAAAAGAAATTTACATTTATATATTATATTCTAGAGTCTTTTAAAAGTTTTTTAGAAATATAAATAGTAGTATAATTATCACATAATATTATAATTTTAGAAAAAATAATATTAAAATTACATAAAGTATGTTAAATCCAAATACATTGAGAATAAAAACTAACAACATAAAAATACTTAACATCAAATGTAGATAATTAAACTGATAATTGTTTATTATACCTCTATGAAATTAAATTCTTACTAAGATAATGAAACATACGTACTATTATTTTTTAGTAAATCCTACAACCTCCAGAATTAAATTTAGAATATTAAAATAAATAAAAAATCATATTTGAATAAAATAAACAAGAACTAATAATTAATTTAATATATAAAATAAATATATTATAAACATTAAGATTAATTTCTTTAGGAATTTATTTTAATATGGCACAAAAAAACTAAAAAATTATATCTGGTTGATATATAGTCAAATGATGTAGCCATCCTATAATTAAATTATATAGTTTAACATCAACACACTCTCCAGAAATATCAAAATCCAGTTTGGAATTTGTACTCATAGGTGTTTTCAAATACTTTCACAAATCGATTCCAAACCTTTTATAATTTTTTATCATACTTATAATGATTTCAGAAAATACTATATTCTCTTTGATTAATTTGTAAGCTAAGAAAGAATTTATATTCTCCCATTAAAGTCATATAAAACTTACTAGTCATTAATTTAGAAAAACTATTACAAAGTAAATCATTTTTAGAACCAAATATTAAATATTAAATATATATTTTCACAATAAAAATATAATTTGGAACTATCTTTATAAATAATTTAGGATTATATTTTCCTTTAGAAAAATAATTTTTCTATAAAAATTGATTTAGTATTTCATACCATGTTCTAGGAGATTTTGTAAGACCATATAAAGCATTATTATGTTTAAAAAAATTATTTGTAAATTTTTCATTTTCAAATATAGTGGTTGTTTAATAAATACATCCTCTAAAATTATACTATTTAAAAATAAACTATTTACATGCATTTGAAATAATTTGATATTTTGAAAACAAGAAAATGATAATAAAATTATAATACCTCCTATTCTAGAAACAAGAGATGAAGAATCATAAATTCCAATTCCCTCTTCCATAGAATAACCTTGAACCACTAGAATTTATTGGGATCAAGTTTGATGGAGAAGAAAGTTTGAAGAGTTTTCTTTTGTTGTCAAAGAGGATAAATCAATTCACTTTGTAAAAACATGGAAAACTATTATGATTCTTTGATGATTTGTATTTCACAAATATAATAAGTTTTTAGAACTTTTGATGCAAGACTTATGAAGGATTGGGAGAGAAAAGAAGTGATTTTTAGAAAAGGAGAGAAAGTGGCGCGCAAGTATATGTGGCACAAAACTATATGTGGCGCACAAGTGTATTTTGCGCGCAAGTCCTATTTAAAGATCATCGCATCAAAATATGACAGAAGAAATAATGTGGATCCAAGTCAATAAGTGGCCCACAAGTGTGGTGCGCAAGTATAAATGGTGCGTAAGGGTATGTTGCGCACATGTCATATTTCAACATCAACTTATCAAAATATGACAAAGGAAATAAAGTGGTGTGCAAGTGATGGAGAAGCATGCAAGTAGGAATGGCGCACATGTGTATGGTGCGCGCAAGTCCCCAAAATGCCTATAAATAGACGGCTACCCTCCTTATTTTTCTATGCTCAATACCTAAGAGAAAATTTGAGTTCTGAGCGGGAAATTAATAGAAAGTGGCATGCAAGCTGAAGTGTCACTTAAGTTAAGGGTTATTTAAAGGCATGCAAGTAGGGAGGCGTGCAAGTAGCATGGCGCACACACATCTGTGTGAACTAATTCTAGAATCTCTTTAGCTCTTTCACCTTTCCCAATAAATGGGGCTTTGGCCATTTTGACTTGTAGACACGCATGACATATACCAAGTGGTTTTAGTTCGAAAGAATCTAAATACCCATCTTGATGTAATTTTTTCAAATAATTCTCTTTGACATGACTTAGCTGGTGATGCCAAAGTTGGGTGTGGTATGAGTCATGTGAATTAACTTTGTCATCGATTTCCATTACTTGGTTTGTGTAGTCTAACACATAAAGGCCATCATATAAATGTGCCCTACCAAAACAAATGCTATCTTTATAAAAGTAGCAACATTCATTTCCAAACTTGAACATGAATCTATCAGTATCTAATCTGGATACTGAAATAATGTTTTTAGTAATATAAGGCACATAATAAAAACCCTTTAACACCAAGATCATTCCAGTTGTCAATGTGAGGTGGTAGTCCCTGATAGCTACAACAGCAAGTCTGGCTCCATTGGCTGCTCATAGATCTACCTCACCTCGATCAATCATCCTGAATCTACTTGGTTCCTGTATTTGGATACAGATGTGAGCACCAAAAGTAGTATCTAATACCCAATTAGTAGAAACAGATAGATTGCATTCGATAAAAAACTCACCTAAAGATTCCCCTTGCTTCCTTGGATGGGTGTAGTTTTTCTTCCAGTGGCCCTTCTTGCCACATGCGAAACAAACAACATCATGTTCCTTTGACTCCCCTTTGATCTTCATTTTCTTGGAAGGTTTTGATAAATCTTTGGGAATAAAGATCTTCACCTTCCCTTTCCATTTATTTACCATAAGGACAGAAGGATTTTAACGCTTCATGTCATTATCTACTTGGCGAATAAGGATAAGAAGATCAGATAGAGACTTTTAAATGTTGTTCATGTTGAAATTAACAACAAAGTTCGAGAATCGTTGGGGAAGTGATGCAAGAATGTGATCAGAGCCCAGTTCATTGGGGAGTTTAAACCCTAGAACCTCAAAGTGCTCAATGTAGCCAATGATCTTGACTACATGAGGCCTAGCTGGGGCACCCTCTCCAAGCTTTCTATGAAATAGATCCTTAGAGATCTCAAACCTTTCCTGTCTTGCTCTCTCCTGGTATAGACCACGGAGGTGCTCGAGCATGCTGTAGGCATCCATGTCTTCATGAGACTTCATGATCTCACTAGACATAGATGACATCATCAAACATTGAACGTCGAGAGCGTCATTCAAATGTTGATCATAGACCATGAAATATTTATCACTCACTCCTGGGGTAGGAGAATCAGGAAGCTAGGACTCCAGCACGTAAAAATTTCGTTCATGGCGTAGGATAACCTGAAGGTGCCTAGACCATTCTTGAAAGTTACTACCAGTGAGGATATTTTCTTTATCTAGAATTGATCACAGAGAAAATGTGGTTGACGAGTTTGTCATCTTGATTCTACAATTTAAAAGAGCAGATTTATTAGTACTTTCTTGATTACATTTTATGAGAAATAATAAATTTTATTAAGTCTCCCACTATTTTATCAAGTCTCAATGGCCCTCTCCATTGAACTCGGAATGTCTGGTCTCTTTTACATTCTAGTGGCAAGGATCCATATTCCCCTTCGCATAACCCCAACAAGGGTTGGCCAAGCTATTTTGAAGGTATTTAGGTAGGCAGGTCTTTTCCAACTATGATCTTACAGTTCCTTGATCTGTTGAGTGGACTCCCCAATCCTGAAATCCTAACTTGGATTTCCTCAACTCTTGCCTCCAATATTACATCAAGTCTATCAAGGGATGCTCCTCTTGATGTAATATGGTTAAGTTAACCCATAACCTTTCATAAGGTCTTCCTTTATAAAAGTAAGTGTCCCAACAAGGGTTGTTCAAACACATAGTTTTATTGAGTCTTTCCCTTAATCAAGTAACAGAAGGATTGGTCTAACTTAATATGGTATTTGAGGGATTTTATTCTTTATGTGTAGTTTTGCATTATCACATGCTTTCGAATATTAAGTGATGCTTTCTTAAGTGATTAACCATGTTCTGATAATGTTTATGCATAGTACGATTTTTATTTTATTCCACTTTGCATGCTTGTTCATTTTATTAACTTTGTGATCGTGACAACACATACATAATAAATAAACCATGCAATTTAGACAGATATAAAATAATATGGAATGATCATGAGCTTCTATTTGTTAGCTTATCTAGCGGTTTTGATAAGATAACCCTGACCTAGGGAAAACACCTTGAACCTGATGGTTCGTGTTTTGCAGCTCCCACCTGTCCACCATTGTATCTTCTTGCGTCAGTTTCACCTTGGATTTGGGATTTGAACCGTCTCCTCTGGCTTGGGGAGATCCTCCATTACATGGGTTTACATTAAAGAAACCATGGCCACGCAGGCCCTACATTTTATTGGAAGAAGGCTCGCATGACAACAAATTTAAATTAAATAAATTTAAATGAAACCATACACATACAAAGGGTATTTGGTCTAGCTCATGATTATCCATAGCATGCAACGACATTTACTCATATTTAGAATTCAAATTCTTTTAATTGTCCTTTAATTTGAGATAAGTCGTGCTCGAATTTAATTAATCATGATCTTATAATTAATCAATTATTTATCTTAAATTTCTTTCTGAATTTCCTTGAGATTCTTCTCATCCATATTCCTTGTAAGGGTCTTTGTACATTGGAGGAAACCTGGTGAAATTCCATTTCTGGAAAGTACACGGTGTGTAGTTTATAATTAGATGGCCTGTATTTCTTTTCACTCTTTATCCAAATTACACGCCGGGGGCTTTGGCGTGTTTTGTGTACTTTGGAAATTTTGGATTACACGACGTGTAGATAAGTCATACACGGCGTGTACTTCCTTGTTACGCGGTAACCGGCCTGGTGATCCCTTGTACGCAGTACACGGCTTATCCTTGTACACGGTTTCACCTGGGCCGGAATGGACTACACGGTGTGTTGCTCCAACATACACGCTGTGTATTCTGGTTCCACGTGCCGTTCAATTTTGGTCAACATGACATGATTAATACTTAGGGATATACAATTTACACAGCATGGTTTGGAGGACCAGTGCCGGTTTGTTGAACGTAAGTACACGACGTGTAGTTTTAATTACACGGCGTGTAGTTTTAGTTACATGCCGTGTAATCCCGTGTTGTACTGACAGAAAGAGCGGCTCCTCCGGATGAGTTCCTCATTTTTATTTTAATAAAAAATTAAAATTAAAATTTCGTTTCTATGATATGAATCGATAAAGGAAGGAGGAAGAATAGATCTCATTTATTCAGATTAATAGAATGATATATTTCGAATTGAATCAAATATAAGTGTGTAAATTATCAATGAAAATTAAATAACTATCATCAACTTTGTAACCTCCCTATGATACCATTTGAAGGTTCTGGGCGCAGAAGAAGAACGTGGGTGGATGTGCCCACTTGGCTTATTTTCATTAGAAATGATCAATCTGGGATCAATATGACGATAAACGCCAGTCTCCATGGATTGAATCACAGAAAAAGGCAAAGAAGAAGGTTTTTCTAGGAACCACAAACAAGGATCGTTACAAGTTGATTATAATTAATTTAATCAATTTAAAAGAACTACTTTTTGGGTGTTCTTTCTTTGTTGATGTTCTTGATCACGTTGTCGATGTGATTCGTCGTTGCGTCGCCGAATCCAAGTGTAGACTCCCTCTAGCGGTGATCCACATGTGTACCTCGTATCTCTGGATGTTGCCAAAGGAGTCTCCGGGTGTTAGCGTGGAGAAACCTTTTCTTGCGTTGTCTTCCTTAGATAATATTGATCCAATGGAAGAGAATCTCTCTTGGTCTTGAATGCGTTCTTTGAGGAAGAGGTTCTTTCGGCCTTGAAATAATTTTCCAGAGTTGTTGTGCACAACGATTCTCTTGTGAGTTGGAAAAGAGTTGGGGTTGTGAGGATATTTATAATCGGGTTTGAGGTTGTAGAGTTATGACAATAAATAAACATTTTATGTGTTTTATTTATTTCATTGACTCTTATTTAAAACCCCCATGTCAACAACCACAATGGGGGTAAAAATACACTAGTAGCTGAGAAATGGATAAATTCCTTAGAGAAAATATTCCACGCCTTGGGGAGTAGTGAAAGGGAAAACGTTGTCATGGTAGTTTACCGCCTCATTAGAGATGTTGATCAATGGTGTTCATTGATTCAAAACACAAAGGAATATGATGAAGTATCAAATATGGAATGGAGGGAGATTAAAGATATTTTCTTTGAAAAATTCTTTCCTCATGACCATCGAGCGGATATGGAAAGAAAATTTCTGAGTCTGAGGCAAGAGGAGGACGAGAATGTTGCAATGTATGAGTCTAACTTTACAAGGATAGCGAGGTATGTTGTATATTATATACGTAACCCAGGAAGTAAGATTGATAGTTTCTTTTATGGGTTTGTTATTTATAGTGATGCTTCCAAGAAAGGACTTGGTTTTTTCCTTATGCAGAATGATAAAGTTATTGCATATGCATCACGACAGCTGAAAATTCATGAGCAAAACTATCCTACTCCTGATCTTGAGTTAGCTGCTATAATATTTTCTTTGAAGATATGGAGGCATTATCTCTATGGTGAAAAAATTGAGATATATACCGATCACAAGAGTTTGAAGTATATTTTCTCACAGAAAGAACTCAACATGAGGCAAAGGCAATGGCTTTAAAAACTCAAGGATTATGATTTCATGATACACTACGACCCGCGGAAGGCAAATAAGGTGGCAGATGCTTTTAGAAGAAAGGATCATGGAGTTTTGAACAAAATGAGAGTTGAAAGGGATCCAATTTTCATAGATCTAGTAATGTTGGATATGCGAATCACCATGGAAGGTGAAACATCAATAGATTTTCAAATGGTTTCCAAACCATCTTTACTAGAAAGGATAAAGAGTTCTCAGACCGATGATGAAGAATTTCAAAAGAAGATTACAATTGTGAATGATGGTAGATTGAGTGACTTTGTGTATGAAGATGGAATTTTAAAATTTGGGATGTGACTTTGTGTTCCTGATATAACTTATCTAAAAAGGGAATTGTTGGACTATGCTCATAGTTCCAATTTCTCTATACACCCTGGGAGCACCCAAATGTATAGAGATTTGAAGGAACATTTTTGGTGGGAAAACATGATGAGGGAGATTGCTGATTTTGTGTCAAGATGTATGGTTTTTCAACAAGTGAATACTGGAAGGCAACAGCCTGGTGGAGTTTTCAACCTCTTCCCATACCTGAGTGGAAATGGGATAATATCACGATGGAATTTTTCATGAGACTACCAAAGAATCATAGAAGGAACAATGCACTATGGGTCATTGATGATCATCTTACCAAGTCAGAACATTTTCTTTCTATAAGGGAATATTTACCACTTGAACATCTAGAAAGGATATATATTAATGAAGTTGTGAGACTTCATGGAGTACCCCTATCGATTGTTTCTGATCGTGATCCCCATTTTACTTCATGATTCTAGAAGATTCTTCAGAAGGCCTTGGATACAGAACTTCGTTTTAGTATTGCCTACCACCCTCAAATAGATGGACAATCAGAACAGACTATTCAAACCTTAGAATACATGTTGAGATCTTGCTCACTTGACTTTTAGGGTATGTGGGATCAATATTTACCTCTGGTAGAATTTTCCTATAACAATAGCTTCCATTCGAGTATTCAGATTGCACCATATGAAGTATTATATGGAAAGAGATGTCGCACACCAACCTGTAGGGATGATGTTGGTGAAATAAAACTCATAGGCCTATAACTGGTGGAGGAAATGATGGAAAAGGTGAAGGTAATCCAAAACCACATCAAAGAAGCTCAAAGTAGGTAGAAGAGCTATGCCGATAACTGAAGGAAGGATTTGGAATTTCAGGTAATAAATCATGTTTTCTTGAAGGTATCTCCATGGAAGGGAGTTATACGTTTCGGTAAAAACTTTAAACTGAGTCTCAGGTACATAAAACCTTTCGAATTTCTAGAACGAATTGGGGATATAGCTTATCGTTTGGAAATGCCGCCAAATCCCTCCAAAGTTCACGATGTGTTCAACATATCACTGTTGATAAAATACATGCATGACCCAATGCATGTACTCACCTATGAGGAATTAGAACTGGAACCTAATCTGTCTTATTGTGAAGATCCCATCAGCTAGCACAATGATTAAATGATTATTATGTCATGATTTGATGGTAAATTTTATATGTGGGATCGTCAGTCCTAGGCCAGACATCGAGAGGTTTATATAATCTAATGGAATCGAATAATAAAATGGAATGACTAGTGATGTGTCAGCCAAGCCAAAGAATAATCTTGGATTCAGTCTTCACTTGTACATGGTAACATTGTCTTATGAGACATTTACTGTGCTTACTTTTGAGTAACTTATGGATTACTGCTTTTACTATTGTACACTGTGTAACATCCCGCCCCATCCCATTGTCTTGAGAGGGAAGGGGAATGCTAATTGGCCTCAAGAGAAGTTCCCTAGGTTCCAAAGTATGGAAATAAATGTCGAGGGCTTCGAGAAAAAAATGGGGAGTGATTTTACCTTAAGACAAAACCAATCAAACCATCCACTAACAAAGACTATATGATGCATTTCAATAAAAAATTCAAGCATTTATTACCAAAAGAAAACCAAATTTTGTCACAATAAAACCCAAAACCAATACAACCCAACACAATATCAGAGTACTATGCGGAAGACCAAACAAGAGACCCCAAAATAAACCAAGACACACTCCACAGCTCCAGACTAAGCTCCATGCTCCAAGCACCAACTCATCACCCCAACATCACCACAATCCACTAGAAATGGGATTATTTACCTCTACCTACATCCTGGAATATGAAATCTACAAAAGCGCTTGATTTTCAAATAAGGGGTTAAGTACTAATACTCAAAGGTTTTCCCCAACTAACATCCCTACACATTCCACTAGGATAAAACTGTTTAAAGATTTATATAAAGTAGTTTTTATAAAATAATAAAAACTGAAACCATTACCATAATCCAAACACACCCTTACCAAGACACCTCACCCAAACCAAGCAACCAAGGGAAATCTAAAAAAACATTCCACAATACATTTCATCATTTACACATTAGCATGAAAATTTCCATCTTATAAAGAAATACACAATAAGGAAACCAAAACAGTGGGGATTACATTCAACCCGTTCCCACATTACTACTAGTGGTACCTCCTTCCCACTTATCCTTTTATGGTGGCTCTTCCGTCCACTAACCATCACCTTTTTATAGCGGTACATCCTACCAACTTCCACACAACATTTCAATCAATACATAACCAAGCATATGACCCACCAAAGCCACAATAACATGAAATCAACCATTTCCATTACATGTCAATCCACTTAAATAAATCCAACACTTATTGAAAAACCCTTCAAATATTTTACACACCAAATTCCCATTTCAAAAAAAATTGTTATTTAAATCCATCTTTCACAAAAAACTTTTCATAACCAAGAACTAATGATTTTAATATCAACATTTTAAAATCACACAACAAAGCCCCCTTTAGAAACAATAATCCATTTTTCCCAAAATACCCCAAATCATCACCAAATGGGTTTCCAGAAATATTAACACATAATTATCACAATTAATTTCAAGAAACTAAATTTATTATACCGAAACCCCTAGTTCTAGCCAAGTGGAGTTGAGAGAGAATTTACCTACCTTTAGGGTTCTGGCGAAATCGACCCACATGAAATCACACCCCAAATCTAGTGAGAACACCACCAAAACTACTATAGATCCCCTTACCTAACATACACATTCCTTAAAATCAACACCCAAGGAATCCCCAACACTAGATCTACATGCAAAAGATGTTGATCTAGAAAACCGAGAGAGAGGGAAAAGAAGACTATGACAACCCTGCTTTTTATTACAACTTAAACATGCTTTATTAAATAAAACTTCACTTGATAAAACAAAGAAGAACGAGAGGTTTAGTGTCTTTGGGGATTAGGATCATTACATAAAAACTTTAAACTTGAAATAAAACATATTTATTGAAAACTTCCTTTACATGACCACTACATTCCTTTGTACTTAGCATTGCATGGGATAACCTGAGGACATGCATAAGAAAAGGGTGATCTATAAATCCCAGTAAGGGAGTACAAAATGAATAACATGAGGAGTACAATACATGTTAGGCAATAGGAACATCAATAGAGCATAAGAGTAACATGAACATAAAGTCATGATAAATCATGATAATCATAACATGGAAATGTGACAACAACACTTAACATTGAATTAGCATGATCCAAGGCTCATTGCACATGGAGCATGAGTAAACCCTCATTGCACTTAAAGCACGAGTAAACCCTTGTTTCACTTGAATTAGCATGAGTCAACACTCATTGCACATGACGTATCATGATACTATACTTTACCCAATGCATTGGAGTGCTATAAAGGGCACACCCTTCTTAAACATTTCATTTCATGCATAAGTGTGCCACATGGATAATAAAACATGGATTCATAAAACATAATCATTTATTCCACAATAAAGGAATGTGTAATTAATACATGAAACTATATAATCAATAATTAAATGTGCATAAAGGTGAATACCCTTGATGGAGAAATGGTCATGGTATTCACTACACAATGATATTGGCTTAGAAAATCGGTGTGATTTCGGCAGCGTAACGGCGTGACATAAGAATTCATAAATATGGTTGATGAGAGAGAAAGGGGTTAATCATAATATTTTAGTGTAATGGAAAGTAAGGAGGTCATATAGATACATGTACCAACAATTTAAAAGGAATTTAGATTCATGATACAAAAGTACTGCTTGAATATAAAAGAGGAGAAAAAGGTTTCTTTCGGAATTTCGGCATAGTAACAGGTGTACATGGGAGGCATTTAATGAGAGAGGAAGGGGTCTCCCATAATTAAAACAATAATAGGGAAGTATGGGAGAGGTGCAAAACCATACCCCAACATTCATAATGGAAATTAAAATGGGCAATACAACTTAAAGAAAATTGACAAAAATGAGAAAGGAAGAAAAACCCTTACTTGGAAGTGTGCTTCCAAAGGCTAGAGAGAGGCTTGTGAGAGGCTTCATGGGAGCTTGGGGAACCTTGGGAGGATTCTATAGAGAGTAGGGAAGAGGTTGTACGAACTCCAAGGGATTTTAGTGAGGAGGAAGGGGGAGGTTGGGTGGGTTTATATAGGAAATGTGAGAGAATTCTTTATTATTTAGGTTTGGGACCCCTTATATTAAAATAATCCAAACCAAAAACCATACCATGGTATTTTCCCATGGTTTCTGGAAAAGGAAAGAGGAAAAAAATATTTTACAAGGCCAAGGTCTGAACGTATTAAAAAATAGGGTTGCTTATGTGGAGGTGAGTCACACTCCCATGGAAATTAATTTAAAAAGGCAAAGTGTTGAATAAGTCTTGAGGGGTTCATTAATGCTTTGAAAAGTAAGTCAATCAAACCCAAAACCTCATTATTTTAATGATAAAACATATATTGGCCGAACATAAGGATTATGGTATTTTATTACATCACCATTGGATCATTATGATGTCATAAAACACATTATATTTTTAAACGGTATTTAATTTTTACACAAAAATTTGACTGTCTCAGAAAATTATGAAAAATTCACCGTTGGATAAATTCAACGTTATGATTCCAAAAATAATATTAATTTTATCTAAATAATTTTCTAAATATGTGAATTTTTTACTTTTAAAATAAAAACTAACATTTATAAAAATTCACGGGTTTTGACAGAAATGGCTTTCAAACCTTAATAAAAATTTTAATTACATTCATAAAATTATAAGATCATTTATATTTAATAAAAAATAATTTCATATTAATAATAATATTTTATTAAAATATTATTTAATTCAAAAATACTTTAATTTAATAAAATATAATTCTTAATTAAATAATAACCAAAAAACACCATTTGTACATTAAAAGCTATTACAATGTATCAAAAATGACTAGAAATTATATTCATTATTATATACAAAAATAATGCACATGAACATAGTACTACTTATTTTTTACCTAACCCCTTAAAATAGCTGCATAAGACCTAAGGGTAAGGTGTGCGATGGTGACAGACTCTTGGGGTGGCTCGGATAACATCGCTCGAGTGGTAATCTCTATCAACTTCCACTTTTCCCGTAGACGATCACGTTCGAGCTTGAAATAATGATGCTCAGCTTGGGATTTGTCAAGGGCGAAGCCCAAATACGCCACTTCTTTTCCGAGCTCCGAAAAATGGGCTTCGTATGGGGCAATTCTACTGGATGAGGCCATCGCTTCCTTTGTCTGAGTAAAATTGGGTTCGTTAAAGCCATATATTTATACTACTCCTGTGGTCACTGTTCAACGGCTATAAAAGTAACGGTCACAAATCTTAACATAAAACCAAAGAAGTTGACATCTTATAAAAACTTTTTTCATAAAGAAACATTTAACTGGATCAAGAGGGATTTTCCATTAATGAAACTGTGGGTCGTTACAATATTCCCCCCTGAAGAAATTTCTCCCTCGAAATTTTCCTTTTCCCACACTAAAACAAATGTGGGTAACTCAGCTTTATCATATCCTCCGACTACCAAGTCGCTTCTTCGAACTTGTGGTTTCTCCACAACACCTTGACGAGGGGCATTGTCTTATTTCGTAGAACTTTTTCTCTACGATCTAAGATCTTCACTGGTTGCTCCTCATAAGAAAGATCGTCTTCTAATTGTACCACCTCGGAAGAGAGTACATGTGAAGGGTCCAGTATGTACTTCCTTAAGAGGGATACATGGAAGACATCATGAACCTTAGCCATAGTAGGTGGAAGTGCTAGTCGATAGGCCACAGCCCCAACACGATCAAGAATCTCGAAGGGGCCGATGTACCTTGGACTTAACTTCCCTTTCTTTCCAAACCTCATGAACTTCTTCCACGAAGATATGCGTAAAAACACCATGTCTCCAACTTTGAGATCAAGGTATCGTTGACGATTATCTGCATAACTCTTCTGTCGACTTTGGGCTGCCTTGATATGCTGCTGAATGGTTTTCACCTTCTCCACCATTTCTTCGACCATTTTTGGTCCAAGAAGCTTACGTTCTCCGACCTTATCCCAACATGCCGGTGTTCTACACCTTTTCCCATACAGGGTTTCATATGGTGCCATTTGGATGCTCGAGTGGAAACTATTATTATAAGAGAACTCAACTAGAGGAAGATGTTGATCCCATCCTCCTCTAAAGTCCATTGAGCACGCTCTCAACATATCCTCAAGTGTTTGGATAGTCCGCTCGGATTGACCATCAGTTTGAGGATAATAAGCCGTACTGAAGTTCAGTTCAGTATTCAGATCATGTTGAATACTCTTCCAAAACATAGAGGTAAATCTTGGATCTCGGTCAGACACAATAGATAGTGGTACTCCATGCAACTGTACCACTTCCCTGATATATATCCGTGCCAGTTGATCCAAAGAGAAATCCTCTCGAATAGAAATGAAGTGTGCAGTCTTTGTAAGATGATCCACAACAACCCAGATTGCATTGTTGCCTTTGGATGTCCTTGGAAGTCCGGTGACAAAGTCCATGGTGATGTTCTCCCATTTCCATTCTGGTATGGGAAATGGTTGCATCATCCCCTTAGACTTTTTCCTCTCTGCCTTCACTTGCTGACACACCAGGCACTTTGATGTATATTCAGCGATCTCATTCTTCATATTATCCCACCGAAAGTTTTCTCAGAGATCTCGATACATCTTTGTTCTCCCTGGGTGAATAGAGAAATTTGAACTATGTGCATCATCAAAGAGTTCCTTCTTCATCTCCAGACTTGATGGAACACATATTCTTTTCCCAAACCGCACAATTCCTTCTTCATTAACATTAAACTCTGAGGATTTTCCCTTTTTGATAGATTCCACTTTTTCTTGAAGTCCCACATCATCCTTTTGAGCATCCTTTAACCTTTCCAAAAGAGATGGTTGAGCAATCATTTGTGAAAGGATTGATGATGGTCCCTTCTTTATGATTCCCACGTCCATCTTCATCAAGTCTAAGAAGATTGCATCCCTCTCAATTCTCATCATTGATATAATCGCTGGATCCTTTCTACTTAGGGCATCCGCCACCTTGTTCACCTTCCCGGGGTGGTAATGTATTGAACAGTCATAATCCTTGATGAGCTCTATCCATCTTCTCTAGCACATATTAAGCTCTTTCTGTGTGAATATATATTTAAGACTCTTGTGGTCAGTATATATCTCACATTTCTCTCCATAGAGATAATGCCGCCAGATTTTCAAGGAAAAGATCACCGCCGCCAACTCCATATCATGCATTGGATAGTTTCGCACATGGATTTTCAACTACCTTGAAGGATAGGATATCACTTTATCATTCTGCATTAGAACACATCCTAATCCCTTCTTTGAGGCATCACTGAATACCACAAAAAGTTCCCCACTTGTTGGTAAAGTGAGCACGGGTGCAGTGATAAGCCTCCTTTTCAACTCCTTGAAGCTTTCTTCGCATTGATCACTCCATGAAAAATTTACTCCCTTTCGGGATAGCTTGGTAAGAGGGTTGGGAAATCGTGATATATTTCTCACAAATCGTTGATAATATCCAGCTAACCCAAAGAAGCTACAGATATCTGTTACCGATGTTGGCCTCAACCATCCCTCAATTGCATCTATTATGGAGGGGTCCACAGATATCCCATTTCATGTGATGATATGGCCCAAAAATGAGACTTCCTTCAACCAAAACTCACACTTGTTGTACTTTGCATAGAGCTTCTCCTTGCGCAAAGTCTCTAGTACAGTTTTTAAATATTCCTCATTGTCCTCCTTGGATTTGGAGTATATTAGAATATCATCTATAAAGACTACCAAAAATATGTCAAGGTAATCTCTAAAGACTCTATTCATCAAGTCCATGAATATTTCTGGAGCATTGGTGAGTCCTAAAGGCATTACTATGAATTCATAGTGCCTGTACCTTGTACAAAAAGCAGTCTTGGGGATATCTTCCTTATTCACCCTTACTTGATAATATCCCGACCGTAAGTCTACCTTGGAAAAGTATTGTGCTCCATGCAGCTGATCAAACAAGTCATCAATTCTTAGGAGTGGATACTTGTTCTTTATCGTGATTTTGTTAATTTCACGATAATCGATGCAAAGCCGCATTGACCCATCCTTCTTATTGACGAAGAGGACTGGTGCACCCCATGGTGATGCACTTGGGCGTATAAACCCTTTATCCAGATTATCCTGTAGTTGTTTCTTCAACTCTTCAAGCTCAAAAACAGCCATTCTATATGGAGTCTTGGATATTGGTAGCGCCCCAGGTATAAGTTCAATTGAGAACTCAACATCTCTTTTTGGAGGAAGACCAAGAAGTTCCTCGGGAAACACTTCAGCGAATTCCCTCACAATAGGCATTTCTTCAAGGGTGGTTTCTTCCTTAGACTCAATCATCTGTGCCAGATATGCATGCTCATAGGGCAGTAATATCCATGCTTGAGATGATGGAGCTAAAGGAGATTTATCTTCCTCCTGACACTTGTAAAGAATCGGGGGTCGATTCTCCATATGGATTGTGATTTCCCTCTCCCAACAATTTATGTTGGCTCTATATAAGGAAAGCCAATCCATGCCAAGAATTGCATCAAATTCCACCAAAGGGAGTATGACGAGGTTTTCCAGGAAATTCAATCCACAGATTATAACAGGGGAGGACTTATATTCATGGGATGCAATGATTGCCCCATTTGCCGTACTCACTGACATCTTTACTTCCAGGATTTGTGGTGGTGCTGGGATTGTTCTACTAAACATTCAAGATATAAAAGAATGCGTAGAACCTGAATCAAAAAGTACGTTCTCTATTCTTGAATGAATAACGAGCGTACCTATCACCACTTCATTTTCGGGGTTCACTTCGGCAGAAGTGATGGAAAAAGCACTTCCTTGCTGTCTTGGAGGTTGTTGGTTGCCTCCAATAACCCTTGGATTAGGGCACTGATTTGCAAAATGACCTGGTTCTTTGCATTTGTAGCATTGAACAACTTGTTGAGGTTCGAACGGAGCGTTCCTCTCCTCTGTCACAGCCGCAGGTCCTTCTTGCCGACAGTTAATAGCTAGGTTCCCTTCTCTTCCACACCTAAAGCATTTTCTTGTCCCCCTAAGGAAATTTCTAGGGTTCTTCTTTCTGCACTTTTGGAACGTGGGGTGCTGAAACTTATTAGAGCCGTTGGATTTATCCATCGGACCACCAGCATTGAAGTCCACCTTACGCTTCTTTTCCCCATGATACCCCTGTGATTCTCCGATCTCCATTTCAACCTTGAGGTCACATCAGACAATTTACTCATAACTGTCGAAGTCACGGATCGCTAATGCTTTCCGCAAACTAGGCATCAGCCCACCAAAGAAGCGGTCAACCTAGAATTCGGGGGTAACGAAAAAGCCGGAAGCGTATCGTGAAAGCCTTGTGAAGTTTGCCTCATACGCTCCCACAGATTCCTCATCTTTTTTTCCGGGAAAGGAAGTCCCTTTCCATCTTAAGACAGAGGGTGCGCGAAAAATATTTATCAAAAAACATCTTCCGGAATTCCTTCCATTCCAAAGCCTCGATCTCCTCCTCAGGCTTCGTATTTTTGATCAACATCCACCATTGATCAGCTTCACCCTCCATACGATAAGCCTCTAGGAGAACCTTCTCTTGTTCAGAACATTGGAGGATGGAGAATATCTTTTCAATGGAGTTGATCCATTTCTCAGCGATCGTGGAATCAGATGATCCACTAAAAGTAGGAGGCCTTTGTCTCATGAAGCTCTCGATAGCGACTTGTTCTTTCTTAGGGGGGGGGGGGTTGAACATTCCTCTTGACCCATGTTTCTATTCAAAACTTGAGTTAGCTGAGAGAGAAGCGTGACAAAGTTCACGATTCCCGCTCCCATTGGATTGGGAATCTCATTAGTACAATCATCACACTGATCTTCACAATGGTTGTTAGCCCGAGTCCTCCTATTACCAGCCATTGTCTGGAATAAAAGGAAAGTTAGGGGTAACACATAAAGGGTAAACCGAAGAAAAAATTTGATGACTTATAAATAAACTTTAATCTCTTTAACTCATGAGTCTATAAGATTCAATCCAGGCTTTTCATGATCTACATTCCAACATATATTCTTAGGGGCATTTTTCCCTTAATAAGGGTTCATACTATGATTTTGAATTTATCAAAACATATACCCTAGGAGTGTCGTAACCAAGAGTGCAGAAAGACCCGTTGTCGTTCACCAGTTCCCATTCGAGTCTAGCTCAAAGCGGTGTTTTCGGGTTTTACCCCTAGGATACATCTATTCCAGAGCCGCCTCTACCTGCTCGTATCCAGACAGGGATGTATTTGTTTGATAAACCACTTACTTAGTATTTACCAAAACTTAGAGATGTTTTTATTATACTTACTCTTGTATCTAAGGCTTTACCAGGGTTTCCTAATCCCAAAAATAACTAAACCTATCCTCTGATACCAACTATGACAACCCTGCTTTTTATTACAACTTAAACATGCTTTATTACATAAAAATTCACTTGATACAACAAAGAAGATCGAGAGGTTTAGTGTCTTTGGGGATTAGGATCATTACATAAAAACTTTAAACTTGAAATACAACATCTTTATTGAAAACTTCCTTTACATGACCACTACATTTTTTCGTATTTAGCATTGCATGGGATAACCTGAGGACATGCATAAGAAAAGGGTGAGCTATAAAGCCCAGTAAGGGAGTACACAATGAATACCATGAGGAGTACAATACATGTTAGGCAATAGGAAAATCAATAGAGCATAAGAGTAACATGAACATAAAGGCATGATAAAGCATGATAATCATAACATGGAAATGTGGAAACAACACTTAACATTGAATTAGCATGAGCCAAGGCTCATTACACATGGAGCATGAGTAAACCCTCATTGCACTTGAAGAACGAGTAAACCCTCATTGCACTTGAATTAGCATGAGTCAACACTCATTGCACATGACGTATTATGATACTATACTTTACCCAATGCATTGGAGCGCTATAAAGGGCACACCCTTCTTAAACATTTCATTTCATGCATAAGTGTGCCACATGGATCATAAAACATGGATTCATAAAACATAATCATTTATTCCACGATAAAGGAATGTGAAATTCATACATGAAACATTATAATAAATAAGTAAATGTTCATAAAGGTGAATACCCTTGATGGAGAAATGGGCATGGTATTCACTACACAATGATATTGGCTTAGAAAATCGGGGTGATATCGGCAGCGTAACGGCGTGACATAAGAATTCATAAAAATGGTTTATGAGAGAGAAAGGGGTTCCTCATCATATTTACATGTAATAGACATTAATTAGGTCATATAGATACATGTCCCAACAATTGAAAAGGAATTTATATTCATGATACAAAAGTATTTCTTGAATATAAAAGAGGAGAAAAAGGTTCCTTTCGGAATTTCGGCATAGTAACGGGTGTACATGGGAGGCATTTATTGAGAGAGAAACGGGTCTACCATCATTCAAACAATAAGAGGGAAGTATGGGAGAGGTTTGAAACCATACACCAACATTCATAATTGAAATTAAAAGGGGCAATACAACTTAAATAAAATTGACAAAAATGAGAAAGGAAGAAAAACCCTTACTTGGAAGTGTGCTTCCAAAGGATAGAGAGAGTCTTGTGAGAGGCTCCTTGGGAGCTTGGGGAAACATGGGAGGATTCTAGAGAGAGTAGGGAAGAGGTTGGACGAACTCCAAGGGATTTTAGTGAGGAGAAAGTGGGATCTTGGGTGGGTTTATATAGGAAAGGTGAGAGAATTCTTTATTATTTCGGTTTGGGACCCCTTATATTAAAATAATCCAAACCACAAACCATACCTTGGTATTTGACCATGGTTTCTGGAAAAGGAAAGAGGAAAACAATATTTTACAATGCCAAGGTCCGAAATTATTAAAAAAATAGGGTTGGTTATGTGGAGGTGAGTCACACTCCCATGGAAATTAATTTAAAAAGGCAAAGTGTTGAATAAGTCTTGAGGGATTCATTAATGCTTTGAAAAGTAAGTCAATCAAACCCAAAACCTCATTATTTTAATGATAAAACATATATTGGCCGAACATAAGGATTATGGTATTTTATTACATCACC
Organism: Viscum album; assembly: GCA_963277665.1. NCBI lineage: Eukaryota > Viridiplantae > Streptophyta > Magnoliopsida > Santalales > Viscaceae > Viscum > Viscum album. The sequence goes on along the minus strand of OY728155.1, from coordinate 615,642,004 downwards.
ATTGGGTCATTATGATGTCATAAAACACATTATATATTTAAACGGTATTTAATCTTTACCCAAAAATTTGACTGTCTCAGAAAATTATGAAAAATTCACCGTTGGATAAATTCGACGTTCTGATTCCAAAAATAATATTTATTTTATCTAAATAATTTTCTAAATATGTGAATTTTCACTTTTAAAATAAAAACCGACATTTATAAAAATTCACGGGGTTTTACAGAAATGGATTTCAAACCATAATAAAAATTTTAATTACATTCATAAAATTATAAGATCATTTATATTTAATAAAAATTAATTTAATATTAATAATAATATTTTATTAAAATATTATTTAATTCAAAAATCCTTTAATTTAATAAAATGTAATTCTTAATTAAATAATAACAAAAAAAACCATTTGTACTTTAAAAACTATTACAATGTATAAAAAATGACTAGAAATTATATTCATTATTATATACAATAATAATGCACATGAACATAGTACTACTTATTTGTTACATAACCCCTTAAAATACCCGCATAAGACCTAAGGGTAAGGTGTGCGATTGTGACAGACTCTTGGGGCGGCTCGGATAACATCGCTCGAGTGGTAATCTCTATCAACTTCCACTTTTCCCGTAGACGATCACGTTCGAGCTTGAAATAATGATTCTCAGCTTGGGATTTGTCAAGGGCGAAGCCCAAATATTCCACCTCTTTTCCGAGCTCTGAAAAATGGGCTTCATATGGGGAAATTCTAATAGATGAGGCCATCACTTCCTTTGTCTGATTAAAATTTGGTTCGTTAAAGCCATATATTTATACTACTCATGTGATCACTGTTCAACGGCTATAAAAGTAACGGTCACAAATCTTAACATAAAACCAAAGAAGTTGACATATTATAAAAACGTTTTTCATAAAGAAACATTTAACTAGATCAAGAGGGATTTTCCATTAATGAAACTTTGGGTCGTTACAAAGACCTAGAGAAAACCAAAGAGATACAAAGAGGAGAGACTTACCTGAGAATAACGGACTTCAATCCACCAAGAAACCCCTTCAAATTTCATTCAAAATGAGTGGGAGAGAACATTAAACCTTTAAGAACAAAAAATTCCAAGTGAGGATTGAGTGGGAGAAGAATTGGAGAGAAATAGGTCAAGACCGAGGGAGCCTGGATTTAAAAACCCTACATTTAAGTGGCCACATAGTTAGTCCACACAGTTTGGAAAACCGTGCACTAACTGTGCACACGCCACTGTCTTGAGAGGAGGGGTATGCACAGTAGCCTCACATAGTTTGGAAAACCATACGCAGGCCATGCGATGCCTACCGTCTCCCCGTGTAGGGTTTTCTAGAGAACACACATGGTTTCCCCTAACCGTGCTCAAAGCATGCTCCCTTGAGAAAACCTTCAACCTTGTTCAAAACCATTCCACACTCTCCCATATTCATCCCAACTCATCCCATGTACTTTAAAACCATAAAATACATAAAAAAGGATACATACCTCAAACATGGGGTTCTACATTCTCCCCACCATTGGACTTTCTATCCTCAGAATGTAGGGAACCATTGCTTTGCCGAAAGAGCTCGGGCCATTTCTCAGCCATCTCATTCTCCCACTACCAAGTCTCCTCTTGAATCTAACTATGCTGCTAAAAAAACGAAATAAAATGATGATTTTACTACACAATAATTTCTATTTCCTACCCACAATCTTCACTGGCACATGCAAGAAGGAAGCATCCGGTTCTATCTCAACATGATCCTAACAAATCACATGGTTATAATCCAGATGATACTTTTTCAACTGCGACACATGAAATAGATTGTTACCCTCACTAAACTGTGGTGGAAAATCCAAATGGAAAGCCACCTCTCCAATCCTTTAAAGTATATCAAAAGGACCAATATAACTCATAGATATCATTCCCTGATTCCTAAACTGAGGATGTTCCAACCTAGGAGAGATTCTCAAAAACACATGATCACCCACCTCGAACAACAACAGTCATCGACAATTGTCCGCATACAATTTCTGATGACTTTGTGCCATCTCCATCCTCTTCCTGATCAACATTATTTTCTCCATAGTCTCTTGGACAAGGTTCGGTCCGATCATCGAGGTCTCACCTATTTCCACCCAACACAGTGGAGAACGACATAAACGCCTATATAAAGCCTCTAACAGAGCCATATGTATCGATGTCTAATAACTATTAATTTAGGAGAAATAAAATAATGGTATGTGCTCCTCCCATGAACCAGAAAAGTCCATCACACAAGATATTAACATATCCTCCAATGTTTGTATCATCCTCTCATATTTCCCATCCGTCTGAGGATGATATGCCGTGATCATAGTCAACTGTGTCCCAAGGGCTTGCTGCAACGATTTAAAAAAAAATGATATGTGAAACTCAGATCTGTATCTTATACAATCGAAACTGGAACACCATTCCTCTTTACCACCTCCTGGATATAGATTTTGGACAGATCCGCCACCGTATGAGATTTACGAATTGGGACGAAATGTGACGACTTTGTGTGCTGATCCACTATCAAACATATTTCATCATTCTTCTTGACCATTCTTGGGAGACCCGTCACAAAATATAATGATATCGGCTCCTATTTCCACACTAGGATAAGTAATGACTGCAACATCTCCACTGGCCACTGATTCTCTGCCTTGACTTGCTGACAAGTCAAGCATCTCGAAACAAACTCAACCACAACCCTTTTTATACCTAACCACCAAAACTATGCCTTCCATGCCTTATACATTTTATGAATTCCAGGATTAACAACCCAATTGGAATGATGATAATCCCTAATAATTTCTTCCTTAAAATCCGTTGGTACCACCATCCGATTTCGAAAACACAAGACTGGATTCTTATTCAGTTACCAGTTTTCAATGGTCTCGCTGACATTAAGTTTCGAACTCATTTCCATACACTCAGAATCAAATTCCTATGCCTCTTTAAACAAACCAACCATGCTAGGAACCAATGAAACTAGAAATAAGACTTCTCTGTGACCCCTTTTATCACATTCTAACAGCATGTTGTCTTTGAACAACATCAACTACCACTGATCTGATACCTTCTTCACCACCTGAGCATATGATTTCCTAATTAATGCATCCACCATCGAATTTCCCTTACCCTATGTGTACATTAAGTAGAAATCATACATCTATACATTTTCCATCCATATTATTTTCCTCATGTTCATATATCTTTGTGAGAAGATATGATTTAAGCTCTTATGGTTAGTAAACACAGTAAATTTCTCACTGAAGAGATAATGACACCACATTTTTAAAGCATGAACCACTACTGCCAACTCCCAATCATGTCTTGGGTAGTTCTTCTCATGAAACCTCAACTACCAAAGGGCCATATGCAACCACATAATCTACATGCATGAGAAAACACCCCAACCTTGATCCGGATGTGTCACAATACATCAAATACCCTTTCCCTAGTTCTGTAAAAATAGAGATTTGTGCTGATTTAAGGTGAACCTTTATCTATTCAAAACATTTATAACACTACTCATACCATTGAAATGGAACATTAATCTTCGTCAAAGATATCATCGGTGAATCCAATTACGAGAAATCACGAACAAAATGTCGATAATACCCAGCTAGACCAAGGAAGCTACATTTCTCGAAAACGTTCCTTAGAGGTTTCAAAGACATAACCTCCCCTATCTTTTCCAGATCAAAAGAAACACCCCTCTCAGAAATAACATGGACAAGGTAAAAAACCTCCTGTATCCAAAATTCACACTTTGAAAATTTGGCATAGAACTGATGATCCCTCAAGATCTCCAAAACGATCGCCAAGTGTTGCTCATACTCTACATTTTCCATCAAATACACTAGTATATCATCAAAAAATACAACCAAAAAAGCATCCAGATATCTCTAAAATATTCAATTCATCAATTCCATGAACACCACTAGTGCATTCATTAGACCAAAGGGAATACACACATACTCATAAGGGCCATATCTACTTCTAAACGATATTTTTGGAATATCCTCCTTCCACACCCACAAATGATGTTACACTAATCATAAGTCAATCTTGTAGAACTTCTGAGATCCCTTCACCTGGTCAAACAAGTCATCAATGCATGGAAGTGGATATCTGTTCTTTACTGTAACGTGACTAAGTCTATGATAATCAACACATATCCAGAAGGTTCCATATGCCTTTTTAACAAAACAAATGGTGCCTCCCACAGAGACATGCTAGGCTGGATGAATCGTTTGTTTTCTAACTCTTCCAACTTCACCTTTAATTCCTGCTATTTTGCTGGTTCCATTCGGTAAGATGCAAGTGAGATAGGATTGGTCCTTGGAATGAGATCAATTGTAAACTCCACTTCCCTCATGGGTGGAAACCTTGAGAATTATTCAAAAAATACATCCATAAACTGATCCATGACTATTAGAAGAACACTCCGATCAATACCTTCCACTATTACCAAGGAAAAATCCTCTAATCGGTATGATATCATGCCAACCACTGGTGCTAATAATCTTGTTGCACCCTGATTCTCATTCTTCTCTCCCCTAAAAAGATTCCCCATGCCATCCTCCATCATAAAACTAACCGTTCGTGCAGAACAGTGAATTTGGGCTTTAAAAAATGTCAACCAATCCATTCGCAAGATTATATCGTACACATCCATCTCAAGCACTGAGAAGTCCAGCCTAAATTCAATCCCCTCCACAACTAAAAAACAACCTCGACATAGGAAGGCTCAACACTCTCTTTGGCCCAAAGTAGTTTTTAGCTTCAAAATAGAAAGAATCATTTCAACATGTAAACCGAAAAAATTGATGACGCGAGATGAAATAAAAGAATGTGAATCACCAGTATCAAACAAATCATGAATCATCGTGGAATTTAAAAGAACTGTACCTCGTACCATGGATGGTCCTGACTGATCATTTACCACAACATGCTCAACTCCAAACAACTGTTTGCTTTCCCCTCTCTGCTCTTTATTGCCCTGATGAGGTGTCTTGGTATTCCGAGAATCACCATGACCCAAATTACTCTAATACCGAGGGGTATGCTGATGCCCCCATCCCATAAATGTATAAGACCACTACAAACCCTAAGGAGTGTAACAGACACCTGACCTTGGAGCATTCTGACAATAACGCAGTAGATTCCCCATCTGCTTATAATTATGACATGGTTGAGGTTGTTCTGTACAATACTGCTTGATGTGGCTTGTAGAACCACATTAAAAACATAAAGGCTTACTCTGAGGCTTCAAAGGAAGATTCACTGAACCTATAGTTGGATTCTGAGTCATACTACCACCCTGAAAATAAGTGTCCCTCTTCCTCTTGAACCCAAAATTTGAGTTCCAACTATTCGCCATGAGTACTAATACACTTCCCCTGCTCACATCCCCCAAGAGATCCCTTTCATCCACAAAGGCTCTATTCCCCATCTCCTTATCACCATATATACACAACACTTCTATCTTAGACTAAATGTCCTACCTCAAACCATCTTCAAAGATATAAGATTTCAATAATGTACTACCCTCCACCTTGGGTGCAAACCTCACTAAGTTCATAAACATAGCTGCATACTCCATTACCGAAAGGTTCTTCTATTTTAAATAGATGAAATCCATCATGCGCTGAATTTTGAATGTATGAGGGTAGAATATTTTGTTAAAAAATTCCTCAAATCCATCCCATGTCATACCTTGGTTTGTTATAGCTTGGACCGCCAACTCCCACCACTAAAGGGAAAGATATTCCAACATATATGTGGTCAACTTCCTTTTCAACTCTACCGGTGTTCCCAAGAATTCGAATATCTTCTTCATTCTATTCAACTATTCCTATTCCCTCTTTAGCTCTGAATCACCCCTAAAGATGGGTGGATTCTTCTTTGAAACTGAACCGCATGATACACATGTCTTGGTTCATCTTCTTTGTTCTCACTTCTTACATATTGAAAATATTTAACTATACTCTTCTCTAGCTTCCGGTTCATTTAGGGCTCAGGTGCAACAACATTTTTAGTAGCTTCCCCCGGTTGGTCTCTACGATTCCTACCCAGTTCCATTTATATTAATACAAAAACAACCAAAAGTTCTTCTATTTTAGAAAAACATGATTCAAAAATTCTAGTTCAATTACACTATGATTAGTCACTGAATGTGGCTAATATTCATTGTTAATATCTTAATATTAATGTGTTTAAAAGTTCATAAACATCAATTTTAGTCCAATTCAGAAATTGAACTTCATTTCCCATCATTGTGCAATTCATGCTTAAAGTGTCAATTTGGGCTCACTCAATAATTACTTGTAAAAATTACAATATTCATCATTTTAATTTGATATTTTGGTATATGATTATCACTTTATTTGGAAATTTTTTTCTTTTAGGTCTTATGGATGAATCACAAGTGAAGATGAAGATTTTTGCACCTGAAGGCAGAAACTTGATGGAAAAAGCATAATGGGCCTAAGGGCCATCAAAGAAATGTGGGGGTCACAAACCAAGCCCAATTAAGCTCAAATTTATACATTAGAAAGATAAAAATATGAGGATCATTTTATTCAACTGTGGATGGAGCTAATTCTAATGTTTTCATGATGATAAAGGGATCTGAAGTTGAGATTTAAATGGTGGACCCGACATTAATGCACAGAAATCCGTCCCACCATTTCGACCATAACATCCAAACGACTAAGCCAAATTTCCTGAAATTGTTACAGATAATAGAGGACAGATGTAAGAAGATATTTTTATTCTATAACCCCTCCGTATTCTGCCTTCTTAAATTACAAATTTACATGTCAATATGGTGGGAGAATCTAGACAGTTTTCCAGGTCAACATCGAAACATCAAATTCCTTTTGATTATTCACCCAACTTTTGACTCTATTAATTGTTGGGGGGTGAATTGATTGTGGGGGTGGATCTAAGGCTCCTAATATGCCTATATAAAAAGCTAGTGGTGAAGGGAATAGGGTGGAGATTTTTATTATCATTGTTTCATTGTAAGGTTATTCTTCCAAATTTCCTTTGTAATGTTTTCCATTTCAATGTAAGTTTCTTTTTTTTAATATTTAGGTTCTTAATCAGCTTATTTTTCTTATATATTTTCCATTTAATTTATTAAAACTTTATTATCACAAATCACAGTGATATCTCTATGTTGTTGTGAATTATTTCACACATAGGTGTGAATTTCATTCACACACACGGATGAGTGCTTGTTATTTCTGCGGTTTTAATTTCTTCAATCCAATTCTTGTTAGTCATCTTCCACCCACCATTGCGAGTATACCATCAATGGAGGGCTAACCACTTAATGGGGTGATATTAGGAGGACTCAAAGGCTGGATTGAATGTTATTTTATGAACTAATTGTTGTTAATTGGATAATTAATGTAAGACATATATTCTTCAGTAATTTCTACTCTTCATCTTTACTATGTTTGAGATAGATAAATTCAGTTACTAAATGGCCATATACCTCAGAGAGATCATGAATTTGGTTCTCTATGTGTATAGGGGATTAGTAATTGTGTTTAGTAATCACCAAACCAGAAAATGATGAACGTAGTGTTATTTTTGAAGAATGGATTCATCAAGAATTAATAAAACCAAAATTTTCTAAAGAAGTAAAATTCATTCAATCCACCCTGAGCATAATCCTAATATCAACCCATTTTCTTTGAATTGAATTCACTTAGGTTTCTTAGTGTTCTTTAAACCATCCAAAATCAAACCCAAAGTTGGCTACTTCATAGCCCATCCTTCACCAAATCATAGCGTCTCAAGGTTACTTCTTCGGTCCCTGTGGATTCGACCCCTACATGTACTACATCGACCGCTTTTACCAGTAGGGTAAATTTGGGCGCAACCAAATTTTGGCGCCGTTTCCTGGGACCAAGTAAGTTCCTTAGACAAAAAAACTTCTTTTCTTACCCCCATTCTTCTATTCTCATCCCAATTCTCTTATCTTTTCCCTTTCTCACTTTTTTTTCTTTTGGCGCATGTCCACCTACACCCGCGATAACTCAAACATATTAGTTAGGGTGGATACTCCAAGGGCTGGGGAGTCAAGCACTAAAAGAAGTCTATTTCCTTTAGATCCAAATCTTCCTAATACTCTAAATTCAGACGCTGAGTTCGATACAATAGATAATCTCCCACAAAACCAAATCATAAACCGGGGAGGGAACCAAAATAACGGGCAAGACCCTAACTTGGGAATTGTTGCAGACCCGACCATGAATGACTACCTCACACCAACCTGGACCAATGCACCCTCATGCATTAGGCATGATAACATAAGATATTCCCAATATGTTTTCAAACCCCATGTCCTGAACCACCTTCCAACCTTTCATGGGATGGAGTCTGAGATGCCTTACCTTCATGTTAAAGAATTTAATTACATTATCGAAACCATGTGACCACCAAATCAAATTGAATATGATAAAATGAGACTTTTTCCTTTTTCTCTTAAGGACTGAGAAAATAATTGGTTAAACAATTTAAGACCAACATCCATTCACTCTTGGGACCAACTTCAATGGGAATTTTATAAAAAATACTTCCCCCATCACAAAACAATTGCACTTAAAAACAGCATACAAAAAATTTTTGAAAGAGAGGGAGAAACATTATATGAAACATGGGAAAGGTTCAAGGACAAATTAAAAAAGGTATCGCACCATTGTTTCTTAATCCCAGAACAAGTGAAAATTTTCTATGAAGGTTTGGGTCCCGGAAACAAATAATTCATTGATATGATGTGTAATGGATCCTTCAAAAACAAAGCCCCAAATGATGCTTACGAGTATCTAGAAAATCTCGATGAACAAAATCAAACATGGGGAACATCACCATACTATGAGAAGCCACCCAAACTTGGTGGAATGTAAAATCTTAGAGAAGAAGAAAACCATATAGAAAAACTTGTAGCACTCATGAGGAAAGTTGAGGAGATTGATCTTAGGAAGGTCCACAAAACCCAAACTGTTGAGCTTGTTTGTACAATTTGGGACAAGAATGAACACAGTACTGATAATTTCCAAACCATTCCTTCCATCAAGGATGTTATTTTAGGAGGACCACCAGAAGAAGTTAATGTAATGAACTTCCAAAAGCCAAAATTCACGAAAACCTTCAATCCAAGGTATAATGACCATCCGGGCTTTCATTGGAAGGACAATCAAGAACCAACACAACAACAATGTATCAACCCATACCCTCAACAAAACTTTCAACCTCATAATCAGTTCCAACCACAATCGGTCCAATTCCAACATCCTCATGTCCAATATCAACAACCTATCCAACAACCCATTCAACAACCTATCCAACAACCAAAGTATCCTCTTGGGATAAACCCACAAGCTCAAGCACCAACCCAAAATGTTCCACAAAGCCTACTAGAACAACTATGCAAACAAATGGAAAAAATGAACTCAAGATTCTCATCAATTAAAAAAGAACTTCAAACCATCAAAACTGGAAAGGCACCCATTCCCACACAGGAAATTCCACAACAAACATCAAGGGGAGAGACAAGTTTCACTCAAACAAATCACAAAAAACTAAAGGTTGTGATAGCTTTAAGAAGTGGGAAATCAATTGAAAAACCTGAACAAATAAGTCAGAAACCATGTGAAGCTTCAAACTCTAAGGAAAATTCAAATGAACCACAAGCTCAAACTGAAGAAATTGATAACAATGAGAATGAAACCACACTTCAACAAACAACTCAACAACCGACACAATTTCCTCAACGCATGAGGGGGAAAACCAAGCCTGAATTGAGTGACACATTGAGGGAAATCTTCTCACAAGTCAAGTTGAACATTCCCCTTCTCAATGCCATCCAAATAATACCTTCCTACTCAAAGTACCTTAAGGACTTGTGCACTATTAAAAGAAAATTTTCAAATAAAATCCAAGTCCTTTTGGCTACTAATGTGAGTACCACCATTCAAGGGACCATTCCTCCTAATTTAAAAGACCCAAGATGCCCTTACATAAATATTGAACTAGGAGAGAACAACGTCGTCGAAGCCTTGTGTGATATAGGTGCTAGTGTGAACCTCATTCCTTATGCCATGTATTGTTAGTTAGGGCTCGAAGAACTCCAACCCACATCTGTCACTCTTCAACTTGCTGATCGTAGTGTTCGAGTCTGAAATGGGATCTTAAAAGATGTTTTGGTGAAAGTTGAAAATTTCATTTACCCAGGTGACTTCATTGTTCTGGAAAATCACCCAAGATTAGGTCCTTGGGAGAAAACCCCAATCATCCTTGGTCGTCGCTTCCTTGCAACAATCAAATCTAATATCGGAGTCTGAAATGGGATCATGACCATCACCTTTGGAAACATGAGTATAGACTTGAAAATCTATAATGGAAACTCTCAAATTGGGGATTATGAAGAGATCCATGAGGTTAATTGGATTGGTAGTGTTGATAATGAACTCAATGAACATCAATGAATTACCGAAGGATGGTTAAGTCAAGAAGAGATTGATTTTCTTTATTCACATGAGGGAAATTTGTCTCCTTGGATTGAATCTATTTAAGATAGCTCTATTGATGAATTTCTAGAATCACCAATCAATGATACCATGGTTGAAATTAATAACATTGAGTCCATAGCCATTCATGACACTACTCTGGAAAATTTAGTGGATGAAAATTCTGTTCACAAGGAACCAATTTTTTCAAGAAATCTAAACAAAGAAATTAAGTTCAATAAAAAGTCTCATCCTTTCTTGGAAAGTCATGAACAATATGATCTTGAATTTAAAGTCTTACCTTCATCACTAAAGTATGCATTCTTAGGGGATAATCAATCATTTCCTGTTGTCATTTCTTCCTCTCTTGAAGCCGATCATGAGAGGATGCTTCTAGATGTCCTTAGGAGACACAAGAAAGCCATTGGATGGACCCTATCTGATATTCCTGGGATTAGCCCACTTATCTGGACTCATAGAATTATTCTTGAATCTGAGTCAAAGCCCTGTCATCAACCTCAGAGGCGAATCAATCCTTATCTCATGGAAGTAGTGAGAAAAGAACTTTTGAAATTATTAAAAGCTGGTATCATCTATCCTATAGCTGAAAGTGAGTGGGTTAGCCCAATCAATGTGGTTCCAAAGAAGGCTGGAATCACAGTAATAACAAACAAGGATGGAGAGATGCTTCCAACAAGGGTCAGTAGTTGATGGAGAGTTTGTATTGACTATAGGAAGCTCCACTCCTGTACCAAGAAAGACCATTTCCCCTTACCCTTTATTGATCAAGTCCTCAAGCGAGTGGCAGGTCATCAATTCTATTGCTTCCTAGATGGATTCTTAGGGTATAATAAAATCGAAGTCTCCTTATAGGATCAAGGAAAAACAACATTCACTTGTCCATTCGACACTTTTTCCTTCAAGTACATGCCCTTTGGGTTATGTAATTCCCCTGGTACCTTCCAGCGGTGCATGATGGGAATATTCTCAGATATGGTGGGTGATTTTTTGGAGGTCTTAATCGATGACTTATCCATATTTGGGGATACTTTTGAGGGATGAATTATAAATGTTGTAAAGGTTTTTTCATGGTGTGAGGATAATAATCTCATACTGAATTGGGAAAAATTCCATTTCATGGTAAGGGAAGGACTTGTTCTAGGTCATATGGTATCTGGTAAAGGGATTGAAGTTGATAAAGCTAAGGTTGAAATCATTCGTCACCTTCCCTCTCCAAAAACTGTTAAGGAAGTGAGGTACTTCTTAGGACATGCTGGTTTTTATAGAAGGTTCATTAGGAATTTCGGCTCTATTTCTCGACCACTTTGTGCTCTATTGGTAAAAGATTCTCCATTTTAATGGACATAAAGCTGTGAGGAATCATTCTCTACACTCAAGTCAACTCTTATATCTCCACCTATCATGCAATCTACAAATTGGAAACATCCTTTCGAGCTCATGTGTGATGCAAGTGACTTCGCTATAGGAGCAGTGTTAGGACAACGGTGTGAGAAAAATCCATGTGTCATTGCTTATGCAAGAAAATCATTAAATGATGCACAATTAAACTACACCACAACTGAGAAAGAGTTACTTGTTGTTGTATTTTCCTTATAGAAATTCAGGTATTATCATTTAGGATCACCCATCATTGTCTTCACTGACCATTCTGCCCTAAAATACCTTTTCCAAAAACAACATGCCAAGGATAGATTGATTAGGTGGGTTATTCTTATTCAAGATTTTTATTTAACCATTAAGGATAAAAAGGGTGTTGAAAATATTTTAGCTGATCACCACTATAGGATGGAATTCAAAGACAACTCACACCACCTCTCTGTGTCTGATTCATTTCATGATGAGAACCTCTATTCAGTGAATGATTGGCCTTGGTATGCTGACATAGCAATCCATTTGGTGACGGGTGACATTCCAAAATTCCTGGGGATTCAAACTAAGAGTAAATTACTTTCTTATGTCAAACACTATGTGTTTGATGATCCTTACCTCTTCAAGTTCTGTCCTGATCAAATCATCAGGATATGTATTCCCGAGTCTGAGCAAGAGTCCATTCGAAAATTTTGTCATGGATAGGCATGTGGAGGCCACTTTTCTACAAAGAAAACCACTTCAATGTTCCTCCAAAGTGGTTTCTACTGGCCGAACCTCACTAAGGATTCCTTCCAATTCTGCAAAAGTTGTCCTCAGTGTCAGCAATTAGGATCCATTACCAAAAGGAATCAAATTCCCCTCACTCACATTCTGGTCGTTGAAATCTTTGATTGTTGGGGAATTGATTTCATGGGACCCTTTCCAAACTCTAAGGGATACCTCTACATCCACTTAGCTATTGATTATGTCTCAAAATGGGTTGAAGCCATTCCCACCATGTTGTGATCCGATTTCTGAAAGAGCATATATTTTCTCGATTTGGAATTCCTAGGGTTATAATCAGTGATCGTGGAACCCATTTATGTAACCGACCATTCTCTTCACTCATGTCTAAGTATGGTATTACTCATAAAGTTTCCACTGCATACCATCCTCCAACCAACGATCATGCTGAGTTGTAAAATAGCTAAATTAAACAAATTATTGAAAAAACTATCAATCCCTCTAGGAAAGATTGGTCTGAGAAACTCTTAGATGCCCTTTGGGCATATCGAACTTCTTTCAGAACTATCCTAGGCATGTCACCATATAGATTGGTTTATGTAAAATCATGTCATTTACATGTTGAAATTGAGCATAAAGCCTTTTGGGAAATAAAAAAAATGAACTTTGGCATTTCTTTGGCTGAAACAAAAAGGAAATTAGATCTTAATGAACATGAGGAACTTAGGATGGATGCTTATGAAAATTCAAGGTTCAATAAATCTAAAGTTCAAGCCTACCAATCTAGGAATCTCAAAGTAAAACACTTTGAACTGGGAAAATTTGTGCTCTTGTATAGTTCAAAACTTCATCTACACCCAGGAATGCTAAGGTCCAGATGGTCTGGTCTATACCTAGTGCATCATGTGTACCCTCATGGGGCAATAGAGAATCAGGATCCCACAAGTGGTCATGTCTTCAAAGTCAGTGGTCATAGGTTAAAACCATTCATTGAATCATTAATTAATCAAGAAACCAAGGAGGAGTTAACTGATCCAACATATGAACCCGAGAAAAATGGATAGATTTAGGGTACAAGTCAGGCTAACAACGTTAAACAAAAGCGCTGCATGAGAGGCAACCCGTGGTTTTCATGTTTCCAATCACTGTGAATCATCTTTTGTTTCCTTATGATTAATTTTGTCATTTTTTATTATATAGACTGTTGACCTGTTCTTATTTTATGAGTATGGATGGGTATGAAAGGGGAGCACCGTATTCATCCGTGGCATACGGTGTGATCCCTGAGTAATACCTTACCTATAAAATATATAGAAGACAATGTATCATCAATTTATTTTATTTTATTTATGTTTTTGTAGGTTAAAAAAAATTAGACTCTTGACCTGTTCTTCTTTTATGAGCATGGATGGGTATTAAAGGGGATCACCGTATTCATCTGTGTCACGCGGTGTGATCCCTGAGTAATACCTTACCCAGAAAATATAAAGAAGACAATATATCATTAGTTTGATTTAAAAAACATGGAAAACCATAAAAATGATGGTACATGGAATTAAATAAATCATTGTGTTGTCTGTTTTGTATGATTTGTCCTTATTTTTATGGTTCAGGAACTATTTTGGGTGATACATGTTCAATCAAGGAGGTGCCTACATCCCCCAAGATATCAAAGGAGTAATCTGGATCATCATGAAATTCAACTTCAAAAACCAGGTGAATTTGTTCCATGTTTATCATTCTCAATTTCATCTTTTAACTCTTACCCTACCCCGTTCTAACTTTTCTTTTCTTTAAAAACATGGGACAGTGTTATTCTAAGTTGGGGGGAGATAAAAAATTATTTTTTTTGTGAATAAAAACATGCATGAAAACAAAAATTCCATTAACCATAAACATGATAACACACATTTCAAACTCTAAAATTGGATATCAAATAAATTTTGCATGCCTTGATTCTGATTTTAATGCAAGTTTAAGTTCATGAGCATAGTTTTTGGAAAGTGCGGTTTTCCGATGTGATTTTTCAATGTTTACATTTTCATCCTATTAATAAAAATGCCACAATGCACGTCTACTGGATCGTGGGTGTAAATTTGAGTTCTTGGGTCCCTTTCATTATAGCATAGGGTTTTGGGGTCACTTTTAGTTTAATTTGAGTATCCAAAAAAAAATTTGACCACATAGAGAAATGGTTTGTACAAATGCGTGGCATCCGACACTTGGGGATCGTGACTCCATAGTTGTCTTGCCTAGAGTTAGGATTTATATCTCTATTGTAGAGCATGAAATTGACAATATGTGTGGTGTCCGACACTTGGGGATCATGACTCTATAGTTGTCTTTCCCAGAGATAGTATTTTCATATCTATTGTGGATAAAAAAATCATCAAAAAATAAAATAATAAAATGGCTACTCATATTAAGGTTTAATGTGATTCCCACCTAGCGCTTCAATTTTTTCCCCTTGAACAATAAAATGGGCCCCATATCTTTTGTGACGCACAACACTTTATCATGCTTAATTGAAATTGGATGAAATGTGGCGATGAATTTGAACAAAAGAATGAGATTGGGCTTGGGATATTCTTATGCACCTATCTTGTTTTAAATTATTTTGATGGGTTCCAAAATTTTTTTGGTATGAGGTCTTTGGGTGAGCAATGTGTATTTAAATGTTTTTGGAAAAGGGGATTTGAATTTCATATTTGTAATATATTTTTCTCGGGACTAGCAAAACTCAAGTTGGGGGGTGTGATTAGTCATTGAATGTGGATAATATTCATTTTTAATATCTTAATATTAATGTGTTTAAAAGTTCATAAACATCAATTTTAGTCCAATTCAGAAATTGAACTTCATTTCCCATCATTGTGCAATTCATGCTTAAAGTGTCAATTTGGGCCCACTCAATAATTTTCTTGTGGAAATTACAATATTAATCATTTTAATTTTATATTTTGGTATATGATTCATCACTTTATTTTGAACATTTTTTCTTTTAGGTCTTATGGATGAATCACAAGTGAAGATGGAGATTTTTTGCACCTAAAGGCACAAACTTGCTGGAAAAAGTATAATGGGCCTAAGGCCCATCAAACAAATGTGGGGCCCACAAAACAAGCCCAATGAAGCTAAAATTTATAAAGTATAAAGATAAAAATATGAGGATCATTTTATTCAACTGTGGCCGGAGCTAATTATAATGTTTTAATGATGATAATGGGATCTGAAGTTGAGATTTAAATGGTGGACCTGACATTAATACACAGAAATCCGTCCAACCATTTCGACCATAACATCCAAACGGATGAGCCAAATTTCCTGAAAGTTTTACATATCATAGAGGACAGATGGAAGAAGATATTTATCTTCTAAAAACCCTCCTGATTAGGCTTTCTTCAATTACAAATGTACATGTCAATATGGTGGACGAATCTGGACAGTTTTCCTGGTCAACTTCGAAACATCAATTTCCTTTTGATTATTTACCCTCCTTTTGACTCTATTAATTATTGGGGGGTGAATTTATTGTGGGGGTGGATATAAGGCTCTTAATATTCCTATATAAGGTGCTAGTGGTGAAGGGAATAGGGTGGAGATTTTTATTATCATCTTTTTTTCTTGTTTCATTGTAAGGTTATGCTTCCAAATTTCCTTTGTAATGTTTTCCATTTCCATGTAAGTTTATTTTTTGTATCTTTATGTTCTTAATCAACCTATTTCTCTTATATATTTTCCATTTTATTTATTTAAACATTATTATAACAAAGAACAGTGATATCTCTGTGTTGTTGTGAATTAGTTCACACATAGGTGTGAATTTCATTCACACACACGGAGGAGTGCTCGTTATTTCCGCGGTTTTAATTTCTTCAATCCAATTCGTGTTAGTCATCTTCCACCCACCATTTAGATTATACCATCAATGGAAGGATAAACCTTTTATGGGTTGATCTTAGGAGGATGAAAAGGCTGGATTGAATGTTATTTTATGAACGATTTGTTGTTAATTGGATAATCAATTTAAGACATCCATTCTTTAGTAATTTCTACTCTTCATCTTTATTGTGTTTGAGAAAACTAAATTCAATTACTGAATGACCATATAACTCAGAGAGATCATGAATTTGGTTCTTTAAGTGTATTGGTGATTAGTAACTGTGTTTAGTAAGCACCAAACCGGAAAATGATGAAGGTAGTGTAATTTTTGAAGAATTGATTCATTAAGAATTAATAAAACCAAAATTGTCTAAAGAAGTAAAATTCATTCAATCCACCCCGAGAATAATCCTAAGATCAACCCATTTTATTTTAATTTAATTCACTTAGGTTTCTTACTATTCTTTAAACAATCCGAAATCAAGCCCAAAGTTGGCTACTTTATAGCCCATCCTTCACCAAATCATAGTGTCTCAAGGTTACTTCTTCGTTCCCTGTGGATTCGACCCCTACATGTACTACATCGACCTCTTTTACCAGTAGGGTAAATTTGGGCGTAACCACACTACAACTATCACAACCAATATTTCCACAAGTTCACATTTCCCATGTTGCACTATTTTGAAAAATCCTCTATGTTTTGAAAATCAACCCATTTTCAAAATACCAACAATTTCCATCTTTCAAATCCTACTATTTTGAAACCCAATAAAGATTTTCAAAATCAACACATTCATGTAACACCATAATTCATTATACCCCAATTAAATATGCATCCTAGTGGGAATTCATGTCTACCCTACATTCCATGTTCATCTCATTGGCTACACCCAAGGCAATGAGATATACAATACCTATAAGTGTCTCCAAACACTTATGTACCCAACTCCCTGGTAACATGAAGTTCAACATAAAAGGATTAGCTACATCCATTAATGATTCACATTCCAAGTTCAAACAATCCTACACCTTTCTACCATCCCAACTCAAGGAATAGGCAAAGAACGGATAACCAAGACCAAAGATTGTTACCAAGGATCGAACAACTGCTCTCACTTGAAATCCAATGACCGAACAAACTGATACCACTTGTCACATACATCACCATTCCATTGGTTTGAGAGGGCACAAGAATGATACTTATCCTTAAGTGGCATTCCCATGCCACCAAAGGATGGAAATAAATTCCTAGGGATTCGAGAAAAAAATGGGTAACAATTTTCCTTTATGAAAAAACCAACCAACCCATACATCAAAAAATACTATATGAGGCATTTCAATAAAGAATTTAAGAAAGTATTACCAAAAGGCAACCATTTTGTTCTAGAATACAACCCAAAACCAATACAACCCAACACAATATCAGAGTACTATGTGGAAGACAAAAAAAGAGATACCAAAATAAACCAAGACTCACTCCATAACTCCACAACAAGCTCCATGCTCTAAGCACCAACACATCTCCCCAACATCACCACAACACACTAGCAATGAATTTTTTTTTACCTCTACCCGTGTCTTGGAATATGGAATCTACAAAAGCACACTATTTTCAAATAAGGGAGTGAGTACTAATACCCATAGGTTTTCCCCAACTAACTTCCCTACACATGCCTCTAGGATAAAACTATTAGAATATTTATATAATGTAGTCTATATAAAATAATCACAAGTGCAATCATTACCCTAAGAGAAACACACCCTTACTAAGACACCTCACCCAAACCAAGCAACCAAAGGAAATCCACAAAAACTTGCCGAATCCATTTCATCATTTACACATTATCATGGCAATTTCCATAATGAAAATCAATGCATAACAAGGATACCAAAACGGTGGAGCTTCCATCTAACCCGTTACCCCATTCCTACCAGTGGTACTTCCCACACACTTATCCTTTGATGGTGGCCCTTTCATCAACTAACCATCCCCTTATTATAGTGGTACTTCCCTCCAACTTCCACACAACATTTTAAACAAGAAATTACCAAGCATATTACCCAATAAGGCAACAACAACATGCAATCAACCATTTCCATTACATGTCAATCCACTTGAATAATTCCAACACTTATTGAAATCCCCTTCATCCATTTTACACGCCAAATTACCATTTTCATAAAACGACATCTTTATTGAAATACATATTTCCCAAAACACTTTTCATAACCAAGAACTATTGAGTTTAAAATCAACATTTAAAAATCACATAAAAAATAACCCTTTAGCAACAATAACTTGTTTTCCCCAAAATCCCCCAAATCATCACCAAATGGTGTTCCAAAAAGATTCACACATAATTATAACAATTAATTTCAAGAAACAAAATTAATTAAACCAAAACCAAAATTTCTAGACAAGTGTAGTTGAGAGAGAATCCCCCTCCTTTAAGGTTCTGGCGAAATCGACCCATAAGCAATATCACCTCAAATCCGGCGAATGCACCACTGAAATCGATCTAGATCCCCTTACCTAACAACCAAAAGCCTTAAAATCAACACCCAAGGAAACCCCATCACTAGATCTACATGTATCAAATGTAGATCTAGAAATCCAATGGAGAGGTAAGAGAAGACCTAGAGAAAACCAAAGGTAAACCAAGAGGAGAGACTTATCCAAGAAGAACTGCCATCAATCCACCAAGAAACCTTGTTGATTTTCTTCCAAAATTTGTGGGAGAGACCATTAAACCTTTTATAACCCAAAATCATGAGGGAGGATCAAGTGAGATAAGAATTGGAGAGAAATAGGTCATGCCTGAGGGAGTCTGGATTTAAAAACCATACATTTAAGAGGCCACATGGTTAGTCCGCTCAGTTTGGAAAATCGTGCACTAATCATGAACATGCCACTATTTCGAGAAAAGAGGTCTGTATGGTTTCCTAACTTGGTATGGAAAACAGTGCGTAAACCATGCAAAGCCTACTATCTCGCCCTCCATGGTTTCTTAGAGAACCCACACGATTTCCCCTAACCGTACTCAAATCGTGCTCCCTTGAAAAAACCTACAAACTTGTTCAAAACCATTCAAAACTCTTCCAAGTTCATCCCAAATCATCCCAAGCACATTAAACACATAAAAAGGAATATGCAAAGGCTACATAACTCAAAATAGGGGTGCTACACATTTCCTGATATATATATATATATTCACTAATAGATTTCCATTGACCTTGGGTGGTTTCCTACTGGGATTTAGTCTCACACCGTGTTTGGGTCATACTTTTGGGTCAAAATAGATTATATTATTGAAGGTTTAGATAAGGGAAAGTACCCTTCTATGGGTACTTGATTTTATGCTTAGGAGTAGGAGAGCATGTAACTGATTCGAGGCTTGCGATGCTTTATAGTATCTATTGTTTATTCTGTGATTTGAGACATTTATTGTGTATTAGTACAATGTACTTGTTTTGACTTTTTTATTAGAACATTTGACATGATGCATCACATTTTGCATTGAATGATGTTTGGTTACTTTTTATAAAAGTCTTCCACTATTTACTTTATTTGCATGCTATTTTCTACTTCTACTATTGTATTATTATCTAATCCACTATGTTACACTTTACAAAGAAGGTAATAGTTTCCCCACTATCACACCCTAGTCCCTCTATACTATTCGGTAGCCTCTAGTGTTTGGGAAGATGAGATTGAGGACATGTGGCCAATCATGTATGGGTCACTAGTTGAGTTTCATATGGATCTGAGATGTTACTCAATAATTCTTTAAAATACATTTTACCAAATTTGGAATATTTGGGAGGCTTACCTCCAGGTTTCTTGGCAGAATTCTTCCACATTTAATTCCAACTCGTCTAGTTCTTATTCTTATAGTTACAATGTATTTAAGTATTAGAAAAATCCATCTCAAATTTCTTAGAAGATTGAACAACCTCCACATAACTTTCAAATTCACAAGAGGCCAATTATCTCCATAAATATTATTTATGACCGATGGAAAATCCATCAATTTTACTATCATGATCCAAAATTACATTAGTTTAATACCTAGATAGTCTGGTAAAATATTTTTCATAAGCTTCCACTGAGTCTTGTACCTTTTGATTCAACTCTAGTAGTTTTATTTCTATTCAATATCAAAGAACATTAGAAAAATAAAATCAATAAAAATATCATTAAAGTCCATCCAATCCATGGAATTAATATAATAATTTTCTTGATAATTCTTAATCATATACTAAAATCGATCGAATTCATCTTAAAAATGATAAATATAAATAATTAACTTTTGATATTACACATTTAACAGAACTTTGAATATCTTTTCTAATGCATTAATATATCCTTAAAATTTTACCAAGTTTTATGATCCACATAAAGTTAGTAGATAATATTTCATGAAATGATCCACTATAGATGTGTTACTCTATAGAGAATTAAATATCTCTCTTTAATGGGTTTCACTATTAAGATCATGTGTCAACTGATTCAATACTGCCACAAATATATCTATTCTAACTACTCTAGGTTGATGATTAAAAAGGTTATTATCCCCTTTAATCCTTTTTTAATCTAGCTATCCTATTTCCTATATGATAAAACAATTTGAATAGAAAATGATTTGATGAATCAACATAGAAATCTTCAAAATATATCACATTATAATGTAAAAATATATTAAAATATCTTTATATATTCTTTTAAAATCAACATAACCACTAAATTTATCAAACCATTCTTTTGATGCCAACTATAATTCCCTATAAGATAATCATCTTATAATTATTTGATTTATAATAAGCTTTTAACTTTTTAAATTTTTAAGACATATTTTTGTTTAGAGTTTTTGTGAATTAGGAAACAAATAACCTAATAAATTGGAAATTTCAATATAGTGTGCATTTTTCCAAAACAAATGTTCATAAATTTACATCATTGTTTCATTCAGGACATTTTCCCTCTAGTTAATATTATTAACTATAGTAGAAATATTGACATTTTAATAGTTTCTACTAATCCTTAGATCCTGTAGAAACTTTTTGAAACTGTGGGATGATAAATGAATGATTGATAAGGGTTATAACAACAAAGGAAACCCATTATTCTAATGAAAAGAATGAAAACACATGAAAATATCTATCTTTTTCACAATAAAACACTATGAACATAAATAATATACACCTTCCTATAAAAATAAACCTTTTATAAAAGAAAACATTTTAGACAAATTAGCGATAAATAAAATGTTTATGGGAACATAAGGTATATGAGAACTCTGGAAAATATTCCTTGAAAAACAAACTATTCAATTTAAATGTTTAGAAACTTTTCTTACATCATGAAATCAAAATAATTCCACAAAACCATTGTCAATCATGAATTAATTATCTCAGAGCATCATATTTTTAACTCAAGTTCACTAATGTTTAACCATTTTTAAAAATAACTGACACCCAGTTAATTCCAATAGATTAATCTTCAAGGTTATCTCCCTCTTTTTTTTCATTGAAATATGATTCTTTACCCAATGAATTTGAGAGAAATATCATGCTCACCCATAATCCTGAGCTCTATCGCGATCACCCATAATAATCTATAATGATCAAGTAACTTATCATGAATATTTTTTTTAATATTAAATTTTTTTATCATAAAACCATTGAAAGTCTTTTTTTAACTCATAAGAAAAATCAATTTCTATTTTCGTATAAAAATGCATAGAGAAAGCACTTTTGTTTTGAAAAATATTTAGAAGAAAAATTACTAGAAGAATAGAAAAAATTTATTATTTAAAAAAAACATTAAAAATTATAGAGGATGATTTATAAGGAATAATGGATATGATGGTGAGAAAAGGTGGACAAGCCATATATGTTAAAAACAAATCTTTTTCACCATGGAAAAAAAGTAAAAATGACCAGTATGATAAATGATAAAAACATTCCTTTCTAATTTTTTTAAAGAAAGTAAAAAGTAGTTGAAATTTACCTTTAATAATATTTTATGTATAAATGATAACATTCATTGAACATTTTTGAGAACATGTATATGTAGTAGAAAGTGTTTAAAGGAATACTTTAATGCTAGTATTTAAAGAAAAACCTCTTACCTTAAGTCCCATCTAGCATCGTAAATTATATAAATCCTAAATAAAAAATTTATATTAGCTATTTAATTTCTTAATAAATTTTTTCATATTAAATCCATTATAATTATTAATTTTATTAAATTCATTACCATTTTTTATTTAGTTACTAAAATGGTTAGGTTTGCATTGTTCATTTTAGTGTCATATCATTTTATAACCTCAAAACAGCATCGATGCATTGACCAAAGTCAAAGGGAATATTGTTCCATATTATCTAGAATCAAAAAGATGTTTTAATTATCATTTTTTACATTATATTTACTTTTAAAACCATCCATGAATTTTTTCCATGACATACGAATAACATCATTTCACAGAGATGGTAGTCCATACTTATACATGATAAATGAATTCATTTTTATACTAGGTGGACAGTAAATATACTATATTATAGTTTACTTATAAAGAATCATAAATATGCTATAAATTCAATATTTATTCATAATTGAAATCTTTATATCAATCTATATTAGGTGGTAATTACAACTGAATCACATCGGACTGTGGAGGTGGTAGTCCACACGTACGTACGAACGACTTTATATTTTTCCAATGTATGAAAAGGTAAGAAGTTGAGTAATATATTATAATTTTATAATCATAATTATGTTATGAATATTATTTAAATTTATTTTATCCATAATTTTAACCATCCATATATGCTAGTGATAAAAATTGAAACACATAGTTTCCTCGAGGTGGTAGTCTACACATATACATGAGTCCAGTTTTCATTTCCCATAGGATGGAAAATGAGATGGAAAAGGGTTTTAACATAAAAATATTCACATTTGAGTATATTAAATATACCTATTATATTATATTATAATGTTAAAAGAACAATTCAATGATTTATAAGAATAAATAAACATAGAAACAGTTAATTAGGAGTTATAACTCTTCATTGAAAACCATATTTGGATTAGACATTATGTATTTTAGGTTTGGTCCTCTAGTGAGTACATGAACACTTGGAAATGGGAAAGGAAATTGAAATTTTATTTTATCTTGGATTTTTCTAGGTAAATGGGTCATGTGGGTTTAATAATATAGGATAAGAGGTTCCCTTTTATAACTGAGGTGAGTGAAACTTATAATTTTTCAATGTTTTAAAATAATATTTAGTCACCCTCAAAGTCAAGTGGGACTTAAACAATTAAAATTATAATATGTGGTGATATCATCATTATATATAATTTTGTATTAACAAGAAATTTTGAGGACAAAGTGGGAAACCATAAAGTATAAAACCATCAAGAAATCTCATTAGAAATGGCCGAATCTATAAATTGCAATTTAAGTATTTTAGACCCCTTACCTCTGAGAAGACCCCACTGAGGAGCTATGGCCCACCCATCCGGTCTGTCTTTGAGTAGGTATTCAAAATAAATTGTCATCTTGTCCCAAGATTGAATGAGATCCTCCACTGAGATATTCTTTCTATTAAATCCACGAGCCAAGATACCACATTGTTTGTTGATCCAAGATTCCAACTCAGTGGTTAGGTTAAACTTTATACTCATCTCATCCAATCTTTCAAAGTCTTCTTGCGAAGAATCAAACTAAATATAGTTCTCTAATAATTATTTATTACCATCAATGATTTTTCACACTCCTTACATTCCACCAGTTCCATTCCAACCTAGAGGCATGAATTATCCGCAACTCCATTTTCTTCAGGCACCGGATGCTTATCGAAATCCTTTTCTTTACTCAGAAAGAGATTTTAAAAACTTTTGGACAACATCATCAATTCCTTGATCGTCCTTGAGGATATAGTAACCGGAGGGTCTAGAAGATCTAAATAGTCTTTCCGTCAAAGCGGCCTCTGGGTACACTTAATAAAATGGTCAGGGTCAATGATAGAGATTTTACCTTTCCTTGAGGAGGATCTAAGGTAGTCCTCTGCCATATTCTCTTCCTTGGACTCGGCAGGGGAATCCAAGGAGGACTGAAAATCCTCTTGTGAGGTATCCACTTCATGTCCATCCCCATAAGCTTGAAACTTTACTTCTCCCAACACATCAAACTGATTCTGGGAGTTAGAGGCCATTCCTCCATACTTCACCTTCTCAGCATAAGACTGTTTGGCCTTCAGGGCTTGAACTGATTTTTCCAAAACTCATGGCTGCTTGAAACCATGACCCATAAACTGAAATTGAGAATCCTCCAGTAATGGATGTAGTGGATCCTTACCTAAAGCATTGAAAACCTCCCCAATCACCACATCTTCTTTCGATATACCTGATGAAGCTGGTTGCATTACCTGTTCAACATCCCAAATAGCCGCTGCAACCATAGACTCCGGAGGGCCAACAACACCCAGGTCACGTTTCAATATATCAAAAATGTTTGAGACTTTGGGTTCCGGCATTATGGACTTCGAAGTATTCTGGACAGACTGAGACCCATCACACGGAAGCACTGAATCATGAGAGATCAGTTCAGACCCAACCAAAGTTTTATCTTCAATTATCCCAGAAGTATCTGCATTTAGAGGGAAATCTAGATCAGGGGAAACCCACCCAGCCAATGGGATGCCACCATCTCTCTGAGCCACCCACCCACTGGGTCCTTTATCGGTATCAGAAGAGCCTATCCTAACCCTTGAGGGCAGAGAGGCCACGACCGCATAAGAACCAAACTTCTCATTACCCGCATTCTCCACATCCTTAACCCGATTTTGGGGTGAGCCATGCCTACAGACTTATGGGAGGTGACCTAGTCGACAGAAAGAAGAGAAAAAATCTATCCAATATTCGAAATGCACCTCCTATTTTATCAGGTATTCATGTTTTATCTCAATCAATACAAATCCAGTCGGGGGTTTGGAGACATCTATTTCAGCACATATGTGAGGAGAAATCGGATGGAAAAGGGTTCAAGATCTTTGATCAAAGAACAAAAATCTACCTACCATGTTGCCAAGCATCGAAAGAATTGAAGGGTTCTGAAAAGGCAAGGGAAGGCTCGGGAAACTTACCCAAATCGGCACTATCGGAGGGTCCCGTCGTAGATGGAAGTAAAAAGACCAGCGGAACATAAAGAAACGAACACCGTTGAAGGATCTTCGTCCGCCGGACTAGATGAGTCATCCTCTGTCGTGAAGTGGATGAGAATATGGCGAGGATCCAGTAGCCCTACTACATCATGTTGATTCAGGTCCCATGAATCATCAATGAATCTGTCGAAGGCATCAACGTATGGTTGATTCAGACCAAAGCGGGCCACCATAGAAAGCCGATGGAGGTCCCAAGCCTCTGTGAATTCCTGGAAAGTAATCAGAAGAATGGGAAAACCCTGATCGAAAGATGGAACCTTGGGGTTGAGCGTGATGGCAGGGAATGTGGGGAGATCAGACGGGATTGTAAGAGGGGAGAAGGGAGGAGGATGATCCGAGACCACATTAATATTACTATTCATAATGGCCAAAAATGAATTTGACCACATTAATAAAATTGAAAATCATAATTCCAAATATGATATAAAATTTTTATTATTCAATTTATAGAATGTATGGAAATTTGTTTTAATATAAGTGTTCAAAATGCAACAAAAAATAGTTTTTAGAAAAAAATGAATTTTAACAAATAAAAATGAACTGATGATAAATATAATACTGATTATTAGGGAATTAATTATATTATGGTTAATAAAATATATATTAATTTAATTTTAAATAAAATATAAAATATAATGACTATTGTAAATTAAGTTATTTAAAAAATATATATGATAGTTTTGCAAAAATGGCCTTTTCACCGTTCACTCAAAAGTAAATATTTTCAGAGAAATCCCCAAAAAATTACCCCTATATAAATTTTATATGATTATATAAAATATTAAGTAAATTTTATCAAATTTTATTCCTAAAATTTTGAAATTTATATTTTTAATGGGACCATATAATTCCTGAAAAAAAATTGGTTGGAAAAATCTATTCATTTCTTGATTGAAAAATTGGGTAAAATAAGTATAGAAAATATGTATCCAAAACATATAATCATAAATATAACTAAGAAATGAAATTTATCTTTTATTAACATTACTTGGGCTTTAAAATCATTCATTTCCAGCATTAATATTCTTAAAGGTCCTTATACATCTTAGAGTTGTCGTGATGAACAAGAAATTAAGAGTTATGGATTCCATAAAAAATTACTTATTTAACCAGGGGTCACATGAAACACAAAAAATATTTCTAAATATTAAAATAATTTATATCTCAATGTTATATTCAGGAAACTCACCCTTCTTAACAAACTATACACTTTCTTGAAAACCAAGATCTTCTATCCAAGCATGCTTAATTCTGTTCGAAAAAGATGAAAACACTATCACCTAAAGAAAATGAGAGGGGGTCCATACATGCATAATTTCTAGGAAAATATTCACTAAATAATTAAACAATGGATAATATTACAAATTTAGCAGGGTTAATGATGCATTATCTTTTCATACCAATGCATAAAATACTTTTTTTTCTTTTCTTGAATAATATTGAATTATGCAATCATAATTAGTTATCAGTTATAACCATATTCTATGACTCATGTTTAAATATTTTTGATTTAATATATACTTTAATGTTTTATGGTTTTTATATATTTCACATTTTACTCTATATAAAGGATTCCTCAAAATTAATAAAGTAAAAACCACAACTTAAAGATCAATATCCTGTATAGTGTCATGAACTAACCCATAGGGGCTCTCCTAGACAATGATAAGTTGAGTTTAAATACCTGAATCCCACCTCCAATAGGCTAAGGGAATATTAACAACACTGAGTAGGCATAACACTCACAGGAGAGGCCTTAGAATATGCTACCCATATGCACATACACATCTCCAAGCCCATACAATTCTGTAATGTAACATAAAACTAAAACCAAATGCATGAACATGTTTAAATCCTATATTCAGAGTATAATGAATAATACAAGAAAGTATAAAGGGCCAAATACAAGCCCAAAAAAACTGGAAAGAAGTCCAACATTATAGAATGAGGGGGAAAAAAATCAAATGTTACTCCTAGAATGAACCAACTTCTTTCTAGATAAAATGTAAGCGTAGTATACTCCAGGTCCATCAAGAACCCTGTAGAATAGCTAGTCATCTACATAAGACATGACACATGTGAGAAGAGACCATGTAGAGTTGAAAATAACAATACTCAATTGGACACCCTGAAATAATCAAGAATAAATAATCAAGATAAATAAGCTCATCAAAAGATATGTCAACTAGAAAATGAGACATACATTAAATCATACAGTTATACTTATAGTAGAAAAAAGTATCAAAGTAATATCACAACCACATTACCAGCCTAATTTCGAGTCGAGAGTCTATAACCACACTCTCATAGGAAAACTCAACTTGTGAGACTAATAACAATGATATAATCTATCCAATATTTCATGATCATAGGGTTTATCCATAAGGAAGTACACAATTTAAGTATGAAGAGATCGATACATAGACGGGGATCACACCTAGGGACATGGGGTAAAACAAAAACCAAATACATATTAAACCAATAAGTAGGAGATAAAAACCCATATATAATTGGTCATGCCAATTATGGGAACCCCATATAAGGAAAAAGATAATAAAGGATAGCATCCCACCCTTTGGGAGAGATTTCGACAACACTATCTAAAAATAATCCCTTAGAGAGGATCACAATCATATACTCAAGATGTAAATCCATATTATATCATCATAGGGATGGATCAAGGGAGAACACCCTTAAAAAAACTAGTCCACTCTCCGGGGAACAATGTATTCAAGTCATATTTGAAGAAGTACATGATGTGTAACACTAATCCAAGATCTTCACGTGTTCATTCCCATGTAGCACTACCCATGCCCATGTACATTTAGTTGTGATCATGTACTGTGGTTGTGCCATGTACCTAGTCATATCTGATTACCGGGTCGTTCCCATGTATTATACCCATGTTGATGTACATGGCCATATATATGACATTGTATCCTCTAGGATACACACCAATACACCAGATATATGTCACACTATGTATGGAACGTGTCACATGGCGTGTAATACTTTCCTTCTCTGTGGAAAACATAGCATCTCAGCCAGGCCCCCACACAACATGTATATTCAGATTACACACCCTGTCATGCGTTATTTTAGAGAAACTATTGGTAACCTTCATGCATTTATGTCCACTTCTCCATACTTCAATCCCATTGTGAATCATGTTGGTAAACATAGATCAGGTCCAGTTGAGCATTGTCAATGCCACTCACTAGAATACAATTGTCCTATTTGTTCAGAAAATGCTACGGTCTCCCACGACGTCGTCATACACAAAAAACTAGGAATGACGGACATCTGATTAGTTCCCAATACATCATCACCACTATCAAAGACTGATCCCACCATCATCGAAAACCCATATATGCGGTATAAATCCATATCACTAAGAAATGGGATCACAATGATTGATTAACGGGTTTTTGTTGGACCACTAGAAAAAATGAATGCTGGTGATAACAAAGAAATAATAGGGGACTAAATGAACAAAATAAAAATACAAGGAATTGATATTAGCTAATTTTCATGTTTTCATTCATTCATTTCAACTATAATGATAAATTAAGAGATATAAATAAATAGAAAGATGAATCCCCAAATTCCCAGTAAAATAATCCCATACCCACAATACGACTGATACATGAATCAATACATTAGTTGATTGATTCAAATTCATTATAGGATAATAAAATAGGGATAATTACACATAAAACTACATCTTAACTTGAATTTGGATCTTCTAATGATGAAGAACGATCCTAGGTTATAGTTTTTGGTGTGATCCATGAACTACGATGCCGTTGGTGATCCTTGGGATAATAGTTTGATCTTATAATCTGATGTCGTCCACCAATGAATCTCTAAGATCTATTCTCTAGGTCTCTAGGGTTATGAGGATAACCCTAAGACTCACCCATAACTAGGTATTTATAGAGTATTCTTAGGTTGTTTTGTCAAAATAATTATAATATTTATTCAATTAATTTATTTTATTATTTTCACCCGTGATAACTTTTTATTAGACACATGATTCTAAAAAATATTATGTCTTTCATAGGGTGAATCCCATGTATCAGACTCAATGATGGTATTATATTTTCGATATAAGACTAATTTTAAGATTCATACCACCTTTCTTTTGGAAAACTGAAAATGCTTTGTATTAATATATTTATTACTTTTCAAATATCAATTCTGAGATCACTAGGTCTTGAAATCTCACACCATCTCAATGACCGAATTTGAGAATATCACTAGATATATTTCATATATTTAGATGAAAAAATGAACATTTAATTCTCCAAAACTTTGGAATTTTCATCCAAAAAATAAAAAATGACTACTCAAAGAGGCACTGATACTCATATCACATCTGAGTCTCCCAATCCCATGTGCTCTCTTGAAGATTCCCATTCTGCCACTAGAAAAACACTAAAATAATCTATCTCCCATGTAGTATCTTATCCTATTGATCATTGTTATCCAGTGGGTAATATTCAAAGGTAGATCCATCCTCGATGTCCACCACCACCCAATTGAAAACATGCGATGAGTCGTGCACATATATCCTCAGCTGTGACACATGGAAGACATTGTGTACCCGGTCTAACAACGATTGTAGATCCAAGTGGTATTCTACTTTGATAACTATATAAAGTATCTATTAAGGGATAATGAATCTAGGAGATTGTTTCCCACCTTGAACAAATCTTCATAATATACATCAAGGTGAGAACATCATGAAAAAATTTACTCTCTCCTCAAAATCCAAAGGCCTTCATGGTTGTTCCTCATAGGACTTATAATAAATTTGTATGGTCCTGACCTTCTATTGAATGATCTATAACTTATCTTTCATAGCTCACACCATCTATGTGCCCAT
Organism: Viscum album; assembly: GCA_963277665.1. Taxonomy (NCBI): domain Eukaryota; kingdom Viridiplantae; phylum Streptophyta; class Magnoliopsida; order Santalales; family Viscaceae; genus Viscum; species Viscum album. The sequence continues at coordinate 615,611,330 of OY728155.1, read as the reverse complement.
GAGTGATGAATCAATTGGATTAATATAATAAAGTGATGACCTGCGTGGTCTCCTTTACAAAGCCTCAAAGGGTTCCATACCAATGGTTGAATGGTAGCTGTTATCGTACCAAAATTCCAGCAAGGGTAGGTGATCATACCAACTATGGCCAAAGTCCAACATGTATACCTACAACATAACCTCCAAAACCTGAATTGTTTGCTCAGTATGGCTATCCGTCTAGGGGTAAATTTTATTCTCAAATATAACTAATTACTCAAGGGCACTTAACCCTCTTTGTAATCATTATTTGAAATGAGAATAAAGGTTTGAAATGATCATTAAGGGAAGTCCATGGAGTTAGAATATATCCTACATGTAAAGGAATCCCAGGATTTTTTATAGAACTCTACTCTTGAATAGATAAGAAGTAGTCCAACTTGGTGATTCTTTCTATGATCACCCAGTTGGAATCATGTCCACAAAAAATTCTATATATATTCCATATCAATTCCACTCAGGAATCTCTAGGGTTTGAGCTAAACCCACTGTAACCTGTTTCTCATCATTCACCTATTAAAAAGTGAGTCATCTAGGGATAAACTCCGCTTCACCCTTCTTCATTCCTATCCACCTATAATGACATAGAAGGTCATTTTATATCATTTAAACACCTATATGTACTAAAAAGGGGATGTGTGATACCCCTCATCACATCCTCCCACAATGTCACCTATACCATCATCTAACATCTGAAAAGGATAATATTCTCCACATATTTAGAAAATCCATAAGGATCATGTCCATTGGATATTTGAGAATGCAAGGTGTCATAGTCTGTATCTCCATGCTGGTTTTCCCTAACACACTGTAAAAGAAGTGGGGTAACAACCATAAAATGAATATATAAAGCCCCATAATTATCTACCGAGGAAAACTAAAATGAGAAAAACTGATCCAACACCTCAACCAATAGCTGAGAACAGGATATCTTACTAAGAGAATCTTCAACCACATTCCACTTCAAAGGATTATTGTCTTTCTTGATGTGATATTCACGGACTAACTCTTGATATATCCTATGTCTCAATTTAATATCCTTATAATGGAATATATACTTTATACTCTTATGATCAAAGTATAAGACAAACCACTCACCCATAAGGTAGTGTCACCACATATTTAGGGTGATGACTAATAGTAGAAACTCATGTTTGTGGGTCACATAGCTATGATCATGCAGGATCAACTACTAATACCCATTTGAAATCACTTTTAAGAAGCTCGACACTTCTATAACCTACTTATGTGGATACCAGGAAAACACTACCTATCATTTTACTAAGTCCACAACATCACCATATGTTGAGATAACATGTCCTAGAAATTGGACCTCCCAGATCCAGAACTGAAACTTCAAGAGACTCCCATAAAGATGGTTCTATTTGTGTATATTTATTTTCATCCTCAAGTGTATCATTTTCTCCTCTATGGACACCGATTACACTAGTATATAATTGATGATTCCCACCAAAAACTAGTTTAAGAAAGGATAAGAGACCTAGTTCATGATTCCCATGAACACTTATGGGGTCTTTGAGAACCCTCATTCCCCTCATTAGTGGATAACTATTATTTATAGTCACCTATTTCTGAAACTGATAATCTACGCATAAACTCAAACTAATTTCCATCTTCTTGGAAAAAAACACTCAGGCTACCTAGGGGGAAACACTGGGCCTCATAAAGACCTTCCTCTACATGTCCTCAAACTTCACCCTTAGATCCCAATTATTTAGGGGAGACATCCAATATACTATCATCAATATCATGGTCATCCTAGGGAGTAATTCAATGAATATGTCTATCTATTAATGAGGATGTAATACTATCATGTAATCAAGAAATACATCCTCGTACTTATCTACCATAGCAGGAAACTGATATCCCATAGAATATAATCATCTAAGAGTCATGCTACCCTACTGGTAAATAATCTGATTCACCCCTACATATGAGTCTACCCCGTTCTACCTGGGTCTCCTTCTCTCCAATAAAGGAAAAACATGTCGCATCAATGTGGGTACACAACATTCTCCACCTATAATAGTAAATATGTAAATGAATGTGGTATAACCATTCCATGCCTAAGATGATGTCATAAGGCCTCAACACTTCCAAAAGAAGGTCCCATTATAATCTCACTCCTCCAAGCATTAGATCACACAGTGGAAAAAATGTGTGATCACTAAGTCATCTTCGGTAGGATTCTCCAAGTGTAAGGGTCAATCCAAGGGCCCAATCGAAACCACTAGGTCTTGAACTAGGGATATAGAAAAAAAAGACTAACTGACACTTATGCCTATAAAAATTGTAGATGAGTTATTAAAGATATATATAATACTTCTAATCATCCCCAAAGGCTCTAGATGGTAGGGCTTTATGGCCTACATCTACCCTCAGCCATGTCCACCAGCTCCCTAATCTTGGTAGGGACCACCTGAGTGTATTGGTGGAAACAAGTCAAACTATATTTCACCTCATGCTAACCCCACTACTATCCTATCACATCCATTGTCCTATAGACCTACCTTTTCCTACTGATAAATATACCTAGGTTACCTATCAAATGCCACTTTATCAGTTATATGACGATTCAGAAAATCCTATGTGATATGTCCCTGACCATAAAAAGAGTAGAACATCATTTCCATAGGATGACTAGACCCATATTGATATCCCTAAACCACATACTCTCAGTCCTGAGATTACCTCCTAAAACATCTCACATGTCTGGATCACTGCGCTGGCTGTTTCCTACCTACTGCTGAAGTCTCAGTCCCTATGTGTCAACTACTGGAGCCCACTATTAGTGTTTGGTCATCCTGAATGATCTCTATCACCAAGGCACTCTCTAATAGAAAATCATAAGTAGTAATTCATAGAGGTATCACACTGAACCAAATTTCTCTACACATACCTCTCTAAAATTTCTTCACCATAATGAATGGATAAAAAACCATATGAATCACGTATCATGAAAGTTTGGTAAACCTTAATGAATACTCAACCATGGTCATGCTTCCCTACTATAATAGTAAAATCTATTGTATTTGTACTCATCAATTCATATCAAGATATTACTCTTCCTAGAAGAGTTTCTCAAACTACTTACATGAAAGAGTTTCCTCATCATACAACAAAACCACCAGGCTACCCCAATGCCCTTCCAATCCATAAAGAAGGACCACTTCTAGGACCACCATATGGTTTTCAGGTGTCTTGAAAAGATAAAATACTCATGTAGCTTCCTCGGTCCAATCCTTATATACCTATAGTTCTTGATCAACCATGAACCCAAGGGATCATTGATGGTGAAACTCATGAAGAATGCTCAACCTATACACCTTATCCTATGGTATTGTAGGTTTTTTATGATTCTAAACGAGTGTTGGTATGATTGAAAAAACAACCAGAGGAACTGCCTCATGAACAAGTCCCTGTATCAATGCCTCATCACTCCAGGGATTGTCCTCACAATCCTACCACTGAATCATAGTAGTAAATCATCATGGAAGAACCCTAAAATAAACATGATATAATATGATCAATGAGTATATCTAGGGAGCTGACTCAAGAAGGAAATTAAAGAATAATTCATTCATATATGATCCGTGTTCAAATTTTTCTCTCTCTAATTCATTTTATAAATATACTAAGTTGAAGGGTATGTGATCAAAGGTTCAGTGTATTGATATTTCAGCCACCATACTAACACTAGAGTCTTTAATCTGAATGATAAACTTGAAAAACTTAACAATGTTTCCATAAAACCAAAAACCAAACTCACAGATATACAGAACTACAAAACATAGTACTAATATGAATCACTACTTTGGTACAACTATATTACAACCCAACCCATCAGGACCCACCCATCCTTTGATAGGAGGAGTGTAATTACCCCAATCCCACCACCAATAATATAGGGACTGGATACTAGTGCTCTGTAGGAATCAAAAACAAAAGGTGGGCTTTATACTGTGGTACTTAAATTCCCACACACATCACCACAACCATACCATACAAAAATATAAAATACAACTGAAAAAATTCATACATGGATATAAATCTCACAATCAGAGTATGATGAATAATACTAGAAATCATAATGGGCCAAATATAAGCCCACCAAAACCAGAAAGAAGTCAAACCTACTAGAAGGAAGGGGAAAAAAATAACATGTGAACTGTTGAATGAAAAATGAATTTTCTATCCCAAATCTAAGTTCTATAGACTCCTAGTCTATAGAGAACCCCATCGAATGGATAGTCATTTTCATAAGACACAACATATGTAGGAAAATAATATACATGGGTGATTATAAAAATACTTATTAGTACACCCTAAAATCACTGACCATAAAGCATCAAGAGTAGTAATGTCATAAAAAATATGTCAACTAGAAAATGAAACATACAATAAATAATATTGATAGAATTATAGTATACACTAAGTCTCAATTTAAGATCAAAACCCCATTGACAACTTAAGATTCTACCTGGGAGTTTTTAACCACACTCACTCAGGAGAACTAAATCCATGAATCTAATAGTGATGATGTAATCCATATGAGATTTCATGCTCATCAGGTCTCACCATAAGGAAGTACATGCTGGAATTCTGATGAGATTGGTACATAGATGGGGATCAAACCTAGGTCCATGGGGTATACCTACAATCCAATCTATATTATCTTGCAAAAGAAGGTGATCAAAACCCATGTATAGTTGGTCATTCCAATTCCAAGAATCCCACATAGGGAGAAATATAATATAGGATCCTATCCCAACCTCTAGGATTTATTCCTATAACTCAATCATAAACTAATATCTTAGAGATGATCACAATCTTATGCTCAGGATTTAATGCCATACCATACCCTAATAGGGATGGATTGAGGGAACACACCCTTAAGGAAACTAGCCCACAATGAGGGAAATAAGGTATACAATTAATCTTTTAATAAGCACATGCCATGTAGTTAGGGTATACAACTTATATTTCTAGTCCCATACCTATATGTGTATCTGCCTATGAACCTTTTCCCATGTTCATGTACATCCGATCATGCCCATGTACTAAGAACATACCATGTATATGGATGTATCCTAGTACCAGGATATTCCTGTGTACTCTAGCTATGTGTATGGACCTAGACATTTCCGTTTCCATGTATCACCTAGTTTACACAATGGGCCACTAAGTAGAGGTCACACGGTCTGTGAAATGTGTTACACGACATGTGATACTTTTCTTCTCTATAGAATCCCTATCATTGTAGCTTGGTCCACGCACGACATGTATCATAGGATTAAATTATATGCAGTGTGGTATTTTTCATAAATAATGTATTTACTTCATACATCACTGTTCACTACTCTTCCATTTTATCAATCCATGAATCATGCTGGTAAATGTGAATAGGGTCTGGATAAGCCTTGTTTTCGCTGCTCATTGGAACCCAGTCATATGATTTGATCGGGAAACATCCCCATTGACCATGACTTCATCTTACACTGAACCAGGGAATGAGGGAAGTTATATCCGGTCCCTGTCTACTGTCAACACCATCAAAACATGATTCCACTATTACCAATAACTCGGATCTACAGTATTAATCCATTGTGGAAAGAAATGGTTGCACAAATATTGATTAATGGGTACTTGTCTAATAAATATCCAAAATAAATTTCAATGATGAATGAATGAATAACAGTGGAAGAAATAAAAGAAAAGTAGACATGATAAATTAACCTAGGATAGAGATCATGTTGTCCCTGATTATTTTATTAGAACAATGAATGAATAGATATAAATTAAATAGAAAGAGAAACTCCTAAATTCCCAAAAAATAATCCCATTACCACAATACAATCTATGTACAAATCAATATATTAGTTGATTGATTCAAATTCATTTTACGATAGTAAAATGGGTATAATTCAAAATTAAACATCCTCCTACCTTGAGTTCATATTAGTCACTAATGAATAACCATCCTGCACCATAGTCATTGGCCAGATCCATGAACTCCAATGTCATTGGCGAACCTTGTGCTAACGGTTTTATCCTATGATCTGACGTCATTCACCAAAACCTATCCAAGATCTCCTATATCAGTCTCCAGGACTATGTGGTTAACCATTGGGATTCAACCAAAACAAGGTATTTATAGAGTAGACTTCAGGTTGTTACATCACAATAATTAAATAAATTGATTTTATTATTTTCTCCTATGATGAATTTTTAATAAATTCCTGACACCAAGAAATATTATGTCATTCTTAGGATAATGATTGAATTCTACACTAAATGAAATTATTAGATTTACAATCTGAGAATAATTTTAGGAGTTATTACACATTTTTAGAAAAAATACAAACATGTGATATTAATATATTTAATATTTTTAAAATATCAACTCCTCGCTCACCGGGACTCAGAATACCAAACAATATCAATGCCTGGAACTGAGAATATTACTATAAATGTTTCAAATATTTACATGGAAGATACCAAAACATTACATATAGGTTAATTTTACTCATGTGTTTATCATTGGTGTGAATGATATTCAATTACCAGATCATATTTCATCAAGATACAACAAAGAACATTCAAAGAAGAATAACTATAAATGAAAAATTAACCATTTATTATTGGTAATGATAAAAATGAATTATTAACCAATATCATTTTTAATTCTTAGAAACATTCATCACACTTATATTTCTAGATGAATTTGACACCTTTTTGAGTTAAATTTGATAGTGGGATAGATAACCAATAAATTCTTTCAAAAAAATATCAATAATATCCTTAAAATTCAAGAAAACATAATCCTCAATGATATTTGAAGGTATTGGCCACTCTTACACCACTTTAGTTTTATTAGGGTAAATATTTATTCCATATTTATAAATAATATATCAAATAAAAGAAATATTTTGTAATCAAAACACATATTTAATGAATTTTCATTAAAATTAGTTTCTTTAAATTTAGTAGAACAATACTTATATGTTTCTCATATTCCTCAATATTTTTAAAATAAACCAGAATGCCATTAATGAAGACCACAAAATTTATCCAAATACTCATGGGACACGCTATTTATATGATCCATAAATACAGTGAGTGCATTTTTCAACTCTAATAGAATTAAAAAATCCAATTGGATATACATAGTATAATTTTGTATCATAAAAATGTCTTCCTACTTCACTTTAAATGGATAATATTTATACTTAGGACCAATCTTAAAAAAAATTTGTGCTCCCAAAAGCTGATAAAAAATTTCATCAATATAAGGAAATATATACTTTTTATTAATAGTGATGTTATTGAATACATTGTAATAAATTTAATTCCTCATATAATAATCCTTATTTTAAAAAATGGACCATCCCAAGGTGAAGTGATAGGGTAAACAAAACCCTTATTATGAAACTCTTCTAATTTCATTTTCATTTCTAAAATTTATGTTGAATCCATTCAATAAAGGTTTTTTGAAATTATATTAGCATCAGATAATAAATCAATAGTAAATTAATCCTATTTATCAATAATAACTCTAGAAAAATCATTTGAAAATACATCTCAATATTAATTTACCACTGGTACATAACTAATTTGAAAAATTCCTTTATTTTCAAAAATTCATACACGTTATCTTTCAATCCTATATTTAATTAGTTTATTAAATTTTTATTATGAGATCATATATATGAACTCATTAAAATGTAAAAATGAAAACTCAATTTAAAAATTGAATATATATTCCTTAACTCTAAAACCTATCATAGTATGACAAACTAAAACCTAGTCCATACCCATGATATTATAAAACTCAACTATAGGCATGAAAATAATATTTTAAAGAAAAATAATTCCACTGATAATCATAGAAATATTACTATATATATATATATATTTAATAACACCACCAAGAGTTTTGATCAAAATTAAAATATTAATTTTTTCATTGTATATCACCAGTTTACATTCAAATTTCATAGAAATGAAATAATACATAGATCTTGAATCAAACAATACATTGTTATGATATGATTTTTCAAGTAATGTACCTTTCACAACTTCATTTGATAGTCCTGTATTTCCCAAGGTTGTCTTAAATGACTTTTCCACACCCTTATGCTGCTGATATTCATTATTTACATCCTTAATTATTATCTTCAAGCCCGTATTTTCATAAATTACTATTTCATTGCAATTATGAAACTTTACTATATGATTTTCATTTTTGATATATCCATTACCATTACATTTTCCTTTACAGTTAAAATCTTTATGTACCATTTAATTAAACTTAAAAAACTTACCAAATATCTTGATATACTCATCGGAATGATTTTTAACATACTTATCATAAGAAGGAAATTTATTCCTCTCATATTTAGATTTCTTTAATGGGAGCTTCCCCATTGTTTTCCATCTGGACCACTTCTTATACTTATTATTTTAAAAGTAAAAGAAACTCTATATTGAACTTCTAATCCCACTACACAACTATTTAATATATTTTAAATTCATAATAGGTGAAAGTTATTCATAAATATGGTTTAAATCCTGAGTAAAACCTATAAAATTTAACAGATTAGTCCAGAATAAAATTTGGGGTATACATGGAAAATCTTGTAAAATTGGATTCATATAAAGCAATAGAGTTATCCTTTTTTTGATTCATCTCTAAAAATTTATATTCCATAAAAATTAAAAAAAACCTTAGGAAAATACTTCTCATGGAAAATATATTTAAATACTAACAAATATATGGAATCAATCTCATATTTATCCTTGGAATTTTTAACTAATGGCCACCACTAATTAAGTTCACATAAAAAAATGAATATAATTAAGTTTTGATGTTAATAACAAAAAAAACATAAAATATATTTTCTATATAATTTATACATCCATCTAATACCATGGGGAATGGGATTATACTAAATGATAGAGGGTGTTTTTTCATGAAATTATCCACTACTGAAATATTTCTCTATAGAGTGTTTGATTGCTCTATTGCTTGAGCACAATTATTATTTGTGTGAATCAAAATAGTTAGCACAAATTAAAAATGATCTATTTAAAATAGAACTCTTATATGTTTCTAATTTAAAAGGATATAATCTTCTTGATTCCTTTCCACTTAATTCACCCCATTACCTCTTCGGAAATTCATTCTAAAAGAGTTATTTATTAGATAAAAAAACATGACAACTATAAATGTTTTCTCATAATTAAAAAAAAAATATATTAAAATCAATTAAATTCTATTTTATTAATAATATCATAACCATTAATGTTACCAAAACTGTTCTCTGATACAAACTAGAAAGACATGTGCCTTTAATAACCCATAAATATGAGTTTAATAACAATGATTTCACTTTTTTACATTGTTATGATAGTTTAGATTTAGAGTTTCATAAAATTATGATAACTTCATAGATATAAAATCCTTATATAATAATGTGGAAACTTTTACTAAATATTTTTTTTATCCACACAATAGGATTCATAAATTTAAACTCTAATTCTATTCCAAACATGTTTTATTTTTTTATGATGAATCCCTATAGATGAAATATAGACCTTGATATAGTTCCTAACAATACATAATATTTGTGAGAAAGAAGTGTGAAAACTTGGGATGAGAACAAGAAGCTCAGTAAGGGATATAAAAAGGAAAGGAACCCATGAGTTCATTTGGAATGCTATGAAAACCATAATAAATTATACACTTTTTCATTTGAAATGTTTAGTTAAATATTCACTTACTTACTCATGAAATAAAATTTATTGCCTATTGTACATAAAACATTTCATAAAAAAATGAAGTTAAAATCATAATCCTGAGTGTTTCATAGAAAACATGAGAACTCATGGAATATTTGTTCTTGAAAAACATACTTTCACCCTTACAAAGTTCCATTAACTTTCTTAAAACAAAATCTTGTTTTATTAAATCGTGAAGTAAAATTATTTCCATAGAAAATCATATAAAATAATAGAAAATATAAACATGTTCCATGGGAAATCATCATTATATATCATTCAAGAAAAACCTTATTAGTATCCTTAGAAATGGATTAATATACTTAGCTAATTCCTATATAATTCTCCATAGCACTAAATAATTACCCAATGAATTATAGAGCTATATCAGGATCACCCATTATCAAAAACAATTTCCAAGGACCTTATCATACATAAATCACAAAAAATCATTCATTTTCATCATAAAATCTCATAAAATATTTTTTTAATAAATAAATAAATTTATATAATTTTTTCAACTTTATGTAAAAAATAAGGATAAAAAACATTTTTCCATTAAAAGGATGGTAAAATAAAAAATTCCAAGAATAATGGGGAATGTTATATTCACTTACAAAAATGAAAACATACAGATGATTCATTTTAATGAATAATGATCATGATGGGAAGAAATTATTCTCAGGTTGTATACATTAAAAAACATTTTTTTTCACTTCAGTAAAACGTGTCAAAAGTTACCCATACGGAAAATGTTAAAATCATTACATTTTAAAAAATTGTAAATAAAGATTAAAATAGTTTAAAAAAAATCCTTTAACAGTATTTTTTGTATATTAATAAAATTATTTTATCATTTTAATAAACATGTATATGGAGAAAAAAATTTCGGAAAGAATATTTTGAACAAGGTTTTAATGTAAATATCATACCTTGAGACCAACACGCCACATACATTATTTGACTAAAATATAATAAATTTATATTAAATATTTACTTTCATAAGAACCATTATAGGTTTATTTTATTTTTCATTATCCCTTTTATTACATTTATTACCATGTCTTATATAGTTAATAAGTCAATTAAGTTCATGTCAGACGTTTTGAGGACATTTGGTTAATAATTCGAGAACGAATTAGGTAGGTTAAACATGGTCAAATAGGTCATTATTAAAATATATAAATAATATTAATAATTAAATAATTATCTTTTTTTATATATATAATACAATTTTATAAGTATCTATAAAATATGGGAATGAAAGAAGAATTACATTACTTCATGAAAGTTGTACTCCTCACACACACATGAACGGCGTTATAATTTTCAAAAAGATGGAAGGGTAAGAAGGTATGTAATATATAATATCTATATTATCACCATTATGTCATTAATATCATATATGATAATTAAACACATCATAATAATTGGCCATGTGAGGCTGTGATGAAAAATGAAACACATCTCTGCATGGAGGTGGTAGTCCACACGAGCGATGTTTTCATTTCCCATAGGATGAAAATTGAGATAAAAAGGGTTGTTAAATTAAAATAATAACATCTTAGTAAATTTTAGATACTAATTTTATTGTATAAAGATGTTTATATAACATTTAATAGATATGGAAGAAGAAATAAACATGAAAACATTCAGTTAAGAGTTATACCTCTTTTTCAGAAAACATCATTTAGTTTACTACTTAAGCCTTGCAGGTTTTTATTTTGGTGTAACTAGTACCTATAGGAATTGGGGAGGGATTTTGAAATGGTATTTTGGTGGGACTTGGTTGATACAAATAGCTCAAATCATGTAAATAAGAGAGGAGTGTGGGTGTCCTTTTTAAAAGTGAGGGGAGTGACACTCTTATAATTTTTTAATATTTTAAAAATAATATACATTATTATTCATGGAAAATTGGAAGTTAATATTCCCCATTTAGAATATAATGTGATAAGGGTTTAAATATTACCATATATTAACATTTAATATGATATGTTTTGACCTTATCACTTTGTTTTATCCTTAATTATCATTTTTATACTTTACCGCGATGACAACTTATTTCTATAGTTACTATTCATTATAACCAAAAATTAAATTGATCACATTAATAAATATTAACAAAAAAATCCACATATTAAATACATTTTACAATATTTAATTTCATGAATTATAAGTAATTACTTTAAATATAATTTCACAAAATGCAACGAAAAAATAGCTTTTTAGACAAATTTGTTTTTAAGAAAAAATGTGAATTTGTACCAAAATAATGTATAATAATTATTCCTATGAAATTAATTGGTTTATTTTTTTCTGTAAAATTAGAAATATTTTACCTTAAAACTAATATAAAATATAACGGGACTTTTCAATAATTTAAATTAAATGTAACTTCTTATAAAAATTTGTATTTTTCACTATTCACTTAAAATTCTTTCTTTTCTAAAAAATGTAAACAATTCACCATAAGATTTACTTATTGTTATTTTATGAAAAATTAATCCTATTTTATCAAATAATATTTTTAAAAATTTATAAATAAATCTTTTAAATAAAATAATATAATACATGGAAAAAACTTTGGTTATAAATAAAACTATTTTTTTCATCATTTTAAAAAATCATAAGAAATTATATAATGAATGTTAATATATAAAATATAATCATAAAGATTAGTAATAATTTTTTTATTAATTATTAAATTTATCTTGGTTTTCAAATTTACAGAACCACAACATTACATAGTGTGATGTTAGTATTTCATTTCTAATAATAAGTATTCCATTCATATAAAATTTTAGAAATAGTAAAACACTACCAATAATAAAATTTCATAAACAATAATAATATGTTTTTTCAATGAATCCAAGCTCTTTAATCTCAACATCAATCTCTATATTCTAACTATAATATGCTTGCTTCAATAAATAAATGGACTATTTCAACTTGAACACCATAACAAAATCATTTAACACTCCAAAAACTTTTTTTGTATCATATACATCCCCTTGAATAAATTAATTTTAAAGAAGGTGTTTTTTATATACATTTGATATATTTCAAAATAAAATGAGTTTTTATATAAAATAATATCCTAATGAATTTATCATCAATGCAACTGGAATGGTTTCTTTATAGTGAATACCATGATTTTTATTATAAACATTAACAACCAATAATTATTTATAGGTAGATAAACCAACATGAACCTTATGGATCTCAACAGATTTAGTGATTCCACCAATATCAGTTCTTGGTTATCATAAAACTAGTCTATTTTAGATTCCATGGATTTTAACCATTTCTCAGTATCAGAAGTACCAATGGACTCTTGGTAAGTAGTAGGTTGATTTATATTGAATATTAATCCATCATAATATTCCATAAAAAAACATATCTATTAAGATATTAATGAATCAAACCAAAATTTAAATATTCATATGTAATTTGAGGTGGTTGTACATCCACAAATATTTTTGGAACTATCTCAACCTCTATCCTAAAAAGAACTTATATTATTAGTAATGAACTTTTCCACATCCCATTTTCCTCCCACTAAATCCTTGACTCATGTGATCCTTCTCAATAAAATAACTACACAGAGAAACAAACACTTTTTGATTAATTGGACTATAAGAGTAATATACCAAAGTTTCATTGGTATAACCAATAAATAACAACTCTTTGAATATTGAGTTTAGTTTATTGGCATAAAAATTTCATATATATTCTTTACAACCATAAATCAACATAAAATGAATATTTGGGTGTTTCTCATCATATATTTTATATAGTGTGTATAATAATTCTCTTTATGGAATGAAGTTTAGGTAAAATATTTCAATCTCCAAAGAATAACTCAAAAATGAAATAAGAAGGTCACAACAACTCTTCATTGATTAAATTAGATGCAACCGAGTATTATTCCTTCTCTTAGACACACCATTACACTATAGTATATGAGGAGTGGGTTGTGGAATAATTCTATACTCTCTTATATTATTAGTGAATTCCCAGATCAAGTATCCACTATGATGATATGATAAAAAATATTAATAGTTTTACCCAGTTGATTATGTAATTTGTTCTGAAAATATTTAAACTTTTCAAAAGTTTCATACTTGTTCTTCATCATAAAGACATAACCATACTAAAAAAAGTCATTAGTAAAGGGAAATAAGTACCTAAAACCACCACTTTTTTGTGTTCTCATTGGTCCATATACATCACTATATTTCAAATCCAGTTTACCACTAGCCATTTCACCTTTTTACACTAAATGTATATTCATTCATCATTCATAATAAACAATATTCACATGATTTAAATTACTTTTAATAAAATGAATCCAACAATCCATTTATATGAAGTATTTAGATGCTTTTCGTATTTATATAACCAAGGAGATAATTTCAAAAGTAGGTGGGATTAGAATGAACCTTGATATATTTTTTCGGAATATTATATATAGAATTATCCAAATCCAGAATTCATAAATTGTTTACCATATTCCCAATTTCGTAAAACAATCATTCTTTGATATAGAAAAACTCTTAATCTTAACTAATAATGAAAAAAAAATCTCTTCCAAACATGATACTTAAATGAAATTTCAGTTAATTTTGGGGAAAAATAATAGTTCTACAATTCTAGAACCAACCAACTACGTAGAACTAGATCCTAAGTACTAAATTACAATAGAATAACTCTTTATCCATTGTAAAAAAAAAATATCTACATCATCTATTTTTTATTCCTTTCGATCTTTGAGTATGTGTTTATCAACGCAAATGTGTAATGTAAACTCACTATCCAATACACATGAGTCATAGTTAGTAAAATTGACCTTTGTAACATTAATAATAATATTCTGAGAATGATTCTTTTTTAGAACATTTCTCAACCGTAGATACCAATCTAGGCTTTATTTTTTTAGTTAGACCAATAAGTGATTTAAAAGTTATTATCATGATGAAAGTAAAAGTTTAGGAAAAGAAAAAACATATGGGTGAGTATCATGTTTTATATCTTTCATCAAGTACATTTAATGTTGTTAATCTCCCTAAAAATTATGACCCTATAAAACACATCCATTTAGTGATCTAAGACTCATATTTCATCAGGACTTACAGTTTTTTGGTCATGTAAATAATCCATGACTATATTTGGAAGACAATAATTAACAGTCATATCTTATATGATTTTTGGATAGTTAAGTGGATTACTCCTTATCTAAATCAATCATATGGATTCAATCAATTATATTTCTCGAAAATACAAATTTTTATTATCTTTCAACTATGTTTAATTCCAATCTAAGGATAAGAACAAGGAACCCAATAGTGAGGGTCACCTCATTAATTGATTTAGTTGTAGAAGATAATTCATTGAAGACTAACAGTTATAGTGTCCCATACTGAATGATGAAGGTCCTGAAAATTTTACTTTTTAAACAATTTTATACATAGTATTTGAGGGGTTTTTTTTAAATTATCTTCAATATAATATACATCACATGTATATTAAATTCATAACATTTAGTAATATATAATCTTTATCTTCTCATGTTTTATTCCTTTATGTGTGCATGATTGTAATGATTTATTTTTAATATCCCTATTCTATCCAAAATATTAAAATGTTTATACCATATTATTGTGTAAATCCTTATACAACCCATAGTTTGTGTTACTCACCCAAATATAAAATCCAAATATATTCAAACATATCCAAATGCATCCTATGCATAAGGGACATAAAATATTTATGTAAAGTTTGAAAATATATGTGTTTAAAAATTTCAAAACCCATGTAATGTTAAGATAAATTATATTCATGTCATATTAATATTAATTAATTATATTTTATATATTTATATCCATTATTTTAATCTTAGGTAATTTTTCTATAGAAATAAAAAAGCTTTGTTTCTGACCAAATTATGGTTTAAGGCATTATATATTTTTATTTAAAAGATTTATTTAAAAATTATATAATTTGGATTTAAAATAATGAGATTAATTTTTTATGTAAACATATTAAAATTATCTAAGGGTTAAATTTTAGTATTTTATGAAATGATAAATTTTTCAATGAATAGTGATAAATATTGATTTTTATTGAAAAATTTATTTTAATTTCAAGTATTTACAAAGTAAAATTATATTTTTTTCTATGTTTTAAAAATTAATTCATCCAAATGTCTAGACATAATCCAATTATGGTATTTTGAATTAATTTTATAAGTGAATATAGTATAAAATATTTTTATAATTAAAAGGCATTTTTACTAGAAAACTATTTTTCATTGTGTTTTGCGGGATTAATTTTAAATTAAATTCGGCCATTTATGTGAATTGAAACTTGAAAAATTTATTCCATATTTAGAATTAGGAGGATTAAATATATCAAATAATCTCATTTTATTTTTTCTCATTATGAATCCTAATTTTAGTAAATATTTTTCACCTTGATAATTGTAATTCGAGTAATTACGAATAAACATAATATGAGAAGGCTTAAAATTTTCATGAAACTTGTATTTATTTTATTTTATAAGTGTTTTTAAACCTTGAATATCAATTATTATAAATTTTTTCAATTTCTATTCACATTCCTCTAATTATAACATTCATATAATTATATATATATAAAGTCAAAAATACCACTCTCAAGCTGTTAACTCATATAATATTTTATGTTAGAAATAAAAACATCATATATTAAGTTATAAATGTTTAGTTTAAATATAAATTATTTTTTATCATGATAATTTATTTATATTTTTTAGTGATGAAATTATTATTTTAAATACTTATGCAATGCCAACACAATATTTATTCAATTAATAGAAAAATAAAATAAATGGTTTTAAAAATATTTAAAGTAATATAATTTTAATAAATTATTGTGTTAAAATTATTTATATATAAATATAACATGGTAGGAATGTTTTAAAAAATTATATTATAACTCCTTTTTCGTTATGTTGTTCTGAACATCATATTAAATAATTTTTTTCAAAAAATGAATTAAAATATATTTTAAAACAAATAATGTTTTATTTGACGATTTAAAATTACTAAAAATACTATTTTCATCTGATTGAAGTAGATATAGTTTTTTATAACATTTTTGGTCAGAATATGGGTCACTTCTCCTTTTATAGTAACCTTGTTGACTCATTTAGTGTAAAATATTTGATAACATGGTAAGTGTCAAAAGTGTTAACGAGGGGTTAAAATAAAAAGACAAGTGTAAAATAAGCCTAAACACCTAAATATTTTATTTTATAATATTAATTAGACTAATAATATTATAATATTTTAATTGTATAATTTTTCTCCATTTTCCATTATAATAAATTTATATTTATTTAATACTTTAAGAATTACCAAGGTCCCCTTTCCTCACATATAAAAGGGAACATCCTATCATCCTTTATCCACACTTAATAAGCCTTTTTGTTCAGCCGATACTAGCCAAAATCTCTTACTTAAATACCTAACTACATATTAGAGTACCTGGTTTTATCAAAAAATCCTTGGAATACTTTAGGTATAAACCTATAGAAGATATCTAAAGAAGAGGTATAGTTCTTAATCAATCTTTTTCGATTTATTTATTCTTCTATCTACTTCAAATATTCTCCAACCATTCTGAAATAATAATATCATTAAATTACATATATTTATATCTTATTATGTTAATGAAATTATCTATATCCTTATCTTCTTCCCTCAAATGGGAAACAAAATAATCATTCATACTGTTCTGTGGACTACAACATCCATGAAGCAATCATTTTCATTTTATATCACCTCCCCTCAAGGATAGTTATAATGATGGGTTTAATGAATATGTATTATATTAATGAGATAATTATTATTTTATAAAATTTTATACATAGTATAATTGTAACATACCAATAATTTAAAAGGAATGACTATGTTCGATAATGTACAAGATATGTAACACCAAGCATAAATGAGCAACGAAATATTATTATTTAAACGTGTCCATTATAAAATAGCCATTAATAGGAGAGAATAAATCATATTAATGAAATTATGAAAAATATAATGGTCATAATCATTGAATATTTATTAATTAAATCTAGGTGAATAAGAACCCAAATTTTTAGTAATGTTATCTTATTCTCCAAAAATACACTTTCTTCAAAAATGTGGCTTCATGCTTTTTATGAGCGTATATTACAATTAATTTCTATAAGTTTTAGAATTTTTATTTTAAAAATTAATTTTATTTTTAAATTTATCATGTCAAAATTATCTTAGGATGATATTTTGAAAATTTTCTAAAAATATTGATTTTTCAATGAATAGTGAAAAATACTGATTTTTGTTGAAAAAAATATTTTATTTTAATGTATTTACAAGGTAAAATTTTGTTTTGTATTAGATTTAAATTTTAATTATTTAATTTTCTCTTAAAATAATCAAATTTTTGTTTTTAAATTTATTGATACTTGAATTTAGTATAAAAACATTTTATATTTCAAAAGGGATTTTTTCCAAAAAAATTGTTTTTCATTACCTTTTTTAACTTTAATTTTAAATAAAATTATCAAAAATTATATTTTGAATTTTTAAAATATGGATTATAAATTTGGAATCATTGGTTATAAATTTAGTAAATAAGACCCTTTTTATTTTTTTGACAATATGAATAGTCACGTTAGTAATTTTTATTACCATGGTAAATGGTAAATCTGTTAATTTAGGTAAAAAATAAAATGATAATAACTATTAAATGACCAAAACTCTTAAAAAAATTTATATTATGAGTTTATATCAAACAGAATCATTAAAAGGTCTAATTTGTGACTTTTTTGGTCAACATGGATTAGATTATGTCCTTATAGTATTTTATTTAATTAAACGTCAAGCATATCACACTCTTGTTTTAAATAAGTGTGATATTTTCAATATGGTTTTATTGAGAAAAAATATTAAAATATAAATATTATTTTGATGTAAAAAATATTTATATTTTTTATGATAATTTATTTTAATTTTTTAGTGAATACATAATTACCTTAAAGGCTTTTACAATACATATGTAGTAAAAATTTAATTAAATAAAAATAAAATGAATTATTTTAAAAATATTACAATAAATATAATTTGAGATAAATAATATGATACTTTATTTTTTGATTAACAAAAAATTTTATAGACTTTTTTTAAAAAATTAGATGTTATCTTTATTTTGTTAAATTTAATGTAATGAATAGTTTTAAAAACTCACATTTTGAATATTTTATAGTAAATAATATTTTATTAAATGATATAAAATTGATAAAAATATTAAATAAAGATAATTTATTAGGATAATGTTTATAATATCAACCATGGTCTATTTATTTGTATTTTTATATTTTATAGTAAATATATTTACCCTCAAATAGTAAAAATCAATGTCATCATAGAAAGAGTTGAAGAGGTAAATAAATGTTAAAACAATATGATAAGTGTATAAATATCATCAAAACATTTATAATTTTTTTAAGAGATTATTTAGACCCATAATAATATTTTATTCTAAATAATTAACTTTTAATCCATTTTTAATTGAAAAATAATTTATATTAATATTTTATTTTATGAATTTCCCAGAGTGCACCCCACACCTCTTTTAAAAGGTCACAAAATATTGTAACTTTTTAACACTTCAAACCCCATTTTTATTTTCTAAAAATAACTTTCTAAATAAATTTATATATTCCCCATTCCAATTATCTATGTATTTGTTTAGGAATAATAGCAATCTTAATGGTATTAAGATGTTAAGTAAATGTGGTTTTCTAAAGAAGAGATATTGTTTTTATTTTCATGGTTTAGTTTTGTTTCTTATTCCACATTCATGAAACATTATGAAACAATTATAAAATAACAAATAATGTTTCATTAATATATTTATATGTTAATATGTTTGTGTAATAACCTATATGCATCTCCTCTTAAATCAAATGGGAAAATAATGCATTGTTCGTGTGTACGACATACTACAGCCTTGGAAACTAATGTAATTCATTTTCCATTACTGTATCTAAATAATAGTTATAATTTTAGAATTAATGTTTATATATGATATTAATTAAATTTATTTCATTATGAAAATATTTTATACCATTTATCTTCTTACCTTTATATGAACATGAAACTAATAATATCGTTCATGCGTATGTGCGGACCACCACCTCCACGAATCGATGTGATTTATTTCATCAACACATCTCATGGATGATATATATAATCATGTTTAAAAAAATAATATTAAATATATGATATTAAAAACATTTTTTAAAGATAAAATAATACTTTTCTTCTTAACATAATGATCCTTGAAAAATGGAAACATTACCCATGTGTATGTAAAACCTACCATATCCATGATTGTAACATTATTCATTATTCATAATAATAATTAACGGTTAGATTTAAAAGTATAATTGAGAGATAAACATGATTATTATTCCATGAATATTATTTTGGATAATATGTAATAGTGGAAATATTATCCATAGTCAAATTAACAAATCAATTTGGTACTTATGAACCGAATATCATCAAAATATATTAGGTGAACTTAATTTAATCAATTAATTGTATATAATATAGAAAAAAGTAATATAAAAGGAATAATGAAATTAGAAAAGTTTCTTAAATAATTAAATAATTATCCTATGTTTATTATTAATGAAGATAAATAATATATGTGATGACTCATACTCAAGGTAAGAAGCATTCTTTTAGTTTTTTGAATGTTTTCCTTAAAACTAAATTTTTTTCCATAGCCATTTTATTATTTTTTAAATTTTTGAAGAAGGTTGTTACTATTCACTTATGAATTATTAAATTTATTTTACCCATGTTTTAATTTTTATAAAATGTTATTAATGGAATATTTTTTTGACATTTTTCAAATGAGGTACTTTGTTAATTTTCCAAAAAAAGTAAAAAAGAAATGTTTTTTTAAACTTATACGACATGAGAATATTTTCACACCATCATTACTAATATATTATGTAAATATTAATTTAAAATTTTACATGTTGGTTTTCAAATAAAATATTATCCTTTTTATGTTTGAAAATTTCTTTTTAAATAAGTTATTTTCCTCAAGGAATGTTTTTATGATGTGAGAAATCATGTTTAATATTTATGTTATGGTTCTTGGGAATTGTTTATGCTTATGGGTGGTTCATTTAAAAACCAAAAAATGAGTGGTTATGTTATACCCCTCCAAGTAATTATGTATGTTTATGTTGGAAGTTGATAGTAATGGTTATTACAAATGTAACTACAAAGGTTACTCCAAGTGTAACCGTGAGAGTTATATCAAGTATAACCATCAATGTTTTTTCATGGGTAGCAATGAAGGTTACTCCATAAGTAATTACAATAAAATTTTATTACCTAAGTTACCTATATAATTTATTTATGATTTTTATGTTATTATATAAATATCATGTTTTCACTTGGTGTTTTATTAATATCAGGATAAAAAGAATGTAAATGTTAATTCTTAAGGGTGAAAAGAACAAATTTGTTAAGAAGGTTTCATCAGTTTATCATATATTAAAATAAACATATATTTATTTTTTATTTTCATTTAATATTTATTAGAATATTATTGTGGAAATTTCTGGGAAGAAAATTTTGTTTCTTGGGTATGAAAATATTTATTTTATGATTGAAGGTTATTTTGAAAAAGGGATTTTTGTAAGTATTTATGGGTTAATGGGTTGTTTCATTCTTTTTATATCCCTTACTGAATTTTTTGTTCCCATACCAATTTAAATTTTTTAAATATGTTTTAAGTATGGGTAAATGAAAATATAAAATGATGTTTAAATTCTTGATGACTTTTCATGAAAATGAATCATGTTTTATTTAAGGACTTTTGTTTTAAGGGAAAAATGGAGACTGTGAAGAAGTGTTAACTTTTAATGTATGTGTATATTATTTAAGATTTTGTAATAATTCTCTAAAACTATAAAAATATTAAATATTTGGGAAAAGTAATTTAATTATAGTTTAAAATCACTAAAATATGTAATGTTTGTGTCTAAGTCCTTATAGTTGGTGTTAGAGGAGGGCTTATGTGACATTGGAGAATTGGATGGTTTCTTAAGAGTTATGGATATCATCATGAGTTTATAATTTTAAGTTTGATCATATGTTAAATATCTTATAATCCCCCTTTTCGGATTTATCTTATAAAATTTTAAGGTGACAAATGAATTTTTTGGATACATTTTCTTTTGAGGTAATTATGAGTTTTTACATTTTGGGATGTAAAATTAAAGGTACGAGATTACCTTTGTAATTAAAAAATTTCATCAATTTTTAATATATTATGTTTATTTTTAGAAAATTATCACAATTTTAGAAATTTTATAAAAATTATATTAATATAGTTTTATAAAAAGTATAAATCACAAGATAGGTGGAAAACATTCAAGTTCCGCATGGCCACAATGTTTGAACACACAACCGAAGGGAGACAAAGGTGCATAGTATACCACTAGATTATGATATGTCTTGGTTAGAATGATATTTTTTTAATTATTTATATGATCTTATATATAAAGGATAATTCAATTTGGGGGAATATATGATTTATTCTAGAGATAACCATGAGATTGGAAATTGATTGTGTAGTTAAGTGACTAATGTTATTTTAGAAGAATATCACTTTAATTTTGAGAATTATTATAGGATTTAGTTATAAAGAATATTATTATATTTTATTTGAGTAATAATGGTTTAAATGTGTTTTGGAGTCATATATAATTTTTATATGGATTTATGTTGATTTAGGTTATTTATATAAATGGTTAGCATATCTTGAAGATTATATGTTTAGGGCGTCTAAATTTTGATAGGATACTTTAAGAGTCATTGATGTTATTCAGAGATAAAGGCTAAATTTAACTCTGAATATTATGTGATCGAATCCTTTATATCTTTGGGTTTAAATCATAGTCAATATTATTTTTCATTAATTTTAATAAAAATTATTTTTTGAGTGATCTTAGTTGACTTTTGGGCTTACTATTGGATATTGGAGATTAAAATTAGTTTTTATTCATTTGAAGGTTTATTCACTTTGGGAATTATTTTATCCTGTGCTTAACATTTTGGTATTGGTTAATTAATTTATATAAGAGTAATATATTTTTATCACTTTGTTTTTTTGATCGGTATAAGTTGATTCCAATGCTTCAAGCATGAAAAATTCATCTTGAAAAATCATCGTTTGGAGAAAAAGATGAGATTGTGGTGGAAATTGATTAATGGATAAAAGAATACTTTTAAAATAATTATACTTCATTATGTTCATAGTATATATATTAATTTATTTCCTTAAATTATAAAAATGATTTCGAGATAAAAATTTTATCCATTTTATTTTCGTAATGAGGAATTAATGGCCTTTTAACCCATTAATGAATTATGATTATGTAATTGTAAAATTTATCTCCCCCATATTTTCTATCACTATCTATCAATAATTTGGAGTTATTTTTATCATCCATATCCATTTTTCCACTTCCCACAAAATTTATACAACATTGAAACCAAGTATCTTTTATTCAAGATGAGTTTCATAATTTCTTTTTTCCCTTTTCAATTTGTTTTTTTGTTAATCCTTTTTATGATGTGTGATTTCAACGTATTTTGAATAGTAAAACCATGGTTACCAAGACTAATTTTAAATTGTGAGGATGAAATCTATTTAGGGGTGTAGTGTATATAACATCCCAATATTTTAAAATGAAAGTGTATGTTCGATAACATTCAAGATATGAAACATTGAACTTAAACAAACATCTAAATATTATTATTTAAATATAATCATTTTAACATAGTTTTTAGTAGATGGGAGTGATAAATATTAAATTAATTATGAAATATATAATGGTCATAATCATTTATAATTAATTAATTAATTAATTGTAAATAAACACTCAAATGTTTAGTAAATTAATTTTATTCTTTAAAAATACATTTTCTTCAAACATGGGATTTATTTCTTTTTAATAGTGAATATTATAATTAATTTCTAAAAGTTATAGAAAATTTAATTGAGGAAGGAAGTTTCATTTTTAAATTCATAATTTTAAAATTATCTTGGGAATAATTTTTGATTTTCTTTGAAAATATTAACTTTTCAAGGAATAGTGAAGAATATTAATTTTTCATGAAAAATGTACTTTATTTTAAAGTATTTAATGGGTAAAATTATGTTTGGGATTATTTTTGAATTTACATTAATTAATATTAATTTAAATTAAACCTAGTATATTTTCTTAAATTGATTTTATACTTGAATCTGGTGTAAAAACATTTTATATTTACAATGATATTTTTTCAAACAAAATGTTATTCATTTTGTTTTGGGAATTTTATTTTAAATAAAATTTGGAGACTTCTATGTTTTAAATTATGAAATATGGATTATATATTTGGAATCAGTGGGTAAAAATTTATTAAATACACACCTTTTATTTTTGTGCAGTATGAAGAGTAACCTTAATAATTTTTAATACTATGATAAATGGTAAATCAGATAATTTAGGTTAAAAATAAAATGATAAGAACTATTAAATGAAAAAAAAAACATACTTATATATTATTTTATGAGTATATATAGACCATAAGAATCTAGGTGATGAATTTATTACATTTTTGGTTCACATGGATGTGTTTATATGCTTTATTGAATTTTATTTAATGAAATGTCAAACATATCACTTTGGTTTTAAATAAGTGTAATATTTCTAATATGGTGTTATCCAGATGATATGTTTGAATATATATATATATATATATATATATATATTATCTTGAAATTTAAAATATTTATATTTTTCATGGTAATTTGTTTAAAAATTTATTGAAAAAATAAGTACCTTAAAGGCTTCTACAACGCAAATGTAGTATTTTTTTAAATAATGAAAAAAATTTAAAATAAGTAATATGAAAAATATAAAAATAAATCAATTTTGAAATAAATAATATTATAAAAATATTTAGATAAACTTGAAATTTTATGGATGTAATTAATTAATTGTTTCTAATTTTAGATGTTTTATTGATATTATAAAATTCAAAATGATGAATAGTTCTAAAAATTGACTTTATGGATATTTTATAGTAAATTATATTTTATGAAATGAAATAAAATTACTAAAAATAATAAATTCATCCATGTTTTTTATAAGCTTTAAAATATCAACTACGATCAATTTAACGGTCTTTTTTCATTTTATAATAACTATATTGACTCCCGAAGAGTAAAAATCCATGTTGTCCGGGTAAGAGTTAATGGAGTTAAAACCGAAAGATATGGGTATAAATATAGTCAAACTTGTCAATTTTTTATTTTTATGACATTATTTATACCCATAATCATCTTATCTTAAAAAATGAACCAATTTTTATAAATTTTTAATTGAAAATTAATATATATTATTTTAATATTTTATGAAATTCCACGAGTGTCCCTCACCTCTCTCATAAAAGAGCAAATCTTCTTCTCCTCTATTAACACTTAAAACCCCATTTTTTTTAAAAATAATTACAACAATACCTTCATATAATCCATATAATTATTTTATAATTATTTTTAGGTATAATACAAATATAATAGGTATTACGGTGTTATGTAAAGAAGGTTTTACAAAGAAGAGCTATAGTTTTCATCTGCATGATTTAGTTTTGTTTCTTCTACAACATCCATACAACCTTCTTTAATGATGATAAAATAATAAATATAATAAATTTAATATAACTATATGTTATTATCATAGTGGAGTGACTTATATACACACCAACGTTTATAAAATGAGCAAAAATGTATTGTTCGTGTGTATGGAGGACGACCGCCTTGCGAACCGATGTAAATCATTTTCCATCATCATCTCTAAAGACTTGTTATAATGATGTAAGTAATATATATAGATAATATTATTGAAATTTATATCATTATTAAAATGAAATATATCATTTATCTTAATACCTTTCCCTGCATAGAAAAATTATAACATCATTTGTGCGTACGTGTGGACTACCACCTCAATGAAGCGATGTGTTTCATTTTTCATCACCACATCACATGGAAGATATATATAAGTATATTTAGGGAATTAATATGATATATATAATATAATGATAATTATTAAAATATAAAATAATACTTATCTTCATTCCATAATGATCATTGAAAATTTGAAGCATTACTCATGCGTATGTACCACCTATCATCTATGTGATTATTATATAGTTCAATTTTCATAATCATATTTAATGGTTGGATTTAATAGTATAATTGATTTATAAAAATGATAATTATTTCACTAATATTATTGTTGAGAATATGGAATGATGAACCTTTTGACCATAGTTAACCAAACTATGTCATTTGTTATTTATGAACTAAATATCATCAAAATATCAAAATTGAAATTAATTAATTATGTAATTGTATATAACATTGAAATAAGTTGAATAAAAAGAATAATTAAATTGAAATTTTTTATTAATAAATTAAATAATTATCCTAAATTTATTATCAAGGAAGATAAAGAAAATACGTGATGGGTCAGACTCAAGACAGGGGACCATATTTTTAAAATTATTTTTACTTGTTTTCCTTAAAACTCTCTATCTCTTCCATATCCATTTTATTATATTCTAATAATTATTTAAATTATGTTTTTTATAATATCCTATAAATTATTAAATTAATTTTTACCCATGTTTTACTTTCTTAAAAATGTTTTGAAACTAATATGTTTTTTATTTTCCAAATGAGGTACTTGGGGACTTTTCCGAAAAAAGGACGAATGTAATGTTTTTTAACTTATACTACAGGAGGGGATTTTATATCCATCATGAATAATAATTTATTTGAATATTACAGTAAAATTTTATATTTTTATTTCAAATAAATTCTTATCCTTTGTGTGTGCACAAGTTTCTATTTAAAAATGTCATTTTCCACATGGAATTTTTTTATAATGAAATAATTCATGTTTTATGATTAGGTTACAGTTTTTAGGAAATTTTTACAATGATGGGTGGTTACTTAATAAACCAATGAAATGTTTTTCCAATATATCCATCCAATTCATTTTTATATTTCTGTTGTAATTTTACATTGATGGTTATTCCAAATGTAACTGTGATAGTTACTCCAAGTAAAACCATTAGTATTATTTCAAGTATAATTGCGAGGGTTATTTCATGTATAGTTATGAGGGTTAATCTATAATTAATTATTATATAAAAATGATTACCCAAGATACAAATATTATTTATTTATTATTTATATGATTTTATAGAAATATCATGTTTTCACAAGGTATATTATTATGTTCATGTTCAAAAGAAAGTATATGTTAATTTTTAAGGGTGAAAATTATAACTTTGTGAAAATGTTTTCATGAGATTATAATGTTTTCAAATAAAAATATATGGGTTTTATTTTTTCCATTAATATTTCTTATTAAATGTTTTATAAAAAGGTTTGGGAAGAAAAAGTGATTTCTTTGTTAAGAAAATATTTATTTTGTACCCAAAATTTATTTTGAAAAAATAATTTTTTTAAGTATTTTTGGATTAATGGTTTATTTCATCCTATTTATGTCCCTTGATATGATTTGATTTATTAAACTAGGTTTTAAAATATTATCATTGGGTTTAAGGGTGGGTAAAGTAAAGGAATAAGTCAAATGTAATGTCTTAATGAATTACAAGGAAAAGAAATCATCTTTTATTTTAAATACTTTTGTTTTATGGGAAAATAGATATTGTGGAGTTGTTTCCACTTGTAATGTATGGGGGTATTATGTAAGAGTTTTTAATAATTATCTAAAAATATAAAGTAAAAATATATATTTTAAAATAAAGGCAATTTTAGATTAAAATCACTATAATATATACTGTTTAAGTCCAGGTCCTTATATTTGGTATCAGAGAAGTGTTTAAATAGATTTAAAGAATATGATTTTTCCGAAGTGTTATAGATAATAATATGGGTTTATAATTTTATAGTTGACTATATATTCAATGTATTCGAAACCAATTTTGAGGATTTACGTTATAAAAGTTTTATGGTGACTAATGATATTTTTGGAGACATTTATTTTTGCAGTAATTATTGGTTATTAGATTTTGGGATGCAGAATGAAATATTTGAGATAACCTTTTAGGTTAAACAATTTCTTCAATGTTGAATATATTAAGGTTATTTTTAATATTTTATCATAATTATATGAATTTTTTAAGGATTATAATAATACAATTTTAGAAAAATGACAACCTATAGGCCGGGTGACAACCTATCAAGCTTGGAATGGTTGTAAGGTTTGAACCCACAATCAAAGGGAGATAACCGTGTATCAATTAACATTGGCCTATGATATGTCCTGATTATTATGAAATTTTATTTATTCATTTAAATTATAAAATAGATAAATGTTAATATCATTTTTTGTAATATACATTTTGTCATATATATATAACCGTGAGATAGGAAATAGATTAGGTGGATAATGATTAATTTTATTTTGGAAGAAGATCAGTGTGATTTTTGGGATCATTAGAGGATTAAGGGAAAAAGAATATTACAGGATTTTATTTTAGGAATAAAGGTTTAATTTTCTTTTTTAGGCATATAATAATTTAATGTTTCTTTATGGTGATTCAGGTTATCTTTAGAAATGGTTAGTGTATCTTGAAGAATATATGTTTAAGGCATGTAAATTTTGATACGAGAACTTAAGAGTCATTGATGTGTTTTTTATATAAATAAAAAAGTTATCTTAGAAGAATATGTGATCTAATCCTCCTGATTTTTGGGTTTTGATCTAAATCTTGAATAATTTTGAGGAATTTTAAGGGTAGTTATTTATTTAATGATTTAAGTTGAATTTTGGGTATTCCTATTGAATTTTGGAGTTTAAAATTAGTTTTTCTTCATTTAAAGGCATATTAATTTTAGGAATTATCTTATCTTGTTATCACCATTTTGATTATGGATAATTCCTAAATATAGGATGAAAATATTATTATCCTTTTTTTTGGATTTTATTGATTTTTATATGTTGACTCAAATGATTTTGTCATGGAAAATTTATCTTGAAAACTCATAGTTTAGATAAAATGATGTGATTGTGGTGGAAATTGATTAAAAAAGTGAATTATAATTGTCAATTAAGTATATTTCCTTATATTGTTATTATATATGAAAATGTAATTCCTTAACATTAGGAAACGTTTTTGAAAAAGAAATGTTATCTGTTTAATTTTCTTACCAAGATATCAATAGCCTTTTAACCCATAACCCATTTATGATTTTTAATGGTTAACTTTCTCATGACCATGTTTTCTATCACTATATATCAATACTTGGGAGTGAGTTTTCTCTTCTATTTCCATGTTTTCACTTCCCACCAAAGTTATACTACATGGACCACAATATGTGTTATTCTATATGACCTTCTAATTGTATTTTTTCTATTATCAAGTAGAAGTTTTATTAATCCTATTTATGATGTGTGATTTCAAAAGAGGTATTTGGAATAGTAGAATTTGGGTAACTGATTAAATTTAAAAACTTGAGGACCCAATTTACGAAGGGGGGGGGGGGGAATGTAACATCATGATATTTTAAAAGAAATACTATGCTCGATGGCATACAAGACATGAAACAACAAGTTAAAAAAACAAAACGAAAATTATTTTTTAATGTAACTATTATAACATAGTCGTTAATAGGTGGGAATAAATATTATTAAAGAAATTATGAAATATATTAAAGTCATAATCATTAAAAAAAATTTAATTACTTATTTTCAAATGAGAACATAAATTTTTAGTAAACTAATTCTATTCTTTAAAATACATTTTATTTAAAAATGGATTCTCTTGTTATTTATAACTTAATATTATAACTAATTTATAATGTTTTTTGAATTTTTTTTAAAACATTAATTTAATATTTACTTTCAAAACTTAAAAATTATCTTATTATTAATTTTAGATAATTTTCTGAAAATATTGATTTTTCAAATAATAGTAAAAAATATTAATATTTATTGAAAACAGTATTTTTTTGAAGTATATTTAAGGTAAAATTTTGTTTTGGATCATTTTTAAATTTAAATTAACTAATTTTGATTTATAATAATCCCATTATGGGTTTTAAATGGTTTTATACATGAATTTAGTATAAAAACTTTTTATATTTTAAAATGTCATTTTTCAAAAAAAAATCATCACGTTTTTCCAGCTTAATTTTAAATTTAATTATAAAACTTCTATGTTTTAAATATTTAAATATGGATTAAATTCTTTTAATTAGTGAGTACAAATTTAGTAAATATGTTTCTCTTACTTTTGGACAATAATAATAGTTCCCATAATAATTTTTAGTACCATGGTAAAAGGTAAATCTTGTAATTTTGGTTAAAAATAAAATGATAATAATTATTAAATGACCCAAAAACTAACCTAAATATTATTTTATGAGTACTTATATACTATAAGAATACATGGGTCAAATTTATCATCTTTTTGGGCCACATTTATGAGATTATAGCCGTTATATTATTTTATCTAATGAAGTATCAAACATGTCACACTCTAGTTTTAAATTAGTTTAATATTATTAATAATGTGTTATCCAGAGGTTATGCCTGACTATAAATATTAATTTGAAAGATAAAATATTTATATTTATCATATTAATTTAATAATATTTTTAGTGACTAAATAATTACTTTAAATGATTCCACAACGCTAAGAGAGTAATTATTTAATTAATGGAAAAATCAAATAAATGATATTATTATTATTAAAATCAATATAATTTGAGTTAAATATTTTGATAAATGACTTTTAAGATAAAAATAATAGTTTAGGGATGGAATAAAATATTTTCTTCAAATTTAAGATACATTATTAATATTATTAAGGTAGATGTAATGAATAGTACTAAAATTGATATTATAAATATTTTATAGTAAAATATATTTTTTTAAGTGATATAAAATTCATAAAAATAATATATTAGTTCAATTGATTATAATTATTTTTAAAATATAAAAAATGTTCCATTTATGTGTATTTTTTTTATTTTATAGAAGCTATATGTACCCTTAAAGAGTAAAAATCCATGTTGTCACAGTAAGAGTTAATGGGGTTAAACTAATAGATAAGGGCATAAAGATAGCTAAAATTTGTCGAATTAATATTTTATGTGATTATTGAGACCCATAATCATCTTATATTCAAAATAAATCACGTTTTATATATTTTAAATTTAATATTAATTAATATTATTTTAAAATTTTACAAAAAATCCAACATTGTACCTCACATCTTTTATAAAAGATCACCTCTTATTCTCATTTAAACACACTTAAAACATAATATTTTCATCCAATACCAACCCAAATAACTTCTTATAATCACTATTATAATTATATAGACATGTTTTATGAGGAATACTAATTTTAGAGGACTTAACTTGTTAAGTAAAGTAGGTTTTCTAAAGAAGAGGTATAGTATTTATCAGTATGTTTTGGTTTTTTTCATCTTCTAGATCCCTAAAACAATATTAAATGATGATAAAAATATATATAAAGTATTATTAATATAATTAAATTTTATTATGTTGTTTTAATGACCTATTTTAAACTCCTCTTCTATCAAATGGGAAAAATTGTATCGATCGTGTGTACAGTGGACTACTGCCTCGTGAACCGATGTAATTCATTTTTAATCACAATATTTAAACAATGGGTATAATGATGTAATTAACATTTATATATTATATTAATGAAATTTATGTCATTATTAAAATATTAGGTAACATTTATCTTTTTAAGATTCTATACACATAAAAATGATAACGTCGTTCGTGCGTACTTATAGACTACCACCACCACGAAGCGATGCAATTATATTTTCATCACCACATCACATGGATGATATATATATGTATATTTAAATTATTAATATGATATATATTATATTATTTTAATAATATAAAGTTAAAATATTACTTACGTTCTTCCCATAATGATTATTGGAAAATGTAAACGTTACTCATGCGTATGTACGACCTACCGTCTCCATGATTGTAATGATGTTCATTTTTCATAATAATATTTTAAAGATTTAATTTAAAATAATAATTAATGTATAAACATGATAATTATTTGATGAATATGATTATGAAGATGATGGAATAATTTAATTTTTTAACCATAGTCAACCCACCAAAGTCATTTTGACCTATGAGATGAATATTATCAAAATATCTAAAGTGAAATTAATTAAATAATTAATTTTATATAACATTGATATAATTTATTCAAAATGAATAATGATATTTAAAAATGTTATTAATAAAGTAAATAATTATCCTATGTTAATTATTTAGGAAGATAAATAACGTATGTGATGAGTCAGACTCAAGGTAAAAGACTTTATTTTAAAAATTAATTTTTCAATGTTTTCCTTTAATATCTCCTTATCATCCATATAAATTTAATCATTTTTATAAAACATATTAAAATGAGTTTTTTACTATTCTAAAATGAAATTTTCAATTGCTTTTTACCCATGTTTTTCTTTTAATGAAATATTTGGAAAGGAATCTTTTTGTCTTCTTCTAAATGAGGTACTTTGTGACGATTTTGAAAAAAGTACGAAAGTAATGTTTTTAAAAATTTTACAGATGAGTGTTTCTTACCACATTAATGTATAATATTTTATTTCAAGATTTAATTAAAAATGTACGTATTTATTTTCAATTAAAATGTTATCTAATTTATGTGCACATGTTTATTTTAAAAAAAAATTATTTTCCTCAAAGAATATTTTTATGATGAATGTATTCATGTTTTATGATTATATTATTATTATTGGGGATTTTTTGATGATGGGTGGTCCCATTATAAAAGAAATCTGGGTGGTTCCGTTATTGTCCTCTAATTCATTGGGTATGTTTATGTTGGATGTTAACTTTGTTGGTTATTGTAAATGTAACAAAAATTATTAATCAAAGTATAACCATGAAGGTTATTTCAAGTGTAAACATGAGGTTTAATCCATAAGTAATTATGATAAAAAATGATCCACCTAGTTATCGATATTATTTATTTATTATTTCAATGTATAAATAGAAATATCACATTTTTACAAGGTTTTTTTATTAAGTTTATGATCAAAATTATTTATGTGTTACTTATTTAGAATGATAAGTATAATTATATGAAAATGTGTTCCTAATATTAGCATGTTTCTAAAGAAAAATATATCAACATTATTTTTCCATTAACATTTCTTATGATATGTTTAATGGAAGGGTTTGGGAAGAAAAATGTGATTTCATGGGAAAGAGGCCAAATATAATTCTAGGTGATGGGTTGTTTTGTAATTACCATGATTAGATAAGAGGCTTGTAAATATCTCATTTAAAAACACTTCTAGAGGAGACTAATCCTAGCATGTACAAGTGTTATCTATGGGGGATTTATAATGTTTTATATCCATTCCCAGTGTTGTATCAGATCAGGATAATAGGAGGTTGGAATATATTCTTAAAGAATGAGAAATTCATGAAGATGTCCTGGAGCTTAGCCCTGATAAAATTCCCAACCCAGATAACTTTCTAGGATCTTTCTTTATGGCCAATTGGGACTTAGTTAAAAATTCCATTGTGGGAGTGGTATATGATTTATTTCAAGGTGGGGATTTTCCTTATGTTGCGAGTACAACTTCTCTTGTGCTAATTCTCAAATAGAAAGTTCCCTCATCATTGAATCATTATAGACCAATAATCCATTTTAATTTTCTTTATAATATTTTAGCTACTGTTATAAAAAAGACTATATCCCCATATTCCTTGTTGGTTCTCTGAGGAGAAAAAAAACTTCATATAAGGAATTACCATCCAAGTCATTATCATCATTCCTTAGTAAATGATGGGTGATTTAAATCAGATGGTTTTTTGGTAAAATGTTACTGTGAAGATTGAAACAGGCATAGAATAAGATTTTCTTGAATGGTATTTTATCCTCAAGGTTCTCTCAGGAATTGGATTTTCTGTTTCGAATATTGACATTATATTTAAATGATTTATATACCCTTAGAATTCCATTTAATTTATGTGGATGAATAATGTGTTCTTCAAGTTAGATTAGGGTCTTCTCCAATGTAGTATTTTGTCTCCCTCAATTTCTTTATTAATGAAAAATCCTTTTAGTTATTATATTAATAAGAGCCTTTAAGTGGGAAGTATTTATCCGTTTTGGTGATCTAATCCTCAACTTGGTCTCTCTTATATCATGTACAAGGATAATACAATTACTTTTCTTAATGGATGAAATCGGTCCATCTAAGGACTATGTGAAATTATTGATGTGTACTGCCATTGGAGTGGGAAAAGGATCAGCCGTGAGAATAACAGTTTCTTGGTTCTGAAAAAATGTACAGAAATAAGAGAAAGGTTCTTGGATGAACATTTGGGTATGATTAGGGGAATTATTCTATTGGTGTATCTTGGTGTCCCCATTTTTTATAGTCAGCTTCGAGTGTTCCACTTCGACTAGGTGGTGAGTAATCTTAACAGCTATATCAAAAATTTGAAATGTCACTACTTATCCTTCAGAGGATGGATAAATTTGATCAATAACATTTTATCTTCCTCCCTCATATATATTCTCTCTGTTAGTAGAGTTCCAAAATTAGTTATTTCTAATCTAGAAAAGATCACATGAAAGTTTTAATGGGATGCCCCTATTAAGAGAAAGCATCACGGTGACTCTTGGTGAAATAGGTAAGGATAATATTGTAGGTAGGTGTGGGTTTTCTAAGAGTCACTGAGATTATGAATGGGAAACATGATAAAATTTCCTCAGATATTATAAAGGGTTATACCCATTGAGGGTTCATTACTGCAAAGAAATATGTGGTTTCCTCGAATTATCAAAAAGGCATGATTTTAAGCCTCTAGCGTTTAGTGGTTAATTTTATTTTGAAACTAGAGTGCAAGGAGCAGTGGATTGTCGAGATGGTAAATAATTAATTTTTGTTCCTTAACTGGAGGTGAATGAAAATAGGGTCCCCTGGATGTCCCACCATGAGTATTACCTTCATCTAATCTCACATGCACCCTTTATTTATTAATGCAGTTCTTAATTTAGATCAGGGGTAGTGTTCAACTATATTGAGCCTTTGATGGACCCCGAAGTTTGCAATAGTTTTGACCAGGATGTGGAAATATTTGGATGGACCTCCCTTATGAAACTAGCCAATTCCCATAGAGAGCATGAGGGTGAGTTCTAATTTGGTCCAGATAGATGTTCCTTGAACTGGTATGGAGCAGCAGACGCGTGGTCAGGTTGATGTAACCAATGCTTATTATGCCAAGGTGTTTATCTATGGTAATAGAGACTCTTATAAGGGGAGGCATGGGATATCTAGGGAGGTGGTTTATCCAAATAGAGAGGGGAGTCCAGGAGGTTGTGACTCGATGGTCTAAACCCCTTTACCCGTGAGCAACAATTTTGATGGCCTTGTAGAGGTGGGTGTGAGCCCTGACCCAAAAACATTGATGGATGCCAACGAGGTCTATGTGAATGGACCCAATGGTAATGATAATGGTCAGTCAGCAGGAGAATACCCAAGGACATAGAGAAATAAGAGTAGTAGAGGAAGGATAAGTAATAAAGAATCCTCTTATTTACCTCATCCCTTGGGGACCCGATCTTCTCAGAAGATAAACGCCCAGAGAAAATATTCAAAGGCTTTGGGTGATCAGCCCTTGGTAATACTGCTATGTTTTGAAGAATAAGTGGTTGATCCGCTTTTACTTCTTAATATGAATAATGAAGAGGCTTCTAAGATGATAGGGATGCCATTAAGGGTGGCCCTCAACGAGGAGAAATACTCCTGTATTTATAAACAATACCTGATCCTTGTTGGGGGCTTCAACAAAGG
Organism: Viscum album; assembly: GCA_963277665.1. Lineage (NCBI taxonomy): Eukaryota > Viridiplantae > Streptophyta > Magnoliopsida > Santalales > Viscaceae > Viscum > Viscum album. The sequence continues at coordinate 615,575,436 of OY728155.1, read as the reverse complement.
GAGGATAAGTCATGGGGAGTACATTGAGTCTTGGGATTGGCTGGCTTACGAGTTTGAAGGTATGATGTTGAGTGTACCATGCATCCAAGTAACTAATATCTACTAAAAACTGTGTAGGGAATCTGTTTCTGGGAATCCCAAATTATTCTTTAATGATGTTTAAATTACTGGAACCTGTTGTTTTGTTTTTGAGGTATGCTAGCCCAGTTTGAGTATGCTTGTGGTCAGCTTCTATTTTGGATTTGTTGTGACTCTTTTGTGATATGCATCCCTCATTTTACATGGGTCTTCTTTAGATAGGGTCATAGAATTAATCCATCACTAGTGTATTCCTTTCAAAATTGGTAGGTTGAGAGGGTATGGCTATGAAATTGGTTCCGTGCCTGTGCACTTTTGTACATGAAAACTTTATGACTAGTCATGCAATGGTAATGTTTGGCCTTCATGATGTAGTTTCTAGGGAGGGGAATACCCTATAGTTTTTTTTCAACTTTTCTCTATTATGGTCTTTTTCTATTGTAATGCTGGTACTATGTTTTATCACTTTTTCCCGCAAAAGTGTTTTTATAATAAAAAATGTTAATTTTTAGTCAGTCAAACTGGTTCGGCATCTGGTACCTTCTCTCTGATGGAGTTTCATAGTATGGTTAACTCACAAATGGATTAGTGTGGATGGTAAAAAAATCTATGGTGTAAGAATATCCCATAAATACCAAACTTCATTTTTTGGTGTATCAGAAACAATGCACTCCCCTCTAATGGAAATGTCAAACAACCAGAAATATTGCTTAACTCACGGTGTTATCGCTAGAGTACCTTTTATGTGGAGAGGATCCAATATCTATTTTTTGAATGTTAGTGGGCCAAATGCATATGGAATAGTATTTGATTCTTCACTGGTGTGTGTACATAGGATTTCTTAGAGGATAATTTTCTTTCTATTTGGTTCCAAGGCATGGAGTATGTCTATAATGAGATGATAGTAGGAGGTGTGATTTTCCCTATTGGATATTGGTGTATCTGGATCTCAAGTAATACGGCTTGATTTGGGGGAATTAAATGGTCTAGGATTGTAATTGGTTATAGAACCAGGATCTTACTGGATGATATTTATCCACATGTGAAGAACTGGGATGCCTCTCCCTTCTTTAAATCTCTAAAGATTCTTGGTAATATTAGTGCTTCCCCTCTCCTCCCCCTAATAGATGGATTTGTTGGATTCCTCATGATTTTTTCTTGAAACTCAACATGGATTGATCATGAATTCCGGGTATGATTAGGGGTGTAGTGGTCATGCATGATGAAAATGGTTCCATTGTTATCACTTTCCAGGGTTTTTGGCCTCGGTGATTCGCTTCTGGCTAAAGTTAATGTGATTCTTGCTAGTCTGGAGCTATGAAAAATGAAGAATACCACGCTCGCTTCTCTTGGGACTGACTCCCTAGTAAATTTTATCAAGTTACATGGCCATATATCTATTCCTTGTTCTATAGTTTATCACTCTCCCAAGTGAAAAATTTTAATTAATGAAGTTATGAGAATCACTCATTCTTGGCAGGAGGGGAACAATGAAACCAATTTTCTATCTTCTGAGGCTATTTCCTATGACTCCATCATAATTTTCTCTTATATGGGATCCTTTCCTTAGGATGGTTCCATTTTTTTAACAAATTATTCCCTAGCACTTCATTATTATAGGCCCCCACGATATGCACCTCTATATCCCTAGGTTGTGGGGCTAGCTTTTTCTCTTCTACAATAAAATCCACAATGATTGTGAAAAAATTAAAATTTTAAAGTATTTATCGATTAATGATTTATTTAATTCTTTTTATATCCCTTAATGATAATTTTCTGCTCATAAAATTATAAAATTCTATTTCACAAGGATTAGTGTCAGGTAAAGAAAAATAAGAAGTCATGTGTATAGTCATGATGATTTTTCAAAAAAAGAGATCATGTTTTATTTTAAATACTTTTGTTTTATGGGACAGTTGAATATTGTGAAGAAGTTTCCCCTTATAATGTATGAGTATATTATGTAAGATTTTTTTTAATAATTCTCTAAAACACTAAACCTAAAATATCTTTTGGGAAGTAAACTGAATTATAGTTTAAAATCACTAGTGTATGTATTGTTTAAGATAGGGTCCTTATAGTTGGTATTAAAGTTGAGTTTACATAACTTTATAGATTATGATTTATCTTAGGAGTTATGGGTATTATCATAGGTTTAAAATTTTATAAATTATAATAAGTTCAATGACTTTGAAACCCCTTTTAATGATTTAAGTTATGAAATGTTATGATGACTAATGATATTTTTGTGGACATTTATTTTTAGGGTAATTATGGGTTTTTAGGTTTTCAGATGAAAAATGAAAGGTTTGAGAAAACCATTGAGGTTGAAACATTTTTTCAATGTTGAATATATTACAGTTATTTTTATCATTTTATCAAATATCTGGAAATTTTTGAAAGATTATATAAATATAGTTTAAGAAGAAGGACAATCTGTAGGATGGGAGAAAACCTGTCACATCTATTATGACTGTGGGGTTTAAATCAACAACCAAAGAGAAATAAGGGTTCATCTTTTACCACATGTATATGAGTTTTCCAAGTTATTATGACATTGTTTTTCAATATTTAAATGATTCAAAAAATAATGGTTAATTTCAAATTGGGTAATATATGTTTTATCATATAGATAACCATGATATTGAAAATTGATTTGGTGGTTAAGTGGTTAATGTTATTTTGAAGAAGACCACTATAATTTTGGGGAGAATTATAGGATTAAGGTAAAAAGAATATTATGGGATTTAATTTGAGGGATAAAGGTTGAATTTTAATTTGGAGGATTATATGATTTAATGCTAATTTATGGTGATTTATCTTATTTATAGAAATGATTATCATATCTTGGATTTTATATGTTTAGGTTGTGTAAATTTTGATATAAGACATTAAGAGTCATTGATGCGATTTGGATATAAACGATAAATTAATATTGGAAGATTATGTGATAATATCATTAAATATTTGGGGTTTATATCATAGTATAGAATATTTTTGAGTAATTTTAAGAATAGTTATTTGTTGAATCATCTAAGTTGAATTTTGGGAATTAGTATTGAATTTTGCAGATTGAAAGCAATTTTTACATTTGATGGTTTATTAATTTTGGAAATCATCATATCTTGGGCTAACCATTTTTATTTTGTTTAATGTATAAAGATATTAGGAATATATTTATATCTTTTTTTGTATTTTTTTATCATTAGAATTTCAGTCTAATGATTCTGGAATAAAAAATTAATCTTGAATACTAATCATTTGGGAAAAAATGAGATTGTGATAGAAATTGATTAATTGATTAAATTTTAATTTTCAAGTAAGTATATTTACTTATGTTATTATTAAATATAGAAACGTAATTCCTTAACATTAGTAAAAGTGTTTTGAAAATGAAATGTTATCCATTGACATTTCTTACCAAGAAATCAATGGCCTTTCGACCCATCACCGATTTACAATTTTTTGATGGTAAACATTATCATGAACATGTTCTCTATCACTCTATATCAGTACTTGAGAGTTGGTTTTATCTTTCATATCCTTGTTTTAACTTCCTAGAAATGTTCTAATACATGGAAACCTAGTTTTTTTAATCTTGATGACCTTCATACTTCATTTTTTCTATTATAAAGTTGAAGTTTTATTAATCATTTTTGGGATGTTGGATTTCAAAAAAAGTATTTTGAATAACCAATCCATAGATACCAATACTGTTGTAAAATGGTGATTAAAAAAATTATTAAAGGAGAAAAATGTAACATCATATGATTTTAAAAGGAAACACTACGTTTAATAGCATACAAGATATGCAACACCGAACATAAACAAAAAAGAAAATATTATTATTTAAATGTGACCTTTATAACCTAGTCCATAATAGGTGGGTGTGAATTTTATTAATTAAATTATTATAAATATAATTTCCATACTCATTACAAATTTATTAATTAATTTATTATAAATAATAACTCAAATTTTTAGTAACGTAATTTTATTCTTCAAAAATACATTTTCATTAAAAATGGGGTGTCTTGAATTTTATAATTGTATATTTCAATAAATTTATTTATGTTATTTCTCAAAAAGAATTTTATTTTTAATTTCATCATTTTAAATTTATATTATTATTTGTTTTTTATAATTTTCTAATAATATTGATTTTCAAGGAATAGTAAAAAATATAAATTTTTATTGAAAACTATATTTTCATTTAATGTACTTACAAGGTAAAAATATGTTTTGGATTATTTTTAATTTTTAATTAGTTAATATTAATTTAATATAGTACAATTATGATTTTTAAATGTATTTTATAATTAAATTTAGTATAAAAACTTTTTATATTTAAAAGGAAAATCAAGAAAACAATTTTTCATTATTTTTTATGGATTAATTTTTAATTTAAATGCGAAAATTATGTGTTTTAAATATTTAAATATGGATTAATTTTTTTTAATTATTGATTAAATATTTTATTAAATATGATAATTTTATTGTTGGACAATATGAATAGTAACTTTAGTAATTTTTATTACCACGGTAAATGGTCAATCAGGTAATTTAGGTTATAAATAAAATGATAAAAACTATTAAATGAACAAAAACATACGTAATTATTATTTAATGAGTATATATATATATATACTATAATCACCCATGGGAAAAATTTAAGTCCTTTTTGGGGCCACATGGATGAGATTATGACCTTTATGGTAATTTATTTAATAAAGTATCAAACATGTCAGACTTCAGTATCAAATAAGTGTAATATTTTAAATATGGTGTTGTCCCTAGGATATGTTTTACTATAAATAATATTTTAAAATATAAAGGATTTATATTTATCAAAGTAATTTATTTATAATTTTTAGTGAATAAATAGTTACCTTAAAGGCTTCCAAAACACGGGTGAAATAATTATTTAATTAATGGAAAAATCAAATAAATGATATTAAAAATATTTAAAAAATTTAATATGCGATAAATATTGCAATAAATGATTTTTTTAGATGAATATTAAATGTTATATATATAATAAAATATAGGTTTTTAATTTTATATGTTGTATTGATATTTTTTATATCAATGTAATAAATAGTACTGAAAAATTACATTATAAATATTTTATACTAAGTAATATTATATTGAATGATATAAAATTTATAAAAAACAAATATTCAACCAAGTGATTATTATTAGTTTTAAAATATAAACCACGGTACATTTATATGTATTTATTAATTTTATAGTCACTATATTGACTCTCAAAGAGTAATAATCCATATTGTCAAGGTAAGAGTTAGAGGGGTTAAAACCAAAATATAAAGGTATAAATATAGTCAAAACATGTCTATTTACTATTTAATCAGATTAGTTAGACCCATAATAATATTATATAAAAAATTACTCAAAATGGATATATATATATTTTTAAATAAATATATATTTGCTTAATATTTTAGGATATTCTAATACTCTCCCTCGCATCTCTAATAAAAGGGAACATCTTCTTGTAATTTATTTACACTTACAACCCCATTTTCATTGGAAAATACCTGAAAAAATAAATCATAGAATCAATATTATCATTATGGAAGACCTGGTTGAGGTAGAATACCAATAATATAGGTCTTAATGTGTTACGTAAATGAGATTTCCAATGAAGAGGTATACTTTTTGTCTGAATGTTTTTTTTCTATTCTTCCACATCACTCAAACATTATTAAAACATGAAAAAATAATAAATAATGTATCCTAAATATATTTAAATTTAATAATTTTATTATAATTACCAATACACATCTCTTTTTCTGTCAAATGGTACAAATGCATCATTTCTGTGCATGATGAACTACCAACTCATGAACCGATGTAATTCATTTTCCATCAAAATATCTAAATAATGGTTATAATGATACAAAAAAATTATATATTATATTAATGAAATTTATATCATTATGAAAAGATAATATATCATTCATCTTCTTACGTTTCCATGCACAGAATAATGATGACATCAATCATGTGTACGTGTGGAATACCACCTCCAGGAAGCGATGTGATTCATTTTTCATCACCAAAAAACATGAATGATATTAATAATTATATTTAAATAATTTATCGAATATATATTATATCATGATCATTATTTAAATATAAAATAATACTCACGTTCTTTCTATAATGATCATTAAAAATTGGAAATGTTATTCACGAGTATGCATGATCTACCGTCTCCATGATTGTTACATAATTCATTTATCATAATCAAATTTAAATGTTGGATTTAAAATAATAATTAATTCATAAAAATAATAATTATGTCCTGAATATTATGGATTATATTATGGAATAATAAATTTTTTGACCATAGTCATCCTACTGAAGTCATTTTGGACTTACGATACATATATCATCAAAATATCCAAAGTGAACTTAATTAATTAAGTAATTGTACATTAAAATAAAATAAGAGATATAGAAATAATAATTAACTTAAACATTTTTCTTAATAAATTAAATAATTATCCTATTTTTATTATTTAGAAAGATGAAGAACGTATGTGATGAGTCAGAATCAATGTAAGGGACTTTGTTTTAAAGTTTTTTTTAAAGTTTTCCTAAACAATATCATTCTATTACATATTTATTTTATTATTTACTACAAATTATTAAAATTAGGGTTTTAATATTCTACTATAATTTTTAAATTCATTCTACCCTTGTTTAAGTTTTTAAAAGAAGGTTTGAAATGAATCTTTTTATCATTTTCCAAAGATGATACTTCGTGACTTTTTTGACAAAAGAACAAATGTAATGTTTTTTTATCTTATATGGAATTATGATATTTTCCTGACTTGATGAATAATATTTATTTTAATATTCCTTTACAAGTTAACATGGTTAGTTTGAAATAATAATTTTTCCTTTGTATGTACATGGGTTTCTTTTAAAATAATTTACTTTCCTGAAGGAATTTTTTTGATGCAAGAATTCATATTTTATGATTATTTTGTAGTTATTTGAAATTGTTTATGGTGAGAGGTGGTTCCTTTATAAACCCATGATGGGTGGTTCCATTATATCAATCTAATTCCTTGGGAATGTTTATGTTGGATTTTGACCATGATGATTATTTCAAATATTACTACGATGGTAACTCCAAGTATAACCACAAAGGTTATTTCAAGTAGAACTGTGGGAATTATTTCATGTGTATCCATGAGGCTTACTCCATAAGTAAGTATTATAGAAAATTTAATCCCCAAGTTAGCTATATGATATATTTTTTATTCCTATGTTTTAATTATATATCATGTTTTCACAACATAATTTATTAAGTTCATGTTCAAAATAATGTACATTTTACTTCTTAAGGGTAAAAAATATAAATGTATGAAAAAGCTTTCATAAGTTTATCATATTTTTAATGAAAACATATATAGGATTTATTTTTTAATTAATATTTCTTATGAAAAATTTTTATTGGAATTTTCTGGTAGAAATGGTGATTTATTGGTTAATAAAATGTTTACTTTGATCCTGAATATTATTTTGAAAAAAAAGATTTTTTATAAGTATTAATTAATTAATGGTTTATTTCAATATTTTTATGTACGTTACGGAGCTTTTTGTTGTATTACAATGTTTAAAAATGTTTTCTATAGGGTTTAAGGACGTTTAAAATAAAATAAGAAATCGAGTTTAAAGACTTGATGATTTTTCTTGAAATAAATCATGTTTTATTTTATATACTTTTGGTTTAGAGGGAGAATGGATATTGTGAAGAAGTGTCCACTTTTAATATATAGTCTTATTATTCAAGAGGTTTTAAAATTATATAAAACACTAAACCTAAAATATATTTGTTTAAATAAGGTGATTTTTGTTAAAATCACTAAAGTATGTATATTTAAGGCATGGTCCTTACATTGGGTATCAGAGAAAAGTTTAGATAACTTTAGAGATTATGATGTTTTCAAAAGAGTTTTGGATATCATCATTGGTTTTTAATTTTAAGGTTCATCATAAGTTTAATATATTTAAAACCCATTTTTATGTTTTAATTTATTAAATTTTATGGGTAATAATGATATTTTTGGAGAAATTTATTTTTGTGGTTACTTTGGGTTATTACATTTTTGGATGCATAAATAAATTTATGAGATAACATTTGGTGTGAAAATATTTATTCAATGTAGAATATATTAAGGTAGTTTTTCAGATTTTATCATATTTATATGAAATTTATAAGGATTATATCAATATTGTATAAGAAAAAATGCAACCCACGGTCTATGTGAGTTCCTTTCATGTCCGACAAGGCCATGAGGTTTGAACTGACAACCCAAGGGAGACAAGGGTGCATTACATACCATGGTCCTATGAGTTTACTAGTTATTATGACCTTGTTTTTCATTATTTAAATGATATTTCAGATAAATATTAATATTAATTCATAGAATATATGCTTTTTCATATAGAAAACATGATATTGGAAATTGATTTAGTGGTTAAGTGATTAATTTTATTTTGGAATAATATCACTATAATTTTGGGGTTCATTATTTGATTAAGGTAAGACAAATATTATTGGATTTTATTTTAGGAGTATATTTTGAATTATATTTTTTAGGAGTATATGTTTTTTTTGTAGACTAACGTTGATTTAGGTTATTTATAGAAATGGGTAGCGTATCTAGGATATTATATGTTTAGGGCATGTGAATTTTGATATGAGACATTAAGAGTCATTGCTGTTATTTATAGATAAATGATAAATTTATATTTAAATATGATTTGATAAAATCCTATATATTTTTTAATTTTAATCTTAGTCTAGAATATTTTTAATGAATTTTATGGATAATTATTTATTGAATGATCTAAGATGTTTTTGAGTATTACTACTAATTTTTTTATTTTAAAGGTAGTTTTTTTACTAAAACTTTTATTAATATGAGGAATTACCTTTTATTTTTCTATTTTTTTGGTTTTAGTTAATGAATAAATATTGGAGGAATGTATTTTTCTATTTTTGTTGATTTTTTGATCTATAAAAGTTGATTCAAATTATTTATTCATGAAAAATTTAGAATGAATACCCATCATTTGGAGAAACAGATAATATTGTGGTGGTAATTGATTAAAGGATGAAATTATACTTGAAAAATAAGTTTATTTACTTATGTTATTATTATATATAAAAATTTAATTCCTTAACATGAGAAAAAGGATTTTCAAACACAAACATTATTCGTTTACATTTCTTACTGAGAAATCAGTGGCCTTTCAAACCATCACAAATTTTGGATTTTGTGATGGTTTACTATATCATGGACATGTTATATATAACTCTCTATCCATACATGGGAGTTATTTTTCTCTTCAATATCCATGTTTTCACTTCCCAAAAAAATTTACTACATGGAAACCTAGTATGGGGTTTTATAGATTACATTTGTACTTCTTTTTTTCTTTTATCAAGTGAATGATTTATTAATTTTTTTATGATGTGGAATATTAAAAAAGGTATTTTGAAAAGTTTAACAATGGTTACTAATCCTGAGTTAAAATTTTTATGATTAAATTTATAAATGTGGGGGGATATAACATCCTGATATTTTAAATGGAAAGACCATATTTGATTGTGTAGAGGATATGGAACACTAAGCATAAATGAACAACAAAATATTATTATTTAAATATGACCATTATAACATAGACATTATTATGTGGGAATTAATCATATTAATGAAATTATTAAAAATATAATGGTCATACTCACCGATAATTTATTATGTGGTTCTTTGTCAATAAACACTCATTTTTTTAGTGAAGTAATTTTATTCTTCAAAAATACATTTTCCTTAAAAATGGGGTTTTTTCTTTTAATGAGTGAATATTATAATTAATTTATATAATTTTTAGAAAATTTATAGGAAAAAATGAATTTAATTATTAAATTAAACATATAAAAATTATTTTATGATTAATTTTTAATAATTTTATGAAAATATCTATTTTTTAAGGAATAGTGAATAATATTGTTTTTTTGTAGAAAAATTAAATTTTTTATAGAATTTAGAAAATTAAAATAATGTTTCAAATTATTTTTTAATTTTAATTATTTATTTTTTATCTAAATTAAAACAATTATGGGCTTTTAAATGGATTTTATACTTCAATTTAGTATAATAACATTTTATATTTCAAAAGGCAATTTTTTCGAAATTTTTTTTTCTTGCTGTGTTTTGTCGGTTTAATTTTAAATTAAATTATGAAAATCATTTGTTTTAAATCATGTAATATGGATAACAAATTTGGTATTAGTGGGTCTAAATTTACTAATTATTCCCCATTTAGTTTAAAACAACATGAATAGTAACCTTAGTAATATTTATTACCATAGTAATGAGTAGATTTCATAATTTAGGTTATGAATAAAATTATAATAACTAATAAATAACTCAAAAAATTACTTAATATTATTGTATGAGTATATATCTAGAATGATATTCTAGGGGCCTAATTTATGACCCTTTGGGGCCACAGAGATGAGATTATTAACTTTATAGTATTTTGTTAAATGAAATGTCAAACATGTCACACTCTAGTTTTAAATAAGTTCATTATTATTAATATTTTGTTATCCAAAGGATATGTTTGACTATAAGTATTATTTTTAATAATAAAATATTTATCTTTATCATGGTAATTTATTTTTAAATTTTAATTAATAAATAGTTACCTTAAAAGATTCCACAACATTGATAAATTAATTATTTAATTAGTAGAAACATAAAATTAAAGATAATAAAAAATATTAAAATAAATATAATTTGAGGTAAATAATTTGATAAATTATTTGTTATATTACCTTGACATTTTAGGTATATAATAAAATACTTTTTTCTAATTTTAGATGTTTTCTGGATATCATTAAAGTCAAAGTAACAAATAGTTCTAAAAATCAACATTATAATTTTTTATAGTAAATAATATTTTATTTAATGATTGAAAATTAATTAAAACAATAAATTCATATAATTTTTTATTTTATGGTTTAAAGTATTAACCATGATCTATTTATATATTTTTTTAAATTTTATGGTAACTATTTTGACCATCAAAGAGTAAAAATCCATGTTGTCACGATAAAAATTAAAGGTTTTAAAACCAAAATATGTGGGTATAATAATATAAAATTTAAAATAATTCACTTTTAACCATTTAAAATTTAAAATTAATTTATATTAGTTTAATTTTTATTAAATTCCCAGAGTGTCCCTCACCCCTTATAAAACGACACCTCTTATTGCTATTTATTCACTGTTCGAACCCTATTTTGTTAGGACAATAACTTCAAAAATACCATACTATAATACATATTATCATTCTATAGGTATTATTTTATTCATAATATCAATCATAGAGGTCTTAACATTTTTAGGTAAATGAGGTTTTCTAAAGAAGAGGTATAGTTTTTATATGTATGTTTTTGTTTTGTTTCTTTGTCCACATTTCTCAAACCTTATTTAACCGTGATAAAATAAAAAATACAGTATCCTTCATATATTATGAAATTATTATATTAGTTTAATGTAATATATTCATATCCTCTTCCACAAAATGGGAAAATAATGTATAGACCGTTTGTGCGATGAACTACCACCTCACAAACTGAGGTAATCCATTTTCAATCACCATATCTCAATAATGGTTATAATTATGGAATTTATGTTTATATATGATATTAATGAAATTTATATAATTCTTAAAATATAATATTTAATCTATCTTCTTACCTTTATATGCATAAAAAAAATAATGTCGTTCATGCGTATATGTGGACAACATCATCCACGAAGTGATGTGATTCAGTTTTCATCACCACATCACATGGATAATATATATAAGTATATTTAAATAAGTAATATGATATGTAACATTCTAGGTAAATAAACAATAATATGTTTTCATATTTAATAATATTTGTGAATTAAATATTAATTTTAATTTTAAGGGGATACTAGGTTCGATGGGGAACCTGATACACAACAACGTGTTTCTTTGAAATCTTACGTTGCACAGAAATGTTGGGCCATACTGAAAAATAATAATATAATATTATTTTAAATGGTTATTAACGCCTAGCCATTTTAAGGGTGTTAATGAAAAAAAACTAACTAAAAAAATGATTATACTTGTTTGTTAAATGTTTTTACATTTATCCAATAAATTTTAGAGGCTTAAAATAATAAAGAATATGTTTTTAAGCCTAAATACTCTTATATCCATTAAAAGGTCGATTTACCGCCTTTTGATGGAGAAACCTGTTTAAATATAGTTTTTTTCACTTATATATGTTCTATTTTACAAAATTAAAATTTTCATTAGAGTTTGGATATCATAATTTACAATGGGTAATTTTTTGTATTTTTATGATAAAATTTATTTTTTGATGAATAGTGAAAATACTGTATTTTAATTCAAAACTTCCTTTTCATATAACATATTTATATGGTTATATTATATTTTTAATTGGTTTAAAAGTTTAATTAGATTATATTTTTACCATTTAATCCAATTTTCGTCAATGTAATTTATTTCAGTTTGAAATTGGGTATAAACTGGTGTCAATTTTTTGATAGATATTGTTTCTTAAAAACACGTTATTTATTTGACAATGAGAATTAATTTTAAATTAATTAATGAAACTTTAATGTTTTTAATTTTTTAATATAGACATCATTTTTTAATTTGGAATATCAAATATAGCTTAAGATGAATTTTTTTTATTTTTCTGAAAAACATCAATTTATGATGAATACTGAAACTAATAAGTAGTAGTTAAAAAACTAACTTTTTCATTTAAATGAAATTTTACCGCTTATGTGAAATAAATTTAGAAAATATGATATAAATGTTTGTAATTATTAAGTAAAATGTTGTTCAATAGGATAAAAATATGTTTTTGGTGAAAAGGAACTTTTGACTTTTATTCACCGCAGATAAAGGTAAATAGGGTAATTCAAGGTAAATATAATATATAATAATACCAAATTACATTTCCAATTGTCCTAACCTTATTTTATAAGTAATTTCCGACCATATTCATCCTTGGGTCGATTTTGGGACCCCATGGAGCCACTGGAGAGTGATAATGACACTTTTGATTAATTAATTTAAAGTAAAGTAAAAAATGACAGAAACCAATATCATTTAGTAATTTAATTTTTATAGTGGGTTATTTAAGTTATATTTTAGACTATAAATATTATTTTTAAAGATAAAAAGATTTAATAAATTATGGTGTTTTTTTATAATTTTTAGACATCAAATAAATCAAATTATGTAAGATACAAAAATGATGCAATATTGACCTCATTAATATATGATTTAAATAAATAAGATTATAAATATTAAAATAACATCCAAAACCTGTACAACTCTTATTTCATAAATTTATTTTTACCATTAGTCATCTTATCTTTGACATTAATGAGTTTCGGACCTTTAGAAAATGAAAATTATTATATAATAAAATAATATTTTCACACTTTCCTAATGAACCCCTCCTCCACCTTATAAAAAACCCTCACTTCTAACCCATTCTTCACACATCTCAAGCCACTTGTCTTGTCAGAACCCTTCCCAAATAATAACTCAATATCCCTATCTTCCCCCTAAAATCCTTACCTTAGGAAGAAGGCACATCAATAATTCTTTATGGTTCAAACTAACGGGAGTTACCTGAATTAAAGGTAAGAGTTTCTCTTAAATTCTTTTCTTTTTTATTTTACTTATCCAACCCATAAAATATTTTTATTCTTTTCTTTTATAACAGCACCAGTATACTTAATATACTAGGATTTTCTTATGAGAAGGATTCCAACTACACTTACACACACCTGCATCTAATGGGTAAAGAACATTTTGTTTTTATGGGCGGCAAACTAACGTCTCATGAGACGATGATTGTTCAATTATCTCCTACCGCCTCTTATAGTGGCCATTATGATGGAATTGTATTTATATATGATATATATTATGTTAATTTTTTTCTTTATGCTTATATATTTTTAATTTATAACATACATTTATGGTTTCCATTACGAGTAGACATGATAATTCCATTTGAGGAAGTGCATACTACCTCCCCCTCAAATGATATGACTCGTTCATACCATATGAGGGATGTATAAAGGATGGAGTTATTGAAATTATATATTATATTATACTGGAATTATAACATGACTATTTATCATTATGTTTTCATTCAATTAAAATACAAAATAGAAATGAAAGTAGCATTCATGCGTACGCACGACTTACCATCTCCATGAACTATGTATTTCATTTCTTATCTCCAAATGTTATGTACTATTATAAATAAATATATATACTTTATATATATGATATATATGATATATAAATCATGAATATAATTTTTGAGTTAATAGAATCTTGACCACGTGGACAACTTGTAATAAGATGTTGATTTTTGACCCAAGTACCAAATATCGACAAAACAACCCTTATTAACTTAAATGATTACATAATGTTTATAACATAGTAATAAGTTATATAAACGGAATAATAAACTTGAAAAGGGGTTTTAATAAAGTTTAAATTAACTTAAGTTTATTATTCAGGATGAACAAGGAACAAATAAGTCAAGTCAGACACGATGTAAGGTATTTTTTATCTCACTTTTTGTTCCATGAGATTTCCATTGTTCGCCAATTAATTATTTCATGTGATGTATTTTTTACTCCCATTTGATGTATATCATCATGATTCTCTTTATATTTATGTTATTCTGTGATTCATTTTGTGGTGATTAACTTTTGGGCCTACGACTTGGTTGATTACAACATAGTAAGAGGTAATCATCTCACTTTTTATTCCCGTGAGATTCATGCTATATTTTCCACTATTTTATTTTGTGTGGTATATGTAATGGCCATGATTTTATTACCTGTGTAATATAATATAATTTTTTGGCATTTACATCATCATTATATGATTTTTCTTTCACGGGTTGTATGTTTCTTAAGATACCAAATCGGTAAGGGAACCTTTCACCCTCCTCTTTTTAAAAGACTTCTTTTTTTGTATGTATTTTAATTTACATTTTTCTTATGTTGGGATATGTTGTTATATATCCTTAATGTTTAAAATTTTAAGTCCATGTGAGGAGATACCCCCTTTTCTGTCATCAAAACATTTTCTTAATTTTAATGTGACGTTGTTCGGATGTTGAATTTATATAAGGGAACTTCTTAACCCAATTTCAAATCTTTGTGTTAAACATATACTTCATGATTATGTCATGCTATGAATATGTGTGAATGTACTCTGATTGTTTTTCACTTAATATCCACTTATATTGGGTGTATTATTATTGTTCACATATAATTATGTCATTGATTTTTCATTAATCTAAGGATATGATATTTTGAAGGGACTTTGTCTCAATTTACATTCCATTGAGACTTATTTGTTGTTATACACCAATTCACTTTTATATGGTGTATATACAGGCCTTTGAGATATTATATCATTAATATCCTTATTCTCATAATATTATAAAGTTTTTATTACCTCAATTATTTGTATTCAAGCATATCTCATTTGGTTATGTAATATTTAACTAAAATTTCACTTTAAATGTTATAAATATTTATTCTTCTAAATATTTCTCATTAATTTCCATGTTTTAAAATGGGTTTCTGGATTTAATTATATGGAAATTAATGTTTTAAAATGATAAATACTTTAAAAGCATCAAGGTGGTATGGGACAATTTGATTAAAAAATATATTTTTAAATTTTTTATAATAATTTTGAATATGATTTGATAAAGCATTGTTTATTTCAATATCTTGATTTGATATATTGTGATTGAATGTGGAAATGTTATCTTTACTCTATGATTGTGTTATATTTTATGAGTATGTTATTTTTATTGGTCATTTTTTACGTATACAGGTGGTTCCGTGATAATCCTAGGGAGGGTGAGGCCGAGATAGCTCTTCAATGCATTGGGTAACGTGATGGAGGTAAACGTTGTTATTTCTCCTAAGAGATTTATGTAATATACAGTGATGGGTATTCCAAATGTGACTCCCTATGTAGCTGTGATAGCTAAAATGTAAGTATGTTATGAATGCCATAAGTTACCTTTATGATAAAGGATTTCTGTATGTTATTCATAAATATTATGATTTCATGAGGTATGTTATGATTAAAAAGTATGGTTTCATTGATTTGTATTTATTGATGGGATAATGTTTTATTTTATTATTTTGTAACCCTTAGTGAGATTTTAATTCTCATCCCAAGTTTTGAAATGTTTTTCACATGACATAAATATTAATAGGGTTAAGGATGAGATTAAGGAAAAGTCATGATGTCTAAAACATGGAACTAGACATGTATCATTTTTATGAGTTTTTCTTTTATGAAAAATGGATACTGGGTAGTAGTCTCTACATGTAATATTCAACTTGTTATGTAATAGTTATGGCCTAATTCTCTAAAACACTAAACTTGAAAAGATCCTCAATGTGAATTCTAGACATAATTCAAGATTTTTTATTGTTTATGTCCGGGTACTTATAGTTGTTATCAAAGGCTAGTATAGATAAATTTAGATGTTAGGGTGTTATTTAAGCATAAGTGACACTACCATTATGGTTAGAATATTAGAAAGAGTGATAGTTATTTTAGATATGATAAATGGTTATTACATTTTGGTGTGCAAAATGAAAGGTATTAGATAATATTTGAGGATAAAATATGTTATGGTTATTTTTGAGTAATTTCTCTCTCCTTTTATTGGAATGTTATGAAATTGTATAGTTTTTGAAAAAGGAAAACACACAGACCATGTGACAACCCATCACGTCAGACAAAGCTGTGAGAATCGAACCCACAACCAAAGTGAGATTGGGATTTATCACATACCATTGGACTACATGAAGTCCCTGGTTATTATGACTAATTCGTTTTTGTTAAATGATTTTATAGATCAAGAATATGTTTATTTGGAATCTTATATTTTATCACATTGAAAAACATAGTATAAAAAAAATTATTTGGTGATTAATTAAAAAATGTTATTTTAGAATACATTACCTCTCTTGGGAACACTATATGCTTAAGGAAAATAAAATATTATGGGATTGAATTTGTGGAGTAATGGTTGAAATATTATTTTGGAAGAATATAGGTTTATATTATGGACATTAGGTGATTTGGGTTATTTATGGAAATGATTAGTTTATCATATTGAATATGTGTTTAGGTTAATTACACATCTGTATGAGACTTTCAGAGTAGTCGATGTTTTTGGAGATAAATGTTATGATTTACTATGGAAGACTATGTGATTAAATTCTTCTGAGTTTTTTTTCAATATTAGTTTGGATTAATTTGAATAATTTTAAGAACAATTGTATATTGAATGGTCTTTCATGAAATTTGGGTTCTTTTTGTTGAATTTTGGAGATTAAGAGTAGTATTTCTTTTTATAAAGGATTATCCTTTTGGGGATTATCTGCTCTTGTAATAATATATTTCAGTTTTAGTTGATGTCTAAAGACAAGGGAAATATATAGTTCTTCTTTTGTGGATTATGTGATTCTTTAAATGATTATTCTAGTGATTTTTATGTGACCAAGTCTTTTTTAATGCTTATTGTTTGGAGAAAATATTAGTTTTTGGTAGAAACTTATTAAAGGATGGAACTCTACTTGAAGCTAAGTATATTTACATTTGTTTTTATTATATGTAGTAAATTAATTTCTCAAAATTATGAAAATGAACGTAAAACAAAAATTTTTTTGGTTTACATTTCCTACTGGGTAATCAAAGACCATTTAACACATCACAAGTTTGTCATTTTCTAGTGGTTAACTTTCTCTTAATCATGTTTTCTATCACTCTCCATCAAAACTTGTCGGTTTGTTTTCTCTTCCATATCTATGTTTTCCTACAAGAAATCCTAGTATGTGTTATCTCGGGTGAACTTTGTACCTCTCTTTATTTATTTTAAAGTGATAGTTTTATTACCTCTTTTTCCAATATGGGACTTTCAATGAAGTTTCCAATCCTAATTTTAAAATTACAAGGATGCAATTCCCAAAAGGGGGGAAGGATGTGACATCCTAAGTAAATAAAGAATATGATGTTTTCATATTTATAAATATTTTTTAATTAAATATTAATTTTACCTTAAAGGGGATGCTATGTTCAATGACGTACCAGATACACAACAATGAGTTTCTTTGAAATCTTACATTGCACACAATGTTGGGTCATACTAAAATATAATAATATAATATTATTTTAAATGGTTCGTAACTCATAGCCATTGTAATGGTGGGAATAAATAGAAATAACTAAAAAAATTATTATACATGTTTCTTAAAGGTTTTTTATTTATCCAATAAATTTTAGAGGCTTAAAATAATAAAGAATATTTTTTTAAGCATAAATACTCTAATATTCGTTAAAAGATAAATTTACCACCTCTTGATGGAGAACCCTCTTTAAATATAGTTTTGGACACTTTTATATTTTCTATTTGACAAAATATAATTCTTTAGTAGAATTGGGATATCAAAATTTACTTTGGTTAAATTTTTGGTATTTTTCATATAAAAGGCATTTTTTGATGAATATTGAAAAATACTGTATTTTAATTCCAAATATTATTTTAATCTAATTTATTTATATGGATAGATAATATTTTTAATTGGGTTCAAAGTGTAATTATATTATCTTTTTACCTTTTAATCTCATGTTGGTCATTGGAATTAATTTCACTTTGAAATTGGGCATAAACAAGTGTGAATCTATTGATAGATATTGTTTCTTAAAAACACGCTATTTGTTCTGACAAAGAGAATTAATTTTAAATTAATTAATGAAAATTATATGTTTTTAGTTTTGTAAAATAGACATCACTTTTTAATTCTTAATATAAAATATAGCTTAGGATTAAGTTTTTGTATTTTTTTGAAAAACATCAAATTTTGATGAATAATGAAACCAATAAGTTGCAGTTAAAAAACTAAATTTTTCATTTAAATGAAAATTTACCACTTATATGAATTGAATTTAAAAAATACGACATAAATGGTTTTTATTAGTAAGTAAAATGTGGTTCAATAAGATGAAAATAATTTTTTGGTGAATAGTAACTTTTGACTTTTATTTACCGCGGTTAAAGGTAAATAGGGTAATTCAAGGTAAAAAGAATATTATAATAATACAAAATTACCTTAACACTTGTCCTAACCTTATGTTATGAGTACTTTACGACCATGTTCATCCTTGGGGAGATTTTGGGACCCCATGGAGCCACATGAAAGTGATAATGACACTTTAGATGAATTAATTTAAAGTAAAGACAAAAATGACACAAAAGAATATCTTTTAGTAAATTAATTTTTACATGGGGTTATATAAGTTATCTTGTAAAATATTAATATTCATTGAAAATATAAAACTATTTCCTAAATCATATAATTTCTTTTATAATTTTTAGACATCAAATAAATAAAATTATGTATGGCACAAAAATGATGCAGTATTTACCACATTAATAAATGATTTAAATAAATAATATTATAAATATTTAAATAACATCTAAAACCTTTCCAATTATTATTGGATGAGTTTATTTCGACTTTGAGTCATCGTATCCTTTACCTTAATGAGTTTTAGACCTTTAGAAACCGAAAATAATTATATAATAAAATAATACTTTCACACTTTCCTAATGAATCCCTCCTCCCCATTTTAAAAACCCCTTAATTCAAACCAATTCTACACACCTCTAAAGCCTATTTTCTCATGAAAAACCTACACAAATAAGCCTTAAATATCCATATATTCCTTGTAGAACCCTTACCTTAAGATGAAGTCATATCAAGAAGTCCTTTTGGTTCCAAACAGTGGGAGTTACCCGAATTAAAGGTAACAATTTCTCTTAAATTATTTTCTTTTATTTTACTTATCCAACCCCTATTTTTTTATTTTCTTTTATAACAACATAAGTATCCTCAACATAATAGTATATTTTTATGAGAATTATTTGGACTAAACTTACACGCACCAATATCTAATGGGTAAAGAACTTTCTGTTTTTGTGGGTAGAAAACTAACACCTCATGAAACGATGATTGTTCAATTATCTTCTACCACCTCTTATGGTGGCCATTATTATGGAACTATATTTATATATGATATATATTATGTTTATTTATTCTTTATTCTTCTGCATTTTTAATTTCTATCATACATTTATGGTTTCCATTATGAGTAAACACGATATTTTCATTTGAGGAAGTGCAGACTACCTCCCCCTCAATGTGATATGACTCGTTCATATCATTCGATGGATGTATAAAGGATGAAGTTATTAAAATTATATTGTATATTATACTTTAATTATAATACAACTTTGTATCATTATGTTTTTATTCAATTAAAATTCCAAATAGAAATGAAAGTAGCGTTCGTGCATACATATGACTTACCGTCTCCATGAACGGTGCATTTAATTTATTATCTCCAAATGTTATGTACTATTATAAATACATATAAATACTGGATATATATGATATATATGATATCTAAATCATGAATATAATTATGGAGATAATGGACTCTTGACACATGGACAACTTGTAATAAGATGTTCATTTCTGACCCAAGTACCAAATATCGACAAAACGACCATTATTAACTTAAATGATTACATAATGTTTATAACATGGTAATAATTTATATAAAAGGAATAATAAACTAGAAAAAAGTTTCTAATCATGTATAAATTAACTTAAGTTTATTATTCAAGAAGAACAATGAATAAACAAGTCAAGTCGGACATGAGGTAAGAGATTTGTTTATCTAACTTTTAATTCCGTGTGATTTCCACTGTTCGCCACTTAATTATTGCATGTGGTGTATTTTGTACTGCCAGTTGATATATAGTACCATTATTATCTTTATATTCATGTTATTCTATGAATCATTTGGTGGTTATTAACTTTTTTTCATACGAATTGATTGATTGCATCATGGTAAGTGGTTTTCATCTCACTTTTTATTCCTGTGAGAATCATGATATATTTGAAATTATTTTATTTTGTGTGGTGTATGTAATACAAAAGATTGTATTACTTGTGTAATATACTATAATTTTATGGTTTTCACATATTCATTGTATGATCCTTCTTTCATGGGTTTTATGTTTCTTAAGTTACCAAATCGGTAAGGGAACCTTTCACCATCCTCTTTTTGAAGACTTTTTTTCTATGTCCTGTAATATACATCTTCTTATGTTGGTATATGTTCTTATAATTCCTTATTGCTGTAAATTTTATATCCATGTGATTAGATATAATTATTCTCTCATTAGCTCACTTTATGAATTTTAATGTGACGATGATATGCTGTCAAATTTCTGTAAGAGAACTTCTTAACCCAATTTCAAATATTTGGGTTAAACTTATACTTCTTGATTATGTCATGATATGAATATGTGGTAATGTACTATGATTGTTTTAAACTTAATATCAACTTATATTGGGTGTATTATTTTTATTCAAAGATAATTATGTTACAGATTTTTCCTTAATTTAAGGATATGATATTTTTAAGGGACTTTGCCTCAATTTGCATTCCATTGAGACTTATTTGTTGTTATACACCAATTCAATTTTATATGGTGTATATACTTTCCTTTGAAATATTATATCATGAATCTCCGTATTCTCATGATATTTTAATGTTTTCATTACCTCAATTATTTGTATTCAAGCGTCTCTCATTTGGTTTGGTACTCTTTAACTAAAATATTGTTTTAAATATTTTAATGATTTTTTTTTGAAATCATTCTCATTAATTTCCATGTTTTAAAATGGGTTTTAAGATTTATTTATATGAACATTATGTGTTTAAAATGCTAAATACTTTAAAAGCTTCAAGGTGGTATGGGAAACTTTGATTCAAAAATATCTTTATTAAATGTTTTAAAATGGTTTAGAAAATGATTTCATAAAGCATTGTTTATTTCAATATCTTGATTTGATATATTGTGATTGAAATGTGGAAATGTTATATTTTTTTATGCTTGTGTTATGGGTTATGAATATGTTATTGTTATTGGGAATTGTTTACATATATGGGTGGTTCTGTGATAAACCTAGGTCATGTGAGTCGGAGATAGCTCTCCAATGCATTGGGTAACGTGACAAAGTTAAACGTTAATGTTTCTCCCAAGAGATTTAGGGAATATAATGTGATGGGTATTCCAAATGTGACTCCCTATGTATCTGTGATAGATAAAATGTAAGTATGTTATGAATTCCATAAGTTACCTTTATGATTTACAAATTATGTATGTTATTCATAAATCTTATGATATCACGAGGTATGTTATGATTGAAAATTATAGTTTCATTGATTTTTATTTATTGATGGGCTATTGTTTCATTTCATTATTTAATAACCCTTACTAAGATTTTTATGCTCATCCCATTTTTTTAAATTTTTTTCCCAGGACATAAAGATAAATTGGGTCAAGGATGAGATAAAGGAAAAGTCATGCTGTATAAAACATGGAACTAGACATGTCACTTTTTTTTCAAGAGTTTTGTTTAATGAAAAATGGATACTGGGTAGTAGTGTCTACATGTAATATTCAAGTTGTTATGTAATATTTATGGCCTAATTCTTAAAAAATATAAACCTAAAAAGATCCTCACTTTGAATTCTTGACATAAATCAAGATTACGTAATATTTAAGGCCATGACCTTATATGATATATATGATATAATGATAATTATTTAAAGCTAAAATAATACTACCTTCTTTCCATAATGATTGTTAAAAAATGGAAACGTTACTCATTTATATGTACGAACTATAGTCTTTATGAATGTAACATAGTTAATTTTTCATAATAATACATTATTTTTTGATTTAAAAGTATAATTGATGTATAAAAGATATAATTATTTCATTAATATTATTTTGTATATGATGTAATAATTGATTTCTTGACCATAGTCAACATACTGAATTCATTTTGGACTTATGAACCAAATTTCATCAAAATACCCAAAGTGATCTTAATTTATTAATTAATTTAAAATAACATATAAATAAGTGATATAAAATGAATGATTAAAATTAAAAAGTTTCTCAAGAAAGTAATTAATTTTATGAATTTTTATTATTCAGGATGATATAGAACATACATGATGGGTCAAAATCACGGAAATAGACTTTCTTTTAGAAACTATTTTTTAAATTATTTTCATAAAACACTATTTATCTTCAATATAAATTTTATTATTTTTATAAAATTATTTAAAATAGGTTTTATATATTTTTAAATGAAAATTTAAATTCATTTTTAACTGTGTTTTAATTATTATAATTTTTTTTGAAAATATTTTTTTTCATTTTCCAAATGAAGTAATTTGTGACTTTTTTGAAAAAAGTATGGATGAAATGTTTTTAACTTATACGGAATGAGAGGATTTTACCACCTTGATCACTAATACTTTATTTGAATATTACATTAAATATTTCATGATTATCTTAAAATAATTATTTTTTATTTTATATATGATTGAGTTTCTTTTTAAAAACTTTATTTTGTCTAGGGAATGTTTTTATAATGAAATCATCCATGTTTTATAATTATATTATAGTTATTCTTCATTATTTATGATGAATATTCGTTCCATTATAAACTAAATGTGGTTGGTTCCATTATATCACTCCAATTACTTGGGTATTTGTTTTGTATGTTGACCATGATGTTTATTAAAAAGATAACTATGATGGTTACTCCAAGTATATCCATGAGGGTTATTTCAAGTATAAACATGAGGGTTACTTCATGTGTATCGGTTATGGTTACTCCTCGGGTATGTATGATAAACAAAAATACACTAACTTACCAATATTGTTTTATTTATTCTTTTTATATTTTTATAGAAATATCTTGTTTTCACAAGGTAATTTATTATGTTCATGTTTAAAATAAAGAATATGTTACATCTTAAGGGTAAAAATTATAACTTTATGAAATAGTTTTTAATGAGTTTATCATGTTTAAAATGAATCATATATGGGTTTTATTTTTTCCTATAATATTTGTAATGACAGTTTTTATGTGATGGTTTGGGAAGAAATGATGATTTCTTTGATAGGAAAATGTTTTTTATCATGGAGTTTATTTTGAAGAAGGAATTTTTTTATATGTATTTATAGATTAATGGTTTATTCTAATATTTTCATATCCATTACTAAGATTTTTTTTCCTATTATCATGTTTTAAAAGTTTTTTCATAGGGTTTAAGTGTGTGTAATGGAAAATAATAAGTCAAGTGTAAAGTCATGATGTTTTTTTTGAGGAAAATATTTGTTTTTTATTTTAAATAACTTTTTATGGGACAAACAGATATTATGCATAAGTGTCTCCTTGTAATGAATGGTTTTATTATGTAAGATCTTTCCTAATTCCATAATACAATAAACCTAAAATATCATTAGGAAAACAAATTGAATTCTAGTTTAAAATCACAAGAATACTTAATGTTTATAATTGGGTCCTTACAATACTTTCTTACCTTTTCAACAATGAAACAATGATAATGTCATTCATGAATACATGTGGAATACCATGCTTACAAAGTGACGTGATTTATTTTTTACCACTAAATTAGATGAATGATATATATAAGTCTCTTTAAAGATATAATATTTTATAATTATCATTATTTAACATTAAAATAATATTTAACTTCTTTATAGAGTGAAAATTTAAAAAATTAAACGTTACACTTGCGCACGTATAACCTATCATGTCCATAATGGCAATTTAGTTCATTTTTCATAACCATATTTAATGGATAGGTTTAAAAGTTTAATTAATGTTGAAAATTTATAATTATTTTATTATTATTATTCTAGTGATTATGAAATAATGACTTCATTAATCATAGCCAACTTACCAAATTTATTTTCGATACATGAGTGGAATATCATCAAAACATCTGATATGAACTTAAATGACTAAGTAATTAAATATGACATTTTAAACAATAAAATAAACAGAATTAGAAAATTTAAAAAGTTTCATAAGATATTAAATAATTAACACAAGTTTATTACTCAGGAAGATAAATAACGTATGTAATGAGTCATACTCAAGGTAAGGGACAGTTTAACTTAAAACATCATTTTAAAGGTATTAAAGATTTATTTTCTAAATATTTTTATTCATTTTAAATATTCATAAAATTAATTTATAAATATTTTTATACTATCATAAATGAAATATAATAGAAATCTAAATCACCTTTTTACATTCATTCAATTCTTTTCGAAGGACAATATTTTCATGGAATGTTTGACAAAAAGGAAAAATAAATGTTTTATTTTCATATATACAAATTCAAAAGTTCCTCCTTCCACAATAATGATTATTTTATATTTGGAATCAATTATAAAATTTCCTATTTCCTTTAAAGAAATACCCTCATTCCTTTTTTTCTGTGTATTTTATCCTTCTCAATGGGGTTTTAAAAGGAAAGGGTGTTTCGATACCTGAAGGTGTTGTTCATCTAGGTTCAAAAGTGTTTTAAAGGGGATTTTTTTATGAAAAGGTGAAAGTATTAAATGATGTATTCATTATATAGCAATTAATAATTATTTATAATGAAAAAGTGAGCTCTATATAGCTTATATGATGGGTGATCCAGATTATAGCTCTTCAATGCATTAGGTAATCTTGTTTGTCTTCAAAGTAAGAAGAAATGAGTTAACTAGGGAAGTTTTTTCAATTTATTTTACTAGGATCAAGTTGTTTTTGACATAATTTTAATATAGTTTATGAATATTATTCTATAGGTTTAAAATTAGGTTTTATAATCTATCTATATAGTTTTTAATGGTTTTATTTGAGAAATAAATTTTGTTTTCTCATATGGATCTTACTTATTTCATATTCTCAATGAATATTGTGACACTGGTATACAGTTGTGAGGTTTTAAAACTTTCCATGGGAATAAAAAATTTCTTATTTTTGTATACCTTAATAATCATTTTTTACTCATCCTCTTTTATAAAATAATTTATAACATGGTTTAAGAATGGGTTTAAGAAATAAAGAAGTCATATTGAAATTCATGATAATTTTTTATGAAAATAAAAAATATTTTATTTTAGATGTTTTATATTTTGGAGAAAATAGATACTGGGAATAATTATCTATTTAATAATATATACATATGATATATATGAATTATGACTTTATTTTCTAAGTCTATAAACCGTAAAAAACCATGGTAATTCAAAAAATAAAATTCCCGACTAAAAATTCATGATTATTTAATGTTTTAAGGATGGGTCCTTATAGTTAGTATAAAATTAATGGTTTAGATAACTTTATAGTTTAAGATAATGTTAATATAATACACTTAAAAAATTACACATTATACTTAATTTTAAATGATATAGAATTTGATGTTTACCCTGTTTCATGGGCAATTCTACTTCTGTTCAAAATGGTTTTCTATATAGAAAACAAGGGATATGATGTAGGAAGTTATCAATTAGAGAATATTATTCCAAATTATGATCATAGATGATTTTTATTAAGAAATGATCAATTTTTTTAGTTATGGTTTAGTTGAATAAAGCTACAAATCATCATGTCATCCATGTTAGAGAGAAACCAGATATACCAAAAAATAACATGTCGATATTTGAGAATTTCATGAAATAGAACCCTCTATATTTCTATGGAACATCAGATCTAGTGGTAGCTAGAGGATGGAACAACACTCTAGAAAAAATATTTTATGTCATGGGATACTTAAAATATCAAAAGGTAACTCTTTCTATTTGTAATCTTCAAGGTGAAGCTGATCAATATTGGTATCTGGCTAAGAATACCAAAGAGATGTATAATCTTGATGCCATAGAATTTTCTAAATTTAAATATATTTTTATAGATAAATATATCCCTAAGGTAATTGGACTTAGGATGTATAAAAATTTCTTATAATTGATGAAAAAGGGGAATTTTTTTAGCGGGAATGAGTAAAATATTACAGGATTGGCTAGGTACATACCCAATTTTATTTGGGACTGTAGGGTCCTAAAAAATCCCCAAAGGAGAATGAGAACCCCCTTAATTTGGGAAAGGATTCTACTCAAATTCCTAATAACTGGGAAAAAATATGTATAACACCCAAGAAATTGGAAAAGGATTGACCGGTCCACGTATCGGTCCAATAGTGATGGTACACAACCCGTTCCGCAAGCCGACCCTCCGCGGACCACTGTCGTTGGAAAAACAGAGGTGGGAACCCTCCGCAGGTGCGAAGCAAAATGCACGCTAGACTGGTCCATCATCACGAACCGCCTCAGCCGCGAACCACGTCAACCGACTCAGGCCGTGTGCGCTGTCTTTCGCGGAACGGAGGTGGAGCCCTGCGCGGTCGTGAAGCACTCCCCGAACCAATTTGGTTCATGGGGAATGTGCATTCAATTCTCTCCATGAGTTGTGGATTGACCAAGTCATCTGTACACTGGGTTTCTGGTCATGGGCCTCCTCAAAAGGTGTTGCATGACCATAGCTACATCTCTTTCGTCCCTCTATAAAAGGACATAGAGGGGGGAGTAGAAAGGGATCGATCAGATTCGGGTGGAAGGATTTTGGAGGAAGGAGCTTAGGATTTCACAAATAGTGAGGTTCCAATTCACAAACCAGAACATGTATGAAACTGGAAATGAATTAATAAGGAACTAAAAAATGCATAACAAGTTGGTGAACCGCGAACTTATAATAACAAAAAAAGAATACCATGAACCAGGACCCCGCTGCGGATGTACTCCCCGTAGACCAGGGAGTCTATGCCCCTTTTTTGATCCTGCGCACCGCGTAGCACCCTCCTACGCGGGATAATCCTTGACCGACAAACCCCTGACCGACGTCTACCCTGGCCGCCATTTCTCGCACGGACTCCGCCGCGTACCAACCTGGTACCCGGGCCGAACCCAAATCCACGTACCACCCTAGTACGTGGAATGCCTATCAGTCCACGCACCACCCTCATATGCGGACGACCTCTCCAGCCACGTAGCACCCCCCTACATAAAGGGAGTCACTCCTCATACGCCCATGTGGCCCGACAACACCTTTGGTGTTCACATTCCCCGAGTTAGATAAAATCCTTCTAATATAGCCTGGTCTATCACAATCCCTTCAGTGGTCTATTAATCGGACCCGAGCCAAGTCCTCTACCGAAGCCACCGGATCCATATGATGTAATCTCCAGGCGCATCAACGCACCTCTTTGAGTTAACATACCCACGGTAGGCAAGGGAAAAGGGGTTATTACCACCCTTGAGCGTGTTCGCAAAACATTTTTGGGTTCATATACCCACGATAGTGCAGGGTCCAAGCCTGATAGTCCCCTTTCTACCTCTCCACTCATTAGGATTGTGGGTCCCCGCTCGCGTTTCCTTTTGACGAGCGATAATGGTCAGCACCTCTACCCTCTCCTGGGAGCAGCTGGGCAACCCTCTTGGAGTAATCCCCACACCATCCTCGCTGGAAACCAATGGACCTTACCCTCTCATCACGAAAGGTTCATTGCTCTGCTGCGCGACTTCTACCTTCCTGAAACACCCGTGGGAAGGAGAGTCCAGTGGTCCCAGCCTTTTCCTCCACTCATCGTCTTTCTCCCGTTCCATCGGTAGGGAGAATGTGCAAGGCTTGACAAGTCTGTTGCGTTCTCTTGTTTCTAACACCGAGCATGAATCACGTGGGCTTAGAGATTTTTGATGGTCACGGCGTCCGCAAAATGATGCCCCTCACAAAAAACTATGTGGGTTTTGATCCCTGTTTCCTAAATAGGGTACGTAGGACGCCTCCCCGAGGTTCAATCCCAATACGGGCCTCCATCTTGGAGTAAGTCCCAATCTCCATTTTCCTGGGATGCTATCCATGCGTAAGCCCCATTTCGCTTCCCACTGATTCACCCTTCACGACGTGATCGTTAGGTCCCAACTGCCTCTTGTTTCTCACACCGAGCATGAGTCACATGGGATTAGAGTAAGCATTGACCATGACAACACCCCCATCACTCATGACGTTAAATTGTATTCCACCAACCCGAACTATGAGGACTTTGATCCGTGCTAAGGCATGAACGTAGGAAGCCGCCAGGAGGTTCAAGACCTACCACCTTGGGCCGTCTCAGAGCGTACGCCCCATCCAACTCTAACTACATGGACTTTGATCCTTGCCTCCTAGGCGGGGTACATAGGAAGTTTCCCCGAGGTTCAAGCCCAACAACCGGTCGTTCTGACCTCCTTCATGTCGGTTCACTAACACCTTGGGCCACCTCAGAGTGTAAGCCCCATACCACCTTGGTCTGCCCCAGGGTATAAGCCCCAACCCAAAATGAACTACGTGGATTCGGATTCCTCTAACGAGGATACGTAAGAAGCCCGTATCACAGGTTCGATTCAAACGCTCAAGTCATTATCTGTCCCCCCTGGATGAAAATAAACTCTAGAGTGCCCAGTTATAGGGATTCAAACCAGTGCCGTCTCAATGATTCTAAACTCCTCAGAGTCATAAATCCAATGAGGGATGGTAAACCTAGGGCCTAAATGATTTCAAATCCCTACGTTCAGCTGACCATTTCCATCCAAGAGTAATCCATAGATACTATGCTTGGGTATAAATTAAAGATTCTCAAACATATGAATACGTCTTAAATATATAAGAGAGTCCCAGAACAGGAAATAATTCCCCCCCAAATGGTGCGATGAGCCCGAATTCGCATCCTCTCGACCAATGTGAGTTTCTAAGCATCACTGGCCAAATCGCCCAACGAACGCCTGCCTTTGGAAAGTAGTTCCATGTATCGTTGGATTCAGAACCGTTGGTTGTTTCAAAATGAAGACTGATATGCCTGACCTAAGTGATTGAGCGGATCTCTACCCTCCGTGAGATCAACTGTTAGGCATGTCGGTCCCCACCACCCGAGACGGTTCGAAACAAAAATGGTGAACCCAACGTGAAACTTTAACCAAGCATGACATATTTAACCTAATCCCACTCTGTGCCCCATTATAATCACAAGGAGGGCCAAGAAAAGTCATTAATTACGCATGGGATTATGAGATGATGATTTGAAGGGTTTTCTATTTGTATTTGTTAAAATATTTTACATGTACCACTCAGAACTCCATTCGATCTAATGGTGTCATGAAGGAACTCACAGACGCGTACTTCGAACAACGCAATGTCTGGATATCTTCACCAAGGGATGACCCTGTCACCTACTCAGCACCTCCAACACTGGGTCTCAGATGCGTTGATCCGAGAGTACCACTTAAACAGTACTCTCCCGACGGTGGAAGTGGCCATGCACACTCTCAAATCCGCCAAGACCTGTCGGTCGCATGCCCAGCAGAAACCGTGAAAGCGGATCCAGACGGATCCTGTTGCCGTCTCAAACCATTTTGATAGTCTATCCCTGGAAAAAGAAAACGCATAACTCCCTTATCTTAGAGAGGTGAACGAGGTCAAAACTGAGGACTTCATCCCCGCTGAACAGGGGTTCTGCTCTAAGGACCCCGCCGGAAGACGTCGTCAGAGTTACGCCACGACTCAATATCCTCAGGCTAAGGAGGATTTCTCCCTGAGGATCCAGGACCATGATCCCAAATCTCCGGCCCCTTGGACCACCTGGCGAGGGCAGAAAACATACAACCAAGTACTGGTCATCACCCTTGTCCGTGAGGAGGATCTCCACTGCCTAGTCATGAAGACATATTGCGAGCAGGCACATACACCTGTCTGCTCCTCCAAAGCCCTCCATATTGACATGGCGGAATCATACGAGTAGGAGCGCATACCCACCGAGCTTCATCAAGACCATCACTCACACAGGATGGCACCTACCCAGCAAGCACCTCTCCCTGCCTAGGGTTGTGAAGGCCACTAGACAAAAGTAGTAGTGACCCAGCGCCTGTAGGACCAGATCCTAGCAGATACTCCTAATTCCTACCATCCCAATATGGTGGCGATCAACAATGCCCTCCATCCAGATGTGGTGGCAATTAATAGGCCAGAATGGCTCCCAGCCAACAAATCCCACCAACTTGATACGGTTGGAAACCAACATATGCAGGTCCAGCTCCCTACAGAAGAAAGTAAAGTCCGACATCCCGATGTGGAAGCAAACAGAGAGATAAAATGGAATATCTCGGCATAGGGGAAGACTCATTCACCTGCCCCGACACACGAGAATTGTCAGTACCCACTGATCACAAGTGGATCGGAGAAGGATATTCCTACTCCAATACCAGAATGGGCCTTCATACCCGTTCTAGCCAAAGATGTTTCTCTGCATATCATGGAAATGATTGAGGAGTAGGTATCGATCCGAGATCATATCTTGCATACTTGATAGAATGTAATGGCATCAGAGGAAACAATAAGGAATCAGGCCCATGAGCCCATCTCCCCAATTAAGGTGACTCATCTATGGGATGAGATAGCCGCCTTGGAGCAGATCTCCATCCCTTATTCCGCTGAGGAGGGTCTTCGACCATATTCCGAGATACAAGGGCAACCAGACCGAGCATCCTCACTCGTTCCAACTGTGGAACACCCGTCCATCACAGTTGGTGCTCTAGAGTAGGCATATATCCCAGCTAAAAGTCAAGATGTTTAACGTAATATCCCGGCAGCATCACAGGACCCAATAAGAAAGGGAACCAAAGGTGAAGACCGTTATCAACACCAGATGGTCCCTACTGCCTGCAAGAAAGCACCCCGAACGCACTGAAGGAAGCCGAAAAATAAAGAGCGGGTTCATGAGTCTTCTCTGCTGGAAGCTTGGGTTCCCAATGCCACTAAGAACATATAGAAGGCTTAAAACCATGCCCACCCATAACCATATTATGAGAGTCGCAGTAGTAGTTGCGAAGGTCCTCCCCACAATGTCACTACCAGCGGCTCTTATGGTCCTCCCCAGAGCACCTGAAGGGGCCTCCCCCATGTGAATATAACGATCAATCTTGAGAGCTTCTCTTATGAAGAGAGTCACGGAAGCCCTCCGTGTGACTAGAAGATCAAGCAGCAAGAAGGCCGTCAACTTGCTGCGGTACACCCTAAAGGTCCTCCTGTAACACCCCGACCCCAGCTACCCAGAGTCGGTGCATTACTCCGTAACATTGGCATGATCACAAATGATCAAGTCTCGAAAGACCAATTAGTTTAGTAGCCTTGGAAACACTAGATACATTCATAAGTCTTTCATTACATCAATAAGTAAACAAACTACAATAACATGGTCTTCATAGTCCACAATCATATCCCTTTCTGACTACCCCTGTAGGTCATTCATAAAATACTTCTTCACATCCTGGAAAAATATTAAAATATTGAAAGGGGTGAGCTCAGATGCTCAGTAAGGTTAACAATATAGCGGAAGCTTTCATAAATAAACATTTACATTTAAGGAAATGTATAACTAAAACAAAAGCCTTTTAAACTTGAACTTCAACATAATATGGAAAAAGTAAAATGAGATAATGACATTTACTTCTTCACATGGATATTCTACTGGTCGAATAATCACATGCAATATCAATAACCACTTTTATAATGATGGAATGCATAATGCCAGACTATCATAACCACGTAGTCAAGGCCTCGTGCCAAGACCACAAATAAGATTTTGTCAAGGCCTCGTGCCAAGACACTAGTTTGTCTCATGAGACCTGCCGATGCATCGAGGAGCTATAGCGGGCTCCACCCGTCACTTATTAAGTCCAATGCATTCCTCATATGAATAGGTTTAAACATATCATAAACCATAACATAATCGTATCACACAAAACATGCATAAAGGAAACATAACATTTCCAAATTTCAATAACAAGATAACAATACAACACATTGATATAATAAAAACGCTTTCAAAACCATTTTCAATACCAAAATAAAAGAAAGTTAAAACATTGTATTTATTTTTCATTAAAAAAAGTGATGGCTTGTAGAGGAAGCCGAAACTCAAATAATGGTCACGGCGGCGGAGAAGTCGTTGTCGCCGCAGATGTACAGAAATAAAAACATTTCCTTTTTGTCGTTTAGTAAAGCGCTTCGTATAAAAAAAGATTCCTTTCGAATAAACATAAAAGTCAAAGGGGTTTATACACCGTATAAAAGAAAGTTTTGTATAAAACCAAATATGCCTCAATGAAAGGAGATTGAGACAAAGTCCTTAAAAAGATCATTTTTAAAATAAAGTAGATCTATTATGTGTATTCACTATAGGTACACATAAAGAAAGTAAAAATACAAAATAATACATAATAATATCACGACATAATTTGAAAGTAGGAGATTAACCCAAAGAATGGAAATTGGGTTAAGAAGTTTCCTTACCTTGTGTCCGACTTGACTCAACCATTCTTTAACCTCATGAATAATAAACTAGAGTTAATATCTACCTTATTAAGAAACATTTTCAATTTCATTATCCTTTTTATATCACTTATTACAATGTTATGAATATTATGTAATTATTCAAGTTAATAACGATCGTTTTGTCGATCTTTGGTAACTTGAGTCAACAATAAACTTCTTATAATTACAAGTTGTTCATGTGGTAGAATATCCATTATATCCAGAATTATATTCATGATTTATATGTCATATATATCTTATATATCCAGTATATACATTCATTTATAATATTACGTAACATTTAGAGGTAAGAAATGAAATGCACCGTTCATGGAGACGGTAAGCCGTACGTACGCATGAACGCTAATTTCATTTAAATTTCATATTTAATGGAACTATATCATAATGATATAAATGTATAATATAATTCTAGTATAATATAGTGTATAATACCATTTACTCCATCCTTTATACATCCCACATATGGCATTAACGATTCAAATCACTTTGAGGGGGCGGTAGTCCGCACTTCCTAAAATGAAATTATCGCGTTTTACACATAATGGAAATAATAAAGTATGCCATAAATGAGAAATACAGAAGCATAAGTAAAACATAAACATATTATATATCATATATAAAAATAGTGACATCTTAATGGCCACCTTTGAAGGTGTTATATGAGTGTTGAACAATCATCGTTTCGTGAGGCAGAAATTCGCCATCCACAGAAACCGTATGTTCTTTAACCATTAGATGTAGGTGTGTGTAAGTGTAGCTCGAATACTTCTTATAACAACATCCTAGTATATTGAGGATACTGGTTTTGTTACAAAAGAAATGAATAAAAAGAGTTTATGGGGTTGGAGGAGAAAAATAAAACAAAACAACATTAGAAAAGACATTACCTCAAAATCGGGTAACTCTTTTTGATTTGAGCCAAAGGCTTCCTTGGGAAGAGTTCTGCCCAAAGTAAGGCATCTAGGAGTAATAGGGGGTAGTTGGGAGAGTATTTGAGCAGAGGTTGGCCGATCCAAATGGCTTGAAAGTGTAAATGAGGTGGGAGAGGTGGGGGCCTTTTATAAGTGGAGAGGAGGGGCACTTTTGGAAAGATTGAAATGTTAAATTATTTCACAATGATTGTCAGATTCTAAAGGTCCCACACTTATATAATTCTAGGATAAGGTGATAAGGTTTAGAAATATCCTCATCCAATAGGCTTTGGACATGTTTAAGCCTTGGATTTTGCATTATCTTCTCATTTTATTTAAATCGTTAAATAATGAGGTCATCGCTGCATCATAATAATGTCATAAATAATTTAATTTATTTAATGTCTAAAAATTATAAAAAAAATACTATGATATAGGCAATCTTTTTAGATTTCTAATGAATATTTATAGTCAAAATTTGGACTTGTGTAACCCCACTTAAAAATTGTTTTAGTAAAATAACTCATGTTTGAGTCAATTTAATTTTAACATTAAATAAATATATATTAATGTCATTTTCCAACTAAAGTGGCTCCATGGGGTCTCCAAGTTGACCCATGGTTTGTCTTGGTCGGCCATGACTCATCCAATAGGAGTAGGACAAGTTTCATGCTCATCTAATATTATTAAAACATTATTTGTACCTTAAACTACACTAATTACCTCTAATCGCGATTAAGAACTTAAAAGTTACTATTCACCAAAAAATTATTTTAATCTCATTGAACCACATTTTACTTATTAATGACAACCATGTATGTTGGATTTTTGAAAATCAAATCACAGAAGTGGTAATATTTCATTTAAACGAAAAATCAGTTATTTAACTACCACTTAGTGGTTTTACTATTCATCAAAAATTGAAGTTTTTCAGAACAAGGACAAAATTTCACCCTAAGCTATAATTGATATTCCAAATTCAAAAATGATGTCTATTTTAAAAAATTCCAAACATATAAGTTGCATTAATTAATTTTATAATTAATTCCCGCTGTTACGACAAATAGCGTGTTTTTAAGAAACAATTTATATCAAAAGATTGGCCATTGTTTATGTCCAATTTCAATGTTAAATTAATTATAATGACCACCATTGGATAAAATGGTAAAAATATATTCTAATTATCTCTTAAAACCACTAAATAGTATAATTTATCACAATAAATTATTTTGATTAAAAAAGTTGTTTTAAAGTATTTTTCACTATTCATAAAAATTAGAAGTTCTCAGAAAAATACCAAAAATTCAACATAGGCTAATTTCGATATTCCGAATCCAAAATGAAGTCCATTTTGAAATATAAAATTTCTATAATTTTAAAAAGTGGTTATTACTATTCATAACGGCTACTTTGATTAGTCGCGGTGTTTTAGAACTCAAAGTTGCGTACAGTGCAAGCTATTGCATTATTGAATGAGAAGCGTATCGTGGAAGCTCGGGGTGTTACATTCTCCCCTCCTTCAATAAATTGCATCCTCACAATTTGAAATTTTTCTTTGAAAATAAAAGGTTGAAAAGATAAAATACCTTTGAGGAAAACCCACATCGGAAATAAGGTTAATAAACATATAACATTAAAAGAAAAGCAGGATAAGTACAAAGGTCACCCGATATAGCCCATTCTAGGATTATATGAAAATATGGATATGGAGGAGAAACAAAACATCAAGGTCTGATAGAGAGTTATAGAAAACAGGATTAGGAGAATGTTTAACCACAAGAAAATCACAAACTTGTGATTGGTTAAACGGTCATTGAATCCCCAGTTGGAAAAGTTAACCGACAACATTTTTGTTTTAAGTTACCTTTTATAATGTTGAGGAATTTATTTAGGAGATTTACTAAGAACGTAAGGGAATATACATACTTGTTATGTATACTTTCATTCGTTAATAAATTTTTACCATAAACCCAACTTTTACTCCAAAAGGTAACAGAACTCAAAAATATTCTATTTATCCTGATTGTATAAGGTTCAAAATGTTAACACATACCATTTAGATTAGTAAAACTATTTTGTAATAACCAGGGACTTCCTGTAGGCTAGTTGTAGGAAATAAAGGCTTGTCGCACTATGGTTTTGGGTTCGATTCCTGTAGCTTTGTCCGACGCGACGGGTTATTCCCCACCCTGCAGGTTGTCCTTTTCCTAAAACTATAGTATTATAATATTCCAAAAATAATCTTCAGAAATTCTTTAACCTTAAACAATACTATCCATGGTTCAACTTAATCCATTCCAACTTTTATAGTTATCCAAAATACCTATGTCCAGACATTCTCTAAAAGGTCTCTTAATTCCAAAATCAATTTATCAGATTCCCCAAACAAATTAAAGTTTCTATTATTGTCAATACTAAAAATATAAAAACCTTACTGAAATCAACAAGTACTACAGTACAATCCTTATATATATATATATCTCATTATTCTAATAACTAGAATATAATCCATGAGTCCAAAAGCACCATTACATTAGTTATTCTGCTTCAACTATAGTAACAGCATAAGATAGTCCTTGATCCCTTGGCCTTTTCTGAGGTAATTTTCCTTGACGCTTAGGACATTCATTTTCATAATGCCCCATTTCCCTACAATTTTAGCATTCAACTTTGATAGCCTCTTTCTTTCCCTTGCAATAACGAGCCTAGTGACCCTTTTATCCACATTTATAACAAACTCCCATTCCTTTTAGGCAAGTACCAGGGTGATTCTTCCCACAATTATCACATAATGGAAAATCCTTCTTTCCCTTTTTCCCTTTATCTGTCTCTTGTTCCACCGTTCTCTTATTCTCTTGCTTTACTTTGTTGTCATAAGACTTAGAGAATTCCTTTTCCGTCTTGATAGCACATGAGACAATATCTTCGTATGATGAGAAGGATTGTGATACTAAATCTCTACGGAGAAATGGTTTTAACCCATAAAAGAAACGATCAATCTTACTCCTTGGGTTACGTATATAATCGGCAGCATGTCTTGCTAACCTTGTAAAGTTATCCTCATACTTTGCGACATTCTCATCGTCCTTCTGCCTCAGACTCAGAAATTGCCTTTCCATATCTGCTCGATGGTCACGAGGAAAGTATTTTTCTAAGAAAATCTCTTTGAACTCCCTCTATTCCATATTCGATACGTCATCATCTTCTTTTGTGTTTTGAATCAGCGACCACCACTGATCGGCATCTCCCGTGAGGCGGTAAACTGCCATGACAACCTTCTCCCTTTCACTACTCCCCAAGGCATGGAATATTTTCTCTAAGGATTTTATCCATTGCTCAGCTACTAACGGATTTGTACCCCCATTGAAGGTTGGTGGTTGTTGCCTCATGAAATGGTCTAGCATTGATCCTCCACGTTGCGGATCAGGGTGATCCATACGAGTAAGGTTATCATTCATAACCTGAGTAAGTTGTCCCAGTATGGTGATTAGCTGATCGGCACCAGTTGCATCACCAGCCCCACTATAATTATCTTGAGCAGGAGGGAAATCCCTACATGGAGTGCGTGCATTGATACGGTTTCCATTTCTTCCACTAGGCGCCATTTCTAAACAATTGCATAAACTATATTAGTTTATAAATCAAAATACATAATTCCATACTTGTAAGATACTTAACATAAATTGAACTATTTATGGATATAATCCATAAAAATGTTTTCTTTGAGGAAGTATATACTCATAACCCTTCATAGTGGTTTATAAAGAAAATGAGAATTATCCAAAGCATATCCCCCGGGAGTGTCGTAACCAAGAGTGCAGCAAGGCCCATTGTCGTGCACCAGTTCCCGTTCGAGTCTAGCTCAAAGTGGTGTTTTTAGGTTTTACCCCTAGGTACATCTGTGCCAGAGCCGCCTCTACTTGCTCGTATCCAGACAGGGATTTATTGCCCGTAAAACTCACAAAATCTCTACAATAACAAAATTCTAGGAAGTTCTTCTATACTAATCCTCAAAGTCTATCTTTGGGCTATGTGCTCTAATCGGAGTTTATCTAAATCTAGCTTCCAAGGTTAGTACTAAACTGCTTTTGATACCAACTGTAACGCCCCGAACCCAGCTACCCAGAGTCGGTGCATTACTTCGTAACATTGGCATGATCACAAAAGATCATGTCTCGAAAGACCGATTAGTTTAGTAGCCTTGGAAACACTAGATACATCCATAAGTCTTTCATTACATCAAAAAGTAAACAAAATACAATAACATGGTCTTCATAGTCCACAATCATATCCCTTTCTGACTACCCCTGTAGGTCATTCATAAAATACTTCTTCACATCCAGGAAAAATATTAAAACATTGAAAGGGGTGAGCTCAGATGCTCAATAAGGTTAACAATATAGCGGAAGCTTTCATAAATAAAGATTAACATTTAAGGCAATGTATAAATAAAACAAAATCCTTTTAAACTTGAACTTCAACATAATATGGAAAAAGTAAAATGAGATAATTCCATTTACTTCTTCACATGGATATTCTACTGGTCAAATAATCACATGCAATATCAATAACCACTTTCATAATGATGGAATGCATAATGCCAGACTATCATAACCACGTAGTCAAAGCCTCGTGCCAAGACCACAAATAAGATTTTGTCAAGGCCTCGTGCCAAGACACTAGTTTGTCTCATGAGACCTGCCGATGCATCGAGGAGCTATAGCGGGCTCCACCCGTCACTTATTAAGTCCAATGCATTCCTCATATGAATAGGTTTAAACATATCATAAACCATAACATAATCGTATCACATAAAACATGCATAAAGGAAACATAACATTTCCAAATTTCAATCACAAGATAACAATACAACACATTGATATAATAAAAACGCTTTCAAAACCATTTTCAATACCAAAATAAAAGAAAGTTAAAACATTGTATTTATTTTTCATTAAAAAAAGTGATGGCTTGTAGAGGAAGCCGAAACTCAAATAATGGTCACGGCGGCGGAGAAGTCGTTGTCGCCGCATATGTACGGAAAGAAAAACATTCCCTTTTTGTCGTTTAGTAAAACACTTCGTATAAAAAAAGATTCCTTTCGAATAAACGTAAAAGTAAAAGGGGTTTATACACCGTATAAAAGAATGTTGTGTATAAAACCAAATATGCCTCAATGAAAGGAGATTGAGACGAAGTCCTTAAAAAGATCATTTTTAAAATAAAGTAGATCTATTATGTGTATTCACTATAGGTACACATAAAGAAAGTAAAAATACAAAATAAGACATAATAATATCACGACATAATTTGAAAGTAGGAGATTAACCCAAAGAATGGAAATTGGGTTAATAAGTTTCCTTACCTTGTGTCCGACTTGACTCAACCGTTCTTTAACCTCCTGAATAATAAACTAGAGTTAATATCTACCTTATTAAGAACTATTTTCAATTTCATTATCCTTTTTATA
This sequence comes from Viscum album, assembly GCA_963277665.1. Classification (NCBI taxonomy): domain Eukaryota; kingdom Viridiplantae; phylum Streptophyta; class Magnoliopsida; order Santalales; family Viscaceae; genus Viscum; species Viscum album. The sequence goes on along the minus strand of OY728155.1, from coordinate 615,535,414 downwards.
TCACTTATTACAATGTTATGAATATTATGTAATTATTCAAGTTAATAACGATCGTTTTGTCGATCTTTGGTAACTTGAGTCAACAATAAACTTCTTATAATTACAAGTTGTTCATGTGGTAGAATATCCATTATATCCAGAATTATATTCATGATTTAGATGTCATATATATCTTATATATCCAGTATATACATTCATTTATAATATTACGTAACATTTAGAGGTAAGAAATGAAATGCACCGTTCATGGAGACGGTAAGCCGTACGTACGCATGAACGCTACTTTCATTTAAATTTAATATTTAATGAAACTAAATCATAATGATATAAATGTATAATATAATTCCAGTATAATATAGTGTATAATACCATTTACTCCATCCTTTATACATCCCACATATGGCATTAACGATTCAAATCACTTTGAGGGGGCGGTAGTCCGCACTTCCTAAAATGAAATTATCGCGTTTTACCCATAATGGAAATCATAATGTATGCCATAAATGAGAAATAAAGAAGCATAAGTAAAACATAAACATATTATATATCATATATAAAAATAGTGACATCTTAATGGCCACCTTTGAAGGTGTTATATGAGTGTTGAACAATCATCGTTTCGTGAGGCAGAAATTTGCCATCCACCGAAACCGTATGTTCTTTAACCATTAGATGTAGGTGTGTGTAAGTGTAGCTCGAATACTTCTTATAACAACATCATAGTATATTGAGGATACTGTTGTTGTTACAAAAGAAATGAATAAAAGGAGTTTAGGGGTTGGAGGAGAAAAATAATACAAAACAACATTAGAGAAGACATTACCTCAAAATCGGGTAACTCTTTTTGATTTGAGCCAAAGGCTTCCTTGGGAAGAGTTCTGACCAAAGTAAGGCTTCTAGGAGTAATAGGGGGAAGTTGGGAGAGTATTGGGGCAGAGTTTGGCCAAGCCAAATGGCTTGAAAGTGTAAATGAGGTGGGAGAGGTGGGGGCCTTTTATAAGTGGAGAGGAGGGGCACTTTTGGAAAGATTGAAATGTTATATTATTTCACAATGCTTTTCAGATTCTAAAGGTCCCACACATATATAATTCGAGTATAAGGTGATAAGGTTTAGAAATCTCCTCATCCAATAGGCTTTAGACAAGTGTAAGCCTTGGATTTTGCATTATCTTCTCATTTTATTTAAATCATTAAATAATGAGGTCATCGCTGCATCATAATGATGTCATAAATAATTTAATTTATTTAATGTCTAAAAATTATAAAAAAAATATTATGATGTAGGAAATCGTTTTAGATTTCTAATGAATATTTATAGTCAAAATTTGGACTTTTGTAACCCCACTTAAAAACTGTTTTAGTAAAATAACTCATGTTTGTGTCAATTTAATTTTAACATTAAATAAATATATATTAATGTCATTTTCCAACTAAAGTGGCTCCATGGGGTCCCCAAGTTTACCCATGGGTTTTATTGGTCGGCCATGACTCATCCAATAGGAGTAGGACAAGTGTCATGCTCATCTCATATTATTAAAACATTATTTGTACCTTAAACTACACTAATTACCTCTAATCGCGATTAAGAACTTAAAAGTTACTATTCACCAAAAAATTATTTTAATCTCATTGAACCACATTTTACTTCTTAATGACAACCATGTATGTCGGATTTTTGAAAATCAAATCACAGAAGTGGTAATATTTCATTTAAACGAAAAATCAGTTATTTAACTACCACTTAGTGGTTTCACTATTCATCAAAAATTGAAGTTTTTCAGAACAAGGCCAAAATTTCACCCTAAGCTATAATTGATATTCCGAATTCAAAAATGATTTCTATTTTACAAAATTCCAAACATATAACTTGCATTAATTAATTTTATAATTAATTCCCGCTGTTACGACAAATAGCATGTTTTTAAAAAACAATTTATATCAAAAGATTGGCAATTGTTTATGTCCAATTTCAATGTTAAATTAATTCTAATGACCACCATTGGATAAAATGGTAAAAATATATTCTAATTATACCTTAAAACCACTAAATAGTATAATTTATCACAATAAATTATTTTGATTAAAAAAGTTGTTTTAAAGTATTTTTCACTATTCATAAAAATTAGAAGTTCTCAGAAAAATACCAAAAATTCAACATAGGCTAATTTCGATATTCCAAATCCAAAAATGAAGTCCATTTTGAAATAGAAAATTTCTATAATTTTAAAAAGTGGTTATTACTATTCATAACGGCTACTTTGATTAGTCGCGGTGTTTTAGAACTCGAAGTTGCGTACAATGCAAGCTATTGCATTATTGAATGAGAAGCATATCGTGGAAGCTCGGGGTGTTACATCTACCGAGGGTATAAACTACAAACACTCTCTGTGTAGTGGGACCACAGATTATGATAGTAGTCCTTGCTATCGTAGTCGCAACTATGGAGGCCCTCCCCACAGTGATGTCTCATCACGAAAAGAAGGCCCTCCACTTGTCCTGGCCTGACCTGAAGGTTCTCCCTAGGGGTTACGTTGCAATGACACTCCGTGTAGCCGGGCATCTGATCACGATGGTATTCCTCGCCACTATGATAATAGAGGTCCCCCCTGTAGAGATGTTGAGCAACTAGAAGGCCCTCCCATCATTGTGGTACATTCTGAAGGTCCTCCCCAGGGTGTACCCTGCAGAAATTCTCCCTATGGCAGCTGTGATGGTATTCCTCGCCATTGTGGCAGCTATGATGGTAGTCCTACCCACCACGACCGCCATTGCGAAGGTCCTCCCCGAAATGGACCTATGTAACAAGGAGGTCCTCCCCTTGTCGTAGTGTGTCTTGAAGGTCCTCCCCAGGATACACATCGAATGTCAAACCATGATGGTCATCCTCCCCATGATGGAAGTTGTTGGGAAGGCCCTCCCCGTAATAACGCTACGTAGCCAGAAAATCCTCCCCTCGCCATTGTGATATGCCTTGGAGGCCCTCCCCAGGGTATGCACTGCAAAATTCCTCTATGAAGTGTGGCGCCAAGTAGTAATGGTAGCCCTATCAATTAAAACATGGATAACGGAGACCCTCCCCACCTAGACGCTGATCAACGAGAATGCCTTCCCCTCGTCGCGGTACATTCTGAAGGACCTCCCCATGGTGTACCCCGCATGTTCTCTCCCTACGGCAGCTGTAATGGTAGTCCTCACCATTGCGACCACCATTGCAAAGGTCCTCCACGTAGTGACATATCATATCAACATGAAGTTACTCCCCCAGCTGAATCAAGCATAGAAAATCCCTCATATGCCGAGGCACTCAGAAGGATGGGATCGAGCATGTCAGATTCTCTTCTAGTCACCAACGACACCCTTCTTCAATCAGGAGACGGTTCGGGGCCACGTTCATCTCTTGAACCACCTCAGAACCACCCACATGAATATTCAATACCTACTGGCCCCACTGACTCTGACCACACTATCGGTGAACGTCTCAGTTGGGCCGACCAGGTAGAGGAATCACTAGCGGAGGAGTATGCCGACATGTTGCACCTGAGGAAACGACTGGCCAGAGATGATATACCAGTTATGTTTTGTCCCATGGCCACCTCCCAATTCGACATACCCAGAAAGTTGTCAGAAGAATTTGGCACGAAATCCACTCCAATATATGGACAACCCTCTGCTGGATGAAATCAGGATTCATTCCATACGATGGGTATGTAGACCATGTCAAGACAATAGGATACCTCATGCGTCACATCGACCTGGAAGCTCTTCCTTCGATGCAAGAAACCGCGACCTGAGAGGCGTAAAGGGAACCCTAGATTAGTCTGCCTCCATGCACTGCACCAGTTGCGGTGCCTCATTGGTGATGCTCTGAAAGGAGTCCATATCAGAGGATGGGGAGAACATGGAGCTCTGCATTTCACTCCACTCCCCGCCCAGAAGAACTCGTTCGGTGTAATATCTTGCAACACCATCACGTCAAGACAACAATCGAGCGGTATCCTTATTCAGGAAAGGCGACCCACCCATCAGAGATAGGCCTTCAGTAAGTCCCAGAATAGTTAGGACTGACGGGAAAAACCCATTCAAGAAATCCTAAATCAGGCCACCGAAAGCATACAATAGGCATCTCGCCTAAGAGAGGCCAATCAGCGGTCATTGCGTACCTCCTCAGAGGGTATTGATTCATTGGTGAACTCGACATCAAATCCAGTTCACCCCCAAATGGGGGTACGCAAGATCAGGCAGGTAGCGATAACAGAAGCCGCTACCAAAATCCAGGGTCAACCCCATACTGCAGGGCTGGGGGCATTTTTAACAACAAATGCCCGTAAGACCAATAAAAATGGGAAGAGACTCAACTTCCAGGGAACAGAGCCAGCCCCAGCCCTCAGGGCTGGGGGAACATTTACCACCTCAACGACAACCTCCCCCATGAGAATCAGTATATTCTCGTCTAGGGAGGATAGTCAGAAGAGGAAGTTCTTGCCCTATCCCATCTTTTGAGTCACCATCCCTTTCAAGAGGGGGGCGTACCGTGAGGTCGCATAAAGGAACTATCTGTGTCACCCTTCGGCAAGGAGTATGAAAGCAATCCTAGAACAGGAAGGGGAGGACCAGTAAAAGGCATGGGGACCCTCTTTCTATTTGGAAGATGAAATCTCCTCCACCCTGCGATATGCATCCATCAACGCCATAGAGGCTAACCCCACAGGTGACACTAGAGACGATGCAAATCTGGATGGTTCGGGAGACGAGGATTCTGGTCAGGCTGTGACTCACAACGAACCACCCGGTGTGCACACTCGGAACCTGAGGGCCGCCCTAAATATGGTCACCCTTCCCACTAACCCTCCTCTACTTACCCTGCGATATTTCAACAAGGATAAGAACAAAGGATAGGTTACCCTTAACCCGCCTCCTCCTCTCGATAAAAATGATCCACTTATGATCAAATAGAGATTTGCTCGATAGGAAGAGGAAATGAAATAATTGAGGTGGATTAGCACCGAGATTCTATAGAGGAATCATCTTATTGAAAGCACTTCCCAAGAATAGCCACACCTTCCACTCCCAGAAAGTGCACCTCAAAGACCAAGGTTTGCCCCACCCAATGAGGCGCCTGGTCCGTCCAACTACCTGAACATAGATTCGGGTGAGTACCAAGACTTCCCTACACTCATGAAGAGACTAGAGCGAGTGCTTATGAACCCTCTGAAGGTTCCACAAATGGAATATAAACCATTGGTGCTGGCCGAGCCGGATCCTCAAGAAATTCCACAGGCTACACCTTCCCAAGACTGGGCCCAATAGGATGTAAACTAGGGACTCGCCTGCACCATTGAGGAACTAACAGCTCGATTGGAATAAATAGAAGGTCGACGCACTCCGATAAAGCCAGAGAGAAATACCTACCTAGATTGGGTGAGAAAAACGCCACCACCACCCAATTTTGGGAGCCCTGTATTCCCTATTTTCAATGGATCAGGTGACCCTGAACAAACTTTGACGCACTATGCATCTTATTGCGACCCTATGATGGGAACTCCAGAACAAAAAGAAGTAGTTAAAATAATATGCTTCGTGTGGACCTTGCAAGGATCTTCCTTCGTCTAGTATAAAAATATACCAGCTCAGTCTATAAAGAGTTGGGAAGACATTAGGCATAAGTTCCTATTCCACTTTAGCTCAATGCTGCCTAAAACAATGGTCATCGACCTCATGAATTACAAATAGAGGTAGAACGAGAGGCTCTCAGATTTTATCTCCAGATGGAAGGGTCTGACCTACTCTCTGAATAAGCCAATTCCCCAAGATGAGATTCTGTCCATATGCCTCGATAACCTTCGAGATGATCTGCAAACACTGCTCATACTAGTGGAGTGCACCACTGGCTTCCGAAATCTCTCTGCCATTTCCTAGAGAATTGAATACTCACTGCAGTAGACTAATATGAAGTCCCAAATAGTCTCACAGGCTCCGGAAAAGAGAACAATTAGAGCTAAAGTGTCCTCTGTCACACTCAAGCAATCCCCTACACCTACTCCACCACTTATGCCTCCACCAAATCGTCAAGGGCCCCCTGTATATCAGCGGATGCCTCCACCCAAGAGGGACGATCAAAGAGGATTGAAGCAGAACCGGTTCGAGGAACGAAGACACAATGTATACTCGTTCCAAGAGGACAAAGTCTGTGACTACTACATCACCGCCATGAATTGAAAATTGCTCCACCTCTTGGAACAAGGGAATCCAGAAGAAGTCGGCTAAAATGACAAGAAAGATTACTGTCCCTACCATTGAATGTTGGGGCACAATATCTAGGAATGCTTCGTCTTCAAAGACATCCTGCAAAGGATGGTAGACTCTGGGCATGTTGTGTTGGGAACACCCCCAGCACATGTGATGTATATTTCTACCACCGAATCCGACAAAAGGGAGGGGTGGAAGGAAGTCACCTACTAGAAGGGGCATAAATTTGATGGCTGGATGACTCAGAAAACTTCCAATCGAGCTCAGGGCATACTCCGAGCTCAATTACAAGAGCTGGTGTTGCCGCCAACAGCCCCTAATGTCGCACAACTAACAATATCGGCCTCACAACCCTCCACAAGCCGGTCATACAGGTGTAATCTATATGGGAGGAGACAAGTGCAAGAGGAGTAGTCCGCAATGAGGCCGAAGTTAGCCCCGAAACTATCGGATTTTATGCCCTAAAAACATGGCACCACGGGCACCGACCCACCAAACGACACCATTAGGGACAACTGACCAGGTTGACCTGTTACACGATGAGGAGCTAATCTTTGGTTCCATCAACCTCATCCATATAATGGAATCGTTCCCTGAAAAAGGGTATAGTTATGAACCCAAGTTCCCAACACAAGGGGTCGGGTGGAGGAATCGTAGAAGAAGAGGATACCTAGGGAGGTGCAGTCGCGGCCAAAACCAACCCTAGGGTTTTACCCCAGCTCAGAATGTTAATATCACGGAAACCCATGGGAGATCCCTTCAACTGACTCAATAAGAGAAAAAATATACCTCCACCTCCACAAGCGGCCACTCTGGCCCCATCATTATTTGGTACCATCAGAGGAGGAACAAGAGTCTAGCCACCTAGTGCGCACAAAAAAAACTGGCCGGTCTGAGACCCCAGAACATGGGAACACTGCCGAAAATCAACCCCATGGATGGTGCCTCCTCGCCACGTACTCCAGCTCCCAAGCTACCTGCTAAAACTCTCCTGCTAACAGAGAAGCGTCGGCCGTTGGAGAAGAAATATGATATCCTTAAGAAACTGGCATCTGTACAACCAAACTGTCAATCCTGGATGCCCTGAGTTTGTTATAAGATTTCAGGGAGGCGCTTATAGAAGCCATGCTTAGCCCCCACGAGTTTCAAGCCTAGGTAGCTTCCACCGAGATTTACTAGATGGAGACTGGCCTCGCTGAATGCAATGCGGTGATTTCCTTCACCAATCAGGATGAAGATGCCATCATGCAAGGACACATAAAACCACTATATGTGTCCAACACACTAAATAATGTTGATATATGGAAATTCCTTATTAACAATGGATCTGGAGTTAACCTCCTTCCCCTACAGACACTCCGTAAGTTGGACTATAGTGAAGATAACCTAATACCCTCTGCCATAACTCTGTTGGGATACAAAAAGAGTGAACAGAATCCAATGGGACAAATCAAGATAAAAACCCATATTGGCGACCTTGTGGTCTACTCAGAATTCTTGGTGGTCCAGAAGAACACAACATTCAATGCCCTACTTCGAAGGTCGTGGCCCCATAAGCACATGGCCATTCCTTCATCCTACCACCAGTGTATCAAGTATTGCATCAATGGAAAAACTGGGACATTGCACGCTGACAAGACCCCTTTCCAGCTCTCCAAGTCACACTACATTGACACCGGGGTTTATGAGAAAAAGAAAAAGGAGCTTTTGATCAATGGTATTGACTAGATGCCCACTCCAAATGGTCTTGAAATGGTTCATGATGACTCCCTCATGTAGCTCGGAAGAGACTATGTACTGACCGTCAACCATGTTGAATGAAGGAATTCAAGTCTGGACACACACTCAATTGTCCTAATGACTTCAGCTATAATAGATGAGCATGAAAATGTGGAAATGACCAATAACCCTCAATTTGGGGACGAATACTTGAGCAGGGATGCCCACGATACCTAGAATCCGGACCTCCAAGAGCCCGTTCCAGGAACTCTCCCCCCCATCGGATCAAGAAGATGAGAATATGGGGGAAGAAGAGGAGGAAGATCTCAGGGATGCACCTCCTGCATTTGAGGAAGGTATCTCCACCACTGTGGATGAGCTAAGGGAAATAAACCTGGGAACCGAGGAAGACCCAAGGCCCACTCTCATTAGTACAACCATGTCTCCCGAGGAGCATGAGGTATATACCTCTTTCTTGATGAAAAAATCGAGATGTTTTTTCCTATAATTACACAGAAATGACGGGACTCGATCCCAAAGTAGAGACACACCACTTAGGTCTGCCAGAAGACCACCAGGGCTATAAACAAGCCGCTAGAAGGACACACCCCACATATGCAGCCAAAATAGAGGCTGACGTCAACAATATAATTAAATCAAGCTTCATTCGAGAAGTCCAATACCCCATCTGGCTAGCCAACATTGTCCCCGTCATGAAAAAGAATGGAAAAATCCGTGTCTGCATCGATTTCAGAGTTCTCAATCAGCATTTCCCAAAAGATGATTTCCCAGTCCCGATCACCGAGTTTTTAATCGACGCAATGGACGGGTATGAGGCTCTCTCCTTAATGGACAATTATTCTGGGTATAATCAAATCCAGATGGCCCAAGAAGATGAAGAAGCCACTTTATTTAGAGACCTTCAAGTAATATTCTGTTACAGGGTCATGCCCTTTGGTTTCAAGAACGTTGGCGCCACATATCAAAGCACCATGCATCATATCATTAAACCATTCCCGGGGGGATTCGTCAAATGCTACGTGCATGACTTGGTGGTCAAATCAAGAGTGTGCTTAGACCATCTGTCATACCTTGAAACCGTCTTAAAAAAACTTTGACAACATAGTGTGAAGATGAATCCCTTGAAATGTGCCTTCGAGGTTACCTTAGGGAAATTATTTGGCTTCTTCATAAGACATCATGGCATCGAAGTAGACCCTGAAAAGACAAAGGATATCCCTGTCCTGACACCTCCCCGCAATCTCATTGAGTTGAGAGGATTCCAAGGACAACTGGATTACATTAGGCGGTTTATAGCCAACCAGGCGGGGAAATGTTTTCCCTTCACCAGGTTAATGAAAAAGGGGGTTACGTACCAATGGACAGATGATTTCCAAGAGGCATTCGACAGCCTAAATAAGTACATCTTAATCCCAGCGGTTCTAATGCCCCTGGTTGAAGGGAGACCCCTTATCCTATACGTGACGGCCCTAGAACGCTCACTAGGAGCCTTCCTCGAACATAAAAATGACGCCAATAGTGAAAACAGTCTCTATTACCTTAGCCGAACCATGATCGACGCTGAAAATCGATACTCAAACATCAAGAAGATTTGTTTGGAATTGGTCTTCGTGGTTCAAAAATTGTGACATTATCTTCATCACCATGCAATACATTTGGTCTCATGTAGTAACCTTATCAAGTACATCCTCAGCCACCCAATACTGATCGGGCGCCTATCCCGATGGGCAGTCATCCTCCAATAGTTTGACATCAGGTTTGTGCCTTAGAAAGTCATCAAAGGCTAGGCGTTAGCAGATTTCCTAGTAGAGAAACCCTCGAAAGGGACCACCACACTGGACGTTGAGCTACCTGATGAAGACATATTCTCGGTTCAAGAGGTGTTCCCAACATGGGAAATGTACTTCGACGGTGCATCCCAAAGCCAGACAGGGAAGAGGTTGGAGGATCCCAAATTTAACAAGGTTGGTTTGGGGATAATACACATGTCCCCAGACAATGCAGTCCTGCTATATTCCTTCCTCATGTTAGAAGGATTTACAAACAATGAGGTGGAGTATCAATCCCTCATTGCAGGCCTGGAGCTCGCACTCCAGGCACAAGTAAAACACCTTAAGGTAAAATGTGACTTGGAACTGGTCATCAAGAATGTCAATGGTGACTATGCTATTTAAAAGGAGGAGGTGATTCACCTGTTTGACCATGTATGAGGGTTAATGGTGGAATTATCCACAGAACCAACATTGACCCTTATTCCCCAGTCTCAAAATTCTCATGCCGATGCATTAGAAAATGTGTCCACAACCCAAGATAACCCAGACCTGGATGAAAAAATTATCAGTATTTCTCATCGACAAATGGTCTTGCCGTTTGTTCAGACTAACATGGAAAAAATCAACGAAGTCAGTCCTGTCCCAAAGCCATACGATCCTTCCACTGACTGGATGACCCCCATTGAAAACTACCATCAAATGGGAGAAATTCCACCAGACATGGCTGAACGATAGCAAATACGGAGAAAGGGAATTAACATTGTCCTATACGGTGGCACGAGTCAGCAAGAGGTCCTCTATAAATGAGGACTTGACAAATTACTCCTCATATGCATTGACGGAGAAGAAACTGCTGTCGTCATGACTGAAGTGCATGCAGAGTTTGTGGAGCACACCAGTCAGTGTCTAATAATTCACATCAGGTTCAAAGGCTCGGGTACTATTGGCCCACCGTGGCACGAGATTGAGAGTACATTACCGTAAAATGCCACTCCTACCAAATTAATAAAAACTGCATACACCAACCCTCAGAGTTACTTCATTAGGCTAAGTACTCCTGGACAATTTCCATATGAGGAATAGATGTCTTGGGATCATATCCTCCCACTATATCCAAACAACTGAGGTATATCCTCACAACAACCGACTTCTTTTTCAAATGGGCAGAAGATGTAATTCTCAAGGAAGTCAGGCCAAGAAACATTATCAGCTTTGTGAAAACCAATATCATCACCAGATTTGGTGTCCCTCATACCATACAGATGGATAACGACACCAAGTTCTTCTCTGCTGAATTAGAGAAACTATACCAAGAATATGGTATCAAGGCTAACCACTCATCCCACTACCATGCAACGACCAACTGACAGATAAAGGCTTTCAACAAGTCCCTATCCAAAATTCTAAAGAAAATGGTGGACAAAGACAAGAAATCATGGTCAGATAAAATCCTTCATGCATTGTGGGCTTATCGAACCACAATCTTCACCACTACTTGGGCTACTCCGTACTCATTAGTATACAGAACAGAAGTAGTCCTGCCCATTGAGCTTCAATTTCCCTCACTCAGTGTTGCCATTTGTGACCGTTTATCCAAATATGAGCAATCAGAAGAAAGGATAGGTGAATTAGAACAAATAGATGATAAGAAGTTGCACACTTTGCACCATCTAGAAGTATATCAGAACCGGATTGCATGAGCCTTCAATGAAAGGTTCATCTTCGGTCTTTCTTGGAAGGAGAATTGGTGTTGGTCCTATAGACCCCAATGAAACCTGGAAAGAAACCTCCAAAGATGGAGCCCAAGTGGGAGGGACCATATATTATACAAAAGGTCTATTACAATGGAAAATATTCCCTAATCTACATGGATGGGAAAATTTACTACCGCTCCTACAAATGTGAGATTTCTGAATAAGTATTTAGCATAATCAAAATCAGTTGTCATCCGAGCTGTAGGATGTTAAACTGCTAAGTGCCTATCGTCCGAGTTACAGGACGTTAAACTGCCAAGCTCCTATCGTCCGAGCGGTAGGACGTTAAACTAACAAGAACCAATGGTCCAAAATCTATGACCCTAAACTAAGAGTACTTCGTCCTCACCGCATGACGTTAAACTGCACTGGTTTCAGAGAACTACGTAAATATTGATTCCTGCCTTTGCAGGATACGTAGCGACGCCAGGGTCCCCCATCCGAGCCCAACCACACCTGAATGAAGATTAAAAATTCCATTTTCCCTTATGTATGGACCAGACCTGCACGAGGTGTATTATCTTCCAAAGAACTATGTACATCTTGATTTCTTCCCTCGAAGGATACATAGTGACGCCAGAATTCCACATCCTGGCCAAGACACCCCCAAATGAAAAAATTCCCTCTTCCCCCATGTATGGACCAGCCCTGCATGGGGTATATATCTTCTAAAGAACTACGTAAGGCTTGATTCCTGCCCACGCATGATACATAGTGACGCCAGAATTCCACATCCTGGCCCAGCCACCCCCAAATGAAAAAATTCCCTCTTCCCCCCATGTATGGACCAGCCCTGCATGGGGTGTATCCCTTTTAAAGAACTACATACGGCTTGATTCCTTCCTTTGAAGGATACGTAGTGATGCCAGGGTCCCCCATATTGGCCCATCCATCCACAAATAAAGTTAAAAATGCCCTTTTCTCTGTGTACGGACCATACCTTCACGGGGTGTATTATATTCTAAAGAACTATGTATGGCTTGATTCCTGCCCTCGCAGGATACATAGTGGCGCCAAAATTCCACACCCTGGCCCAGCCACCCCCAAATTAAGCTAAAAATACCCCCTTTCCCCTGTACGGACCAGAACTGCACAAGGTGTATTCCCCAAAATAACTATGAGAGCCTTGATTCTAGCCTTCGCAAGATATGTAGCGACACTGGGATCTTACCTCCTAGCCTAGCCGCCAATAAAATAAAACACATGTATATATACCCCTCGTTCTTACCACATGATTTTAAACTACACGGAGCCCCCTTCTCACATCAGTTCATCCTTGTCCTCCCCACACGACGTTAAAATAGCAAGGACTTCATCCTCACCGCACGATGTTAAAACTGCACAGACTTCATCCTCACCACACGATGTTAAACTGGATGGAATTATTCGTGACCCACCCATGATATATGGAGAAACGAGATGAGAATACTTCTTGTGAATTTGGATGCATCCTCTCCATGCATCAGACTCCATGACCTAGATAATTGCGGATCTTCATAACCACCCATGGCCATGGGAAGTAGAGAGGTATCGACCCGTGGAAACCTTTGTATGACGATGCATACCATGCCCTCAGCGGCTCTGCATTTTGATATCCCCTGGCCCGTCAACCAAAGCCATGATTTCCTTAGGTGGTACTCTTCCTATCTCTGTACACTTACCAGCCTCAGAGCCCCCATATCATATCTTCAGATCCAAAAATTTATGGAGCAGTGGTTTAAAAGTTTCTTCCCCTCTCACATCCAAACGTTGCCAGGGTATCCCTACCTGGTTAGCCTATGTATCTGCCCATGGTTTACATGACGATATGCATCTACAAACATCAAGATAGGGCTAGGCTACTTTGACTCAATGGAAAATTATAGTGAAGATATATCTTGTATTCTTGGACACCATTATCCCCATATGCCGAAATCTGTGCTATGAGAAATACCAGATTTTCATAATCATCCATGGGAATTGGAAGTGGAATGTCATCGACCCATGGACACATTTGTATAACTATGCATACCATGACCTCAATTTCTCTGCATATTGATATCCCATGTCCCATCTACGAATGGAAATATTTCCTCATGCGATACTCTTCCTAGATCCGTACGCTTAACAACCTTAGAGCCCCCATACCATACCTCATGACCTGGAAACCCCAGAGTTGCAGTTTACACCCTCATTCCCTCACACTTGTTCATATTATACCAAAGCCTCCCAACTCAGTTGCCTTCCAGGATATTTTATAAATAGTCACCCAATGGTCCGAACTCTACGACCGTTAAACTCAGAGTAATTCTTCATTACCGCATGACGTTAAACTGCATGGAGTAAAGGTACACCCCATGCGTGTGATAAATCAGTGCAGTGAACTCTTCATGTTTTGACAGTAACCAGGGGCGAACATCTCCGACATGTCCAGATGCTTCTTTACCAAATGACAGACTTCACGGCCCGGACAATCGCAGATCCTCATAGTCATTAATGGCCATCAGAAGTGGAAAGTTATCAACCTATGGACACCTTTTTATGACTATGAATACCATGCCCTCAGTGGCTCTGCATATTGATATCCCCTGGCCCGACTAGGAAAGGCATGATTTCCTTAGGCGATAATCTTCCTAGCCCCGTAAGCTTACCGGTATAAAAGCCCACATATCATCTCTCCTGATCCAAGAAGCCCCGGAACCACGATTTACACCATCAAACCCTCTCCATGTCTTGGACATGCTGATATATTCGTGCCCAGTTACGTTCTAATCAAGATTGGCCTTTGTAACTATGTCCTTACTCCATGAAAATTAAAACTGCATGGAACATGTCTTTGTCAATTGGTGTGAAGCTGCAAAGACCAAGCATTAAACATCCAAAGAAATGCCTCCAACTACAATAATTTTAACAGATTTAAAAATGCCCCCCATCCTCGCTGAATGATGTTAAACTGCACAATATATTTAATAATGATCCCCGTCTTTACCGCATGACATTAAAACTGCACGGAAGCCATCCTTACCGCATGATGTTAAACTTTATGGAATTTAAAATGCACTCCATCCTCGTCACATGACATTAAACTACACATATTTGGTAATAATAATAATCTGCTTCATCCTTTCCTCAAGACGTTAAACTACATGGTCGAATTATTCATGGGTTCAATTCGGAATAGAGGTCTTCCTCTGTCCCTCAGTGCACGAACTAGACCTTCAAAAACCACCGTCTCACACCAGTATGAGAAGGGATGAATTTAACCATTCCCAAGAAGTTTATCCTAGATGTTTCTCCCAAATGCAGACACGATTTTTTCATAAACCATACTCTATACTCAGAAGGAGGTGAACCCCTGTAAGCCACCCCTAGTGGTCCCGAATCTCAACATCCATGAAGTTTCTCAGCTATCGAGAGAATACAATCATTGACCTAAGGACAACTTCACAAGACTATGCATACCATGCCCTCAGCAGCTCTACATATTGATCACCCTTGGCCCATCTATAAAATGTAATATTTCCTTAGGCAATGCTCCTCTCCATAATCCTTTTGGCCTCTCAGCCCCCATATCCATCCTGGGATTCAGAAACCCTCTGAGTTGTAGTTTACCAACCTCTTTCACAACCCTACCTGAGTATGGGGGAACATATTTTATGAGATTACTAAGAACTAGGAAAATCTGTTCCATTTTAAAGAATTTCCCAGCTGCATGACTTTAAACTGCACTAAGCTCCAACCATCCTTCACGCTGGCTAAATGCATAGGACAGGGACCCTTCGTCCACACTCCAGATTAATACAGATGTTCCCAAACCGTTTCAGGAGTCACAAACCCTTTCTGAGCCACCCCCGGTGGTTTTCATAATTCCCCAAGACACCCTTTGTGGTTTCCATAATCCGGACTCCCATGAAGTCCATAGGCCATCAGAAATAGACAATCATTGACTTAAGGACACCTTTGCATGATTATGCATACCATGCCCTCAGCGGCTCTACATATTGATCTCCCTTGGCCCATATAACAAAGGAAATTCTTCATTAGGTAGTGCTTTCCTACTTCTGCACGCCGATACAGTTCCCATGCCTTGAGACATGCCCTGCATGTTGTTCAAATCCAAACATGTTCTCCCCTTGTGCGTATAAAAGGTTTTGAGACATATTTTAATCAACCAAACCACGTTAGGGCCCTCACCCCACCATATCTGGTAAATGTTGTTCGACCTAAAACATCAATTATTATAGTCTTGTTGGTGGGACTTTAAAACACTTACAAAAAAGGGGCTTAAAGCCCATTAGGCCAAAACCCTGAAAATGGTGACCTAAGAAATAGTCGAGCCATACCCATAGGGTCCACACAAAATGGGCCCAGAAAAAATTAGGGTATTGACGAAAAAGTCAAAAAGTTTGTAGGGGTTTTCTACCAAACCCTAGAAAAAGACGAACTATGCTCGTTGAGTCCCTTGGCTCAAGAAAAATTTAGAGCATTTTCCAATCACTCATTGATTTTCAGGACCACTCTACATCGGAATAGCCTCCTCTTCATTCCGATCAGACCCCATTCCGATGGGGGGAATTTGTAGGGTCATGAAAAATCCACAAAGGAGAATGGGAACCCCATTAATTTGGGAAAGTATTCTACCCAACTTCTTATAAACTGAGCAAAAATAGTGATAACACCCAATAAATTGGAAAAGGATTGACTGGTACGCATACCGGTCCAACAGTGATGGTACGCGGCCGGTTCAGCAAGCCCCCCCCTCCGCGAACGACTGTCATTTGCAGAACTGAGGCGGGAACCCTCTGCAGGCGCGAAGCAGAACAAGCACCAGGCCGGTCCACCATCACGAACCGTCTCAGCCATGAACCGAATCATCCGGCTCAGACCGCGTGCGCTGTCATTCGCGGAACAAGGGCAGAGCCCTGCGCGGCCGCGAAGCACTCCCTGAACCAATTTGGATCACGAGGAAGGAGCATTCAATGATCTCCGCGAGTTGCAGATTGACCAAGTCATCTGTAAACCGGGTTTCTGGTCATGGGCCTCCGCAAAAGGTGCCACATGACCATAGATACATCTCATTGCCCCTCTATAAAAGGACATAGAGGGGGAGAAGAAAGTGATCGATTAGATTCGGGTGGAAGGATTTTGGAGGAAGGATCTTAGAAGTTCACAAACAACGAGGTTCCAATTCGCGAACCAGAATAGGTATGTATCTGGAAATGAATTAATAAGGAACCAAAAAATGCTTAAAATCTTGGTGAACTGTGAAATTAAAATAACAAAAAAAGAAGAACGTGAACCCGGACCCCTCTGTGGATGTACTCCCCACGGACTAGGGATTCTATGCCCATTTTTTGATCTTACGCACCGCGTAACACCCTCTTATGTGGGCGAAGCCCTGACCCAAAACCCCCGACCGACGTCACCCCTGGCCGCTGTTGATCATGTGGAATCTGCCGCTTACCAACCTGGTACGCGATCCAAACCCGAAGCCGCATACCACTTTGGTACGCAGAATTCCTATCAGTCCGCACACCACCCTAGTACGCAGATGGCCTCTCCAGCCGCGTAGCAACCCCTACGCGAATGCTCCACTCCTCATACTCCCATGTGGCCTGCTAACTCCTTCGGTGTTCCCATTCCCTGAGTTAGATAAAATGCTTCAAATCTGGCCTGATCCTTCACAATCCATTCAGTGGTCTATTCATCAGACCTGAGCCAAGGCCTATACCGAATCCACTGGATCCATATGATGTAATCTCTAGGCGCATCAGTGCACCTCTTTGAGTTCACATACCCATGGTAGGCGAGGGAAAAGGGGTTTCTCCGACCCTTGAGCATGTTCCCAAAACATTCCTGGGTTCATATACCCACAGTAGTGTAGGGTCTGAACCCGAGAGTCCCCATTCTTCCTCTCCACTCGTCAAGATTGAGGGACCCTGCTCGCGTTTCCTTTTGATGATATCCAACAGTGATCACTTATCCCCGATCATGGGAGTAGCATGGCATCCCTTATGGAGTAATCCCCACACCATCCTCGCTGAAAACTAATGTCCCTTCCCCTCTCTTAACGGAAGGTTCATTGCTCTGCTGCGTGACATCTACCTTCCTCGAACACCAGCGGGAAGAAGAGTCCAGTGGTCCAATCCTTTTCCTCCACTCGTCGTCTATCTCCCCTTCCACTGGTAGGGAGAATGTGTGAGGCTTGCCAAGTATGTTGCATTCTCTTGTTTCTCACACCAATCATGACTCACGTGGGCTTAGAGATTTGTGACGATCACAGCGTTTACACAACGATGCCCCTCACAACCAACTACGTGGGTTTTGATCCCTGTTTCCTAAACAGGGTACGTAGGACACCTCTCTGAGGTTCAATCACAATATAGGCCTCCATCCTAGAGTAAGTCGCAATCTCAATTTCCCCGGGCTTCTAGCCATGCGTAAGCCCCATTTTTCTTCCCACGGACGCACCCTTCGCGACGTGATCGCCAGGTCCCTACTGCCTCTTGTTTCTCACAACGAGCATGACTCACGTGGGTTTAGAGTAAGCATCGACCATGAAAACACCCCTATCCTGCATGAAGCTAAATTGTATTCCACCAACCCGAACTACAAGGACATTGATCTGTGCTAAGGAATGGTATGTAGGAAGACTCCACGTGGTTCAAGCCCCACCACATTGGGAAATCTCAAAGCGTAAGCCACATCCCACCCTAACTACATGGACTTTGATCCTTGTCTCCTAGGCGGGGTACGTAGGAAGCTTCCCCGAGGTTCATGCCCAACAACCGGTCATCCCGACCTTCTTCATGTCAGTTCACCAACACCTTGGGCCGCCTGATAGTGTAAGACCCATACCATCTTATGCCGCCCTAGGGTATAATCCCAAACCCAAAATGAACTTCGTGGATTCCTATTCCTCTCACGAGGATACGTAGGAAGCCTATATCACAGGTTCGATCCAAATTCTCAAGTCGCTATCTGTCCCCCTTGGATGAAAATAAACTCCAGAGTGCCCAGTAATAGGGATTCAAACCAGTGTCGTCTCAATGAGTCCAAACTCCTCAGAGTCATTAATCCAATGAGGGATGGTAAAACATGGGCCTAAATGATTCTGAATCCCTTCTTCCAGCTGTCCATTTCCAACCAAGAGTAATCCATGGATACTATGTTTGGGTATAGACAAAATACTAGTGAACATATGAATACATCTTAAATCTATAAGAGAGTACCGGAACATGCAATAATTCTCCCCAAAAGGGTGCGATGAGCCCAAATTCCCATCCTCTCGGCCAATGTGAGTTCCTAAGCATCACTGGTTAAATCGCCCAGCGAACGCCTGCCTTTGGAAAGCAGGTCCACATATCATTGGATACAGAACCGTTGGGAGTTTCGAAACGAAGACCGATATACACGACCTGAGAGATTGAGTGGAGCTCAGCCCTCCGTGAGATCAACCGTCGGGCGCATCGGTCCCCACCACCTGAGACGGTTCGAAACCAGGACATTAATAGTAAAATCAATATACTAGAATTCATATTGAACCCAATTTTAAAAATATATTTGTTGATTAAATAATTTAAAATTATTGATAATTATTATCATTTTGATAATAATGGTGAGATGGATTTTTTTGACACTTATCATCCTTCAGATAAAAAATTAATAAATAGTCAATGTGGAATCTAAAAGGGATTAAACCAACTATAAAGTATAGAGGTTAGCTACTAACATGTTCCAAGTACTGTAAAATAAATTAAAATAATGTTTTAAAGAATATAGAATGTGTTATTGGTGTGAAAATTTTGGTAATTGGATTCGTGACTGCAATGAAAAAATCCTAAATACTCCAAGATTGGGGTAATAGATAGGCAATTAGTAGTGAGGTGTTTTAATTTTAATGAGTTAGAAAATTATGTTAACATATTTCCAAAGTTAGTTACTCAGGGTATAAATCATCAACATCGAATACAAAAATGTGTGAAAAAATCATTGGTTTCTACTACTGTTGATGTGGGGACATCTAATGATGTTGTGATAGGTATTTTATGTGTTTATTTAAAATATTTTAAATCCCTATTTGAGTTTTTTATCATCACATTAAATCATTTTTGGTAAATTTTCAAGTAAAATGGGAATATCACCTCATTAAAATAAGATATAAAATATTGTTGGAAAATTTGTGTGAAAATATTAAAGAAACAATGATTATAGAAATCTTCCTTTTGTAATTAGTATGATTTAATTTCCTAAAAATATTGTTGAAATTCCCATAGTAGGGATTGATATTATTTTGGGTATGGATTTTCATTCAATTTATCATGCTATATAGAATGCAGAGGAAATAGTGTTTTATTCAATGATTTCATACCCTTGATAACCTACCATGTATCTGATTAATTGATTAGAGATGGAAATGAAAGGTATATATATCATTTTGTTGAAAAGAAATAATTTTTTAGATTAGTGATGTTATAGTAGTTAATGAATTTATGGATATATTCTTTGATGATTTTCCTAGAGGTATTCCTCACCATGAGGTTGATATTACTGTTGACATAGTACTTGATACTAAGACTATTTGAAAACCCCATTTAAAATGGTTTATATAGAAATTTGAAATTGAAAAATAAATTTCAAGAGGTTCTAGATAAATGTTTTATTCTTAGTACTGCATCACCTTAGAGTGAACCGATTTTAGTTTTTTACAAGGAATATAGTTCATTGAGACTTTTCAATGATTATATAGCCATGAATAACATCACTAATGAGAACAAGTATCATTTTCTTCATATATATGATTTGTTTGATTAGATTCTATGAGAATATTTTTTAAAATATTTAACCTAGTTTGAGGTACTATTATTTTAAAGTGAAGGAAGAAGGTATTTCGAATATAGTGATAAAGACTAGATATGGGCATTATGAGTTTTTAGTTATTCCTCTTGGATTTTTTTAATGCCCCAGCTATATTCGTGGATATTATGAATAAAGTTTTCCATGCCTATTTTAGTACGTTTTTGGTTGTGTTTATTGATGATATATTGGTATATTCTAAAATTCACGTAGATTAAGAAATTCACCTAATGATTTTATTTTAAACCGTAAAAGAAAAGAAACTATATTTTAAATTTATTAACTGTTAATTTTGGTTTATAGAAGTTTATTAAGATGGGAATATTGTTCCTAACATGGGAATAACTATTAAACCCTCTAAAACTAATGTTGTTAAATAATTTCCATGTTATAAAAATTTCATAGGGATTTTTAGTTTTCTTAGATTAGTGGGTCATTACTTTCAGTTTTTTAAGAAAATTTCTTGGATATTTATCCCACTAACTAAGTTAACCCATGAAGGAATTAAATTTACATGGATGAAAGAATTTGATGATTTATTTATATAACTAAATAGAAGATTCTATAATGCTCTAGTTTTTTCCCTACCCTCTATAAATGGTGAAATTTTCATATAAATTGATGTATCATTAAAATTACTTGATTGTGTCCTAATGTATAATGATTGTGTAATTTTCTATTACTAAAATAAAATTAAACATTATAACCTAAATTATACAACACATTATCAGGAATTATCTTCTATCGTATTTAATTTAAAAAATTGGTGATATCATTTATATTGAGAAAGGTATGAAATATATACTTATCATAATATTTTTAAGTATATATTCAATCATAATGAGTTGATCATATGGTATAGAAGATGGGTATAATTTTTTAATTATTATCATTTCATGACCCATTACTATCCTAGAAAAGAAATAAATGTAGCTGTTTATTTGAGTCCGAAAAATAATGCCACATTAACTATGTTAAGTTTATAACATTACTGATTGGTTAGTGATTTGGTGATTTTTTTCCTAGAAATTTTGCATGTTGGAACATACTCTATTTTTTTAGGTTTCAGTACTATAATATTTATATGAAAGATTTAAGCAATCTCTGATAGAGAATAATGTTTTATAGGAAAAAAAATAATCTTTTACGAATTTTAATTTTCTAGAGTTTAAGGTTGTTAAAGAATGTGTTATCAAATTTTGAAAAATGTTACATATGAATTATGATTCCCAAATAAATGGTGAATTATTGAGTGAAACACATAGTTCCCCATTTTTCATTCATCTTTTAAGCACTAAGACGTGCAGTGTCCATCAAGAGTATTACAAGTGGGATGGAATGAAAAGATATTTTACTAACTTTTCTATTAAATGTTTTAATTGTTAATATGTTAAATAGGAATAATAATTACTAAAGTTTATGCTTTATCATATTCTAGTGACTAAGAGGAAATGAAAAAATATATCCACATATTTCATGCTAGGATTATGAAATATTTCTTTAGGTAATAATATGGTTTGAGATATACTTATCGACTAATTAAATTTGATTATTTTCATCCCAATCGAGATATTTTTTCCTTAGATCATCTTCATAGACTATAACTCATAGAGATAGTTAGGTTACATACATTTAATATATCCATTTTTTCTATCAGTGATCCTAGGTTAACTTATAATTTTTATAAATTCCTTTATAATTCATTGAATACTTAATTAAATCTCAGTATAACTTTTCATCCTTAATGTGATGGAAAACATGAGTGAACAATTAATACCCTGGAAGTAATTACTTGAGATTGGAAAATAGATTACCAGTGAATTTTGAATCAAAATCATTCATTATTCATGTTTTTTATAATAACCGTTTTAATTCTAAAATATAGATTAAACCTTTTGAGGAATTATATCAAAATAGGCATTGAAACCCCACATGTTTGGATAACATAGGAAAAGAGAATTTATGGGGAGTAGAGTTGGTATATGAAATATATGAGAAGGTGAATATGATTTTTAAATATAAGAGGATGACTTAGAGTAGGTAGAAAGGTTATAAAGATAATCAGAGTAAAGATTATTTTTTAAGGTAGGTGATTATGTGTTTCTTAAAATATCTCCATGGAAACGTGTTATACATTTGTGTAAAAATGGGAAGGAATGTACATAGTTCATTAGACTATATGAAATCCAAGATAACGTTGTATTATTTTCTAGCTATGTGTATTTTCTTCTGATTTTATCACAGGAACTTAATTTATTTCATGTTTAGATGTTAATAAAATATGTGCTATATTCATCTCATGTTTTGAGCCCTGAATTAGTCAATTAGAAGATAAAATTTCATAAAAGGAATATCCAATACAGAATCATGACCATAGATAGAAAGTGTTTCTAAATAAGATAATTCATCATGTTTAGGACTTTTTAAAAAATCATACAGCTGAAGAAGCAACATATGAATTTAAAAATTCTACGACAGAAAGATATCCCTACTTTCTTAAGAATTGAATAAAATTGAAAGGATTAAATTTAGAAAAGGGAGAAGAATGTGAAAACCCTAATAAATTTAATATATATATTTTTTATTTCTAATTATAATTCATTAATAATATTTTATACAGTTATATTTATTATAAGAATATTATATATTTTTTTGTCGAAGGGAAAATGATTTATTTCTAGCCAAATTGAGTTTTTAAGAATTATATGGTTTTATTTAAAAGATTTATTTCAAAATTATATAATTTGGATATTAAGTAATGACATTTAATTTCTATATCTTCTAATAAAAATTTTCTTCAGGTAAAAATTTAGTATTTTTATGAAAATATTGACTTTTCAATGAATTTTGGAAAATAATGATTTTTTTGAAAAAGGTATACTATTTTAAATTATTTACAAAGTAAAATTTTATTTTGTATTAGTTTTAAAAATTAATTGGTCTATTTTTATTAATGAAAACCAATTTTGGTCTTTATAATTAATTTTATAATTTAATTTTATATAAATATTTTATTATATAAGACAACATTTTTTGGAAAGACATCTTTTCATCACATTTAAATGGTTTAATTATAAATGAAATTATGCCACATATGTTAATTTAATATTGAGAAATTGATAAATATTTATAATCAAGGGTTTAAAATTTATTAAATGGGTATATTTTGTTTCTAGTCATTATGAATAATAATTGTAGTCAATATTTGTCTCCCCTGTAAGGGTAAATCAGGTAATTAAGGAAAAAATAATATGATACACCCTAAAAATATCTATAAAACTGATATTTATTTTATTTTATAAGTTTTTTTCAACATTTATCATCCATTATTTTAAATTTTGGAAATATATAGGTAATTTAATTTGATTTTAACAATAATTTCATTTTATGTAAATATAAAGAAAAAGTCATGCTCTTTATTTTAATATCTATAATATTGTGTTTTAGGGATAATCTTTTTTATGTTAAGTTATAAATAGTTATTAGTATGATAAATTAATTTATTTTAACATGGTAAATTATTTATATTATTTAGTGATTAAATAATTACCTCAAATTCTTATGTAATGTCAAAAAATTATTTATTTAATTAATAGAAAAAAATTAATTTTTTAAAAAAGTACTTAAAGTTATATAATTTTAATGAATTATTTATTTATAATATTTTTATGTAAATATAATATTAGAGGTGTGTTTTAAAGGATTGTATTTAATGTTATTTTTTCATGTTGTTTTCATAGTAAAATTAAATGAATAGTTCCAACAACATCATTAATGTTATTTTGTAGAAAATAATGTTTTCTTAAATGATTTAAAATTCCAAAAAATTTATATATGGAATTTGAAGGGAATATTATTTATAATATCAACAATGGTATATTTATGGCTCATGTTTATTGATTCCATAGTAACTTTCTGGATTCATTTATTGTAGAAAACATTAATAAGTGTCAAAAGGGTTAATTGGGGGGTTACGATAAAGAGATAAGAGTGAAACAATACCCTAAAATAATAAACATTTTATTATATGAGTCTATTTATATTCATACTAATATTATATTTTAACTCCATCATCCCCATTTTGACATGATAATTAATTTTTATTAATTTAATACTCTAAGTAATTCCAAGAGTTCTCATTTCCCCACATATAATAAGGAACCTCATCTCCTCATTTATTAAAAATTCAAAATCCTTTTGGTCCATACAAACCATAGAAACATCAATTCCTTATATCCTATTCACATATTATAGCCAAGTTCTTGATTAGAAGATCAACCTAGAAAGGCATTAGGTATAAATGAAACTAAGTTATTTAAAGAAGAGAAAGATTTCTTAATATAGAATTTTAGACTTATTTCTTCTTATAACTCATATAAATATTCTTCATCCATTCAAAAAAAATCAATGCCTTTCATATAATTATATGTTTTTATATCAATGTAAAAATTTATATTTACCTCATCATTCATCAAATAGGGAATGAAAACATCATTTGTGTGTTCCAGTGTACGGCCACCAATGAAGCGATGTGTTTCATTTTCCCTAATTGAATCTCACTGATAATTATACTGATGGATTAAAATATAATATATTATCTAATTTATTAGCATTACATCCATAGAAATATCATAATTCCATTCGTTCCTACGTGTGGACTACCACCCCAATACAGTGATGTGATACTTTTTTCATCACCCAATCACATTGATGATATATAAAAGTATATTTAAAGAGATAGTATGACATAATGATAATTATAGAAAGATAAAATAATACATACCTTCTTTCTATTATGAACATTGATAAATGGAAACATTACTCATTCATATGTATGACATATTATTTATATGATGGTAACGTATTTCATTTTTCACAAAAATCCTTCATGGTTAGTTTGAAAAGTATAATTGATGTATAAAAATGATAATTATTCCTTGATAATTATTCTGGATATTATGAAATAATTCCTTCATTGATCATATCCAACATACAAAAGTCATATTAGACATATGAGTTAAATATCGTCAAAACATCTGACATGAAGTTAAATGATTATGTAATTTAATATAATATAGTAACAAATAAATAAAATTAATTACAAACATGAAAAAAGGTTTTTAAGAATGTAAATAATTAACAAAATTTTATAATACAGGAATATATGTAACATATGTAATGAATTAGACTTTTGGTAAGGGACACTTCAACTTAAAACCTCATTTTAAATGTTTTAAATATTTATTATGTAAATATTTTTATTTCATTACCAATTATTTATATTATGGGTGTTTTTATATGGTCATAAAGGAAATATAAAGTTAATTTTATGTAACTTTTTTACTTGATTTTTATGTTTTTAAAGGAAATATTTTTCTGGAATATTTTAAAAAAATAGAAAAGGAGTGTTTTATTTTAATACCTATAGCTTCAACATTTCTTCCTTCCACCATAATAGTTATTTGATATTTTTATCCTTTAAAATAATTATTATTTTAATCAAATAAAAAACTAAATTATATTTTTGAGGGTATTTTTGTTTTACAAATTGGTTTTTAAAATAAAGGGTGTTTCAAAATCCAAAAGTGTCTTGCATATTGATTCAAAGGATACTTTAAAGGATTTTAAAATGAAAAGGTGAAAGAATAAATTTTTTATCATTATATGGTACATGACCAATATATATGATGAATGGGTGGGCCCTACATATCTTATATGAGTAGTGTGACTCATTATAGCTCTCCAATGAATTAGGTAATATTCTTTTTCTTTAAAATAAAGAAAAATAGAGTTAAACTTGGATATTTCTCATATGGATTTAAATCAACTCCTGTTATTTATGACAAAAGTTTATCATGGATTATAAATATAATGATCTAAGTATCTATAAAGTTTTTATTTTTTATTTCTATGTGATTTATGATTTTTTATAAGATAAAATAGTTTTTATATGGATATAATTCATTTTGTACGCTAAACTAATATTATGATATAGTAATAATTTATATGGGTTTTTATGTTTTTCAATAGACTAATAAATTTATTATTTTTACGTACATTTTTTTGGGATAATCCCATATTTTAAATTGTTTTTCACAGTTTTAAGGGAAGTTTAAGGACAAATAAGAATTCAATTTAGAAGTCATGATGATTTTCATGAAAATAATAATTATTTTTTATTATAAAACTTTTATATTGTGGAAAAAATGGTTACCGAGTAGAAGTGTACACTTTGTAATAAATGGATTTTATTTTTACTATTTTTGACCTAATTCTAGGAAATTATTCATTTTAAAGATCCATGGGAATGAAATAAAGTTAATTCTTAACTAAAAAAAATATTATTTAATGTTTTAAGGATCATTACTTGTATAAAATATTTATATTACTAGGCCAAGAGCCATATATAACCATCCCCACATCTCTAAAACAATTCGTAAGCACCCTAACCAGTGGGATGTCTGACCCAACTTTACTCTAACTAGGTATAATTTATATAAGATAGAATCTATTTCATTATTAATATAAAACACAATATGAAGAAACTAAATTTTATGACTAAATTCAGTCTAAAATATTTAAATACAATCTTTGGTCAAGGTATAAGAAAAAAATATCTTATAATTCCATACCTAATATATATTGAGTGGAAAGAAAACCTATTAGAAGAAATTTATCACAAAAATTAAGCATGACTGATATTAAATGTTAATAAAATTTTTATAAAGTTGAATATTATAAAATAAAAAACAAATATATAAACTATATTTAGTTTCTAACACCTAAAATATAAATATTAATTTTTATATATAATAGCGTAATGAAAAAAATTCATTTTACAATACAAAATAATGATCATTTATTAATATATTATAAACAAGATCCATTTCCAGAAAAATATTTAAATTTCAATTTTTTTTTCATATAATATTTTATGATAGATATGGGTCCTATCTATCATAATACATAATAAATAAATGATCAAAATAATGAAAAAGAAAAAACCGTATGCATTGCATAAATATTTCATTTATACATATATTTTTACTTAAAAAAACATTATGTATTTTTAAAGCTGTTTGTAAAAAATTATTCATCCAATCATATTTTAAGATAGGACTAGTATCATAAATATATTATGATTATATATTTTTATAAAATATAAGGATCAATAATATTTTATTATATCATATTTCATATCCTATACTGAAATTCGAATATAAAAGGCTCCATTATATTATAACTCATAATATAAGTTATTTTTATGCTATGACCAATCAAAATAGAAGAATTATTTTATATCATACATTTTTATATGAGCCATACACATTAGGATATTGATGTTATTTTTAAAAAATTGGACATAAATGTTGATTTGTTGAGTAACATGGATCGAATACCACAAATGGGTTTGCGGTGATCATTAAATGATCTTTAGTAGCCAACAAAACCCATTAAATTCTTAATCTATCTTCAATAGTTTTAACATGAATTAAAGAAAACACAAAAAGGAATAACTAAAAAGAGATATCCTATATACTTTATTATTTTATGTAAAAATATAGATATATATCACCAATGAAACATCCAGAAGGACTTTTCCACTGAGGTGATTACACCGGCTTGTGGATCCTCATTTTTAAAGAGAGGATTCTGAACCACAAAAGGGTTTCAGGAAGATTCTTCGAAAGAAATCAAGATTCAAGAATGAATTGTGTTTAAAAATGTATTTCATGCAATGGTGGTACCTAAACATGTGGGATCACATAGCCTTTTATAGAATATATTTATTTAATTAAGAGAGTATTAAGGGTGAAACCTTGGGTTCCTTCTCATGAAACCCTCACATTACTATTCGGTGGTGTTTCATTCACTGAATAATTAATAAAATTCATTTATTATGAAATGAAATGAATAAAAAATCACATTGATTTATAAATTAATATAAATTGAAGGAATACATGACATTAATGCATACACTCATATCTTTTGAATCCCTTATCATAATTCCATTCATATATTATGATATAGACAAATAATATCACCCCAAGATAATTTATGATAAGAGTATATCATAAGCTTCAATATGAGTCTCATTTATATCATATCATATGAACAAATAATATCATAAGATATGATATCTATAATTTTAATGTATATGCAATATTATGGATGTATAGTGGTCTCACAAGATGTCAAATGGTGGTCATAAATATCTTTGTAAACTTCTAATTAATTAAAATATTATTTAATGAAAAAATTATTTAACTGAAATTTATATAATAAATATTTAAATATATTCATTTAGAACCATAAAATTATTATTACTATTCATCTAGTTAATATAAGATCATCATATTCATGAAAAATTCATTTCATTAAAACACATTTTTTCTCAATGATCATGGGGTTTATATTTAAATTAAAAATTTTATATTCTGTCAATTTAATTGGGTAAAATGGATTAAATATTTTTAATCGTAATAATTAATATTATATAATAATTTCAACTTAATTTTTGGTCAGAATGAAATGTAAAAACAATAAATAATAATAATTAATTTTAATGTTAAAATGTGTTTACTAGGTGGTTAAACCATAAGATATATGTAATTTTTCCAGTGAAACTTATAAGAATATTATTTTATCGATATATTTAGACATTTACAATCCCTCCATAAAATATAAGGTCATTTAGACGAATTTTTAATTAGGAATGAATTTATCATTTTTGATTCTTTTGGTAAATTTCCAAGTAATTTTGACGAAGGACCCCTTTCCCCACATAATCAAGGGTACCCCTCCCCTCAATTATTCACACCAATAAAGCCATTTGGTTTAAAAAAAACAACCAAAATTATCTCCTAAAATTCTTTATCCACATTATAGAGGTTCTGTTTTTCTAAAAATACTGACCCTAGGTCCTATAAGAAGAGATCCAAATGAGGTTTCTCTAAGAGAAGGTAATCGTCTTATCAAAGGACTTTAGTTTTATATATTCTTTTAAAACACTCAATTATGTCTTAACACATATAATATAATAAAGAAATTATATCACATATATTGATTTTTTAGGTTGATTTCATAATATTTATCCATCTCTTTATCCATCAAATAAGAAATAAATCCATCGCTCGTGTGTACGGAGGACTACCGCCTCACGAACCAATGTAATTTCTTTTCCATAACCGACTAACATGGATAGTTATAATGATGGAAATAATGAATATTTTTGATAAAAAATAGATGATATCAATTATATGAAATCAATACATCATAAAATTTCATTCCCTTTCACCCATTAATGGAATGATACTCTTGCTTGTGCGTACATATAGTATATCATCTCCACGAACTGATGCAATTAATTATCAATGTAAAAAATTAAATAATGGTTATAAAAATTTATCTACTGTGAAAATAGTTTATTTATGAAATTATTACCATCATTTATATGATGAATTTATATTCTATTCACAATAACTGTAACTGTCATGAAAAACATGCATGAGAAAACAAGACAATTAACACTAGAAATAATGAAAATAATTAAATTTTTTTAATAAAGGGGTGGTAAAATGTTTTAATAAAATAATATATGGTATTATAAAATATTTATATGGTTATAGTATACGTTAATTACATTTTTAAAACCATTCTATAAATTCAAAAAAATTTCAACCAAAGGGATGTTTAAGGTAATGTATTTCATCTCAATTTCTATTCCGTTGATAAATATTTGTTAATATGATGATTTTAACATTTATATGGTTTATATACATTCAATTTTATATAATTAACATGAATTAATATTTATTCATGATGGTTAATATTTAAATATAATTTTATTCTTTCAAGGGGTAACAATTTTAATGTTTCAAAAGAGGTAAGAATCTATTTTATAATCTCACATTCTTTTGGGATATATTTTACTAATGTTGAACGAATCTTAATATCTATCCTTAATAAGATCATATAATTATCTCTTACTCTAGATATTTAAGGATTTTATATATTTTATTTAATTTTTTCTTCCCTCTTTTACTTGAATAAAAAAAAAAAGAATAAAAGAGAAGTCAATTTTATTTCTCTTTAAATCAGATATATTTCTTCCCCATGTCCATGTTTTTCAAAAATAGTTTTTACAAAATTCCTTTGAATTTCTTGAATTATTTTGTAAATAAATTTTATGTTATAATTTACTTTTATAAAGGTGTTTAAAGGAATATTTCTATTATTTTTAAAGGGATGTTTTCAACAAAAAGACAAAATTAATGTTTTTAATGTATACAATGATAAAAAACATCCCCACCACCATTTATATTTTATGAAATTTATATTTTGTTCTAAAAATTTTCAATGGATTTAAAAATAAAACCCTTTTATGAAATATTATTTTAATATTTAACTTTAATTCAATTTATTCTTCCAAAGTAAATGATTTTATTGTAGAAACCATTATTCTCATTGAAAATATGGTCACCTATCATCTCTTTATTAATTGTGTTATTGTTAACTTTATTTTGAGACAATCACATTTTTGGGATAATTATTCATTGGAAATCACATTTATCTTAAATATCCATATTATTTGTGTCATAGATATGATTATTTCCCAAATTTTATACCATTTTTAAATATGGTGTTTAATTTGAAAGTTATTTTATTAAATGCGGAAATATTGATAAATTTATATTTATTACTCAATACAGATATTTACTGAAAATGAATATTAAATCATGAATTAAATCGATAATTTTATATTTGATTAATTCTTTGAAAATGCTGGCATGGTTGAGGTTGAGAATTATATAACCCCTTGATGGATTAGAAGGTATCATGAGACAAATCAGTTGATCAAATTAAATAGGGTTTTACCCATAATTTTAAAATATAATGTGAAAGGTGTTGAAAATATAGATATAATGATGCTTAAAATCACGATTTACAAAATTATTCATTTCTATAATTATGAATTCATTTATTATCTAGGAGATTTCTTTCATTCATATTATCCAAGGATACATTTTTTTATCAAGTTATTGATTAAATGGAATGTGTGTTCAGTTATTTATCTTTCCATATTGATTATTCTTTATCTAATTATGATATTTATGTTATTGATTTAATATAAAGTGTGTTCAGTTATTTACATTACCATATTGATTTTAAAATATTGATTCATGATATCTTCTACTGTACATAACCCTAACAACGTATTTGAAATCACTATTATTTTGTTTCCTTTACCCAGGACATGAAGAAGAATTATTTTAATGAGTTCAAGTAATCCAATTTTCTTCCATTACTATGTTCTATTTTCTATTCCTAATATAAAATGTCTGTAATGTGTGTCCTTGGTTTTAAAAAACTACTAAGATGATCGGTCCTATAGGATTTAATACCTTGTATATATGCTAATATAGTAAAATAGACACCAACTATGAGTTATTGGAGTTGGGGGTTTTAATGTTTGTATCATAGAAGGTTAGAAACATTGGGATCTAGATTAAGTAAAAGACATATTAGGGAATATAAATCTATGATAAAATTTTAGGATAATCATAAAATAAATTCATAATGTTTTAGTAAGGTAGATATTATGTGTGTTTTTCTAGAAATTTATCCATGTATAGATACTACAAGTGGATATGATTCTGAAATAGTTTTACCTAGGGGTAATAACCTTGAAAAGGGTGCATTGAGCTTTGAATCGATCATCATATGGTGCGCAATTCTAGGACTTATTGTAGTACTGATTTGAAATTGTTGGGAGATATGTTTTTGATAATTCAAATTTTCTTTTCAAACCATTATGATGGTTTTGAAAATAAAAATACCCCAAAAGAAACCTAGTTTATGATTTTGAGATTAAAACTGCATAAATTTTCAATTTATATTAAGTGTCACACTAGATTGAGAATTATACATTATGATTTGAAATTCATCATTTCATGAGGTAATCCAATATATTTCATTGTTTTTAAATATCACCTTGATAAAATAATTTCATAACCACAAAGGGACAATGTAGTGATTTCCATATTGGTAAATCCAATACAGCTAGTATTGGAACCGAGAAGATCACGGTTATATTAGGGTAGTTTAATAAGGTTATGAAAAATAACCTTACTTGAATGGAGAAACCTTTTGTTCCAAAGTGTTATTATTCTTTGTTGGATCACTTCATGCAATTGAATCCCCCATCGTTTAGTGGGAGTAATAATCTAGTGGTAGCGATATAATGGATTAATTCCCTTGAAAAGATATTTCCAGCTTTGGGATGCGATGAAAATGAAAAATTTATACTTTACGTATAATTTCTCATGGTTGATGTTGAACAATTATGGTTACTGATCCAAAATAAAATTGAGGAAAAATAAATAAAACACATAGGATGTAGAATTTTTAAGGAGATACTCTGTGATAAATATTTCCATCATGAGTAACAGACTGAAATGAAGAGAAATTTCCTTAGTTTATGGTAAAATGAAGACTAACTTGATATAGATAATGATCTTACATTTAAATTAATATCCTAGTATTATTTAGATTACATATGAAATATATAAGGCAAGATTTGTTTTTTATTTTTAGGACATAAGACAAGCCTCTGAAGGGCTCATGTTTCTCATAAATTTTCATTATATAATGAAATAGTTTTATACACCATCAAAATACAAATGGATCTTTCAATATCCAATATATTCAATAGAAATAATGATAAAATGAGTCCATTTGAACACCAATATAAATTGGATGAATCAAATAAAAATAATAATGATACGAAGAAAAAATTTCTATCATAAGAAAATTGTGAAAAGAAATATCCTGGTACATAAATGACAGGAATGAGAGTTTGTTACATGTTTGTAGATAAGGGTTTTCTAGATAATTAATTATAGGGAAAATAAATAAATAATTTCATATGTTTCATCTATAAATAAATGGGACATTATTCACACCAATGCCCTAATCGTTATGGGAACATACCATTGAAGAGGACAAGGGGAGGATGCTAATCAAATGTTATCACTTTAGCTAAGGTAGAAGTAACCAATGATTCAATAGAAGGTACATTGATCATAAATTAAAATTTTACCAATGATTTATTTTATTTTGGACCTTTTTCACTCTTTTTTTTGTTTTTTTCCATGAAAATTAGATACATCACTATTACCTTAAGAAGGGATTTTTTGGTTAAAAATCATAGTGAATGTCTCACTTCAATAAGGATGTGTTAGACAATACCCATTATGACATGTAAATGTACATTATTTTTTGAAATTATTATCATATCTATCAATTAATTTGATATAATATTTGGTACGGATGGGATTTTCAAATATGATAAAAAAATATATTATAAGGAGTAGGAAATTACGATTTGTAATAAATATGTAGAATTCGTTATCATTAAAATGGATACTTCATCATCAAATTCATTTCTAGATCTACCACCAGTAGTTATTCTGAATGATATTCTATGTGAAGAAGATAAAAAAATCTAAATATGTAGTGTTTTATCTTCAAATTTACAATGTACGTATCTTTCTAGAATTCATTGATATATTTACTAAAGAATTACTTGGATATCCACCAATGTGTGAAGTTGAGTTCTCTATTGATTTAATCCTCCATGAAATACCAATATCGAAAAATCCATATGGAATTAGTTTATTTGAAGTAAAAAAATGGGGAGTTATGTGATAAGGGATTTATTTTACCAGGTGTTTCACCTTGGGGAGCCCATGTTATCTTTGTTAAGAAGAATGATAAACCTATGAGGCTGTGAATTGATTATTGGGAAATAAGTTCTATTATGAGAAAGTAAAAGTATCATATACCTCTCATTATATACTTATTAAAAGAGATAATTATTTTACCAAATTTAAATTTGATCTCGGTCTCATTAATGGTGAATAAATAAGAAATATATTTTGATGACATAATTTAGAATGAGGTATATACATTACGAATATATAGTAATGCCATTTTTATTAACTAATAAAACATATTTTTTTTGGATTTAATGAATATATTATTCAAGTAATACCTCAATGTTTTTATTATGGTATTCAATGATGACATCCTGGTGTATTCGAAGAGATTTTAGGAACATGAGAATAACTTACATATTATACTTAATACTCCTAGAATAAATGAGTTATATGAGAAATTTTTAAAGTTTGAATTATTCCTTTAGGAAGTTTATTTAATTAGCTATAATATATCAAATGGTGGAATCAATATTTACCTTATAAAAAGGTGGTTATTGAATAGCCTGTACTAATGAACATATTCAAGGTATTTGGTTTCATTGGTTTGGAAGGTTACTATCGACGATTCATTCCTAATTTTCCTGATTGGAAAACATATTAACTAATCCTACATAGAATGGGTTAATGTTCATTTAGAAAAAGGAATGTGAAGAATGTTTTTAATAACTCAAGGGGAATTTTTTAATGCTCATATTTTGATTCTGATTTTAGAAAATGACAGGTTTTTGGTATAAAGTGATGCATCAAAGAAGGGAACTGGTTAGTTCCTTAAGGAAAATAATAAAATTATTATGTATACATCAAGGTAGTTAAACAATTATGAACAAAACTACCCATCCCATGATGAAGGTGAGGATGATGAAGGTGAGGGTGATTTTGGTGGAATCGATGAAGGACATTGGTGTCGAGTGATGAAGTCGGCGATGAATTTGATGGATGTTCCAGCGATGACAGTGGCGATGATGAAGGTAGTGGTTCCAAGAAGCGATGCTATTAGAGATGTCTGGATGATGGATATGTCGTTGCCTCGAATCAAGGAAGGTGACCGAATCAATGTTTAAGCGTCTCAATGTGGCTATCAGATCAACTCATTATTACAACTTCTTATAGCTTGTGGTCTGATAACCTTCTCTTTTTGAAATTTGAATTTGATTTACCTATTGGTGGCACGATTAAGAGGGATCTCTTGATTTTGGAGTGTCTGTGTGGTTGTGGTGCAGTTTTTTGTATCTGATGTTTGGTTACCATATACCCTTAAATTGGATTTTAGAAAATATCAAAAAAATGAATTTAGTGGAGAGGAATGTAGAGAACCGAAGCTCGACGTACATGTACATTACATTAATTTTGCGGAATACGTAATACATAACAAAAAACAGACACCAAAGGACCGTAATAGTTTAGTGTCTTTGGAAACTCGGAATGTAATCTTCTAATCGTGGTGAAATATCTTCAACATCTCCCATAAGATCTTCCCCTTTCGTTTTCTTACCTAAAAACTTTCTCTATATCCTGGGGAAAATAAAAAATATAAAGGGTGAGATCAAATGCTCAGTAAGGGTAAGAGTGGATAAAATAAAACAAACCATATACATTTGAGCATAAAAACATTAACATAATGTTTAAACATCAAAAGCTTGAGCAATGACATAAAACATGGAAGTACGCAAGGCATAGATCATAAAGAAACATTAAGAATGATAAAATAGAATGGGAGTAAAACATGTAAATGTGGAAACCATTCAGAACATGTTAATATTTACATAGTATCCAAGGCATTGCTGCCAAGACCATCTTAGTGGACAAAGTCCCTTTCTGAATCGAGTTCACTCCTCGTTTCAGTCCTATAACACTGAACCAGATTAACTTACCGTTCCAGCCATGTCTATATCATGAGATATAAATCTTTACCCAATGAATTTGAGGGATATATAGGTTCCACCCATCTCATAATGAAATCATTCTTTTGTGTTCCACAAAATCATAAATCATACATCATAGCATAACCCATGAAATAAAATGGGATTCTTAAATATCATGTCATCATAACATAATCCGTAAACAATTGATATCATTTCATCATAGGAAAATTGAAACCATGTAAATCATAGAGATATTTTACTTGAAACACACACATATGAAATAATGTCATCTTAGATGGAAAATAGTTTTGACAAAACACTTGAAATGAATTCTTGAGGAAAATATCCTTTCTTCTTTAAAATCATTTTCTTTTCACAAAATTCCATGAAATTTTAAAAGATAAGGGTTGTGTTGAAAATAATAATGAAATCTTGTAGAGGAAGCTTCTTGAAAATGAGGAGTTATGAAACCGTAAAAATCTATTCACGCCGTATAAGTTAAAAATAACATTCTCCTTGTACTTTTGTCGGAAAAGTCAAAAAGTACCTTATATGGTAACCAAAGGAAAGATTCCATTCATACAATGTGGTAAAAAGTCAATAAAGGGTAAAAATTACTTTAAACATCCATGGAATAATGGTAAACATTTTATGAAAGCATTTTTAGAAAACATGATCATGGATGATAAACGTAACCCCAGTAAATACTTACGTATAAGCAATCTCGGATAAAAATAAGATTGAAAATTTATCCCTTACCTTAGGTCCGATTTGCTTAATAAGTGTCCGAACCTCCTGTATAATGATTTAAATAATGTCATTGACTTATTCCAGAATCATACTCATTGTTATGATATCATATATGGTTCACTTATGACTTTATATTACCCGTTCTTTTGTAAATTCCATGTTAAAGAGCGTTTTGGGTAAAATCGTTTCATTTCTCGTCCCTGTTTTGACTTGTAATTATTCATATGATTACTTAGATCATGATTAATTAATTCTAGAATATAAAACATGATTTATATATAATATATATTCATAATATACATATATATAATAGATCAGTAAATGGAAAGAAATACACCGTTCATGGAGACGGTAGGTTGTACGTACGCATGAACGCTGTTTTCGTTTCCTTATTTAGTTGAATGGAATTAAGTAGACGACATAAATATATATACACATAAATCCAGTATCATTATTATGTCATATATTTCATAATAACTTATTATATATACTTTATAATCATTAATGAATGGTTAATGTGGAGAATGAATCTCATCGCGTCGTGGAGACGGTAGTCCGTACGTACGCACGAGCGATGATATCATTCTCATGATCGTGGAATTGTATTCGAGTGTATGTATACTATTTCAGAATCTGTATCATATTAAAATAATATTATATAGTTATTATGTACACGATTATACCCATCCGAGTAAGGTGGTGGTGGAAAATAGATTACACCACAGCGTGGAGACGGTATTCCGTACGTACGCACGCGCGGTGATTTCGTTTTCCGTAGGATGGATAGATGGTGAGATAGGGCTGTTTCATACTTATAATAACATATCAGTATATAAGTGATACTGATGTTATTACTTCATAATGAAACAACCTAAGAAGAATAAGTGGAAGAAGAAATAAAGTTGAATGAATCGGTAACAGACATTACCTCTTCTTTGAAGAGCCTCTTTGAGTCCTCCTCTTAGGGAACTAAAATTGGTCTTTGAAGAATACCAGGACCTCTAGGATGTTTCTAGGGAAGTGGAGAAGATAATTTGGCAGGGTTTGGCCGATCTTGAAGGCTCAAAGTGGTGTGAGGAAGATAGGGAGGAGGTTCCCTTTAATAAGGGAGGAGAGGGGCTATTTTGAAAAAACTAAAAATATTATTTTATTATAAAGTCAAGTTCGGTTTTAAATAGCTCCAAATTGATTTATTTAGAAGCTAAGGTGGGGATGTATAGAAGTAATCTAATACAATAGAATTTAGACAAGGTTAGGTTCCTATTTTAACCTTATCATTTAGATATAACTTTAAGATAAATAATTTTACTTTTTCCGTGTCTTCTTGTGTTCTTATACTACAAGGTTAATAAACTTACTATAACAAGCCAAACGAACCCCAAGTTATTTATTATTAATATATATAACTTTATCTAAGTCATTTGGACGAACCTTAGATTTTTTGGAATAAAATATCAATTAATAATATAATATTTGTTTTAAAATCAATTTTATGTCAATTTTTACAGTATTTTGTATTTTATTTTTGTGAAAATCATAACAGAATTATTAGTTCAAACCAAGTTAATTAAATTAATAATAAAATGTCATATTAACCTATAAAATTAGTGTAATTCATAAAAAGTTTCAAATTACATTTATTTTGGTATTTATAACATTAAATATGTCAATATTTCAATAATAAGATAATTACTGCATCATCGTTGTGTCATACATAAATTTAATTATTTAATGACTAAAAATTACAAATAAAATACCATTATGTAGGAAATATTTTTAGATTTGTAATGAAAATTTATTGTCGAATTTATCTTATGTATAACCCTATATTAAAAATTATCTACTTATTAAACTTTGATTTTAACTATTTTATCCCTTCTTTAAATAAATTAATAATAAATGTCCTAATTTAATCCAAGTGGGCCTAAATGGTCATATTTTATTCCTAAGGTTGTTTTTGGTGGAATTACACTTATCTAATAGAATTAGGACATGTGTTAGGGTAATAATAATATAATTTTTACCCTTAATTACCCTATTTACTTTTAACTATGGTAAAAAAAGTAAAAAGTTACTATTCACCAAAAATTATTTTCATCTCATTGAACCACATTTTACTTACTGACATCAACCGTGTCTCTCGGATTTTTTAAATTCTACTCACAGAAGCGGTAAAATAAATTTTTATGAAAAAATCATTTTTTTAACTACTACTTAGTGGTTTCACTATTCATCAAAAAATGAAAGTTTCCAGAAAAATACCAAAAATTAGGCCTAAGATATATTTGATATTATGAACTAAAAAATGATGTCTATTTTACCAAATTCAAAACATATCAGTTGCATTACTTAATTTAAAAATTAATTCCCGTCATCAAAACAAATAGCGTGTTCTTAAGAGATAATAACTATTAAAAGATTGACACTTGTTTATGTCTGGTTTAAATGTGAAATTACATCCAATGACCAATATTGTATTAAATTGTAAAAATATATTCTAAATATAATTTAAAACCACTCAAATTAATAATTTATCACTATTAATTATTTCGATTAAAAAGGTTGTTTTTAATTAAAATTTATTAATTTTCACTATTCATCAGAAAATGAAAGTTATCCGAAAAGTACCAAAATTTCACCCTAAGATAATTTCGATATTCCAAATCCAAAAATGAAGTCCATTTTGAAAAATAAAATTTACAAAATTTCAAAAAGTGGTTATTACTATTCATAACGGCTAGTTTTAATAATATTTTAATACCATATCGTTGTTTAGTGAAACTCGGTATTGCGTACTACACACGCTGTCGAGGAAGGTCGCGATTGCGCGTAATGTAAGGCAACTCAATGATGCATGTTATCAAAGATCCCTTTGGTGTAGCGTACAACACAAGACATTAATGAAATTAAAAATAATATTTTTCATAATATCTCGGGGTGTTACATTCTACCCCCCTTAAAATGAATTTCGTCCTCAAAATTCATCGGGGTTATAAATTGTATAGTCCTCGAAAGTTTCTTTAATATAAAACCACATCGTAAAAAGGAATACCAAAACCAATCTTTAAAAACGAAATTATGAAACATAATGGTTACCCAAATAAACTAATCACTAGGTTTCCACATAGGTGAAAATATGGATATGGAAGAGGAATCTAACCATCATGTTCTGATGGAGAGTGGTAGAGAACATGGCTATGGAAAAGCCAGTAATCCAAAATACATAAATTTGGGATGATCTAAGGTACCATCTGATTAATCAGATATAAGAGCACTAGGATAACATTTTTGGTATTCAAGATCATTTCCCTAAAGTTGATGAAATTGGAATTAGAAGAAATACTTTCGTGATTTTGGTATAGTCTCACCGTTGGTCGTTCTATGGAAAATTTCCACTTCATATCTTAAAGAAATGAAGTTGAATTTGTCATTCATGATGTGTTAGCAGATCATGTGATAGAATGATGGGTCTTTCCATCTGTCTCAAAAAAAAGGTTAGAAAAGTTATCAAAACTTACATAAGTCCATATATAGTGAGATTAATCATGTATAGTTCATAAAATGGACTTATAATTCATACATCATACTGATTAATATAATAAAACTAGTTTCTACTAAATAGAGACTTCCTGTAATCCAGTGGTAGTCGATAAAGTCCAGTCATACTTCGGTTCTGGGTTTGATTCCCATAGCCTTGTCCGACGCGATGGGATATCGCCCATCCTGTAGGTTGTCCTTTTTCGAAAACTATATTACTATAACATCCCATAAATAATATCAAAAAATACTAACTTATGTCCAACATAATCCATTCCAATCTTTATGATTATCTAAAATACTTCGGTCCAAGCTCATAGTATAATGAAAAAGATTACTTTCAATGTCACATAACAATCACGTGAATGCCATAATTTATCCCCATATATCATAAGATATATCTTGTTGGTCAAATTACAAACATGTGAATACCTTAATCATGTATTCTCTTGAAGAATGAATACCCATTGAACCTTAGTGAAAACATGAATGCTATCAAAAGTTAACTCTTTCCACATACCAAAATACAAAAATTCTATATACTCAAACCATGATATAACCTTCTCCTTATATCAGTCATGATCTCATGAATACTATCAAGAATTTAATTTTCTCCTTATCCCTTCATTATGCGCATATCATCTATATTCCAAAAATATCTGAATAACCTTTAATGGATACTGGTACCATTAATCATACACTTTCAAAAATCATGGAAAGACAATAGTGTAAAAATCCTTAGATGTATCTTTATTCCATAGTACCATGAGATTACTTATACAACATTACACTTGAAAAACATGTAATCATTCCACTACGTTCTTAAACCATTGACCGAGCTTCAACAATTCATTCATCTCACATATCATTTGTAGTCTCTTCATCATCATCAACATAAATACTACCCATACGACCATACTGATTCCCTTCATGAGACTTTCCCTTAGGGCATTGGTTTTCATAATTCCCATACATTCCACATTTAAAACATTTAACCATTGTTGATGTCGTACCAATACCATTATCCTCATCCCTGGTGTTAACTAAACCTTCTCCTTTGCACTTATTGGCTTTGTTTCCTTCTTTTCCACACCCAAATCATCTTCCAGTTCCTTTGAAACATTATCCTTGATGCCTCTTACCACATGATTTACATAGGGGAAATTGAACTTTCTTTCCTCTATGATCATCATGAAACTCCATCTTTCTCTTATTAGCCGAGTCAGGAAACTTACCACATTTTACTTTATTGATCATATTATGAGATTGCTGATTCGGCATAATAATTATGTTTGGACTTCTAAATCCCATTTCATTTGGTTGCTCATGAAGAATATCATTCCATTGTCCATCATATCCTCCATTATCGTGAATCATCTTGTTTCCAGCCATTTTCTAAAACCCAAAGAGAATAGTGTGAGAGGCAAAAATCATAATAAAGGGGGAGTAACTTCAATATCTAATATCATTGGTTTAATCTAATATTGTTACCATAGTTCTATGACTATATCCTATATGTATACTTATCCTTAGGGACATCCCTAGACATACCTTAGAAATATCTCTAGGGATCTCACTAACGTTCTCGCATCCTAGTTTCCAAAGGTTGACTAAACCTTTCCTCTGATACCAACTGTAGAGACCCGAATCTTGACGTACATATACATTACATTACTTTATCGGAATACATAATACATAACAAAAAACAGACACCGAAGGACCGTAATAGTTTAGTGTCTTTGGAAACTCGGAACGTAATCTTCTAATCGTGGTGAAATATCTTCAACATCTCCCATAAGATCTTCCCCTTTTGTTTTCATACCTAAAACCTTTCTCTATATCCTGGGGAAAATAAAACATATAAAAGGTGAGCTCAAATGCTCAGTAATGGTAAGCATGGATAAAATAAAACAAACCATATACATTTGAGCATAAAAACATGAACATAATGTTTAAACATCAAAAGCTTGAGCAATGACATAAAACATGGAAGTACGCAAGGAATTGATCATAAAGAAACATTAAGCATGATAAAATAGCATGGGAGTAAAACATGTAATTGTGGAAAACATTCAGAACATGTTAAGATTTCCATAGTAGCCAAGGCATTGCTGCCAAGACCATCTTAGTGGATAAAGTCCCTTTCTGAATCGAGTTCACTCCTCGTTTCAGTCCTGTAACACTGAACCGGATTAACTTACCGTTCCATCCATGTCTATCTCATGAGATATAAATCTTTACCCAATGCATTGGATGGAGATAAAGGTCCCACCCATCTCATAATGAAATCATTATTTCGTGTGCCACAAAATCATAAATCATTCATCATAGCATAACCCATGAAATAAAATGGGATACTTAAACATCATGCCATCATAACATAATCCATAAACAATTGATATCATTTCATCATAAGAAAATTGAAACCATGTAAATCATAGAGACATTTTACTTGAAACATACACATATTAAATAATGTCATCTTAGATGGAAAATAGTTTTGACAAAACACTTGAAATGAATTCTTGAGGAAAATATACTTTCTTCTTTAAAATCATTTTCTTTTCAAAAAATTCCATGAAATATTAAAAGATAAGGGTTTTGTTGAAAATAATCATGCAATCTTGTAGAGGAAGATTCTTGAAAATGAGGAGTTATGAAACCGTAAAAATCTGTTCACGCCGTATAAGTTAAAAATTACATTCTCCTCGTACTTTTGTCGGAAAAGTCAAAAAGTACCTTATATGGTAACCAAAGGAAAGATTCCATTCATACAATGTGGTAAAAAGTAAATAAAGGGTAAAAATGACTATAAACATCCATGGAAGAATGATAAACATTTTAAGAAAGCATTTTTAGAAAACATGATCATGGATGATAAACGTAACCCCAGTAAATACATACGTATAAGCAATCTCGGATAAAAATGAGATTGAAAATTTATCCCTTACCTTAGGTCTGATTTGCTTCGTAGGTGTCCGAAACACCTGTATAATGATTTAAATAATGTAATTGACTTATTCCAGAATCATACTCATTGTTATGATATCATATATGGTTCACTTATGACTTTATATTACCCGTTCTTTTGTAAATTCCATGTTAAAAAGCGTTTTGGGTAAAATCGTTTCATTTCTCATCCGTGTTTTGACTTGTAATTATTCATATGATTACTTAGATCATGATTACTTAATTCTAGAATATAAAACATGATTTATATATAATATATATTCAGAATATACATATATATAATAGATCAGTAAATGGAAAGAAATACACCGTTCATGGAGACGGTAGGCCGTACGTACGCATGAACGCTGTTTTCGTTTCCTTATCGAGTTGAATAGAATTAAGTAGACGAAATAAATATATATACAAATAAATTCAGTATCATTATTATTTCATATATTTCATCATTACTTATTATATATACTTTATAATCATTCATGAATGGTTAATGTGCAGAATTAATATCATCGCGTCGTGGAGACGGAAGTCCATACGTACGCACGAGCGATGATATCATTCTCATGATAGTGGAATTGTATTGGAGTGTATGTATACTATTTCAGACTCAATATAACTTTAAAATAATCATATATAGTTATTATGTACACCATTATACCCATCCATGTAAGGTGGTGGTGGAAAATAGATTACACCACAGCGTAGAGACGGTATTCCGTACGTACGCACGCGCGGTGATTTCATTTTCCGTAGGATGGATAGATGGTGAAATAGGGTTCTTTCATACTTATAATAACATATCAGTATATGAGTGATACGGATGTTATTACTTCATAATGAAACAACCTAATAAGAAGAAGTGGAAGATGAAATAAAGTTGAAAGAATCGGTAACAGACATTACCTCTTCTTTGAAGCGCCTCTTTGAGTCCTCCTCTAAGGGCACTAAAATTGGTCTTTGAAGAAGACTAGTACCTCTAGGATGTTTCTAGGGAAGTGTAGAAGATAATTTGTC
Source organism: Viscum album (assembly GCA_963277665.1). Taxonomy (NCBI): domain Eukaryota; kingdom Viridiplantae; phylum Streptophyta; class Magnoliopsida; order Santalales; family Viscaceae; genus Viscum; species Viscum album. Next base: position 615,491,156 of record OY728155.1, on the reverse strand, counting down.
AGGGGTTGGCCGAGCTTTAAGGATCAAAGTGGTGTGAATAAGAGAGGGAGGAGATGCCCTTTTATAAGGGAGGAGAGGGGCTCTTTTGGAAAAACTAAAAATATTATTTTATTATAAAGTAAAAGTTCAGTTTTAATTATCTCCAAATTGATTTATTTCTAAGATAAGGTGGGGATGGATAGAATGACTCTCATAAAATAGTATTTAGACAAGGTTAGGTTCCTATTTTAACCTTATCATTTAGATTTAATGTTAAGTTAAATAATTTTACTTTTACCGTGTCTTCTTGGGTTTTTATAATATAAGGTGAATAAACTTACTATAAAAAGCCAAACGAACCCAAAGTTGTTTATTATTAATATATATAACCTTATCTAAGTCATTTGGCCATACATTAGATTTTTAGGAATAAAATATCAATTAATAATATGATATTTGTTTTAAAAACTATTTTATGTCAATTTTGACACTATTTTGTAATTGATTTTTGTGAATATCATAAGAGAATGATTAGTTCTAACCATGTCAATTGAATTAATAATAACATGTAATATTAACCTATAAAATTAGTTTAATTCATAAAAAGTCTCAAATTACATCTAATTTGGTATTTATAACATTAAATATGTCAATATTTCATTAATAAGATAATTACTGCATCATCATTGTGTCATACATAAATTTAATTATTTAATGTCTAAAAATTACAAATAAAATACCATTATGTAGTAAATAGTTTTATATTTATAATTAATATTTATTGTAGAATTTATCTTATGTATAATCCTATATTAAAAATTATCTACTTATTAAAATTTGATTTAAACTATTTTATCCCTTCTTTAAATAAATTAATAATAAATGTCCTAATCTAATCCAAGTGGGCCTAAATGGTCATATTTTATTCCTAAGGTTGTTTTTGGTCGAATTAAACTTATCCAATAGAATTAGGACATGAGTTAGGGTAATAATAATATCATTTTTACCCTTAATTACCCTATTTACTTTTAACCGTGGTAAAAAAAAGCAAAAGGTTACTATTCACCAAAAATTATTTTCATCTCATTGAACCACATATTACTTACTGACATCAACCGTGTCTCTCAGATTTTTGAAATTCCACTCACATAAGCAGTAAAATTATGTTTTATGAAAAAATCATTTTTTTAACTACCACTTAGTGGTTTCACTATTCATCAAAAAATGAATGTTTCCAGAAAAATACCAAAAATTAGGCCTAAGCTATATTTGATATTATGAACTGAAAAATGATGTCTATTTTACTAAATTAAAAACATATTAGTTGCATTACTTAATTTAAAAATTAATTCCCGTCGTCAAAACAAATAGCATGTTCTTAAGAGATAATAACTATCAAAAGATTGACACTTGTTTATGTCTGGTTTAAAAATGAAATTACATCCAATGACCAACATTGTATTAAATTGTAAAAATATATTCTAAATATACTTTAAAACCACTCAAATTAATAATTTATCACTATGAATTATTTCGATTAAAAAGGTTGTTTTTAATTAAAATTTAGTAATTTTCACTATTCATCGGAAAATGAAAGTTATCCGAAAAGTACAAAAATTTCACCCTAAGATAATTTCGATATTCCGAATCCCAAAATGAATCCCATTTTGAAAAATAAAATTTAAAAAATTTCTAAAAGTGGTTATTATTATTCATAACGGTTAGTTTTAATAATATTTTAATACCATATCGTTGTTTAGTGAAACTCGGTATTGCATACTACACACGCTATCGAGGAAGGTCGCGATTGCGCGTAATGCAAGGCAAGTCAATGATGCGTGTTGTGAAAGCTCCATTTGGTGTAGCGTACAACACATGACATTAATGAAACTAAAAAGAATATTTTCCATAATATCTCGGGGTGTTACAAGGAAGGACCATGGAGTTATGATATGGATTATAAAGGACAAATTCCATGCTAAAAATTATGGACGTTGGTGGTTTTTTGTGATGTTTGATATGTGTTGTGGAAACCGTGTTGTTTTTCTTGTTTTGGTGTCACCCTAAATGGAAATTTTTTAATTACTTATACTTGGATAATGATTTGGTTTCCCCAAGATTTTTGGTTTCTGTGATAATGCTCCTCAAATAAAGTGGAATGTGATTAAAGCATCTTATAAATCTATAATATGATACTGATATGTTGTGATGTTTATCCATTCTTGAGGGACATATATGTGTGGTTGAAATATGGTGTGGGGAGAAATGTGGTTTGTTTTTCTATGCTTTTGGAGTGGTTTGGAAGTAGTTGTTTGTCTGTGATTTTTAGGGCAGCAGGGTGATGGTTGCTGGTTGTACTTTTGGGGTGGTGAGGTGATAGTCTGTTGGCTGCGATTTTTTGGGTGGTAAAGTGATAATTGATTTTTCCTTACTTTTTGGGTGGAGGGGCTGTAGTTATGTTGTGCTAGATTCTAGAGTGGTGATGGATGAAGTGAATAAACGATTAATAATGTTTATAATGGCATGTGTTGGTTCAGTTAATGACATGGGAATGCTTAATGAAAGATTTAATGGTGGTTTGTGTGGTTTAATGTTATTATTAATAAATAATTAAATGAATGGGTGTTAAATGTATCGGAGTTAAGATTCCTCCTTAATTTATCAGGGTACTTTACTTTTTTAATGGTTGTTGTAGATACTAGTAAATACATTTAGAGGTGGCGGAAAAAGTGACGATGTTCTTACTTTGTTTGTTTAGTTGTGAACCCATAGGTTGGGCCTGAGTGTTTGATACCATATATATACTTGTATATTATTTTTCATTTCTATACTCACACCACCCATGTTGATAACTATGTGAAAAACACCCGCATAGTCATGAAAGGGGTTTTATTCCAATATTTTTTGGGGAGTAAGGATGGTTGGGAACCTTCACTTTCCCGCTCTCTCTTCTAGGAGAGGTTGGTATGTAATAGGATGTGATGGATGAAGGTATTTTAATTCTATAGATGGTTATTGAGATGGTCCAGGTGTATTCGAGAAATATGTGATAGCCTATAAATTTTCGGATGAGGCGATATGTGTTGTAAGTGTCTTCGGGATGTGTTATGACAACATTGGTGTTTTTGGGAGAGATGTGACCGTGCTTGTGGGGTGGTGGCCCTGGTTTTTTTGGGAGAGATTTGTGTGGCCATTCATGTGAGGCGGTGAGCCTAGGTGTATGTGTTAAAGGTGTGTTGTGACCATTCTTATAGAGTGGTGTGGTATATAGAAGGGATGGGAGTTCCAGAACGTACGACGTTGGGTATGAGAGTGAAATACTAGCGGGAAATCAGTGTAGGAAGCCCTTATCGATTTGATCATGTTATATTATATTGATTGGCTTTTATTATTTTGTGACCATGCCTTGATGAGGCTTTTATGGTTAGTATAACTGTTTAGGTGCTATTGGGTTCAATTGTTTTCTCATAGGTGCATTAGTAGTCTTCTTTGACATGGGCATGAGATACTTGAGTTGTTCATATTGAGTATACTTGTATGCTCACCCTATGTATATTAATCTATTTTTAGGTTTCTAGGAGGATTACGTGACCATGCTGTGAATTACTAGCTCAAACATTTGGAGAGATATTATGTCGCTACTTTATCTTTACTTTGGGTATTTACATTAGAGACTTCTATCTGTATCTATTCTATTTATACATGCATGTGGGATGATTTTTGAATTTATTTTTATATTGCATCTTAGTGATTTTTGTGGATGATCCATCTTATCTCCCGATCTTATTTATATTATATAGGATAATGGCTCCCAGATATTAGATTTTCATACGCTCGGTGCTAGTCTCTAACCTAAGTCCAACTTGAGGTGGGACTCGGGGGTCATTATCTCTCTCCCTTCATTGAAGTATCTTTGAAGGGAGGGGGTAATGGTAGAGTAGTATTAGAGGTGATGGTTGAGATATATGATGGAGTATTGAGTTATGAATAATAATAATTTAATGGGTCGGTATGGAAATAATTCTATTCTACCTTGGTGTGTGACATTGGCTAGAGGTACTAGCTAGAATATGGGATTTTAGGGCACCCTGTGATGTAGTTCACAGACTCTAATCTTATTGAATGGCCAATTGAGGTGGAATTTCTTGTAAAAGAGATACCTAGGAAAGGTACATGCCTCAAAATTACTTGTGTTATTGTTTGAATTAGTCTGTTTTTGGAAACATGAAATGGATAACAAAATGAATTTAAGAGTTAATAAAACTAATAATGAAATTCTAAATGAATTGGGATTAGGAAACCATTGTTTTTATTTTAGGTGTGGATCTTAGTCATTGTTTTCATATGGATCAGGTATGTAATGTCCCGGATTTTTCCATGTATTATTTTAATATTATATGGGAATTAATTCGAGACCAGGCTCTGAGACGGCGTGCAGTTCCGAGGCCCGGTGAGCCCGAAATAAATGTTTGAATTTAATTTAATAATTAAATTATGCATGCATGCAGTTTTCCTAAAAAAGTGGAATAACTCCCAAACGGGTGCTCGGATCAGAAATCCGAGGGCACCATTGCGTTCAGAACAACGAATTTACCTTGGGTGACACCTAACTTTGGCCGGCACAGGTCGGTGGTGAAATCTGTTTTTTTGGACGTAACTGTAATAAAATATTTAATTAAAATGTTTTATTAAATATTGTTATGTCAAATATCTCTTATCTTTTAAATAGATATTTCACAGGGGAATCAGGGTAACAATCCCCATAACCCTGAAATTCCTTGGAGGCTCTGGGAATGCTCTGGAAGAAATCCCCAACGGGGCAGCGACGTTCTTGATGGATTTCGTCGGCGACGACGGCACGATGACCAGATCTTCACCAACGAATTCCGCAGATCCAGGTAGTATGATTCTTATTGATTTATCCTTCCCCCATTTTTTATTTCTATTATGAACTCGGACTAATCCACGAATAGATTATCCCATGGATCGATCATTTTGCGGGCGGGTGCGATTTGGGGTTTTATCGGGGGATCGAATACTTGAGATTATAAAATATTGATTGTTGTGGTTTTGATCTAATGGCGACGAACCCGGATCGTCACAAACATTGATTGAGGTTCGTCCCCCTTGTTTAATTCATGTTTCTTTTCTCCCTCGTGTTCTTCATTGCGTTCTATGCGTTCTTGGAGGAAATCGATCATTGCACATTTGTTTGTTGGCACAATGATCCAAGATTCAAGATCCAATCCCAAAGCAATGCCACAGAGGTGCGATGATGTTTTCGGCGAGTGATTCAGAGGAATTTGGGAGATTCAGGTTTTTGGGCGTTTTTTTGGATGGATCGTTCGAGGTTTATGATCCGATTTGAAGACTAAAAACACCAGTTTCAGTGTTCGTATGATAAGGCGAACCAAACCATGGAGCATCGGGATGAATAGAAGAGAAAATGAATATCCAGAGTATCGGCCAAAGCGCGAGGAAGAAGACGGCGTTTCTGGAAAAATCCTGACTACACGCTGTGTAGTATGGGCTACAAAGCGTGTGTTCGTCGGTAGGTCTACTTGGTGGGTACTCTGAGAGTACACGGGCACATGAAGGGTACATGGCTTGGGACATGCCGTGTATACCCCTCCCCGGCCAGACCCGGTCAGACACACGGGATACCCCGTGTACTGGTACAGATGAAGGTGACACAGACATGGGCATAGACCATATACGGGCACATGGCCAGCGTACACGGGGCGAGCCCAGGTGCTCAGACACAGAGTGTGATTCTTCTACATGCCGGGTAGTTTCTTTCTATCCGACAAGCCGAATGACATGGGCCGTTCACACGGGCAGCACCCGACATCAAGGGATTGGGCGTTTAATTTTCTACACGCTGTGTAGTTTGGTTTTGCACGGCTTGAACGAAGGACACGGGCCATTTACACGGGCAGTAACCAGGGTCAAGGAACACGACATGTAACCATACTACACGCCGTGTTACCTTTTCTTCATGGCTTGATCCACTTGCCTTCTATGACTAGGACTAGTTCTTAAGGTTCGTACCCTTGGTAATCCCTTGACGGTTCTGGTATCAATTCATTTATACAGGAGTATGATCCCTTCAACAGAACTCCCTGAATAATGTTGTTGGAATCCCCTCTGTGAGACCTAGAGCCAGATCCTCTATTCATTCCTAGAACCCTAAGTAGAGTTCTTGGTATCGATGCGACCAACTTTACCTAGGTGCCGATCCTCTTCATAGCAGATTAGCTCGGACTGAGTTGTCAGAATCACCCAATGACTTGGTTGTGATCCTCATCTGAGCATCTTGTTCCCAAGGTTTTTGTGGAGTGTGTTCTCCTGGAACGAGTACTTCGTGTCTCTCTCTTCAGACCTAGGAGTGTGTTCTCCCGATGATATGCTTAGTGGAATCTTCAACCTAGATCTTAGTGGTGGTTTTGTGATGGTCTCCTATGAATGAGTATATCTGGATATTATTGTTATATGTTCTGTAGAGATATAATATGTAGATCTGACTGTACCTTTATTCGTGGTATTTTACTTTTTTGCATTTCCTTTGTGGTTTCGGGGTGTCCTACTGGGTATTGTTATAATCACCCTTGCACGGGATTTTCCCACACGTGTCATGTATTGTGTAGACGAGAAAGACTTTGACATGATTCTAGGCGGACCAGGACCGGATGGTGCTCAGTGAGATCAGGCAGGCCAAGGTGCATTCCTTCGGCGACGGGTTACAGTCCCAGTACTTTTCTCTACAGGTTTGACTTGTTGCAGAATTTCTTTTGGTGGGATTGTACTTTTGGCCTAGGGTTTTAGTTTACTGTACTTTACTTCCCTATCATACTCTATTGGTTGGGTTTTATTGTATGCATTCATCTTTTCCTTTTAGTAGTTTTTACTTTTCAGCTTCGTGGTCTTGGAGATGTGTGTGCGTGTGTATAGGTTATAGGCAATGCCTCCCATATTAGTAGCATGCCTACTCGGTGATAGTCACCATCCCCTGTCCTATTAGAGGTGGGCATGGGGAGTTGCGGCTCGGGCCCCACTGGGACGGGTCGTGACAGAGTTGTATCAGAGGTGGTCGGTTCTACCTTAGGACCGAGAGTCTGTGAGTTGGTTTGGGGCAACAGTGTTAAGTGTTTCGAGTTTTGCTCTCAAGCCAGGGACCCCAGTGGTGGTGCAGCGGCCGACGTATCCATACATCAGAACTCTGATAACTTGTTTTTTGACTCGGAACATGAAAAAACTAGTTTCATGGGGAAAAATAATGGTACATGCATTATATAAGAATGGGTGGTGGTTTCCATGTCCTTCTTGAGTCAGCTCTCCAGATATACTAACTGACTGTGATACATCTTGTTTCTTAAACAGGATGCCTTTGTGACGCGCACCCGCTAGGAGCCAGCAGCTCGATCACGAATATGACCCCCTCCGTGATGAAGCTTCGATACAGGGAATCGATCCCCTAGTTCTACCACCAGGTGGCGTGCCAGTTATCCCGCCACATGTGGAGCAGTGTTTAGTGCCTGTTGTACCAGTGTAGGAGGAGCGCAGGCTGAGCACCCTCGACGAGTTTTAGAGACAGAGACCCCTCAGGTTTAGAGGTGAGCCTGGCCCTCAGGCAGTAGAGGACTGGCTTGAGGCAGTGACTGGAGTATTCTGTTTGGTCAGGACACCAGCAGACCAGATGGTGATCTTGGCAGCGATCCTTCTGCAGGGCTCGGCAGGGGGATGGAGGAGTTTGGTCATCCAGACTCACGACGAGGCGACTCATGCATGGTCAGAGTTTGAGAATCTATTCATAGATTAGTTTTCACCAGTTACCCTGAGAGCAGTATGTATACAGGTGCTTCTTCAGCACCAGCAGGGAACCATGACTGTGGCTGACTATTCATCACAGTTTACCGACCTCTCGCAGTACTAGATGGATATGGTGAATGATTAGTACTTCAGAGCTCGGACTTTTGAGCGGGGCTTGCGCAGAGATATCCGAGCTAGAATCATCCCTATGAGCATTCCTACTTATGCTGGGATGCTCGAGCAGGCATTGGTGGTCGATAGTTTCCTGGAGGAGTAGGGACACCCGACAGTTTTCAGTAGTGGGTGAGCTGGAGCAGAGACCTCAGCGGTGGGGAGCCGACGTTAGGGACCCAGGCACGAGAGAAGTTTCTAGAGGAGATCCCAGGATAAGGGATCTGCCATACAAGTTTCACATGGTGCATCCGGCCAGCCTCTAGAGAGGCGATGTTACTCATGTGACGGCAGGGGACATCTCACTCGAGATTGTCCAACCCGCCGTACTACTGACATGGGAGTAGTGGATGGACCACCGTGGCAGAGGCAACGTGTGAAGCATGCAGATCCGTGAGTTGGTAGACATGGCAGAGGAGATGGGAGAGCAGCTGGAGGTGGTCGGCGTTTCGACCCTTTACCACCACCACCCCCAGGAGGTCCGCCCCAAGCTCAAAGAGATGGTGGATAGAGGCAGGGACAGCTGCAGGTTGCAGAGGCTTATGACCCAGTTTCTCCCGGAATGATTATAGGTACTATCTGTGTCTTTTCTACCTTGGCTTCCGTATTGATAGACACAGGTTCTAGTCATTCCTTTCTGGCTGCTTATCTTGTTCGAGACCTTGAGATTCCAGTTGAGCCGTTGACTCAACCCTTACGCTTAGAAACACCGACTGGGGAAGATTCATAGATCACAAACCTTTGCAGGCAGTGTGACCTAACACTTGGAGGCGAGCATTTCGGTTGGAACCTCTTGGTGGTAGCGTCGAGGCCTTACAATGTCATTCTTGGCATGGATTGGTTATCCACAGTTCATGACCAGATTGATTGTTTTAGGCAAAGGGTGCGGTGTATCCACAGTGATGGAATGATGTTCTCTTTTGTCGGTGAAAGAGAGGCCCAGGAAGTGCAGGATTGACTCGTACATTATAGGGAACAACCGATTTTACACCAGTTGGCTAGCCTAGCCCTTGGTGTGGCAGATGTTATGAGTTTCCGGTTCCCAGCAGTGGTGGATGAGTACGAGGACGTCTTTCCGGTGGATGTCCCTGGGCTACCTCTCCACCGGGAGATAGATTTCTGCATTGAGTTGCAACCCGAGATGACCCTGATATCAGCATCGTCTTATCGGATGGCTCCTGCAAATCTTCGTGATCTAAGGATACAGCTTGACGACTTGTAGAAGAAGGGCTTTGTGAGACCCAGTGTTTCACCCTGGGCGGCCCCAGTGCTATTTTCCAAGAAGGCGGACAAGATCTTGAGGCTGTGTGTGGGTTACCAGTGCTTAAATCAGGTGACCGTGAAGAACCGGTATCCAGTACTAAGGATCGATGACCTCTTCGACTAGTTTATAGGGGAATGATGGTTCTCAAAGGTTGATCTACGATCAGGATATCACCAGTTGCGAGTACGGGAGGAGGATATACCGAAGACGACTTTGAGATGTCGCTACGGTCACTATGAGTACTTGGTGATGCCCTTCAGCATGACGAATGCCTCGGTAGTGTTAATGGGACTCATGAACCGGATCTTTCTGCCCTATTTAGACGGGTTTTTCGTGGTCTTCATCAATGATATCGTTGTGTCTTTTGTGTCCGAGAAGGAGCACACGAGACACCTAAGGATGGTTCTGTACACACTCCAACAACACCAGTTGTATGGGAAACTCTCGAAGTGTTAGTTCTAGTTACAGGAGGTCCACTTTCTGGGGCACATTATCTCATCGGATGGTGTAGCAGTGGACCCAAAAAAGGTGGAGGAAGTTCTAGCATGGGAGCCACCCTGGAGCGTGATGGAGGTGCAGTGTTTCCTTGGGTTGGTAGGCAACTATCGGAGATTCCTCCATGATTTCTCCAGGATTGCAGCACCCATGACAGCTTTGACACGAAAGGGACAACCTTTCGTGTGGACAAAGAAATTCCAATGGGCTTTCCAGCAGTTGAGACAGACTCTGAAGAGTGCCCCGATCTTGAGATTACCAAAGGAGGGTGTCGAGTATGTAGTGTTCTGTGATGCATCAGGAACCGGGCTTGGTTGTGTCCTGATGTAGAGGCAAGTGGTGATTGCCTATGGCTCACGTCAGTTGAGGCCACACGAGCAGAACTACGTGACCCATTATCTTGAGTTGGCAGCGGTAGTCTTCGCATTGAAGATGTGGCAGCACTACCTAATGGGAGAATGGTTTACTATCTACTATGATCACAAGAGTCTCAGATATATATTTTCCCAGAAGGATCTGAATTTGAGATAGAGGCGATGGCTTGAGTTCCTCCAGGATTACAACTTTGAGATCGTTTATACTCCTGGGAAGGGGAACGTGGTGGCAGATGCTCTCAGAAGGAAACCCAGTTCACAGTTGCTGGATGATGCAACAAGGTAGTTGGCCTCTTTGCAGTTTTCCTTCACGGATAGGGATGAGGGAGCTTAGATTCAGTCAATGGTTGTTACCCCTCCACTCTTACAGTGAGTCAGGGAAGCATAGCGCAAGGATGATAGCTGTGAGACTCTACATGCTCAGATATCCACAGGTGATTCTGTTAATAGATTTTCAGAAGGAGGGGAGCACATTGTCCTTTTTAGAGGGTGCACGGTAGTACCAGTGACGTTGCGGTAGGAGGTTCTGAGGGAGTTCCATAAATCCCCTTTTGCGATGCATCCAGGTGTGGACAATATGTACCAGGACCTCCGATGTTAGTTCTGGTGGTCAGGGATGAAGAAGAGTGTGGCCGAGTTTGTTTCTCGGTTCCTTACTTGTCAGCAAGTAAAGGATGAGCACCAGGTTCCAGAAGGTTTGACTCAGCCCCTTGAGGTTCCAGAGTGGAAGTGGGATGGGATATACATGGACTTCGTGACGGGTTTACCACGAACGTCCAGGGGACACGATGCCATCTGGGTGATCGTTGATCGACTCACCAAGTCTGCCCACTTTCTATCCATATGGGAGCAGAGTTCAGTAGAGAGATTGAGACGCCTCTATGTACCGGAGATAGTTCGACTTCATGGAGTACCATCAACAATTGTCTCAGATCGTGATGCTTGTTTCACATCCCGGTTGTGGAAGGGATTGCATGAAGCTTTTGGGGATCGGTTACGATTGAGCACAACATTTCATCCCCAGACTGATGGTCAGATAGAGCGGACCATCCAGGTCCTGGAGGATATAATACGAGCTTGCATACTTGACTTCAGTCGTAGCTGGTAGGATCACCTACCACTGGTGGAATTTTCTTATAACAAAATTTATTATTCCACTATTGTTATGACACCATTTTAGGCTCTATACAGGCGACCTTGTAGGTCGCCACTTTGCCGGACTAACCCAGGAGAGTCAGCACTCATGGGCCCAGAGATGGTGAGAGCTACTACAAAGAAGGTTCATATCATCCAACAGTAGATGCAGACTACAAAGAGTCGGAAAAAGTCTTATGCCGACCAGAGGTGGATGCCTTTGGAGTTTGAGGAGGGATACCATGTGTTCTTTCGGGTATCACCTCGATGAGGATTGTGGAGATTTAGCCGAGGCGACAAGCTATCTCCAAGGGTCGTTGGCCTTTTTCAGATTCTGAGTAGAGTTGGAATGGTGGCGTATCGCTTGGCTCTACCTCCTCATATGGACCGATCACACAACATCTTTCATGTGTCGCAGCTACGAAGGTATGTGCATGATCCATTACACGTCATCGACTTGGGCGAGCTGGACATCGATAACGGAGAGACCTTTGCTGAGTACCCAGTGGAGATCGATGATCAACAGGAGATGATCCTTCATGGGAGAGCTATTCCCTAGGTGCGTGTCTGGTGGTAGCACGGGAATCTCCAGCGGAGCACGTGGGAGCGGGAGGTTTAGATTCACGTGTAGTACCCACATCTTTTTGAGTAGCCCCTATTTTGGATTTTTGGGGACGTAAAATCCCTATGGTGGGTGTGATGTAATGTCCTATATTTTTTCATGTATTATTTTAATATTATATGAAAATTAATTCGATACCAATATCTGAGATGACATGCAGTTCTGAGGCCTGGTGAGCCTGGAACAAATGTTTGAATTTAATTTAATAATTAAATTACACGCGTGTGCGGTTTTCCTGAAAAAGTGGAATAAATCCCGAACAGGTGATTGGATTAGAAACTTGAGGGCACCGTTGCATTCAGAACAACGATTTTACCTTGGGTGAGGCCTAACTTTGGCCGGCGCAGGTTAGTGGTGAAATCTGGTTTTTTGGACGTAACCATAATAAAATATTTAATTAAAATATTTTATTAAATATTGTTACGTCAAATATCTCTTAACTTTTAAATAGATATTTCATAGGGTAATCAGGGTTACAATCCCCAAAACCATGAAATTATCTGGAGGCTCTGGGAAAGCTCTAGAGGAAACCCCCAACGCGGCAGTGACGTTCTTGACGGATTTCATCGGCGATGACGACACGACGACCAGATATTCGCCAAAGAACGCCACAGATCCAGGTAGGATGATTGTTATTGATTTCTCCTTCCCCCTTTTTTGATTTCTATGATGAAAGCGGACTAATCCACGAACAGAATATCCCATGGATCGATCGTTTTGTGGGCGGGTGCGAATTGGGGTTTTATCGGGAGATCAAATACTTGAGATTATAATATATTGATTGTTGTGGTTTTGATCTAACAGTGATGAACCCGAATCATCACGAGCAACGATCGAGTTTTTCCCCCCTTGTTTAATTTGTGTTTCTTTTCTCCCTCGCATTATTCATTGCGTTCTACACGTTCTTGGAGGTAATCGATCGTTTCACATTCGTTTCCTGGCACAACGATCCAAGATTCAAGATCCAACCACGAAGAAATGCCACGAAGGTGCGACGATGGTTTCAGCGAGAGATTCAGAGTGGTTTGGGAAATTCGGGTTTTTGGGCGTTTTTCTTCGGACGGATCGTTCGAGGTTTATGATCCGATTTGAAGACCAAAAACACCCGTTTCAGTGTTCATATGATAAGGCGAACCAAACCATGGAGCATCGGGATGAATGAATGAGAAAATGAAGATCCGTAGGATCAGCCGGAGCGTGAGGAAGAAGACAATGTTTCTGGAATAATCCCAACTACACGCCGTGTAGTATGGGCTACATGGCATGTGTTCATCAGTAGGGTTACCCGACGTGTACTCCGAGAGTAAACAAGCATGAGAAGGGTACACGGCCAGCGACACGCCGTGTATACCCCTCCCTGGCCAGACCCGACCAGATACACGGGATACCTCATGTACTGGTACACGGGCAGGCGACACAGACATAGGCAGAGACCATGTACGGGAACATGGCCAGCGTACACAGAGCGAGACCAGGTGCTCGGACATGGCGTGTAATTCTTCTACATGACATGTAGTTTCTTTCTATCCGACAAGAATAATGACACATGCCGTTCACACGGGCAGCACTCGGGGTCAAGGGACACGGCGTGTACTTTTCTACACGCCGTGTAGTTTGGTTTTGCACGGCTTGAACGAAGGACACGGTCCGTTTACATGGGTTGTACGCAGGGTCAAGGAACACAACGTGTAACCATACTACACGCCGTGTAACATTTTATTCATGGCATAAGCCACTTTCCTTCTGTGACTTAGACTAGTTTTTAGGGTTCATACCCTTGGTAATCCCTTGAAGGTTCTAGTATCAATTCCTTTATACATGAGTATGATCCCTTCAGCAGAACTCCTTAAATATAGTTGTTGTAATCCCCTCTGTGAGACTTAGAGCCAGATCCTCTATTCATTCCTGGAAACCTAGGTAGAGTTCTTGGTATCGACGTGACCAACTTTACCCGGGCACTGATCCTCTGCTTACCAGATTAGATCAGACTAAGTTGTCGGAATCACCCCATGACTTGGCTATGATCCTCATCTGAGCATCTTGTTCCCAAGGTACTTGGGGAATGTGTTCTCCCAGAATGAGAACTTTGTGTCTCTCTCTTAAAACCTAGGAATTTTTTCTCCCGATGGTATGCTTAGTGGAATCTTCGAGCTGGATCTTAGTGGTGGTTTCGCCGTGGTGGCCTGTGTATGAGTATATCTGGATATTCTTGTTATATGTTCCATAGACATATACTGTGTAGTGTTGACTGTACCTTTATTCGTGGTATTTACATTTGTTGTATTTCCTTTGTGGTTTTCGGGGCCTCATACTGGGTATTGTTATACTAACCCTTGCACGGGCTTTGCCTGCATGTGTCGTGTCTTGTGAAAACGAGCGAGCCTTTGACAGGATTCTAGGTGAACCAGGACCAGACAATGCTCAGTGAGATCAGACAGGCCGAGGTGTGTTCCTTCGGCGACGGGTTGCTGTCCCAATACCTTTCTCTACATGTTGGACTTGTTGTAGACTTTATTTTGGTGGGCTTGTACTTTTTTCCTTAGGTTTTACTTTACTATACTTTACATCCATGTCGTACTCTGTTGCTTGGGTTTTAGTTTATGCATTCATGTTTTCCTTTTTGTAGTTTTTACTTTTCAGCTTCATAGACTGGGAGATGTGTGTGCGTGTGTACAAGTTATAGTCAATGCCTCCCATGTTAGTAGCATGCCTACTCGGTGCTGGTCACCAGTCCCTGTCCTGTTGGAGGCGGGCTTGGGGAGTTACGGCTCGGGCCCCACTGGGACGGGTCGTGACAAGGTACTTGAGGTTTGATAAGATGATTTGGTTTATCTTTGTAGGGTTAATCCAGTTGAGGAGGATGATCTGTGGTGGAGGAAGTTGTGTGATTTCCAATAGCAGGATTCAAGAAAGTAAATTGGTAGTGTTTCAGAAGTGGAGATAGAGAACTGAATGTAGGAGCTAGAAATCACTTTTTGTTTGATTCGGGCCCATACGGAGTACTGTGTTCCTTTGGAACTCAATGATATATATGGATATGCGCATTAGTGGTGGACGCTGTATCTGGGAGAGCAGAAGGAGGTGTAATTTTTAGGGGCCAACATCCATAAGGTCTTCTTATAAATGTTCCTTTCAGCTACCATGAATGTAGTGAAGAGTCAGGAGTTAATTCTCTTCACCAAGGTAGCATGTAAGTGTAGGACCTGGGAATCATGTTTAATGACTTTATGCATTTCCCAAAATATTTTTCCAAATGAGGAGTCTCATGTTAGAGGTCTTGAGGAGGAACTCTGTCATTCTATCTAGTATGGAGTTACTCCCTTTACATTTCTAATCTATTTAGAGGTTCAGAAGAATGAATATGTGATCGAGCGGATGCACTAATGAGGAGATTTTCCCTAGGAAGGGAACTAGAAGGGTTCCTCATGGGGAAGATTTGTTAGTGGAAGGTCACAAGAACCATGACCTTTAAGTTTCAAATAGCAGGTATTTGACCTCATCATCATCCTTTTTGGAATTATTATGCTAGTGGATTCCATACATTTTCAAGGAGCTCTGTTTCAGTGTGTTCTGGTTTTGGGGATTGTCGAAATTTCTAGTACCAGTACCTAGTGTTTCCCAGAGATCTGTTTTTTCGATGTGGATAGGTTCAATGCCAGACATATTATCATTTTCTAGTGAGGCCATTTCAATAATAGAGGATGTAGGTTTTTTCTCCATTAAGGGTAGATTGATTAGGTAGAGACCGACCTCAAAATGTTCATCATGTTTAGGGTTAACAACCCGAGCATGGTTGTGGAGGTGTTCATTAATAGAGAGGTATAGAAGTTGGGGGTTGTGAATTTCATGTAGTGGAGACAATAATTCTAGAGGGTCCAAAGTTCATTAGAGGTACAATTTGGTTGTTTTGTACTATTTCATGTTCCATATCTGATTCAGGAGTTTCACACTCTTTTGTTGCACCCGATCTATCCCATGATTTAGGAATAGACATAACGAGGCTTCTCATTCTCTTGGTGTTGGGTATGATAGTCAGAGGCCATTATAGCTTGTTTTATGTGCACCATGGGTGTAGAATGATGATGGGGGCGTATCCATGCCATGGGAATCTTTTATTATTACTAATGAATACATATAATGTCATCCTTGGCATTGACCTGTTGTATTCTATATATGCTGTTATCGACTACTTCCATATAAGAGTCATGTTTTTGGATGAGGATGGCCAATGTGTTGTTTTCATTTGTGAGAAGAGTTATTAGTTGGGTAGTCAGCGTGTGAATCCCCTTATTTCTTTTTTGGACGAGTTGTTAGTGGAATCAATAGATGATATGATGATGGAGGTTCCCAAGGTCATTTGGGAGTTCCTTTCTGTTTTACCTGAGGATGTTGTGATGCTACACCCTCAGCATTATGTTGAGTTTGGGATAGTCTTACAGCCTGGTGATTCTCTAATTTTGATGGATCCTAATAGGATGGAACCTCTAGAGTTGTGGGAGTTGAGGCTTCAGAGAGATGATCTGATGTTGAAGGGTTTTATCCAGCCCAACCTGTCACCGTGGGGTGATCAAATGTTGTTCTTAAAGAAGGTTGATGGTGTTAGAAGGTGGTGTATAGACCACCAGAGTTTGAATTAGGTGACGTTCAAGAACTGTTATCCTCTTCCAATGAAAAAATTTCTTTTTTAACAAATTGAGAGGGGAAAAATGGTCTGTTTATCTCATATTTAGTTTTAAGTCCATTTTATTTCACGATGTTTATTGGTTTCCCACTTTCCCTTAAAAGTGCTTGAAATAAAAATATGTATTTTGTGGAGAGGGGTTCGTTGGGTTTTTAAGATAGATATACAGTTTTGATATCACTAGTTGAAGGTAAAGGAGAGAGATATCCCAAAGACTACCATCTAGTGTAGGTATGGGAAATTCGAGTTTTTATTCAGGCCATTCGGTGTAACAAATGAACTATCATGTTCACAGGGCTTATGATCTCTATATTTCATGATTTCTTAGGTCATTTTTCATTGTATCCGTCAACAATATCATGATCTACTAAAAGTTAGAGGAGGAGCATGATATGAATCTCAGAAGTATCTTGAATGTTCTTTGACTTCACCATCTCCATGGAAGGATGTCCAAGTGAATGTTATACATACATGAGGTGAATTTTCGCAGGCATGTGGTGTCTTAGTAAGGTGTGGAAGTAGACCCGTCGAAGGTTCAAGTAGTAGTTTATTGGATAACACCCAATAACGTGGTATAGATTCATACTTTTCTTTGTATTTCAAGATATTATCGAAGGTTTATACCTGATTATTTTCAATTTTTGTCCATGTTTATATATTTTAAAAGGAAAGACCACAATTTTGTGTGGAGTTACATGTTCTAGGAAAAATTTAATTACCTTAAAAGGAAGTTAGTCAGTGATTTAGTTCTTTAAATTTCAGAGGAGGGTGTGTTGTTTGAGGGGTTTTCTAATGCTTCCATTCTAAGATTAGGGTGTATCTTGATGCATTAGTGGTCAATTATCTCTTATGGGTCTTCATAGCTACATTCCCATGAGTTTAACTAAGCCCCACATGATCTAGAGATAACAATGGTTGTGTTTGTGCTGAAGTTGTGGCAACATTACCTCATTGGGGAGAACTTTATGGTCTTCACAGATCACAAGAGATTGTGGTATATCATTTCTCTGTGTGATCTGAACTTTTGAGAGTAGAGGTGGATGGAGTTTCTTCAGGATTATGATTATGAGATATCATATACCTTAGGGAAGGGAAATGTTGTGGCTGATGATTTCAACGGGAATTCATGTAAGGATGTTGTCCGAAAGTCTGAGCATTCTTGGAGAGAAATATAGGATATGGTGGCCTTGTAATTAGATGAAAGAGTAGATGATGGTAGAGGATATTAGTTTCAGATGATAGTGTAGTCTTCTCTAATGAAGCAGGTAGAGAAACATCAATGGGAAGAGTCAAGGAAAAGGTTATTGTGACCCTTATTTTTCTTACATTACCAATACATCATTTTAAAGACAATCAACATAAAATAATTACACGAAGTGGATCCAAAGGTTTAGTGTATTTGAAAAAATAGGACCATACCTAATATTTTTAAAATAAAACATAAAAATTTATTTAATTCCTTCTTCTCTAGATTGTTATTTTCCCTTGAATTCTCATTAGTATATATAATCACTTGAGGATACACATCAAAGAAAAGGGTGAGCTAAAATCCCACTAAGAGTACATATAAGAACATGAAACAACATATAATGGGGTGAGTTTAAATATAACATAATTATCATAACATAATCATGAGAGTAAGAATTAAGAAAAGGTTTGGAATGTGTCAATGAATAAAAATGAAACATCTTTTCTTAGTGGTAAACTACCACACATAGTTGTGAACAAAGCTAGCATCATTTTCATGATAATTTTACTTTTTCAAAAGAGATTCATTACATTACTTAATTCATTGGAGTAATATAAAATTCCAACTGCACCCATTATATCATAAAATTTATATTGTGCTATATAATTCCATGCACACCCGTCAAATCACAACATTTACATTATCATGCATTCCACGAAGAATGTATATCAATCTTGGACATAAAATAAACCATGGAAAGGAATGGGTTTCATTTCATAAATTAGAAATTTATAAACACTGGGTTTCTAAATAAATTAGAGAATAACATACTTGATATAAGAATCATCAACCTTGAGTCAAGAAGAAACAACCTCATGAAGTAAAAGGCATATTTTTATGAAAGATGAGTTCTTTTGGAAAAAATGTCTTTGACATAAAATCATGTAGAAAAAATGAATATAAAAAAATTTATATTAATGATAAATAAATTATATCTATTAATAACAATAAAGTAATATATATACTAAAAATGGGGTGATAGAGGTAAAACCCAGAGAAAGAGAGTTGGGTTTGAGAATTCCATTTACCTTGTGTCCAAAAGAATCCTTCATGTTAATATTCTATATAATCAGATTAGATTCATTAATTAAAAATCAAGAAACATTGATACATATATTTTAGTCATTAGGGTTTCATTAATTTAATTTATGGGTTTCTTGATGAGTTATATAGTTTAATTTAATCATTCGGGAGCATTCATTTTCATGGTTTTCATGATCGGTTCACTTGTATACCTGAATAGACGTTCGTGTAAAATGTGGACAAATATCAAGAATTGTTATTTTATATTATTAATGATCATATATATGTATAAATTATCTTATAAATAATTTTTTATATATTATGAGGAAATATTATTATATAAATGTTAATGATGATCATTTAGGTTATGTTTGTTGGTTTTTCGATCACAACAAATTTGTTTTGTTTTATTATCTAGTTTTATGTATATAAGTTAGTTCCAAAACATTAAAAAGATTATAATATAAACATTAAAATATTTTTTAAACCATTTAATTGTTTTATTAATATCATTAATATCATTAAATGAAAATGAAAGTGCATAGCCCATGATGTTAGTAAATTGGCAGATCACGAGCGACAGTTTCATTTTCAGAATAAAAAAAGATAGAGAATGTATTATTTGGAGGAATATCATATTAACATTATATCAAAACATTATATAAAACATAATAGAGTTATCATTCCATTTTTATTGGATAATATTATGATAATGGAAGAAAGGAAATGAAATTGAAAAGAAATTAAAAGGTAAAGGAATAGGATTTAACCTCTGGGATTTATCCTCATTGAGAACCTCCTTAGAGAAAAGGTTTTGGTATTTTGACAAGACAAAGATATCCTGGAGGTGGGGAAAGGGATAAGGAAGAGTATTTATCATACTTTGGGCAAGGAAAAAATCTTTAGAGGTGTGATGAGAAGAGGGGGTGAGGGTTGATATTTATAGTGGATTAGAGGGTTTTTTCATAATTTAATTCATTAGTTTATTATTTTTATCAAGACAATAAATAGTTTTGATTGTTGAGACTTAATACAATAATTAGATCAAGTTATTTTGGGAAAAAATCTTACATCAACATGTAAAATTCAAAAATGAACTCCATTTTATATTTTTTTTAAAATTTGATTAATTTAGTTTTTAATTAAAATCATCATTTACATGGAAAATAATGAGTTTAAAATTATAACTGAATTTATAAAATTTTGAAAAATTACTTAAGGTATCCTAAATATTATCCTAAAACAAGAATACATAAAAATATAATTTATGTAGATATTTTATAAAAATAAATTTTCTTTCAAAATATCAAATTAATCATAAAATTTTAATTAAATATTTATAAATTAAAAAAATGCCAACACTTAATTAATAATTTTTAAAAAATTTATTTACTTCGACTATTATATAATTAAATCATACATTCATTTATACAATACATAATTTTGTTATACTTTAATGGATTGTGTTACTATTAATTTGGTTGATTTACTATTCATAAAGACTATATTAGTATCCATAATGTTATGATATTATTTCATCAGTATTGGTTTCTTAACTTCTATAAATAATTTATATTTTATTTATTATTCATTAAAAAGCATTTATTATGGTCTATAAGTTATTATATGAGATTTATACTATATAAAATTACTATAAGAGGGGATAAATTCCATTAATTAAAGTTTGAGTCCTTACATTTCCCCCCTTTTGAAATTTCTCCATCAAAATTTCGTCTTACATAAACATGTGAGTGTACTTCACCTACATCACCTCTTCAGGTTCCCTAGTTTCTTCTTCTTACTTATGGAACCTTCATAATACTTTGGCTAGGTAGGTTGTCTTGTTGCATAAGAACTTATCTATATAGTCTAAAATCTTTACTGGATGCTCCTTGCAAGAGAGATCATATTTCAGTTGTACCACCACTAAGTTCAGTACATGTAAGGGATATGTTATGTACTTCTTCAAGAGTGATACGTGGAACACATCATGAACTTGAGCCATAATCAATGGAACTGAAAGATGATAACCCATCGATATGATGTGATCAAGGATCTCAAAGGGGACAAAGTATCTTGGGTTTAACTTAAATTTCTTTCCAAACCATATGAATCTATTCCACGATGATATTTTTAGGAAGACTTTATCTCCAATTTCAAACCCCAAGTCCCTTCATTGGTTTTCAACATAGATATTTTTCTGAATTCTAGTAGCTTCGATATGTTGCTGGAGGGCTCGACCCTTCTCTATAATCTAATTTAAAAGATCATGTCCAAGTAGATTTCTTTCACCAACTTCATTGCAAGAGGTTAGAGTTTTACATTTCAGTCCTTACAGAGCTTCATATAGAGGAATCTGAATACTTGAGTGGAAACAGTTCTTGTATGATAACTCAACCAATGGGAGATAATGATCCCATCCACCTTTCAATTATAAATATAAGGCACTTATACTATCTTCAAGTGTCTAAATTATCCTTTAATATTGGCCATCAGTTTAGGGGTGATAGGTCGTGATGAAATTGAATTCAGTACTCAATGCATATTGAAGACTACAATAGAATTTGATGTGAACCTTGGATCATGATTATAGACAATTGAGAGTGGAATTCCATAATGTATCACCACTTCCATCACATATATCTTAGTAATAAACTGGTAAGTCTTGGTGAGTCAGTCCAACACAACCCATTTTTCATTATTTCATTTGGATTTCATCAGTATACCTGTGAGAAAGTCCATAGTAACATTCTCCCATTTCAACATGGGCAGATGAAATTGTTTCACCATCACTTTGGAAATTTGTCACCAAACATTAACTTACTAACATATCAATCACCTTGAGACATACTTAGTAATATACTTATTCTTGTTGTCTAACCAGTTGTGTTCTCAGAGATCACAGTACAGCTTGTCACTTCCATGATGGATAGAGAAAGTTAAACTATGTGCATTATCTAATAGATCCATATTTATCTATTGTGATGAAAGAAAATAAAGCCTAATTCCAAACTGAACCACACCATTATCATCGATATAGAACTCTTTAAGTTTCTTTTCTTATATTACATTCACATTATTTAGTAACTCCATATCATACCTTTATACCTCTTTAATATTAACATGTATATATGGTAGGACAATAATTTGGGAAAGGTAGGTTATATTATATGTCGTTATGATTTCCAAATCCATCATCTGCATGTCCAAGAAGATAGGGTATTTCTAAATCTTGAACATGGATAGAGTAACATATTATTTTCAACATAAAGCATCAACTACCTTATTAAAAAAGATATAGAACGTATGTGATGAGTAAAACTCATGGTAGTAGACTTTCTTTTCGAAATTAGTTTTTAAAATTTTTCCTTAAAACTCTATTTATGTATCATATCCATTTTATTATTTTCTTAAAATTATCTAAAAGAGGTTTTTTGTGTTTGGATATGAATTTTTAAATTCATATTTAACCATGTTTGAATTTTTTAGAAATATTTTGAAAAATAAATTTTTTTTCATTTTCCAAATTAGGTACTTTGTGATATTTTTTGAAAATAGTACAGATGCAATGTTTTTTTACTTATACGGCATGAGAGGATTTTCCCACCTTAATGACTAATATTTTATTTGAATATTACATTAAAAATTTTCATGGTTATCTTCAAATATTTTTTTATTTTGTATATGCCTGAGTTTCTTTTTTAAAAATTTATTTTCTCTGGGAAATGTTTTTGTGATGCAAGAATCCGTGTTTTATAATTATGTTATAGTTAATCGTCATTATTTATAATGACTGTTGGTTCCTTTATAAACCAAATATGGTTGTTTACATTATATCCTAATTACTTGGGTATTTTTTTGAATGTTGACCATGGTGGTTATTCTAATGTTAATCGCGATGGTTACTCCATGTATAACCACGAGGGTTATCTCAAGTATAACCATGAGGGTTGCTTCATGTGTATCTTTGGTGGTTACTCTAAAAGTAATTATAATAAAAAATGATGCTCCAACTGACCTAAATTATTTATTTGTTATTTCTATATTTTTATATAAATATATTGTTTCCACAAGGTAATTTATTGAGTTCATGTTCAAAATAAAGAATATGTTACTTATTAAGGGTAAAAATTATAAATTTATGAAAAAGTTTTCGTGGTTTTATCGTGTTTTTAATGAAACATATATGGGTATTATTGTTTTCCTTTAATATGTGTTATGAAATTTTTTATGAAATAATTTGGGAAGAAATGATGATTTCTTGGGTAAGAAAATGTTTTTTATCATGAATTTTATTTTGATGATGGATTTTTTCTATGTATTAAGGGATTATTGGTTTCTTCCATTGTTTTTGTGTCTAGTACAATGGTTTTTCTTCCCTTAACATGTGTCAAAATTATTTTCATATGGTTTTAGTTTGTGTAATGGAAAATAAGAAGTCAAGTGTAAAGTCAAGATACTTTTTCATGAAAAGATTCATTTTTTAATTTAAATATTTTTTATGGGACAAATAGATATTGTGAAAATGTGTCCCCTTGTAATGTATGGGTTTATTATGTAAGAATTTTCCTTATTTTATAAAAATCTAAACATAAAATATTATTAGTAAAATAAAGTGATTTATAGTTTAAAATCACATGAATATTTAATGTTTAAAGCTGGGACCTTACAATACTTTTTTACCTTTCCAACCATGAAAAAATGATAATTTCGTTCATGCATACATGTGAAATACCATGCTTACAAAGTGATGTGATTGATTTTTGACCACTACATCAAATGGATGATATATATAAGTCTATTTAAAGATATAATATTATATAATTATCATTATTTAATGTTAAAATAATATTTACCTTCTTTATAGAGTGAAAGTTTAAAAATGTAAATGTTACATTTGCGCACAAATGACATATCTTGTTCATAATGGTAATTTATTTCATTTTTCATAACCATATTTAATGGATATGTTTACAAGATTAATTGATGTAGAAAATTTAAAATTATTTCATTATTATTTTTCTATTTATTATGAAATAATGACTTCATTAATCATAACCAACCTACCAAATTTATTTTTGATACATGAGCCGAATATCATCAAAACATATAATATGAAATTAAATGATTAAGTAATTAAATATGAAATTTTAATAAATAAAATAAACAGAATAAGAAAATTTAAAAAGGTTCTTAAGATATTAAATAATTAAGACAAGTTTATTACTCGGGATGATAAAGAACGTATGTGATGAGTCATACTCAAGGTAAGGGATAGTTTAAATTAAAACATCTTTTTAAATGTTTAGAGATTTATTTTCTAAATATTTTATTTCCTTTTAAATATTCATAAAATTAATTTATAAATGTTTTTATACTATCATAAATGAAATATAATGTAAATTTAAATCACTTTTTTATTTTCATTCAATGATTTTGAAAGGAAAATATTTTTATGGAATGTTTGACAAAAAAGAAAAATAAATGTTTTATTTTAATATATACATCTTTGTAAGTTCATCCTTCCACATTAACAACTATTTGATATTTGGAATCAATTATAAAATTTCAAGTTTCCTTTAAATAAAAACTCTTATTCATTTTTTCTAGTGATTTTAGACTTCAAAATGGGGTTTTAAAAGGAAAGGGTGTTTCAATATCTAAAGGTGTTCTTCATATGGGTTGAAAAGAGTTTTTATGGTGATTTTTGATAAGGAGGTGAAAGTATAAAATGTTTTATTCATTACATATTAATTAAAAATTATTTATTATGAAAAAATGAGCTCGATATAGTTTATACGATGGGTAAGCCACATTATTTCTCTTCAATGTATTAGGTAATCTTGTTTGTCTTGAAAATAAGAAGAAAGGAGTTAACCAGAGAAGTTTTTCCAATGGATTTTACTTTGATCTAGTTGTTTATGACATAAGTTTAATATAGCTTATGAATATGATTCTCTAAGTCTAAAATTAGGTCTAATACTTTAACTATATAGGTTTAAAAGGTTTTATTTAAGAAAACATTGTTTATTGTTCACATGGATCTGACTAATTTCACATTCTCAAAGAATATTGTGATATAGGTAAACCTTTTTTTAGGATTTTATATTTTTCACGGGACTAGAAAAGTTCTTATTTTTATTTACATTAATAATATTTTTGTGCTCATGCACTATTTTAAAATAATTTATAATATGGTATAAGGATGGGTTTAGGCAATGAAGAAGTCATATTGAAAATCAAGAAAATTTTTCATGAAAATAAAAAATATTTTATTTTAGATGTTTTATATTTTGGAAAAAATACATACTGAGAAGAAGTTTCCAATTTATAATATGTACATATAATATATATGATTTATTAATTTTTTTCTAAGACTTTAAACCACAATGAACCTTGGTAATTTTATAATATCAAATTCCTAACTATAAAATCATGATTATTTCATGGTTTAAGGATAGATCCTTATAGATAGTGTCAAAGGAAAGGTTTATATAACATTATAGTTTAAGATAATGTTAATATAATACACATGAAAAATTATACAAAATAGTTATGTTGAAATGATATGGAATTTTAATATTACCATGTTTCATCAGCAAATATACTTCTGTTTAAAATGGGTTTTTATATAGGAAACAAGGAATATGATGTTGGAAGTTATCAATTTTAGAATATGCTTCCAAATTATAATCCAAGAATATTTTTATTTGTAACTAATCAATTTTTTGTATTTATGGTTCAGTTGAATAAAGCTAAAAATCATCTTTTCATCCATGTTAGAGAGAAACCATATATACGACAACATAACATGTCGATATTTGAGAATTTGATGAAATAGAACCCTCCATATTTTGGTGGAACTTCAGATTCAGTGGTAGCTAGAGGATGGAAAAATTCTATAGAAAAAATATTTCATGTCATGGGAAGCTCAAAATATAAAAAGGTAACTCATTCCATTTACCATATTCATGGTGAAGTTGATCTATATTGGTATCTGGCTAAGAATACAAAAGAAATATATATTCTTAATGCCATAGAATTTGCTAAACTTAAATATATTTTATCGATAAATATTTCCCATTGGAAATTAGACATAGTATGGATAAAAAATTATTATAATTAATGAAGAAAGGTGATGTTTGTTTAGTGTGTATGAAGAAAATATTACAAGATTCCCTAGGTACATACCCAATTTTATTTGGGACGTAAATATTAAACATAATAGACTACACTATAGATTGAATCCAATTTTAAAAATATATTTGTTGATAATATAATTTAAAGGTTATGGGAAATTTCTTCCTTATGCTAATAAAGGTGAGATGGATTTTTCTGACAATTAACTTCCTTCAGATGAAAAATTAAGAAATAGTCAATGTGGAGAGTAACGGGGAATCAACCAACTATAATGTCTAGAAGTAAGCTTCTAACATGTTCCAAGTGTTGTAAAACACATTTAAATAATGTTTTAAAGAATATGGGAAGTGTTATTAGTGATAAATGATTGGTAATAGGATTTGTGACAGCAAAGAAAAAATCCTGAAAAATCCATGATTGGGGTAATAGATAGACAATTAGCGGAACTCTTATAGTTTCATTTCCTATACTACATTCACCTTCCGTAGTAACTCCATATCATACCTTTATACCTCTTTAATCTTATCATGTATATATTATTAGACAATAATTTGGGAAAGGTAGGATATATTCCATGTTGTTATGGTTTTCAAATCCACCCTTTAAATTTCCAAGAATATAGGGTGTTTCTTAATCCAAAAACATGGATAGAGTAACATGTTATTTTCAACATACTGAATCAGCTACCTTGTTCACCTTTCTTGGATAATATTGAATATTGAAATCATAGTATTTGATTATCTCTAACCATTTAAATTGATTCCTGTTGTGATCCTTTTAAGTAAATATATACTTTAAGCTATTGAGATTGGTATATATATCACACTTGTCACAATTTAGGTACTGCCTCAAGATTTTGATGGAAAACATCACAATTTCTAAATCCATATCATGTGTTAGTTAGTTCTGCTCAAGAATCTTCAACTACCATGAGGTGTAGGCTATCACATTATCAATTTTAATGATTACACAACCCATTACATTCTTTGAAGAATCCCTATATATTAGAAAACATTATCCAATTTTATTTATTGTTAGTACATGTGTAGTGATCAACCTCTTATTTAGATCCTTAAATATTTCCTCACATTCTTCCATCCAGACACGATTGACCTCTTTACTTGTTAACATAGATAACGGGAATGATAATTGTGAGAAACCTCTCAAAAAACATCAATACTGCCAAACTAATCTAGTAAAACTGTATTTTTCTACAACACTAGAGGTTATAGGCCATTTCTCTATTGCCTTTGTTTTCGAAGGGTCTATAAAATTCCCTCACATGTGATCAAATGTCCCAAGAATGAGACTTGTTTCATCCAAAAGTCACACTTTATGAACTAGGAATACAACTTCTTCTTCTTTAATGTCACCAACAATAGCATTAGATATTCTTCATATTCCTCCTTTCTCTTAGATTAAATGAGAATATCATTGATAAAGAGTACCAAATATTTGTCGAGGTGATGTCTTAAGAATCTATTCATCAAACACCTGAATATTGAAGGGTCATTAGTAAGTCTGAAGGGCATAACCCGAAACTCGTAGTACCCATACCATGCATGGAATTAAGTCTTATGAATATATTCCATCTTCACCTTTTGCTGATGATATCCATAACAAATATCCACCTTTGAGAATTACTATGCTCAATACAACTAATAAAACAAGTCATCAATTTTTGTAATAGGAAACTTATTATTTATAGAGATCCTGTTGAGTTCTAAATAATCTATACACAATCACATTAATCCAACCTTCTTCTTTACAAAGTTCTTTAGCGTACCCCATGGTGATGCACTAGGGCGTATGAACCCGTTGTACAAATTCTATTATAGTTACTTCTTTAACTCCTCCAATTTGATAAGACTCGTCCTATAGGGACACTTTGAGATAACATAGCTCCAAGTATGAGTTTTATTGAGAAATCTACCCCACAATCTAGGGGAAGTCTGGTTAACTCTTTAGGAAATACATCATTTTATTCCCTCATGATGTGCATTTATCCTAGGTTAATAACTTCATTTAACTCAAATATTTGAGCGATGGATGCTTTTTCCAATGGAAGCAACACCCACACCATTAAATGATTTTCAAAATGAGATTCATGATCTTCCTTGTATTTATAGAGTATCATGGAGTAGTTCAGAATATGAAATGATATTTCCTTTTTCTGACAGCTGATATGTGATTTATATAACAATATCCAATCCATCCTTATTATAGAATCAAATTCCAATAAGGGATGTATTATGAGATTCACTGGAAGAATATTCCCACATATTCCAATAGGGTAAGATTCCAATACTTGGGTTCCAATGACTTCAACACTAGGTGTTTTTATGGATATCTCAACTTCTTGATTTTTGGGATTGGATACAATAATTATAGAAAACTTCCATGATATAAAGGAATAAAAATAACCATAATCAAGTAAGAATTCTTACATTCTTACGAGATTTATATTTGTTACATATACAACATCATTTTCTTGTTCCACTTTAGCCGTTTTGATGGAATAATCCTTCCCTTGATCATTTTCCTTTGATGGCTACTGACGATGATTACCCTGAGGACTCGAGGTTGGTGTACTAGATTTCAAAGTTCCATTTCTTTATATAGTTGTAGCATTGGACTATTGGTGGTTCTCTCTTTTCATCCACCACATTGTCCTACTTTCTCATGTCTTTTTGACATTCATGAGCTTGGGGGACTTCTCTCCCACACTTGAAGCATTTCCACATCCCTTTAAGGCAGTTCCCATGATGCTTCTTCCCACATTTTTGACATGTGGGTGGTTGAGTTTTCTTTCCTCCTTTCTCATGTGATCCTCCAACTTGAAACTCCATATTTCATTACTTATCACAATATCCATGGGACCATTCTCCAAACTACATCTCCACTTTGAGAGAACATAAAAAAAATCCTTCATAACTCAGAATGTATCGAATTTAAAGACCCATTCAAAGGTGTGGTTTTAAACCACTAAAGAATCTATAAATTTTTCTATAATTGTTGATAACAAAACCCAAAGAATACCTTGAAATCCTTGTGGAATTTTATTCGTAGTCCATGATAGATTATCCTTCCTTTTTCTTCATTACTATGCATTCTTTCTCTATCTTTGTTCAAAATTTTGAGGGAAATACTTATTAAGAACCATAATTTCAAATAAAAAATACTCCAAAACATAAATTTCATCCCTTAGATTGGTGTTCTTAATCAATTCCCACCATTTATCGGCCTCTCTATCTAGAAGATAAAAAACTAGTGTCACTTACTCTATCATGTAACAATGTATTACAAAAATTACTTTTCCATTAAGTTAACCCACTATTCCATCATTAGTGGATCAGAAGATCCACTAACCATCCGGGGGTTTTTCCACATAAAACAATTGATAGCCAGTTTATACCTCTTAGGGGAATGCAGACATTCCACATTATTCTAGTCATTGTCCATAACCTGAGATAACTGGGTAACCATCACCATGAAATTTGGAACTTCATCTCCCAAAGCATTGGGGATGTCGTTTGGGAAATCACTGCATATCCCCCACATAGGTTGTTGGCTTGATTTATCATGGTTCCCACTATTTTATAAAACCAAAAAGGTTAGAATAAAACATATGTAAAACATTCATGAGTAAATAATTTATTCCTTTGTGAAAATAAGTCTAAATTTATATTTTGTGGGATCCATATGTTTATAATATTCTAAAAAAATCCCCTTTGGTGCTTACTTATTATTAGTCTCATAATAAGGGGTTTCACTTAGGTTCTCTAATAATGATTCCTAAATTAACTAAACAGTCCTCTGATACCAACTATAGTAACCCTGCTATTTCGTACATTACTATTGCTTCATTTTAAATACAGTCAATATAAAATAATTATACAATGAGGATCCAATGGTTCAGTGTCATCGGAAATTAAGACCATACATCATATTTACAAAATAAAACAAAAAAATTTATTTAATTACTTATTCTCTAGCTTCTTATTGTCCCTTGAATTCTCTTTAGTACAAGTAATCACTTGATGATATACATCTAAGATAGGGGTGGGCTAAAGCCCTAGTAAGAGGATAGATAAGAAAATGGAAAAATATAGTATGGGGTGGGTATAAATGTAAAATCATAATCAAAACATAGACATGAGATCATAATCATGATAGGAAGAATTATGATAAGGATACAAATGTGGCAATGCAAAAAAATGAAACATCATGTCTTTGTGGTCAAATACCACACATATTTATGAGAATAGATATCATAATTTTCATGCATATTTTACTTTATCTCATGAGATTAATTAAATTACCCGATGAATTATAGTTCTATAAAATTCTGGGTGCACCCATTATATCATAACGTTTACATTGTGTTATATAATCCAGGGCACACCATCACATGAAAACATTTACATTATTTTTCATGACACATAAATGTATATCAATCGTGGAAATAAATAACCTGTTAAAAGTAATGGGTTCCATTTCATAAAGAATAAATTCATAAAAAATAGGTTCCATAATTAAAATATGGAATAAGCTAATTGATATAAAATTCATCTTCCTTGATGATTAAGAAACAATCTTTAGAAGTAAAAGATGTTTTTTTGAAAGTAGAGTTCTTCTGGAAGAAATTATTTTTGTCATAAACTCTAGTAGAAAACATGTATATCCCGAAAAAGGTAATATAATTACAAATAAATGATATATATAAGGAGATATAAAGTAATATCCTACTAAAACAAGGATGATAAATGGAAAACCCAAATAAAGAGAGTTGGGTTTGAGAATTCCCCTTACATTGTGTCCGAAATCTTCCTTCTCGATAATATCATATATAATGACATATTATTCATTAATTAAAAATAAAAAACCATTAATACATGTATTTTATTCATTATAGTTTATTAATTTCATTTTTGGGATTTTCTATGAGTTATAGAGTTTAATTTCAACATTCGTGAGCATTCATTTTCATGGGTTTCATCATAGATTCACTTGTATACATGAATGGAAGATCGAGTAAAATAAGAAAAAATATCCAAAATTTGTATTTTATATTAATAATGAAATTAAATAAGTTTAAATGATATTATAACTAATTTAGTTATATGTTAAGTGGATGAGTTATAAGATAAAAGTAAATGATGATTGTTTTAGGTTAATTTTGGCCTTTTTTATCACAACAAACTCGTTTTGTATTATAATATTGTATTATGTATATAAGTTTGTTTCAGAACATAAAAATGGTCAAAAATAAAAAATAAAAAATATTTTCAACTATATATTGTTTTTGTTAACATCCTATAAGGTATTAAAGGAAAATGAAACTGTATTGTTCAAGATGTTGGTAAACTAACTCATCACTTGCGATGATTTATTTTGTAGAATAAAAGAGATAGAGAGACTGGATTTTTATGATTGATATTACATTAACATGATACTCTACAGGTATATCAAACATTATGGATTTATAATTTCAGTTTTAGAGGATATGTTTAGGATAAAAGAAGAAAAGAAATGAAGTAGAAAAGAAATTAAAAGAAATAGGAAGATGATTTTTTTATCCAACACAACTTTTTTATTTTCAAACAATTTTATGGGAATAGTGAAAAATCTAAAAGCTGTCAAATTAAACATAAAAAGAAACTACAAATTATTTGAAAAACATTTTGATCCAATTTGAGTCATTCTCCCTAAAAAATATCCAGGAAGAGTTTTTTACCTTTTACATTTTTCCTCCTTGAAAACATTGTTCAAGAAATGTTTTTGGTGTTTTGATGAGGCCAAGAGATTACGGATGTGGGGAAGGGTCTTGGTAAGGTTATTTTTTAGAATTTAGGGAGGCTAAAAGATTGAGTGGTGTGTGGATAAGAGGGGGTTATCAGTGGTATTTATAGTGGAGGAAAAAGGTGTTTTTTCATTATTTAATTCAATAGTTTATTACTTTTTACAAGACAAGAAATAATGTTTATTCATAAGACTAATTATAGTAATTAGATCATGTTAGTTTGACCCAATGGTTATTACATAAATTATGAATCAATGAATAGTGTATTTAACTTATAATGAATATATATTATAAATTATCATATTTGACTATCCACAAAAAAATCAAGTATTTTAGAAAAATCACAAAAATTCACCCAAACCATTTTTTGACAAGTAATGTAAAAAATGAACTCCATTTAATGAAAATAGTTTTCCAAATATGATTAATTTAATATGTAATTAAAATAATCATTTACTTGGAAAATACAAATTTTAAAATTATAACTAATTTTATAAGACTTTGAAAAATTACTTAAGGTATAATAAAGTTATCTTAAAATCATAAGACATAAAATTATTAATTTACGAAAATATTTTATGAAAATAAATTTTCTTTTAAATCATTAAATTGATCCTAAAATTGTAATTAAATTATTATGACTTAAAGAAGTGCTAATATATAATTAATAATTTTTACAACATTTAATTACTTAGAATTTTATATAATTATACCATAAATTCTTTTATATTATTAATAATGTTTCTCTATAATTTCATCGGTGAGATTTCTAATCATTTGGACAGTTTACTATTCATAAGGTTAATATTACTATTCTTTTGGATATGTGTCTATTTCATTAATATTGGTTCCTTATCATCTATAAATACATCTTTCATCATTAATTATTCATTTATAAATCTTTTATTATGGTTCATAAGTGATTATATGTGATTTATAATATATGAAATTACTATAATAATGGAAAAATTCACTTAATAAAATTTTGGGTCGTTACAAAGGTGATGCGCAATAGTTATGGAAATGGTGATAATCTGGATGGATGGTCAGAGGATGGCCAAAAAAAGATATTGTTTTGTTGAAAGTTATTTGTTTCGGTAGAAATGAATAATGGAGTTCCGTATGAGTTTCATAACTCAACTTTGGCGGTACACCTACAAGCTTCCAAGATGTAATGTGGCTTGAGGACTAAGTGTTGGTGGCCTGTGATGAAGCATGAAGTGTCAGAGTTTGTGTGAAAGTGTCTGGTTTTATAATATGTAATGGCTAAGCATTCTGATCCTAGTGGTTTGTTACATCCCATGGATGTTCTTGAGTAGAAATAAGATGACATCTTGAGGGATTTTATCACATGATTACCCAAATTTCGAGGAGGTCGTGATTCTATCTGCATTATAGTGAATCTGTTGATAAAATTGGATTAATTCTTAATGATCAAAGAGTCAGGTGTAGTATATGTTTTTGATAAAAGGTATGTAGATGAGGTTGTGTGTTTTCATTGAGATATGAGGTCCATTGTATCGAATCAGGGTACACGTTTTACCTCACAATTCTGGAGGGGATTACATCATTGTTTTAGAACTTAGCAATGCCTCAGAACTGCTTTCCACCCTCGGATAGATGGGTTGATGGGAAGGACTACCTATACATTGGAGGTTTGTTGCGGGCATGTGTCTTGGTCTTTAGTGGTTCTTGGTAATGACCCCTGTCTTTGGCATAGTTTTCTTATAATAATATCTATCACTCTTCCATTAGAATTTTCCCGTTTTAGGATTTGTATAGAAGACCATGTCATTCACTATTGTGTAGAATGGATGCTGGGGAAACAACCATTCCTGGTCCTGATTTGGTGCAAAGGATGATAGATAAAGTTCATCTTATTCATGATAGGATGAAAGTAGCACAGGACTGACAGAATTCTTATGCCGATCGCAGAAGGAGGTCCTTGGAGTTCAATTTTGGGGACCACATGTTCTGGATGGTTTTCCCTTGACATGGATAACAGAGGTTTTTAATAGGGAGTAAGATTTATCCAATGTATTAGGGGACCTTTTAGGCGTTGGGGTGATTTTGTGAGGTGGCGTATCAGTTGTCATTGTCACCCTAGTTGGAAATGATCAATGATGTCTTCCACATCTCTTAGCTTTGGCGGTATCATCATGATGAATCTTATTTCATTTAATGTGGAGAGTTGGATATCGGGGATGACACAATGTTTGTGGATCAACTAGTGGAAATCTAGGATCACCATGAGATGGAATTGCGGGAATGATACATTCCTTTGGTTTGTGTGTTGTGGAGGCATGGTGGATAAGAGGAGAGTACTTTGGAGTGAAGGACATAGATATATGCCCAGTACTTGGAGTTTTTTAGTTTTGTTTTTCCCTATTTTTAATTATTATGTGATGTTTATATCTCTTTGTTTTATTTTATAAGCTATTTCCCTTGGTTTTGTGATGTGTGTGGTGTGATGTGTGATAAATTCATGACATATGAAAATGGAAGGACCTGATTCCTAATCAAGATGCATTAAATGAGATGCGATTAAAACCATGTGGATGAGTCAGTTCCATTCAGAGTAGATATTACCTTGATATGGATGATATAATTCCTCGATTTGTGTGTTAGGGATGATGCATATTGTTCGTTGTGTGTCAGTGTGGTTTGTTTGTTGTAGCCATTGTTTGTTTGGGATGCATAGAGGTTGATATAGTTGTGAAGTGGTTGTGTGGATTGGTGGTTGTGCAGCGGTTGTTTGGAAGTTTGGAGGTATGGAAGGAGGTGGGCTGTAGTTATGGTTGTGATAATGTGGTTGTGCAGTGTGTTTTGTGGTCTTTTGGTTCATTGTGTTTGGATGGTGGTAGCGTTGGAGGTGACGAGATCCATTAGAGGTATCTCATGGGGTGGTTTTTTGGAATCCCGTCCTTCTGGGCTTTATTTTGGATTCTTGAGGTTGAGACTTATTTGAGAGGTATCTGATGTAATGGTCCATACCATCTCAGTCTATTGATTTTCTGGTTTGGGTTGTTAGAGGTGTTTAGAGGATGCCCGAAGGGAGTCTGGAGAATTTTGGTCTCTAAATTCTAGAAGAAGGGAAATTATATATTGTGTAACTAGATTACACGACATGAAATTCAGTTTCAAGGATTATCTTGTAGGTTTCACGATGTGTAAAGATTTTACACGACGTGAAGAGGGGTTTCATGCTGTGTAATATATTAAGGATATAAAATAAAATAAAAATAAGAGGTTAAACATTTTCTAGTAGAAACCTAACACCGGTGATTTTATGACGTGAAATGGGATTACACATCATGTAATCCCCCAATCCGGTGTAATTTTAAAATTCTTTTTTTGGTTTAACTTTTATTCATTCTACCATTCTACCTTCTTCCTCGCATTTTGGGTGAACCCTCTGTGCCCTAGGTGTTCTTAGATCCCTTATTCATCCCAATTCGATTTGTTGATCCCAATGAATATTTTTTTAGAGATTCGTGGTGAGTTATCTTCTCTTTTTCAACTTTTTATCCCGTTATTCTACTAGGGATCCACTATATTGGTGTTTATTTGGTTTTTTGTTTGGACTGGGTTGTGTTTGATGGTATTGAGATTCATTTTATATTGGAATATGATTGTTCAGGGCGCTACTGTGGTTTGCAGGAATTCTTCCTTGCTTTGCAGTGCACAAAATGTTTAAAACCATCCTTGAGGTATAATTTCCCCCATTTCGCTTTATTTTGTAACATGCGGGAGGGGTTTTACTTTTGTTTATCTATGGATTATGGTTTCTCTAGCTTAATATTAGATATTCAAACTGGTTATAATTAAATTGAAGTGTAAAAGGTATTGTTCTCATGTTTTAAAAACATTATTGTTATTATGATGAGATGAATTGAATGGTCTAAAGTCCCCACTAAAAATAGTGTTCATTTGTGATTTTGTTTGTGCTGTTTGAAATTTGTTGTGTAACCCCTACTGTTTTGCTTGTTTTTGTACCAACC
This sequence comes from Viscum album, assembly GCA_963277665.1. NCBI lineage: Eukaryota > Viridiplantae > Streptophyta > Magnoliopsida > Santalales > Viscaceae > Viscum > Viscum album. Next base: position 615,455,411 of record OY728155.1, on the reverse strand, counting down.
TAAATGGAAATTAATTAATTAACATTACATGGATAATGAATTGGTTGTCCTAGGATTTTGTGTGTGTGATAACACCACTAAAATGAATTGAAATATGATAAAAGAATCTTGTAAATATATGAAAATGATATTTATATGCTTTTATGTTTGGCCACACTTGTTGGATAGCGATGTGTTGTCAAAATGGGATGAGGAGAGATATTTTGTTTGTTTGGTCATGCTTTTGGGGTGGTGATATAACGACCCACACTTTACATACATTGTTAATACTTCAAAATTGAAGCACACTTATTACAACATATGACAAAACCACAAAGGACCGTATAGGTATAGTGTCTTTAGAAACTGGGAAACATAAACAACTGGTTCATAAATATTCTACAGTGTCTCCCATTTATTTCATCATATCTAGGGTCCCTTTTAGCATATTCTACTTAATATCCATCTTCCTGACCTGGGGAAAAGAAAACATAATAGGGTGAGCTCAAATGCTCAGCAAGGGCAAATAAAGGAAATAAAAATCATATCATATCTTTTTGAAAATAAAAACCTGCAAAAGAGATCATAATATCTTAACATGGAATAAATCATAGATGTGAAAATGAGATCCCCATAATCATAACATAAAACTTGAAACTTTGTGGCATGCACACATAATCATGGAAAATCATTTCTTGTTAGTCATGACTCATTTCCAAGACTATCTTAGTGGACAAAGTCCCTTTCTGAACCGAGTTCACTCCTCGTTTCAGTCCTGTATCACTGAACCGAAATAACCTTCCGTTCCATCCATGTCTATCTCATGAGATATAAATCATTACCCAATGCATTGGAGGGAGATATAGGTTCCACCCATCTTATAATGAATCCTTTCTTATGTGTGCCACATAATCATAAATCATACATCATCGCATAACACATGTAACAAAAATGGGATTCTTGAAACATCATGACATCATAAAACAAATCATATAAGGCAAATGACTTCATAAAAATAATTCCCTCACAACATAATCAAATTAATGTAATTAAAGGGATAAAAACAGAACCCTTTATTATCTTAGATGGAAAATAATTTTGATAAAACACTTGAACTCCATTCTTGAGGAAAATATCCTTTCTTTTTCAAAAACACTTTTCTTTTCTTAACATGTCATACAATTATAAACTAAAAGAAGTTGATTAAAAATAAACTTGAAAACTTGTAAGGGAAGCTTCTTGGAAATAATGTTTTAAAAATCCATTCATGCCGTATAAGTTAAAAAAACATTCTTCGTACTTTTGTCGGAAAAGTCAAAAAGTACCTCGTACGAAAAAAACGACAAAAGATTCCTTTCATATCTTTTACTAAAAACTCAATGAAGGGTAAAATTGGATATAAACTATTGTAGAAGGATGGAAATAATATTACATATTGAGGGAACATGGATGTGGATGATAAAATACACCCTAGTAATTACCAAAGTAAAAACAATCTCGGATAAAAGTGAGATTGTGATATTTTCCCTTACCTTAGGTCCGATTTGCTTTGTTCGTGTCCGAAGATCCTGTATAATGGTTTAAATAATGTTATTGACTTATTACAGAATTATACATATTGATATGATATCATATATGGTCATATTATTAGCTTCTTTTTAGTAATATTTCATTGTTACTTGTTACTCGGGTCTTTATAACTTTTTGTTCTTATGCGTGTTTTGTTGAATAAATTCTTATTCTTATCTTTAGGTTATAGATAATTCATTTCCAGAATGGTATTAGTGTAGTATATACCATATTCATTCATTCAATTCATTTATATAATCATTATGAAATGAAGATCATGTAGAATGAGTCGCATCACATCGTGGAGACGGTATTCCGTACGTACGCACGAGTGATGATATCGTTCCTATGATCGTGGAATTGTATTGGAGTATATATATATATTATTTCATTATAAATATTACTTAATAATAATCATATATAGTTACTCATTACACCATTATACCCATCCTTGTAAGGTGATGGTGGAAAATAGATTACACCACGGCGTGGAGACGGTATTCCGTACGTACGCACGCGCGGTGATTTCATTTTTCCGTAGGATGGATAGAAGGTGAATTAGGATTGTTTCATATTTATAATAACATATCAGTATGTAAGTAATACTGATGTTATTACTTTATCATGAAACAACTAAAGGAGAAGAAGTTGAAGAAGAAAGAAATTGAAAAGATAGGTAATGGATATTACCTCTTCTTTGGAACACCTCTTTGAATCCTCCACTAAGGGAACTAAGATTGGTCTTTGAAGAAGACCAGGACCTCTAGGATTATTCTAGGGAAGTGGAGAGGAGAAAATGGCAGGGGTTGGCCGAGCTTGAGTGCTCAAATTGGTGTGAGGAGGAGGGGGAGGAGGTTCCCTTTTATAAGGGAGGAGAGGGGCACCTTAGGAATATCTCAAAATATTATTTTATATTAAAGTCAAAATCGGGTTATAATGGTTCCAAAGGGTATTATTTCGAAGCTAAAGTGGGGATGGGTCTAAATCCTATCAACCAATAGGATTTAGACAAGTTTAGGGTATTATTTTAACCTTATCAATTAGATTTATCTCTAAGTTAATTAATTTAACTTTTACCGTGTCTTTTTGTTTTCTTTCACTATATGGTTAATACACTTACTATAACATGCCAAAAGAACCCCAAATTGTTTATTATTAATATATATATCCTTATCTAAGTCATTTTTCCGAACCTTAGATTTTTAGGAATAAAATAAAAATTAATAATATAATATTTGATTTAAAAACTATTTTGTGTCAATTTTGACACTATTTGATATATGATTTTTGTGAAAGTCATAACAGAATTATATGTTCGAACCAAGTTGATTAAATCAACACTAATATATCATATTAACCTATAAAATTATTTTAATTCATAAAAAGTCTCAAATTACATTTATTATGGTGTTTATAACATCAATTATATCAATATTTCATTAATAAGATAATTACTGCATCATCATTGTGTCCTAAATAAATTAAATTATTTAATGTCTAAAAATTACAAATAAAATACCATTATGTAGGAAATCGTTTTATCTTTCTAATGAATATTTATAGTCTAATTTATCTTATGTATAACCCCATATTAAAAATGATTTACTTATTAAACTTTGATTTTAACTATTTTAACCCTTCTTTAAATAAATTAATAATACATGTCCTAATCTAATCCAAGTGGGCCTAAATGGTCATATTTTATTCCTAAGATTGTTTTTGGTCGAATTACACTTGTCCAATAGAATTAGGACATGTGTTAGGGTAATATTGATATCATATGTACCCTTAGTTACCCTATTTACTATTAACCGCGGTAAAAATAGTAAAAAATTACTATTCACCAAAAAATTATTTTTATCTCATTGAACGACATTTTACTTACTGATATCAACCGTGTCTGTCGGATTTTTGAAATTTCATTCACAGAAGCGGTAAAATTAAGTTTTATGCAAAATTCAGTTTTTAACCTACCACTTAGGGGTTTCACTATTCATCAAAAATTGAAAGTTTTCAGAAAAATACCAAAATTTCACCCTAGGCTAATTTCGATACTCTGAGTCCATAAATGAAGTCCATTTTGAAAAATAAAATTTATAAAATTTCAAAAAGTGGTTATTACTATTCATAACGGCTAGTTTTAATAGCATATTGTTGTTTAGTGAAACTCGGTATTGCGTACGACGCAAGCTATCGAGGAAGGTCGCGATTGCGTGTAAAGCAAGCCAAGCAAGTGTTGTGTAGAAAAAGATTCCTTTGATGGTTTATATAACATAAAAGTCTCGGGTGTTACATTCTACCCCCCTTAAAAAGAATTTCGCCCTCGAAATTCGTCACTTTGTAACAAACAAATGAGGATACTTCTCCCTCATCATATCCTCAAGCTCCCATGTAGCTTCTTCAAGTTGGTGGTTCCTCCATAAAACTTTCACCAAGCGAGTGGTCTTGTTTTGTAGGACTTTTTCGCTACGATCCAGAATCTCTATCGGCTGTTCTTCATAAGAAAGATCTTGCTCCAGCGGTACAACTTCTGAGCTGAGTACATGTGAAGGATCTGGTATGTACTTTCTCAGGAGAGATACGTGGAACACATCGTGAACTTGAGAGAGATTCGGTGGAAGCGCCAATCGGTAAGCTACCTTCCCAACACGATCCAGTATTTCAAAAGGACCGATATATCTAGGGCTCAACTTCCCCTTCTTTCCAAATCTCATAACCCTTTTCCATGGAGATATTTGTAAGAACACTTTATCACCCACTTCAAACTCTAGGTCTTTTCTTCGGTTGTCGGCATAACATTTCTGTCGACTCTGAGCTGCTCTTATGTGTTGTTGAATATATCTAACCTTTTCTGCCATTTCATCAACGAGATCAGGTCCTAATAGCTTTCTTTCCCCAACTTTATCCCAGCAAGTTGGAGTCCTGCATTTCTTTCCATAGAGAGCTTCATAAGGAGCCATCTGAATACTGGAGTGAAAGCTATTATTATAAGAAAATTCCACCAAAGGTAGGTGTTGATCCCAACCTCCTTTGAAATCCATAGATCAATCTCTAAACATATCTTCTAGGGTTTGAATTGTTCTCTCAGACTGACCGTCTGTCTGGGGATGATAAGCAGTGCTGAAACTTAACTCTGTATCCAGAGTATGCTGAAGACTTCGCCAGAACTTCGAGGTAAATCTCGGATCTCGATCAGATATAATAGAAAGTGGTACTCCATGCAATCTTACCACTTCCTTTACATATATTCTGGCAAGCTGATCTAGAGATAAATCCTCTCTAATAGCAATGAAGTGTGCAGACTTTGTAAGACGATCAACTATGACCCAGATAGCATTATTGCCTTTGGATGTTTTAGGAAGTCCTGTGACAAAGTCCATAGTGATGTTTTCCCATTTCCATTCGGGTATGGGTAATGGTTGTAACATCCCCTTAGACTTCTGTCTCTCAGCTTTAACTTGTTGACAAACCAAGCATCGAGAGACATATTCAGCAACATCTCTTTTCATGCCATCCCACCAGAAGTACTCTTTCAGGTCCCTATACATCTTCGTGCTTCCAGGATGAATAGAGAATGAAGAACTATGAGCCTCATCCAGCAGCTCTTTCTTTAATTCGGGGATGGGAGGAACACAAACCCGATTCCTGAACTTTATTATCCCATCACAATCAAGGTTGAATTCAGGAACATTTCTCACCTTATTTTGTAACTCGACATCTTCTTTCTGTGCCTCTTTAATATTCACATGTATAGATGGTTGAACATTCATTTGAGAAAGATAATATTTTTCCCCTTCCATTATAATTCCAAGATCCATCCTTTGTAAATCAATAAATATTGGATCTTTTGTGATCCTCATCATGGATAAACTAGCATGGTATTGTCGACTTAATGCATCTGCCACCTTGTTCGCTTTCCCAGGGTGGTAATGGATTGAGCAGTCATAATCCTTAATCAGCTCCAACCATCTTCTTTGATGCATATTCAACTCCTTTTGTGTGAAAATATACTTTAAACTTTTATGATCAGTATAAATATCACACCTTTCACCATAAAGGTAATGCCTCCAAATCTTTAATGCAATGATTACCGCAGCCAACTCCAAATCATGTGTTGGGTAATTTTGCTCATGGATTTTCAACTGTCGTGAGGCATAAGCTATCACCATATCATTTTGCATAAGAACACACCCCAATCCCTTCTTGGATGCATCACTGTAGATCACAAACCTTTCTCCACTACAAGGCAGTGTGAGCACAGGTGCACTGGAAAACCTTCTTTTCAACTCCTTGAAATTCTCTTCACATTCCTCTGTCCAGACAAACTTAACTCCTTTCCGAGTCAACTTGGTGAGTGGATTAGATAATCGTGAAAAATATTTTACAAAACGTCGATAATATCCAGCCAAACCAAGAAAACTTCGGATCTCATTTACTGTTGTTGGTCTTGACCATCTTTCGATAACCTCTGTTTTTGCTGGATCCACAGATATCCCCTCTTTTGAGATTATGTGACCCAAAAATGCAACTTTTTGAAGCCAAAATTCACACTTGGTAAATTTGGTATAAAGATTCTCCTTTCTCAGGGTCTTCAATATAATTCTCAAGTGATCTTCATGCTCTTCCTTGCTCTTTGAATAGACAAGAATATCGTCTATAAAGACTACCACAACTTGATCAAGATAGTCTCTAAAGACTCTATTCATTAGATCCATGAAGATAGCAGGGGCATTAGTAAGACCAAATGGCATCACTATAAATTCATAGTGTCCATACCTTGTACGGAAAGCCGTCTTTGGTATATCCTCCCTTTTGACCCTTAATTGATGATACCCTGAACGAAGATCAATCTTGGAAAAGTATTGAGCTCCGCGTAGTTGGTCAAATAAGTCATCAATGCGTGGGAGAGGATATTTGTTCTTGATAGTGATCTTGTTAAGTTCTCGATAATCAATGCAGAGTCTCATTGATCCATCTTTCTTCTTAACAAATAGAACAGGTGCTCCCCAAGGTGACGCACTAGGGCGTATGAATCCCTTATCAAGATTCTCTTGGAGTTGCTTCTTCAATTCCTACAACTCAATTGGGGCCATTCTATAAGGTGTATTTGAAATAGGCAAAGCACCCGGTACGAGTTCTATTGAAAACTCAACTTCACGATTTGGTGGAAGACCCGGCAATTTCTCGGGAAAGACATCATCAAACTCCCGTACAATGGGCATAGTCTTAATCATGAGTTTCTCACCAACCATTTGAGATAAATAACCTTCATTTAGTGGAATCAATACCCATAAGATGGAAGAAATTTCCACTGGAAGGTTATGTTCATCCTTGCATTGGTATACGATCGTAGATTGATCTGGAATATGAAATGTGACTTCCCTTCTTTGGCAATTGATATGAGATCCATGTAGAGAAAGCCAATCCATGCCAAGAATCACATCAAATTCCACTAAAGGAAGGATCACAAAATTTGCAGGAAGCACTTTCCCACAAACTTCGATCGGAGAATAATTATAAACTTCTGATGCGATTGATGTGCCATTAAGTGTTGTCACAGCTAACTCAACATCTAATTGTTGAGGTAATACGGTGATACCCTTAGAAAAGTCTTCAGAAATAAAAGAGTGGGTGGATCCAGAATCAAACAAAACATTTGCTACTTTAGAGTGGATGGTAAGTGTACCTTTCACCACATCGTTATCGTACTCCACATCGCTGATAGAAATTGCATGTGACTTTCCTTTGTCTTTAGCCTTAAGAGTTTGTTGACGTCGACCATCATCATCAACCCTTGGATTTGGGCATTGATTGGCATAATGCCCCATCTCCTTGCACATGAAACATTGAAGTGTAGTAGGTTCATTCTGTGTATCCCTTCCCTTGTTTGCGTCATTAGACATCTTCTTCCCATTATCACGGCATTCAAATGCCCGATGACCTTCTTTTCCACATTTAAAACATTTACTTGTCCCTTTAAGACAACTCCCTCCATGTTTCTTTCCACACTTTGAGCATAAGGAAAAGCTCATCTTCTTTTCCGTGTGCTCTTTAGATTTTTCTTTGAATTCCATCTTCCTCTTCTTATCAAACCCATGTGACTGATGGGTTACTCCAATCTCCATCTCGACTTTGAGAGCACATCGAACGATTTCCTCGTAGCTATTGAAGTCCCTTATGGCTAACTCCCTTCGAAGACTTGGTTTTAAGCCACTAAAGAATCGATCGATCTTACTCTCAGGTTGGATAATAATACCAGAAGCGTACCTTGCAAGTCTGGTAAAATTTGCTTCATAGGTACCAACAGATTCATCATCCCTTTGCTTCAGTTCAAGAAACTCTTTCTCCATCTATGTTCGGAGAATACGAGGGAAGTACTTATTGAAAAATAAGTTCTTGAACTCGTCCCATTCCATAGACTCAATTTCATCCCTTTGCCTCGTATTCTTAACAAGATTCCACCATTGATCAGCATATCCTTCCAAACGATACACTGCTAGGATGACTTTATCATGTTCAGAACATTGAAGAACTGAAAATATCTTTTCAGTAGTACTAATCCATTGTTCAGCAACTAATGGATCAGTAGACCCACTGAAAGAAGGTGGACGCTGCCTCATGAATGATTCAACAGAATGTTGCTCCCTCCTTTGCTCGTTTGGAAATCATGCATGATTCATAGCTTGAGAAAGTTGTGTGATCATGGCTACAAGATTTTGCATTCCAGCTCCCATATCGTTTGGTTGCTCAGGGGGACAATCATTTCATTGCCCATCACATTCCGCATTAACACGGTTCCTTCGGGTTCCAGCCATTGACTAAAACCAAGAAGAATAGTATGAGCAACACTAATTATAATAGGAAACCACATAATTCAATAATAAAATTTTCATGCTTAAGGTCTTATCCTAGGTTATTCAAGGCCATTTCTAAAACACTAAGATTGTGTTCTATGCTTAGACTTATCCTTAGGGTTCTTACTAAGGCTTTCACATCCTAGTTTCCAAAGGTTGACTATACCTTTCCTCTGATACCAACTATAACGACCCACACTTTACATACATTGTTAATACTTCAAAATTGAAGCACACTTATTACAACATATGACCAAACCACAAAGGACCGTATAGGTATAGTTTCTTTAGAAACTGGGAAACATAAACAACTGGTTCATAAATCTTCTACAGTGTCTCCCATTTATTTCATCATATCTAGGGTCCCTTTTAGCATATTCTACTTAATATCCATCTTCCTGGCCTGGGGAAAATAAAAGGGTGAGCTCAAATGCTCAGCAAGGGCAAATAAAGGAAATAAAAATCATATCATATCTTTTTGAAAATCAAAACATGCAAAAGAGATCATAATATCTTAACATGGAATAAATCATAGAAGTGAAAATGAGATCCCCATAATCATAACATAAAACTTGAAACTTTGTGGCATGCACACATAATCATGGAAAATCATTTCTTGTTAGTCATGACTCATTGCCAAGACTATCTTAGTGGACAAAGTCCCTTTCTGAACTGAGTTCACTCCTCGTTTCAGTCCTGTATCACTGAACCAAAATAACCTTCCGTTCCAGCCATGTCTATCTCATGAGATATAAATCTTTACCCAATGCATTGGAGGGAGATATAGGTCCCACCCATCTTATAATGAATCCTTTCTTATGTGTTCCACATAATCATAAATCATACATCATCGCATAACACATGTAACAAAAATGGGATTCTTGAAACATCATGACATCATAAAACAAATCATATAAGGCAAATGACTTCATAAAAATAATTCCCTCACAACATAATCAAATCAATGTAATTAAAGGGATAAAAACAGAACCCTTTATTATCTTAGATGGAAAATAATTTTGATAAAACACTTGAACTCCATTCTTGAGGAAAATATCCTTTCTTTTTCAAAAACACTTTTCTTTTCTTAACATGTCATACAATTATAATCTAAAAGAAGTTGATTAAAAATAAACTTGAAAACTTTTAAGGGAAGCTTCTTGGAAATAATGTTTTAAAAATCCATTCATGCCGTATAAGCTAAAAAAAACATTCTTCGTACTTTTGTCGGAAAAGTCAAAAAGTACCTCGTACGAAAAAAACGACAAAAGATTCCTTTCATATCTTTTACTAAAAACTCAATGAAGTGTAAAATTGGATATAAAATATTTTAGAAGGATGGAAATAATATTACATATTGAGGTAACATGGATGTGGATGATAAAATACACCCCAGTAATTACCAAAGTAAAAACAATCTCGGATAAAAGTGAGATTGTGATATTTTCCCTTACCTTAGGTCCGATTTGCTTTGTTCGTGTCCGAAGCTCCTGTATAATGGTTTAAATAATGTTATTTACTTATTCCAGAATCATACATATTTATATGATATCATATATGGTCATATTATTATCTTCTTGTTAGTAATATTTCATTGTTACTTGTTACTCGGGTCTTTATAACTTTTTGTTCTTATGCGTGTTTTGTTGAATAAATTCTTATTCTTATCTTTAGGTTATAGATAATTCAATTACAGAATGGTATTAGTGTAGTATATACCATATTCATTCATTCAATTCATTTATATAATCATTATGAAATGAAGATCATGTAGAACGAGTCGCATCACATCGTGGAGACGGTATTCCGTACGTACGCACGAGTGATGATATCGTTCCTATGATCGTGGAATTGTATTGGAGTATATATATATATATTATTTAAGTATCAATTTTACTTAATAATAATCATATATAGTTACTCATTACACCATTATACCCATCCTTGTAAGGTGATGGTGGAAAATAGATTACACCACGGCGTGGAGACGGTATTCCGTACGTACGCACGCGCGGTGATTTCATTTTTCCGTAGGATGGATAGAAGGTGAATTTGGGTTGTTTAATATTTATAATAACATATCAGTATGTAAGTAATAATGATGTTATTACTTTATCATGAAACAACTAAAGGAGAAGAAGTTGAAGAAGAAAGAAATTGAAAAGATCGGTAATGGATATTACCTCTTCTTTGGAACACCTCTTTGAATCATCCACTAAGGGAACTAAGATTGGCCTTTGAAGAAGACCAGGACCTCTAGGATTATTCTAGGGAAGTGGAGAGGAGAAAATGGCAGGGGTTGGCCGAGCTTGAGTTCTCAAATTGGTGTGAGGAGGAGGGGGAGGAGGTGCCCTTTTCTAAGGGAGGAGAGGGGCACCTTAGGAATATCTCAAAATATTATTTTATATTAAAGTCAAAATCGGTTTATAATGGTTCCAAAGGGTCTTATTTCGAAGCTAAAGTGGGGATGGGTCGAAATCCTATCAACCAATAGGATTTAGACAAGTTTAGGGTATTATTTTAACCTTATCAATTAGATTTAACTCTAAGTTAATTAATTTAACTTTTACCGTGTCTTTTTATTTTCTTTCACTATATGGTTAATACACTTACTATAACATGACAAAAGAACCCCAAATTGTTTATTATTAATATATATATCCTTATCTAAGTCATTTGGCCGAACCTTAGATTTTTAGGAATAAAATAACAATTAATAATATAATATTTGATTTAAAAACTATTTTCTGTCAATTTTGACACTATTTGATATATGATTTTTGTGAAAGTCATAACAGAATTATATGTTCTAACAAAGTTTATTAAATCAACAATAATATATCATAGTAACCTATAAAATTAGTGGAATTCATAAAAAGTCTCAAATTACATTTATTTTGGTGTTTATAACATCAATTATGTCAATATTTCATTAATAAGATAATTACTGCATCATCATTGTGTCATAAATAAATTAAATTATTTAATGTCTAAAAATTACAAATAAAATACCATTATGTAGGAAATCTTTTTAGCTTTCTAAGGAATATTTATAGTCGAATTTATCTTATGTATAACCCCATATTAAAAATTATTTACTTATTAAACTTTGATTTTAACTATTTTAACCCTTCTTTAAATAAATTAATAATAAATGTCCTAATCTAATCCAAGTGGGCCTAAATGGTCATATTTTATTCCTAAGTTTGTTTTTGTTCGAATTACACTTGTAAAATAGAATTAGGACATGTGTTAGGGTAATATTGATATCATATTTACCCTTAGTTACCCTATTTACTATTAACCGCGGTAAAAATAGTAAAAAATTACTATTCACCAAAAAATTATTTTTATCTCATTGAACCACATTTTACTTACTGATGTCAACCGTGTCTGTCGGATTTTTGAAATTCCATTCACAGAAGCGGTAAAATTAAGTTTTATGCAAAATTCAGTTTTTAACCTACCACTTAGTGGTTTCACTATTCATCAAAAATTGAAAGTTTTCAGAAAAATACCAAAATTTAACACTAGGCTAATTTCGATATTCTGAGTCCAAAAATGAAGTCCATTTTGAAAAATAAAATTTATAAAATTTCAAAAAGTGGTTATTACTATTCATAACGGCTAGTTTTAATAGCATATTGTTGTTTAGTGAAACTCGGTATTGCGTATGACGCAAGCTATCGAGGAAGGTCGCGATTGCGTGTAAAGCAAGACAAGAAAGTGTTGTGTAGAAAAAGATTCCTTTGATGGTTTATATAACATAAAAGTCTCGGGTGTTACAGGTGAGGAGGTATTTTATTGGATATTATTATTGAGTGGTGAGGTGATGGTATTTGTCTATGATTCTGGGGCAGCGAAGTGATAGTTTTTTGGTTATTATTTTGTGGTGGAGGGGTGATAGTTGGTTTTTTCATGATTGTGGGGTGGTGAGGTTGTATTTATGTTTTTTTAGATGCTCAAGTGGTGATGGAACAAAGAATAAATGATTAATAATGTTTTTAATGGCATGGGTTTGTTTGTATAATGAAATAGAAATAGATAATGAAATATTTAATGGTGGGTTGTATGGTTTAATGTGGTTGTCACTAAATGATTAAATGAATCGGTGTAAAAAATAGAGAAAATATGAAGCCACCTTAATTTATCAAGGCACTTCCTTTTGAAATGGTTATTGTAGATATTAGTAAATGCACTTGGAGCTGGTAAGAAAAGCAATGGTGTTATGAAATGGTTTCTTTTGTTGTGAACCCATATGTTGGGCATGAGTTTTTGATAATATTTTTGTACTTGTATATTACTATGATTTCTATATGCACCCCACCCATGTTTAGCAATACATGCTGAACACCTGCATAGTCATTCGAGGGTGTTTTTCACAACATCCAGTGGGGAGTTGGATGGGTACCCGCTCTCTCTTATAGGTGAGGTAGGTATAGAGCAGGCTATGATTGTCAAAGGTCTATTAGTTCTTTAGATTGAGGTTGTGATGTCCCATGTGGATTTGGGTTAGATGTGATACTCATGTGTTTGCGGGTGAGGTGATATGTGTCGCAGGTGTCTTCAGGATGAGGTGTGACAGACTATGTGTTTTTGGGTTTGACGTGACTGTGCTTGTAGGGTAGTGGAGCAGGTGTTTTCAGGAATGATATGTGTGGACATGCTTTTGGGGTGGTGATCCTATGTGTATATGGGAAAGGTGTGTTGTGATAGTGGTTTTGGTGTGGAGTGGTATAAGGAATTAATGAGAGACCCCAAACATATGATGTTGGGTGTAAGAAAGACATACTAGTGGGAAAGTGGTGCATGGTACCCTTATCAATGAGATAATGTTTTATTATATAATTGTTTTTCTGTTATTTGGGGAGCATTCCTTTGTGAGGCTACGATGGTTAGTATATCATTTTAGGTATTGTTTTCTCACATGTGAATTAGTATGCTTCATTCACATGTCCACGAGAGACATGAGTTTTTCCAATTGAGTATAAATATATGTTCATCCTACATATATAAAACTATGTTTTGGTTTCCAAAAGGATTATATGGACCATGCTAGCCATTAGTATCTTAGACCTTTGGATACCTATTGTGTCACTACATTATCCTTACTTTGGAGACTTGTATCTGTATCCGTTATATTTATACATGCATGTGGGATAGTTTTTGGTTTCTTATTATATTTTTTATTAGATATTATGTATATGATCTATATTATATCCCAATCCTATTTGTATTATAGAGGGTAATGCCTCCCGTATATGCAATTTTCATACCCTAGGTGTGAGTCACCAACCCAGGGCCTCCTTGAGGCGGACTCGGGGGGGGGGGGGGTCATTATTTCTCTCCCTTCATTGAGGTATCTTTGGAGGGATGTGGTTGTGAAAATTCAAACATTATAAGACATGTAGAGGTCATGGTCACTTGAATTTCATGGTTTGTGGGACAAATATTTTTATTTGGTATAGTTTTCCTATAATAATATTTTATATTCAAGTATTCAAATGGAATCGTATAATGAATTATATTGAAATAGGTATCATATTATAAGCCATTAGGATGAATTTTGGGAAAGGAAACTTCTAGGGCGAGAACATTTTGAGAAATAACAAGGGTAAAGATAATTAAAGCTCATATTAAAGAATCTCACTCAAGGAAAAAGGGTTATGATAACAATTAGAGTAAATATTTGTAATTTCAAGTGGGAGATCAATTTTTCTTGAATGTGTCTCCATGGAAGGGTGTCATAAGGTTTAGTAAAAAGGGAAATATAAGCCCTAATTACATAAAAACCTTTGATATATTAGAATGGATCTGAGCTACAGATTACTATTTTGATATTACACAAGGCCTATATAAGGTATATTAAGTTTTCCATATATAGTTTTTATGAAATTACATGCTATACCTAATTCATGTGATCATCTCTGAAGATATAAAATTGGAACTTGATATATCCTATTGTGAAGAGATTGTCCAGATTATTAATATTAAAGAGAAAGTATTAAGGAGTCAAAAAAATCAACTGGAAAATGTTCTTTGATGAAATCATAAAATGGAGGAATTAAATACTAAACCATAAGATATTATAAATATGGAACACCCTCATTTGTTTCTAAGGTAATGCATATAAACATTTTTAGGGACAAAGTTTTGTAGGAGGGAAGAATAAAAAACATGTGCCTCAAGTATAATAAGATAAAATTCTATTCAATTAAAATATAATACAATTGAAATATTAATTTTTTATTTCAAAAAAATTCTAATTTTATATGATGAATATCTATTTGGAACTTACTTGCTCAGAATAAGCCTAAAATAAATTTCCCCCATAGAAGTTTGATTTTATAAATGATAAAAAACATAGTATTTACACTTTTAAAACATTATTTAAAATAATATATAATAATATTTATAATAAATAATTTATTAAATATCAATTTTTTTTTAAAAATATAACACCATTTTGAGGTAAAAAGATATTTTATTTATAAATGTGTTTATTTTTATAAAACAATTTCTTTGATTAAAAATAATTAAATCTATCTGTTTTAATTAATTAAAATAATATTTAATGATGACTGATTTAATTGAAATGTATAGATTATACACCTAAATATATAAATTTATATCCACATAATGATGATTAATAATTTTATAGTAAATATGAGATCATCTAATATATGAAAAAACAATACTTGAAAAACCATTTGTTTGACATGATTTGTATGTTTATATTTAAATTAATGTTTTTATATTTTATAATTTGAATTGGGTAAAATGGATTGAATAGTTTTAGTTAGTATAATTAATATTATATAATAAGTTTATTTTAACTTATATTTATAGTTAATAGTAAAAATACTAAAAATAAATTGTCATAGTTAAGGTTAAAATGGGTTTATCGGGGGGGGGGGGGGGGGTAAACCAAAAGATATGTGTACATTTTCCAATTAAACTCCCAAAAATCATCATTGGATGGAAATATTTTTAAAGTATTCCTCCCAAGATTTAATATAAGATAAACTTTGAAGAATTTTTCTTGGGAATTAATATAAATTTGGATTCATTTGGGAAATATTCAAGTAATTTCCAAGAAGGTCCCCTTTCACCACTTATAAAAGGGCATTACTTACCCTTACTTATTTACACAACTCAAGACATTTGGGTAGACAAAAACTAAAATTATATATCCCCCAAATCCATAGAGACATTATAGAGGTTTTTTTATTCCCAAAAGTCTAACCCCAAGGTCTTTAAGAAGATATCCAATGAGGTTTATCTATGAGAAGGTAATAATCTTAATGAAGCTCTCTTTTTATTTATTATTTAAAACATTATGTTATTCCATAACACATTAAATATAATAAAAATTATATATATCATATACTAAGATGTTATTATATTGATGGAGTAATTTTTATATATGTCCTTCTCCATCAAATGGGAAACAAAGCCAATGCTCGTGTGCACAAACGACTACCACCTCGTGAACGAATATAAATTTTTTTACATCACTGACTCACATGAATAGTCATAATGATGGAAATAACTAATATATATGATAGATATGATATGATATTAATTATTTTAAATTAACATATCATCCACTAACATACAGTTTCACCCATTAAGGCTAACATATTATCGCTTGTGTGTACATACGACCTACCCTCTCTACGAAGCGATGCGATTCATTTTCTATATAAAAAAAATACAATAATGGTTATAAAAATTTACATATTGAGTAAATATGCGATTTTTAAAATTATTATAATTATAGAGATTATGTATATATATCATTCTCACAATAATACAAACATTCATGATAAAATATGCATGACAAAACAAGTCAATTAACACAAGAAACAATGAAAATAATGAAGTATTAATAACAAATGGTTTTTAAAATGTTATAATAGGATAATATATGATGTAATAAATATTATTATAGTTATGGTATAAATTAATAACATTTTTAAAACTATTATACATTATTTTAAGGAATTTTATACAGTAGGGAAGTGCGAGATAAGAGATTTCGTCACAATTTCAATTCTATTGAGACATATTTGTTAATATAAACATATTCAATTTTATGTTGTTTATATAATGTACCTATGATGTAATTAACATGAATTATTATTTATTAAATATGGGAAATGTTTCAATACACGTTTATTCTTTCAAGGGGGTATAATTTTAATGTTACCAAATAGGTAAGAATATATTTTACAATCTAACTTTATTTTGGAATTGATTTTGCTGATATTGAAAGAATATTATCATTTATCCTTCATATGATCCAATAATTTTATTATAAATTGGATATTATTGTAGTTTATATATTTTATTCTAACTTTTCCACCCTTTGGATCTTGAATCATGTAAATAAAAAATTAAAAGAAAAGTGGATTTTATTTCTCTTTAAATTGGACTTATTTTTCATTGGTGTCCATGTTTTTCAATATTATTTTATAAAATTACTTTTAATTACTCAAATGTTTTGTTATGTAATTTTAATGTTATCCACGACTATTAATAAGGGTTTAAAGTAATATTTCTACTATTATTCCATAGTGATGCTTTTTAAAAAATGTCAAAAGTTATTTTTTAACATATATAAGGATAATTCACTTCTCCATCGCCACTAAAATTTTACAAATTTATTATTCTTGTAAAAATTTTCAATAGTTTTAAATATAAATAACTTTTTTTTAAATATTATTTTAATATTTCACTTATATTCATTTTTTTCTTCCTAAGTAAATGTTTTTATTGAAAAATAATATAATACCGACGAACTGATGGTCCCCTTTCATCTCTTGATTAATTTTGTGATTGTTACCTTTCTCTTGATACAATAAATTTCTTAAGATAAATTTTTTTATTGGAAATTAATTTTTTCTTAAAATTTAAATATTCATTATATCATGGATAATATTATTTCTTAAACTATATTCCAATTTCATATATGGTGTTTACATTGAATGTTATTTTATTAATTATGGAAATATTTAAAAATATGTATTCTATACACAATATGGTTATTTATTGATATGGAATACTAATTCATGAATTAAATATACCATTTTATATATGATGAATTATTTGGAAATATAGTTATGGGCGGGGTTAGGGATAATATAACCCCTAGATGCATTTTTAATCTCATGGGAAAAAGAAGTAGGAAAAATTAAATTGGTTTTTTCCTACAGTTTTAATCTATATTATGAAAGGTCTTGATAGTAAAGGTATCCTATAGTCTAAAATCATGAAATAAAAAGTATGTATTTACATTATTAGGAAATTAGTTATTATTATCCCTAATATTATTTCAATGATATTATCCATGGATGAATTTTTCGCTCATGTTATTTATTAAATGACATGTTTGTTTAGTTAATTACCTTACCATATTGATTATGCCATATCTAATTCTGATAGTTAAGTTATTAATTAAATGGAATATGTTCTTATTTATTTACCTTGACATATTGAATATTAATTATTGGTTAATGATATATTTTGTTTTATGTAACCCTTATTGAGTATTTGAGCCAACCCTTATTTAGTTTATTTTCCCCATTATATGAAGAAGAATTATTTGAATGAGTTCAAGGATTTTGAATGTTTTAATTTACTATGTTGTATTTTTATGACCAAAATAAAATAGGTATCATATATTTATCAGCTTGTATAAACAACGAATCTGATTGATCCTTTTGGATTTTAATATTTGTGTATAGTCAAATATAATAAAATAGACACCATCTCCAGGTTACTCGAGTTAGGTTCGTTATAGAAATTATATTTTTTATAAGAATATTCCTTTGTTTCTATACAAGTTTTAAATATTCTCTATAAGGAAAAAGGAATTTTAATTATTATTTTAGGGAAAAGATATATAGATAAAAATATTTTTATTTTTTTTAAAACTTAACTAATAAATATAATATATATTAGTATTAAATTCATTTTGAAGGAGTTTTAATAAAAAATAAAAACATACTTGTATGGTAATCATGAATAAATCCCTATAAATCTCAAAATATATAACATTTCTAGGAAATTAGAGTAAATAAATTTAACGAAGTCAGAGAGAGTGATACATATAAGGATATATGATAACATGAAATAAAAAATATTCTAAATATATTTATATAAATATATGAGAAAAATTATAGATATGGAATAGAAAAATCAAATCTAATGAGTGAATAAGAGTAAGGTTTCCCTTTACGAACATCGAAAGACATAAATAGATGATAGAATAATAAATAGGTCTTCCAATTTGTGAAAATTATTAAATAGAATAAAATTTATATTTTTTATTTTAAAATGACTATAACACCTCTAAAGTGGGATAATAAATAAATATTCTCTTATAATAAGAGATATTGAGACAAAACACCTTACATTAACTCCCAACATTCCCAAACATATTATAGTTCCCTATGTAATCAATTTCATTCTACTAAATAACTATTTATGAACATTATTATTATTTAATAATTCCATATTGATTTATTAATTATTTATTAATTATTCATAGTCAACATTTTTCGTTTTTTTTAGTAGTTTTAACCCTTCTATTCTTGTTTCAAAATGGTAATGTTATTTATTTTCTATTATTCATAAACTCATAATCACCAAAATAGTCAAGGTACTAGAGTCAAAATTTAATAATCATTTCTAATATTCCATTTTTTCCATTTTAGTTTTGAGTATGATTCTTAAAAAATATTAAATGATTAGTCCATTTGAGGCATTTTTATTAATTATTGAGTGTTATTTTTATAATATTATTCCTTTGTATTTTACCACCTCATAGCTTTAAAATAATATAAATTAATATTAAAATTTCATATAAAAATAGAAATCATTGAATGCGACTCCATGGTTTAACCATTTCTCAAATGTTTATTGAATTAAATACAGTACATTTTACCATTTAATAATATATATTTTCATAAAATGAATAATTAATTAATCATTGAGAATTTAAATTAAAAAAATAACATTTGGTAAACTCATATTACATAGCATTTATTGAAATTTCAGTTAATTTAAAAAATTCATTATTGTAAATAAATAGTTACTCATTTTTAAAATAATATTAAACTAATCATAGTACAAATGACATATATTGTACAATAAACATGTATTGGGTATTTCATACAATAATATAACAATAAATCATGTAGTATGATATGATAAATTTTGGGAATATATCTTTTAATATTTTACTTTCTCTAAAAACTCATACACTTAATCCATATTTCACAACAATGTGTAAAAACCTATTCAACTCATTTGAGAAAAGTAATGATATACCCTTTATGAAATTTTATACATACCGATTTTAAAAAAATGAATAATCTTTGATAATGGCTTATATGTGGTAATGTGTACAATTTCAATGATACATGCATTACATAGGCCTAGTTTCACATGCATGATGATGCAAGCATGATACTATACTGGACCTTTTGTCCAAAAAATGGGCCTTTGGTCCGTGTAATGGGTTTCATGACCAATGGGCCTTTAATATAGATTCAAAATGTAATAAAAAGTCTTGTCAAATGGGTTATCCCTAGGGGGTGGTGGTTATAACCAATCCTTCAAGTCTTTAGTTTCATGTGTGTGTTTTTATTTATATTGTACCACAAAAATATACTGAGTATAATAATTATTACTCATCAAATATAGAATATGGAATCCCCCCTTTTTATTTCATATATTTTCATTACATTGTAACTATAAAGGATCATTTAAAGTGTAGTTTCATGAAAAAAGTTACATATTATATGAAAACAAAAAAAATATTCTAATCCACTCGAAAATATTCCTGAAAGGTTCATCCTATGGGTATTTACTGCATCTCATAACTTGGATACATTCATCAAAGGAAAATGAGAGCATAAGTCCCAATAAGGGAAAGTTAATGAAACCATTTACATGTGATCTTGATAAATATCAATAATAACTTGAGAAATATCATAAAGGAATGACCCTAGTAAATGAATAAATATATATAAAAATAACATGAAACATAACATGGAAATGCAGCTACAACATTTCAAAGTGAGATTAATAAGTTTAGAAATTGATGAAAGTATATTAAAATAATTGATATTAATAAAATAAAATATTTTAGGTCGTGGATTGTGATTTATATGTCATTAATTCTATAGGAAATAATTTTTAGGTCAATAAACATTCCAAAAAACTCAAACTTAAGGGTATGGTGTCTGATGACGGTAATTTCGTTGGGGGGGGGGGGGGGGGGGGGCTCATCTAACATCGATCGAGTGGTAATCTCTAATAACTTGAACATCCTCTGTAGACGATTTTGTTCAAGCTTCACTTATTAAATCTTGGATTGGGCTTGGTCAAGGTAGAAACCAATTTATTATACCTCCCTCCCATGTTTTTAAAAATGGGATTCAAATAGAATGACTCTACTGGTTGAGGCAATTTATTCTTCATTCTGTATTAATTATCATTTGAAAATTTTAACATATAAACAATAATTATAATGTTAAAATTATTATCAAGAGTACATTTTATGATGGTCAGATTGACCAACGATCATATAATGGTTGAATCTAAATATTAAAATTTCAATTTAAACTTAATTAATTGTTAAATATATATAGTTTATTTGAGTTTAAAATAATATAACACAAATATTCATGAAATAATAATCCTTCAAAAAGTTTTGGTAGTTATATTCTTTACCCCATAAGGATTTTCATCCCTAAAATTTTAACTCATTATATTAGTTGAGAAAAGGTGTAGGAAATTATATCTAAATTTTTTCTATGGTTCCTATATTTCTTTTCCATATATATGGTTGATCCAGAAAAATTTGATGAGGAGGGTTGTCTTGTTGCATAGAACCTTTAATCTACGATCCAAGATCTCTACTGGATGCTCCCCCTAAAAGAGGTCATGTTCAAGTAGTACCACCTCATGATACAGTACATGTGAGGGATCAAGTATGTACTTACTCAAGAGAGATACATGGAATACATCATGAACATGGGCTATGTATGGTGGAATTTGAAGTTGATATTATTCTAAATCTATACAATAATTAATTTCCTAGCATCCAACGTACTTGGGGATATGCTTCCCTTTCTTCCCAAACTATATGAATTTATTCCATGGCTATATTCAAAGGAAAAAATTGTCTCTAACATTGAAATCCATGTCCCTTCGATGATTTTCATCATAACTCTTTTACCATCTATGAGCATCCTTAATGTATTGATTGATGACATGTACCTTTTTTTCATATCTTGCAGAAGATCAAGCCGAATAATCTTTCTATCACAAACTTCATCCCAATAAGTAGGTGTTTTACATCGTATACCATATAGATCATCCTAGGGTTCTATTTTAATACTCAAATGAAATCGTTTGTTGTATGATAACTCAATTAATGGGATATGTTGATCCCATCAAACTTTAAATTACATTGATCATATTCCCAATATTTCCATAAGTTCTAGAATAGTGTTTTAAAATTGCATATTGGATTGGGGTGATTTACATCTTAATATTAAATTTTGTACTCAGATAATGTTGAAAAATTCTCCAAATTTTTTATGTGGATCTTGGATCACGATCTGAAATGATATAAAGTGTCCCTCTACATAGCCTCACCACTTCATTTACATATAATGTAGAATGCTGGTCAAGAGAAAAATCATATAAAATAAAAATTAAATGGGAAGTCATGGTGATATGATTCAATATAACCCATATTGTAATGTTTCCTTTGGATGTTATCGGGATAACAGTGAAAAATTAAATATTGATATTGTCTCACCTCCATGTTGGTATGGGTAGTGGTTGTAATACCCCTTTATGAAGTTGTCTCTATTCTTACACTTTTTGAAATACCAAGGAACTTGTACTTTATTTGGAAATATACCTCTTCAATCTATCCCACCAATAATGATCTTGAATATCCAAATAAATTTTCATGCTTTCAGGAATTATAGAGAATGTAGTTCTATGAGAATAATCCATCATCTCCTTATTTATTTCTAGTATGGATGAAACAGATAACCTTGTACAAAATTTCATCACATCTTCTTGATCAATATTGAATTCAAAAACATTCCCATTCTTCATAGCCTATATATTCTTATCCAAAAAAGTATATTCTCTTTGATATTTATTTTTCTTCTCATGTAATCATGGTTGTGAAATAATCTGGTATGGGGTTGTTGATTTCCCTTCCCTTATAATTACTTTGTTCAGTTTTACTAGGTCCTTGATCATTAGATCTCCTTCAATCCCCATCATTTTCAAAACTATAGGTTCTTTTCTACTCAAGTCATAAACAACATTTTTTTATGTTATGGGGTGATAATGAATTGGATAGTAATAGTTCTTTAGAATTTCCAACCTTCTCTATATTCTATGTTTCAATTATTTTTTTCATGAAAATATACTTCAAACTTTGGTGGTCTATGTATATATCCCGTTTCTCCTCATAAAAATAGTTCCTCCATATATTCAGAGAAAAAATAGCCGCAACAATATCAAGGTCATGTGTAGGATAATCCAACTCATGATGCTTAAACTTTAAAGATGCATAAAAAATAATCTTCTTTTTTCATGAGTACGCACCTATGAAATTTTAGAGATGCATCACTTAAAATAATGAATCCTTCTCTAATAGAGGGTAGAGTTAACAAAGGTGAAATAACCAATGTCTTATTTTACTCTTTGAAACATTATTCGAACTCTATTTTCTGTATAAACATATCCCCTTTTCGAGTTAAATTTGGTTTGTGGTTTATAAATTAGTGATTTTTTTGAAAAACCACCTATAATATCTTACTAAACCAAGGAAACTGTGAATTTAAGTAACTATTGTAGGATGATTACACTCTTCCATAAATTTTTATCATGGTAGGTTCAAAAAAGATTCCTTCATTGGTTACAATGCACCCTAATAAAGAATATTTTTGTAACAAAAAAATCACATTTTATAAACAATCCAAATAGTCTCTCCTTCATCATAGTTTTCAATATAACCCCTATATGACCCTCATTCTCCTCGTGTATTTTAGAATATATCCAAATATCATCAATAAAACCCATCACAATGTCTTCATTGCTGTCCTTAAAGACTTTTTTCATCAAGTCCATAAATATAGCAGGATCATTAGTCAATACGATGGGCATAACAAAAAACTCATAATACTCATATCTTGATCGGAATTGATCATTGGAATATATTTTTTTAGTAACCCTCAATTGATGATTACCAGATTGAAGATCAAATTTGAGAAGAATTTTTTCCCATAACGTTGGTCAAATAAATCATCAATCCTTGGGGGAGGGAACTTTTTATTCACTGTGATCCTATTATCATCCCCCTAATAAATTAATAGAAGCATTGATCCATCCTTATACATAACAAAGAGAACATGTTCTCCACAAAGAGATAAAATTAGTCAAAGAAACCCATTCTATAAAATATATTTAAGTTGTTTCATTAAATCTTCCAGCTCCACATTTTCCATTCTATATGAGGTCTTTGATATCAGCTTGGATACATGCATGAGTTAAATAGATAACTGTACCTAAACTTCTAGGGGTGGTCTGGGTAACTCCTTAAGAAATACGTCAATGAATTCTTAAATGATGGAGGAATTGTTTTTATTCATATACTTTAATATCCTTCTTCATATTCACAAATCATCTCTATAAGGACGACTATGAGAGGTTCTTCATTACAATGGTTAGATTCTGATATCTATCCATTAAAAATAGATGTAGTTTTTCCATTCAGGAATACCAAGATTTCCTTTCTTATGACATTGTTAGATGATATGTTTCTCACCAAGGTGAATAATAGAGTTTCTATACATTGTTCATGGTTGGATAATCCCTCTAGGAGTATTGAAATCTAACCAAACTTCTATAATTTTAGGGATTGATTCTATATTCTATGTAAAATTGTAGGAAATAAAGAAATGTGAAGAACCAAAACCAAATAAAGTTCATTCTAGTATTGATATAACAATTAGAGTATTTACCACCACACTGTTTAGAGCCTCTATTCCAACCGTTGTGATATAAAATGCCCGACCATTCTCCCTTATCTTATACTGTAGTTGATGTTGATTTCCATACAATACCTTATGATTTGAAATTTTTTGGAAAAGTTCCCATGCTTTCCACACTTGAAGCATTGGACATCATGATGGGCTAACACACTCTTCCCTTTTCCATTACTGTTTAGAACTTGAAGCTTAACCTCACTAAAATAGTTTTGAGAAATATGGACTTCTCTTCAACATTTTAACTATTACTAATGTTGAGTAATTAGTTCCCTGAATGCTTATTCCCACATTTTAACATGTAGTAAGTTTCAATTTATTTCCACATCTTCGAAGATCAAATTTCCTCCCAACGTTTGCCTCTAAAGTTATCTACTTTTTATTCTGTCTATGGGACCACTGCATCTCCCCAAACACGAGTTAAACCTTCATAGAACTTCACACTATCTCCTCATAGATTTCATAGTCTTAATTAGCTTTATTATTCCATAGACGTTTTTTTAGTCTACTGAATAATATATTAACCTTTCTATTAGAATCCTTAAAAAATATAGAGGTGTAACAAGAAAGTATTGAAAATTTCATCTCATAGAATCCCATAGATTCATTTTCCTTCTCATTAAGATTTAGGAATAACTTTTCCTTTTTTTTCAAAAATAATTGGTGAGATATTTACTATAAAAGGATCACTGGAACTCTACCCACACCATAGAATCAATTTTCCTTCTTGGATTTGTGATTTTTTTAATTTCTGTCTACCACTGATCAGATTCTCTCTATAAGCGGCACACATCTATGGTCATTTTCTCTTGTTACTAATAATAGAGTATATAATAGATATTTTCTATAGATCTTATCCATTATGGGTTGGTAAATCCAATGATAGTTGGTGGTTTTTGATGTATAAACGACTCAATATAAAGTTGTTCCCTTCAAGGTGAATTTGATTTTTCAGCTTGATTGAAGTTATTAATCAAAACTCAAGTTATCTGATTCAACATTCTCATAATGTTTTTCTTTATAGATTACATCATAGGGATTTTATTGCATGGTATGTTACACTTACAATTTACTTGGTTCCTTTTATTTTTAAAATTTTTCTAAAATAATAAAAACTTTGTTAAATTTTTTTCTTTTAATAATATGATAATTTCTGAAATATTTTTATGTCTTAAAACATTGTGCTAAAATACATTACTATTTAACAATTATTAAATTTTCTACCAATCATTCATAATGGTGTATAAAAATATTATGATTAACTGAACATATACCCAAGGAGTGTCAAAATAGGACAACATTATAGCCTGTTTTTGTTCACCATTTCCTATTCAAGTCTAGCTCAAAGTGATATATTGGGTTTTACCACTAGATATATATATTCTACAGCCACATATATTTGTTTGATCCATATATTGATCTCTTTACTATGAAAAAACTAACTTAATACTTCACTAAAATAAATGGATGTTTTTCTTTATTTCATATTTTCACTAAGGTACTTTTTTAATATTTCAAACCATAATTTCAAAAAATAACTAAACCTCCCTTTGATACCATCTATGGTATCCAAAATTTTTATTATATAACATTTCATTACATTGTACAAATAGAGGATCTTTTAAACTTTATTTTCTTGGAAAAATGGTAAATATTACCTTATTGAATAAAACATTATGTTAATTCACCTGATTTTATTATTCAAAGTTACATCCTAATTTTATTTAATGGATCCCATAATCGGAGGACATACATCAACATAAAGGGTGATTATAAGGCCTAGTAAGTGAATGTAAGGGAAACCGTTTACATGTGATCTTGAGAAATATCATTATGAACTTAGGAATATAATAAAGGAAAGAGAAAAATGAAAAATAGTAATATCAATAAAAATAGTATGAATGAAAAAAATGTAAATGTGGATAAAACAATTAAATGATAAAATAATAAGAATATCACCACCTTTTGTCACTGAGGTGTCATAAAAATTACCTGGGTTATTCACTATGGTATCATAAAACAGGTCATATCTTGAGATTAAATTATTTACCAATTACATTGAAGTGATATTAGGGGTAAAACTTCATATATCTTAATTTTAATGTGATCCACATAGATCATAATAAATCATTTCCTAAATAACCCATGCATAATAAAATAAAATGGATTTTATATCAAAATCATGGCATTTTAAAGGTGATTAAAAACATGATCATTATGTCATTTCTGACCCACAAAAATAGAATGATAGTTTTATTTATATCAATAAAAATATAAAATAAATCATTTTTGTTTATTTTTTATGAAACCTAGAAAATAAAAAT
Organism: Viscum album; assembly: GCA_963277665.1. Taxonomy (NCBI): domain Eukaryota; kingdom Viridiplantae; phylum Streptophyta; class Magnoliopsida; order Santalales; family Viscaceae; genus Viscum; species Viscum album. The sequence continues at coordinate 615,428,594 of OY728155.1, read as the reverse complement.
ATTTGGGTATTCACAAGAAGAAAATAAAAGAGAAGTTCTCGGGGAGAAGAGATAAAATTTTGAGAAGTAAATTTGGCATCATAACAAGTATGAAATGTGGTTATAGAGAAGTGTAAAAAAAGGGGACCAGTGTAAACAATTCATAAAATATAAATTTCCAATAAGGTAATGAATAAAAATTAAATAATTGAGATTTAATTTACCATTTAGAAGACATATAGAAAAATAGATTCTTGAAATTAAGAGAAAAGTAGCATTTTCCCTTACCTTGAAAAGAAACTTCAAAAACATGAGGGTATAGACCATGGAGGATTTAAGATAGACTGGGAGGACACGTTGGCAGGTAAAATAACTAAATATTCATGTATTATGTATTGTGAGTTAAGATTAATTTGGAAATGGGTGGACAGTTTTAGAAAAATTGGATGATTTTTAATATTAATGTCCAGATACAGGCCTTGAAAACCGAGGTTGTGGAAAATGAAAATCCATGGGATATCCTGTGGTATATTACAAATATTTTGGACACCTGGGTCAGGTTTTATGTTATTTTAATCCACAAGATTCTAGTTTAATTTCATAATATGTCTTTTTTCATGGAAAAGTAATGTTTCACCTAAAATAACAATTATAGAGTTTGGAAAGTAAATTATAGTTTTTAAATTAATTAAAATCTATTAAAATACATGATATTAATAAAATAACATATTTTATGTCTTGGATTGTGTTTAATTAGTCATTAAATCATTATTACATAATTTTTAAGTCATTAAAAATACCTAAAAACTCAAACTATATGTTTACAATTATTGAGAAATAAAGTATTTTAGAAAATTTTCATAAATTCAACCTAAATTAAATTTGATGTTATTATTTCAAAAATGATATTTATTTTATCCAAATAATAATCTAATTATGGTATTTCTAAATTTTAAATAGAAAAATCCAAATTTAATTAAAATAATAGCAGGTTGAAAATGCATAGTAAAATTTCTAAGACTTGAAAAAAATAAAATTATTTTATCATTTATATTTAAATGAGAGAATTTTATCATAATAATTAATTAAAATAAGTATTATTAATAATATCTTAGTTTATTATAAATATTTATATCTTTTTTTGAAATTAACATTTCTTTTCAAAAAATAAACTTATCAAATTCCATCTCAATTATATTAAGAAAAACTATTCTTAAAACAGAATTGATGGAATAAAAGTTTTATTTTAAAAAAAGAATTATACACTAAGTTTGTGACACATAAAACCTTATTAAACCTACATATTCCCTAAGATAATAGTGTGAAAATTTGATAGTTTCATGGGGTTACTCATCTAACATCAACCAAGTGGTAATCTCTACTAACTTGAACTTCTCCTACAAGGGATTTTTTTTCAAGCTTCATTTGTTGAAGCACATCTTGGTCTTGGTCAAGGGAGAACACCAGTGATGATACATCCCATCCATGATCCAAAATATGAGCTTCAAATGGCACGAATCTATTATTTGAGTCCATCGACTCTTCTTTCTATATTAATTATAATTATTTCAAATTTTACTTATAAACACTAATTATAACGTTAAAATTATTTTCAAGAACATAGATTCCAATAGTCATATTGACCAATATTTATATAAAATTAGAATATTAATAGTCACAGTTCAATTTATATTCACTTAATTATTAAATTGATATAGTTATTATGAGTATAGAATAATATAACACACATTTTCAAGAAAAAAATTATAATTCATAAATTATGTGTTGTTACATTCAATCTATTGAAAATCTATGAAATATGAATTTTAAATATGTGAAATTTTCACACATGAATAATTGTTGTTATGTGGAATTAGTTATGTAAAAACTTAGGTTACTTAGTTTCCTATAAATAATGACTTCTTTTAAAATAATTTTTTTTGAATAGGTGAAATTTAACACTATTAGGAATTTTGGTTATGGATATGTGTAAAATTCATTCAAGTGAATTATTTTTTGGATTTTTGAAATATATTAAATATTAAAATAATGTAAGGTGAATATTTTTATTACATAAAAACTGCCTATATATATAATTTTTTATATATTTTGATAATGGTTTACATGATATAAATATTTTTCATATGCCTATATGAACACTAGAAATTATAGCCAATATTACTTATTTTTTGACATTGTGATTTATAGTATTCTTGTTTTACCAGTTTATATTAAATTATTTTTTATATAACTATATATTAACTATTTTCAATATGTAAAAATTAATTTAGAATTAATTTTTTTATATTTCAATGACTATAATCTATTTTACTCATTCACACCATGTTATTTAAAAAAGCGCAAGTTTTGACTTCGAAATATTTTGAAAATGAAGAGTTATTTTTGTATGATTTATAGAATAATTACTTGGACTTTTAAATAAGATTTTATGAATAATTATTTTTTGAATTAATTATTTTAATAAGTTTTTCTAGAATCCATTCTATGATATGGAGATTAATATTTTTGAAAATAAGAGTTTTAATTCATGTGAAATGATTGAGAATAATGAATATGCATAAAACTTTAATTTTATAAAGCTACTATGTTTAAAGAAACATTATAAATAGAGATTGGTAGGACCAAAAAAATTCACATAAAATAGAGGACTATTGAGGATAAAAAACAATGAAGTGATATAACATTTTTACACACAGTGAGATCACCATTGGTGTAATAATTTTTGCTATACTTCATCATTGAACAACATTACTGCTGATGTTATCTTATTTGCCTTGCCATTGAGATCATAATTTTATATACCTGTTTTGTGGTGTTACTTATTTCTATATTGATCTCAATCCTTTAGGGTTGGGTTATGAATCCCATTAAATGTCAAAATTGAGTGTCTTGTGACTCCCCTTTAAAATATAATCTTGGGTTGTGAATCTAGGTAGAAAAGGTAAGACTATTTAGATTGTGCCTCTATGTATAATAAGAAATTATTACATTGGGTTTTCCCTATAGGTTGTAAAAAGGATGTGTAACTACTTTGGTACTCTTGTTGTAAAAAATTTAGTATAAGTGTCCTGACACCCCATAAAACTCTATTGATTTAGTAGTTTGTGTGTCCCATTCCTCTATGTGTTTGGGAGAAGGGAAGGGTAAAAGTCAGATCACATTGATCCAAACTACTATAAAAATACATTGTGAGCTAATTTATTATATTTACAATAAATTATTAATTATATACGATATAATCATTTAAAATTTTAAAATAGGCTAATTCATCCCCATCTTAACCATTTGGCTATCTCCAAACATACTCCTAACAATTGGTATCATATCTTGTCCCCTAAATCTGGTATTTATAATATTAGTTTTATTCAAAATAACACATTCAAATGATGGATGGATTACTCAATGACCTCCAAATTTTAATAGAACTTACTAATTTAATTGGAAATAATATATTTAATCCTTCATAAAATATACTTGTGTCATTAATTAGAGTATCATGGGAAGACTATACAGGCTATTTGAGGTTGATATAGAAACATTAGCTGGTAAGAATGTATTAAAGTATTTGTTGAATTATAAGGTGTCAATATCTTATATTTTTCTATAAATATAAATTTTTATTGTTACATATATCTATGTAATACTATAAATGATATTTTTAAAATTTTACAAGTTACACATCTTGGATAAGGAAGTCTTATTAAAATTAAGTTATTAAGGTTAAGGGATGACTACTAAGAATTTAAAATGGGTAAATATGAAACAATAAATAAATTGTTTTATATACTTACTGTAATTGTAAATGATATGATTTCTTTAGGAGAAACGTTAGAAAATCTAGGTCTTATTGTGAGAGTTCATCGATAAGTACCTAATAAGTGTCATGATAAAAGGTGGATATTGATGAAAGTAAAAATTATAATGAATATAAATTTGATGAGATTATTGGTTTTTATTACCATATTAATTTTAATTGAAAATATCATTGAAGAAGAAAGCATAAAGAATAAATAAATCTATTTACAGTCAAAATTTTTTAGTTACTCTTGAAATTATGAATTGAAAAGTAGTGAAAAGAATGAAGTTAGTCATGTATCAAAAGGGGTATATTAAAATAATAAGGTATATTCAATAATATCTAGAAATAATTTTCCATGATTTGTTTTTATGGGAATGCTGAAAGGTAATAGTGATGAAGAAAAAGTTACTTTTCACAAATTTATTGAAAAGGGGCACATAAAACCTGATTACCTAAATTTGAAGAAAGATAAAAACAAGTGAAGACAATACAAGAAAGAGAATAATGATTTAGAAACTATTTATAGGTACACCTTAGATTCTGATTCAAGTGTAGAATTTGGTTCAAGAAAGGAATGCACACATATTTGTCTTTTGGATTTAGTTGAAGAGGTATATAAATATAATTGTCACTCTTCTTATGAATCTAATTATGAAACTGTCATTGATGAAATGATTAAGGAAATGATAGACTTAATCAAAAAATTGAAAATATTATGAGTTTATATAAAGTTAAAAATAGTATATATAAGGACGTTATTAATTAAAATAAATATCATTATAGAATAGATTTATATTGTAAAAAAATATGTCGAAACATAAATTTGATTTGGGTGTTTTCGAAGATTATAGAAATTCTTTTCACAATGAATTAAAATATACACATATAGAAATTTTAAAACTTAAGGAAGAATATTAAAGAAAAATTAATTTATAATCAAAATTAAATGAGGCTGAAGTTTGAAATCTTAATGTTGTTCTTGGTGAGAATCAAATTATTAAAATAGAAATTGAAAATTTCAAATAACATTATGTCCAGTTTTTTCAATGTAATTAAAGAATGGATAAAATGATGAGTATTAAAAAATTGTATAAAAATATAAATATTCTTGTGTATGATAATGTCTTTCCCAAAAATATACAATTTCATATTTATTAAGTGTTTAAAGGGAAGGGAATCAATTATTACTTGTTTTAATTATTAAACTAATGGTCATTATAAAAATTAGTGCTCTATGAGATTTCTATTATCAATAGGATATAAAAAATCATATATTTAAAAATCATTAATTTATTTATTTCTGATAAATTACTATGTCAAATCATTTTGGATTCCCAAAAACTTATATACCAATCTCATTAGACACATGTTTTCATGGGGCAGAAATTATTAATAAATATATTTTTTTAGGAAGTATGCCTTGGAGGTTTCAAGAATTATATTATGTATATAGATAGTGTATTTTAAAGACAATTGAATAGTTACACTTCGTGTTTTCTATCAATCAATAATAATTATGGAGGCAATGTTTCATTTTTATTAATCTAAAGGAAACAGAAAATGTTTTGGTGAGGTTGGAATTCCATATCCTATTATTATTTCTAAAGTAATATATCATGATCTTTTAAAAAATAACTTTATAATTATTTTATAACTTTGTGGTGATGTAATGAATATTAAATTTCAAAATTATATATGTATTTTTTATGGTGAAATTTTTCTTGTTTTATAAAAACAAAAAAATATTACACTTGTAACATTAATTTTTCTGAATTATGCGATTAAAATGAGAAATATTTAAATATTGTACAATATGATAGAATATTGTGGCATAAGAGATTAATCAATGTCAATTTCACATTGTTAAAACAACAATTCCATATCATAGAAAATTGCATAATTAGGTGGAAAGGTATTTTTTTTGTTATTATGGTTTAATTTAGTCGATATACAAGGGTTAATTTTCTTGCATTTAAATCTAAAAATTTATCTAATATTGTTACTTAGTGTCAATTTTTTAATGAAAAAGTTTATTTAATTAAATAAGTTAAAATTTACCATGTTGGTGAATTATATAATCTAAATATAAATTTTGTTTTGTGAATACAGTGGATATTTTATAAGTTTTCTACTCCTACATCCCTACAAAAAATTTTATTATTGAAAAGAAAAAAAATTAAAAATTAAATAAATGACTAGAAACATATTAAATGAATTTATTTTTCCTAACTATTTTTATAAATAACCTTTAAATAAAAATTTTCATTTTTCTAAAATATTTATTCTTATACCCATACTAAATATGATTTCATATGGACTTTGGAGGTAAAAATACCATTAATTGGATTTTGTAGAGTCTTTACATGTAAAGTATTTATCTTAAATACCAAGTATGTTTTAGATAAGACTGATTTAAAAAGTGCGGAATGTATTTTCTTAATATGCTCAAATGATAGTAAATCTTATAAGTCTTATAATAAAATAACAATTATTTTTGAAGAATAAGGTCACATTAACTTCCTTAAAAAATCAATAAGTAAGAGGGTATATGATATATATAATCATAATGAAAAATATAGAGATTTTAATTTTGGTAAAGAATAATATTAATATAATGATACTCATGTTGAGGGGGAGAAAATTACTTATCAATAAGAACATATAATATAAGGATCTTGGAATACTCATAGAGATAATCATTTAGATTGAGTAACATGAAATTTTTAATCAAATATTTAGAACAAGGAAATATTCTATGGATATTTGATACTATCATTCTCCTATTTAAGATTTAATACCTAAGGAAATTGATGATGCACTAAATGATACAAATTTTATATTTTATATGCAATAAGAACAAAATCAGTTAACATGAAATAATATATGGACATTGGTTACTTGACTTAATGATTCTCATATCATTGTAAATAAATAGATATTTAAGGAAAAAGCATTATTAATCTGAAAATATTGTTAAAATAAAACCATGATTGGTTTCTAAAAGATATTCTCATGAATAAGGCTTAAATTTTTTATAATATTTTTCACCAATTACTGGGTTGAATGATATTAGAATACTATTATCTTATGTTATGTTTCATGTTTTTAAATTGTTTAAAATTGTTTTCCTAAATTATTTTATAAATTGATACATTTTAGATGATTATATTTTAATAAAACATTATATTTTAGAATTAGAAAAATATTAAAAAATTTATTAAATTTTACAAGGATTTATATGGATATGATAACCATGATATTGGAAAGAGAGATTATCATTTTTTATTTTGGAATGAAATTTTTATAAAGGAAAGGTTGATCCTACTCTACTTTGAGGCCAAGAGGTGATGAATTGTGGTTGAACTGAAAGAAGATGATTGATAGATAAATGTTTTTATTTCATCATATAAAACTATAAGTTGAACAAGGAATCAATTATTACTTACGATGATGGATGGGTAGATCTTAATGTCTCATAAAATACGTCTTTCTCATTGGAGAATCACATTTGTTAAAAAATTTATTATATTTCTTTATGATGTTTTCTAGACATTAAAGGTCATAGGGACACCAAAAACTTATTTCACCATCCCCTATGCTGGATGTTGGATTCATTGGACCCCTCATAGAATAGGGATGAAGTGAAATACCAATGTGTCGTGTTGCATGGTGGTAATGATGAGTGGTGGAATTGTGAACCATAGTAATTGTTTTGTGGTAATAACTTTTATGAAATTATTTGGGAATATGGACTCTCCTTAGGATGACTAAAATGTGGTGGTTGTTGTTCTTAAGTTGTGAAATAGGGAAATTATTAAGCTTTATGCATTGGAGAAAGACTCACTATAGATTTTAAACTAATTTCATGGGAAAACCACAACTCCTTGGGAAATCTCATATCATATATGTAGGTGGAAAAATCTTTTCAATGGATGTATGGATATCACCCATACATAGATATAGGGTAACAATGTGTCTAGCTACTTATGTTCTAGGGCCCCATTGAATAATCTCTTCTATTACTTCTCTATCTCAGGTTTCATTCCACAAGGCGGAGTTAACATTGTAATTAATAGTGCTCTCAAGCTCCATTACTAGAGTTCCACATAACATTATGGACCTCTCCCTAGTTTCAAGATACATGACTAGGTTTCCATGGGTAATAAAAATAATTTTTGATGTTAATAAAAGACAAGGTGATCAGATAAACGATGGGTGGAAGGTTAGTTTGAATTTTTTATAAGAATATTAGACTATGTGGTTTTTGGAGAAAAAAAATCAAGTGATGTTTTAATTTTATAAAAAGTACTAAACATAATGATTTTTATAAAGAATTAATGATTCTAGATAAAGTTGATCAATGGAAAAAATTTATTGGAGTTAGGTTTCTTGATCTAGTTCACCGGAATGAGAAACTTTTGAATGTTCCTTATAGTAGAAAAGATTGATTAAGTACCAGAATGAGAATTATAGATGTTTAATAAGAAGATAAATATGAAGTCTATTTTAATAAAATTAGGAGTTCATAAGACATAGAAATATATAATGTTGAAATATAAGAAAAGGAATTCGAGAAACATTTCTGAACGAAGTCATCAGATAAGGCCATCAAAAAAAGTAAGTCAATGATCTTTGAATGGGGGTGACTAATTTATTAGAAATATGATTTATAATAAATATATATAAAAAGGTGTTCTAGACAAAGGATTCATGAAAATACAACTATAAAAATAACATTTTTGAGTCCATTAGAAGGAGGTAATCCATGAAAACATAAACCACAAAAGTCATATAAAAAATAGAATTATCGAATAGGGATGGTATTATAAAGAAGCTATAAGTGAAATGTTTTTTATATTTACTAGGTTTTTGAAATTCATATAATTGGAAGATTTTTAGATTTACATATAACACCCTAATTATCAAAAATGAAGGACCGTGATTCAAGATGATAATTTAGGAAGTTTGAAAAATATTGATGCTAAATTTAAAGGATTTTTCTATTAATATTATTGTATATTATTTACATAGTTGTTTGAAGGTTGTCAAATAATGAATATTTTTGAGTGGTATATTCAATTTTCTAGTGTGAACTTCTAATTATAAATTTCCAACCCTCTCTTGTTTTTTCAATAAAAAAATTCCTTTATAAAGGTGAGTAGGTGTGTTGTGAAGTGGTTGATTAAGATGTTTATGATAAGAAAATTATTAAAGAACTGAGGTAAAATATGAAAACAACGAGAGAGATATTTTTTTTAAAATAATTGGATGAAGCAACCCTATCAATTAGTTTTTTAGATAGTGGATATCAAATGTAGATTTATAGGATGATTAGTATTAGAATGAGGGGTACCAGAATGAGTATATCAGATGGAGTTTTCCATATATACAACTAAAAGATGAAGATTTTATTTCTCAGTATTGTGTAATAAATTTAATATTAGGAATAAAAGTGTGTAAGAAGACAAGTTTAATGAAATTTCAAGAATCATAGTGACATTTTTAAATACTGTTGATGGATGTTTCTTTTTTTTTGTAAGATTTTTTTATTATATTATCCATGCGAGGAGAACATACGTTATCAAAATATGTAGTTCTATAAAATTGATGTAAATTACATAATTTATGTGTAAATACCAAATAATCTTGAATATATTCATATTTAAATAAATTTAATCTCTTCTATATCCTGATAAGAACACAACATCAGGTTTAAATGAAATACGATACTCTATTGAAATACTAATTTCTAATCATGACCATTATAACTTAGTTGTTATGTTAGAGGGTATGAATAGAAATAAATGAACTATTAATATTATATGGTTTCAAAATTGATAAAATAAATTAAATTGTTATATTTTTATTATAAATAAAATAAAATCCTTTTAAAATAAAAAGAATTGTTATATGAAAAATTGTATTTTTCTAAAAAGTGATTTAGTCTCATTTTGTATACATAATTTCAAATTATTTTTTAAAATTATTAGAAAATTTATTTTAATTTTTTTAAAATATGAATATCTATATTAACTTATGGTTGAAGTTTTGTATTTTTAAGAAAAATATAAAATTTTCAGTACATATAAAAAAATAAAGGTTTCTAAAATTTCCCATTTATTTTAATAATTTAAGCCACCTCATTCTTTTAATATTTTTTAAAAGTAAAATAAGTATGTTTTAGTTTTATGAAATAAAATTAATTATATTTAAATAATATTTATAATATATTTTTGTATAATTTTATCTTTATGCTTTAATTTGTTTTCTACAAATAGTTTTAAAGTGTAGAATGTTTTTCAATTTTAAATAATTAAAATAACCCATAATGAAGAACTATTTAAATGAAATTTATATATTACATATCTATATATATGAATTTAAATTTATTTTATTGTTATTATTACATTTATTATAGTTAATATGTGATTATATTTTCATTAAAAAATGAATTTCTTCAGAAGTCATTTTTTCGACAGGTTTATGGTTTTAATTTCTAGTTATGCCACTTATGAGACTTTAATTTATAAATAATGATTGAAATTTTTGAATATTTATAATTTCTATTATCTAATATTCTTAAATTAAATTTTTACCATAATAAATAATGGAAAAGTAAAAACTATTTACCATATTTTAGTTAAAAATGAGTTTACCGTGTGGCTAAACTAAAAATTAAAGGCACAAAAATGACCCAAAACATGTCTAATTATTATTTTAAGGTAATATTTGTTCTAATATATTATATTATTGTAAACATTCCATTTAATTCTTTTTTAATGAAAAAAAGTTTGGTTGGATTCTTTTTTTATTCAAAACTCAAAGTGTGTCCACTCCTGCACTTATTAAAGGCCACCCTCACTCTCCTTTACAAACAACTAAAAACCATTGTTTTACCAAATAAATATTAAAATTATTTTCATAATTTCATACTCTAATCCAATAATCATAGTATTGATAAAAAATCCAACCCAAGAAGCCTTTTGGTGAAGAACAAAAGTAGTTGTCTCCCAAAGAGGTAACATTCTTAACAGAGCATTTTATTTTATTTTTTCTTCCACCAACATTAAATATTATTATAACATGATGATATAGTAACATTAATATATTAAATATAATTATGTTTTCTTATATTAATGTAATTACCTACAACCATATCCTCCTCCCTCAAATGTGAAACAAAACCATTGCTCATGTGTAAGATGGACTACCTCCTCGCAAGCCAACATAATTCGATTTCCATCACAACTTCTCCCTGACAGATATAAATATGTACCTAATGTTTATATATGATATTTTTGATTTAATTATAATTAAGTAATTATAATATCAAATTAACCTTATTACTTTCCATTATATAGGTAAAATTATAATGTCGCTCGTGTGTGTGAGGACAACCTCCTCGAAAAGAGATGTGATTCATTTTTCAGGTACGCTTTACATTTAAGGTAATAATAATTAATTAGATGTTCATATATGATTTTAATGAAATATTAATAAATATTTAAAATTAATATATCATATAATAAATTAACTTACCATACATTTAATAAATTATAATGTCGTTCATGTGTACGGAGGACTACCGCCTCACGACGCTTTGAAGTTTGTTTTTCACCAACGATTTACATAGAATGTAATAAAGGATAACATTAATATATGTCAAATATATGAAATTATATTAATTATTTAAAATTAATATAAAATAAAATTAATTACCCTTTTACCCATTATGTAAATGATAATGTCGTTTGTGCGTATGTACGACTCACTGTCTCTCTGAAGCGATGTGATTCATTCTCCATGTTCAAATTTCAATAAAGATTATAATGATTTTTATAATGAGAAAATCATATTTATAAAATTAATATAATTAGGTGATGATGTAACTATATCATATGTTCAATATATAGAACATTCACAATAAAACATGCATGGTAAAACAAATCAATTAACATGAGAAACACTAGTTATAATGAAAGATTGATAACAATAATGTGAGAAGCTTTTATAAATGGGATTCCATATTATACTAAATTAAATAATAATATTATTTTACAAGTTAATAAAATGTTTAAATACACTATATAAAATGTTAAATAATTACTAACTAAAGGGAAGCACAAGGTAAGGTATTACTTAACTCAATTTTCATCTAATGGGTTATTTGACTACTTTATTGATTATATTATGACAAGATTATATGTTAAATTAATTTTGATTTCTTTATGTAATATTTTCGATGTATTTTTTGGATCTAATATTTTTACACATAATCCATCCTTTTATTAATTCTCACCTCAATGATACAGACATGGTAAGGGTTTCATCTCAAACATCATTCTTTGATACTCATTTTATTTTATGCCCCTAAATAATTTTTAATGTTTTATATATTGAAAATTTAAATAATATATCATAGATAAATCCATTATCATGATAGTTTATGTTAAAATTTATCTACTTAATTTATGGTAAGTTAATATTCAGAATTTACTAAAGTGATAAGGTTTTATTTTTCAATCTCATTTTAATCGGGATTTCTTATTCTTGAATTTCCATTGAAGAAATTATTTGATAATTGTATAATAAACCCATTAAATTTTATTATAATCTAGTTATTAATGATGATTTAATGAAATATTACCATTTAACTCTCTTTTTATATAAAATTATTGATAAAAGTTCTTCAAGAAAAATAGTCTTCATTTATCTCTTCGGTCAAAAAACCCTTTTGTTTTATATCTATGTTTTCTAAATATTTCTTAAAAAATGTTTTTGTTATTTTCTTATGATGGTAAATTTTTTTTTTATTTCCATGAATATTATTTTAAATCTTTACAATTATTTTTCAAATAAATATATTCCATAAAATTTTATCAATTTTAGTTTCTTAAAATTAATTATCAAAGTGTAATGTTCATTTTTTTCAAGAACATTTTTAAAATTTTTATAGTTTTTCTATTCATCGATAAAAAAACATTGATGTATTAGATCTATTCTAAATTGTGTATACATATCCCTAAAATATATATCTATCTAATTTTATCTTAATTTTATGTGGTAATACATGAGTTATGTTCATCCTTAAAATTTTATTACTATGAAGATCTCTTTGGATCACGTTATGAGACAAGATTATATAACCCATCTATTTCTCAGGGTAATTATTATTTTTATGCCTTATGATTGATATAATTTTGTGGAACACATATGAATTTACATGAAATAAATGTGATGGGTATGAACATAATTATATATATTTCAAATTCATTGGAAAATGTTTTAGTATCAAGAGACGTCATGTATGTCATTAGGGAGTAAACATAATACATAATGGGACTCTACCCAACAAGTGATGTTTTCTGGGATGTTTTCAATGACTTAAGCTTATGTCATGTTTTAGATTGCTAAAAATTTATTATGATTTCATGATCAAATGATACCATCTTATTTACATTATGTGTCAATATTATTACTCATGTGCCTTTTATTTTTTGATATAATGTTATAACATTGATTCAAATGTTATTCATCCTTGTCAAGTTTATTCCCTTACTAGGATTTTTAGCTCACAAATTTTGTTATGTATTATACAGGTTATCCCATGTATTATTAAGATCTTGAATTTATTTTATGAGATCAATATGGAAAATAAATACTTATTTCATTTTATTATATATTTAAAACCTTATTTTCCAAAAACACTTGGCCTTTATGATCTCTATATTGAATTACTCAATATTTATATTTATGAATCATGTAATAAAATGTATAAAAGGAATTTTTCAACATATTTAGTATTAGAGGAAATGTTTAGTTAACATTTGGAACTAGGATGAGAAAAATTTAGTGATAATTCATGGGATAAGGATAATTATATTGATAAGTATCGAAAAATATCTTAAAATATTGGTAAAGTATAGAGTGTAGTTTCTGAGCTATTACATACCTGTATAAATACTATAAGTGGATTTGGTTCCATCAATTATGTACCTTTAGGTAATAACTATAAAAAAGTTAGATTGATATTGAAACAATTGTTTCCTGGTGCATGCAAATTTTCCTAACTACAAAATTGGTTTGAAACTCCAAGGGTGTATGCTTGGGAATTCACAATATTTTTAGAGACCATTACGAATAACATGAATGATTTTTTGGTCAGAAAACCTAATATGAATAATTAACATAAAAAACATATATTGAAACATAGAGGACCATATTTTAGATCATATTTTTCAATTATAAAGTATTTATTATTTTTTTATAATTTTACCTTTGGTATATTAACTTATTATCATATTGTTTCTTTTTAATATTTTTATTTAATGGATGAAAATAGAAGAAATAATGATGACAACCAATGTGATAAGAAATTTAATAGTTTTCCTAATGAGATTCGTAACCAAATGATAACATTATGTTATACATCTTATGAACTTTCCAAAAAAGATATCATGAATGATGATTAATAAATGAAACAAATTTGAATGTGAAAAGGAATAAAATAAGATAAGGAGGGTGTCTCATGGAAGGTCAAGTGGAAAAGAAAGAAAAGTAAATAAGTTTAAATATCCCATATTCCAAAAATGTGTGAATAATCACTATGGAATATACCTTAATAAAACCCTAAGATACATTATGTGTGTAAAAGAAGGATAAAAAGAAGAAAATTTCATAAGAAAAATTATGTGTCCAATTAATAAGGTGTAGTGAAATAAATTTAAACCTATGGTACTATTAAAATTTCAATGTCATAAATGTGCTAAAATTAGTCACTATCTTCTTTAATTCCATAATACAAAGATTAATTAATGAGGTAAAATGTAAATAAAATTTTTATGAGGATTTATTAATGTTTTTAGGTGTGAAAACTCAAGAATCATGTTGTATATGTTCTTTTATCAATTTTATTCTGGTTATAAGAACCAAAAAACATCTAGTGATTACCATATAATAGTTTTTATATAAGTATTTTCAAGAATATATGAAATGGTACCAATGACATAATTAATTGATTTAATTTTAAGATGATATTCTATGTAAAAACACATAATTTATTAAAAGATAATTTTAGATATGTTCTTGATGATGATGAAATTATAGTCAATTAACCTTACTCATTTTGTTGGAAAAGAATGAGCTGTATAGAAAAACTTTTTTGTAAAAAAAGTTATTTGATGATTAATTTATTTTCGAATATGTTAATAATATTATTTATAACATTATTGAATCATGGAGAATTATGGATATTATTATCACAAAAGTTATTCCATAGTTTTATGAAAAGGATGACTCACATGCCGGGTGACAACCCGTCACATCTGAAAAGGCCACATGGTTTGAACACAAAAAAAAAGTAGATAAGGGTAAATCACTTACCACTAGCCTACATGATTTACTAGTTAGTATGATATTTTTTAACAGAAATGTTTCTATGGATAAATATTAAGTTTATTTTCAGAAACATATTAGAGGATCAAATATTTTTGATATTTTAGGATTTTGAGGCGATTAATGATATTTTCGAAAATGTTTTACTGGGTTAGGTTATAAATATAACATTTTATTTTAAAATAATGTTTTATTTGGAAATAATAATATTATATTTTTTGATATTTATGTTGAAGGGGATGTTATATCCTTTGAGGTTAAAACCTTCTTTCATGTTTAGGTTACTAAGGTTATTTTTGATACATAGTCTTTTATTTAAGGAATAATATGTGTTGAACCATTGGTTTTATTGTTAAATTATGGATATTAATATATTTATTTTGGTTATTATCATAAAATGTGATAGAAAATTTTGGT
This sequence comes from Viscum album, assembly GCA_963277665.1. Taxonomy (NCBI): domain Eukaryota; kingdom Viridiplantae; phylum Streptophyta; class Magnoliopsida; order Santalales; family Viscaceae; genus Viscum; species Viscum album. The sequence goes on along the minus strand of OY728155.1, from coordinate 615,412,984 downwards.
TTTGGTAAATATATGATTACAAGAGGAATATCTTGATTTTTTTGGAGTCTTTTGATCCGTTAGAAGTTAATTTTAGTGCTTTCGGAATAAAAAATTCAACTTCAATACTCATTATTGGGATCAACAGATGATATTTTGATGAAAAGTTATTAAAGGATTAAATTATACTATTCAAGTAAGTATATTTATTTATTTTTGTTAATATAGATGGTAAAAGGGTCCCTTAACATTAAGAAGAGGATCTTGAAACAAAAAAGTTATCCATTCTCAATAAATAGATGGTATCCCCTCTATTAAAAAAGGGGTATAATGTAATCTACAAAATGGATCTTATCTTCAAATACATTTATTTATTTCCCACTAATGTTATCCTATGTGGAATCCTAGTTATGTGATGAATTTTGAATTTCCATTTACCTCTTTTTAAGAAGAAAATTTATTAACCCTTATTAGGATGTGGGTTTTCAACATAAGAATTTTCAAATGTCAAACCCTTGATTACAGAGAAAAATTTAAAATTATTTGGAATTTTTTAAGGGGGTATAATTTAACACTCCATAAATTTTCAATATATTTATCTTTAAATAAATTTAATGTCTTCGGTAGATTGCGATTCATGAAACACATGGTTTAAAAGAAACAAGATACTCTATTAAAATATGAATATTTAAACACGACCATTATAAAATTACTATTAAATTAGAATGTATGAACAAGATTAAATATGTAATTAATGTCAAAAGTGTTACACATGTATAAACTAAATTTATTGGCTATCTATTTAATTGATATAAAATAAGAACATTTTAAAAGAAAAAAATATTTTCTGAAAAACTATTATTTTTTAAAGAAGGTTTAGTCATGCCATGAAATCACAATATTAAATAAAATTTTACCCCATCTAGAAAATTTTATTCAAAACAATTAATTTTTGAAATCATAATATCAATATTAACTTATGGGTACATTTTGGTATTTTCAGAAAATATTAAATTTTTAGCAGATAATGTAAAATACTAATTTTTATAAATTGTAATTTATTTTAATAAATGATGACCCATTATTATTTTAATTTTATTTATAATTAATATAAGTATTATATATATATATTTTTCAATTAATTACATTTAAATAATATTTATACAAGATTGTAGTGTAATTTTTTCTTTAGTCTTTAAAATACTTTTGTTTTCTGAAAGCTTTTTTAAAGTATATAATATCAAAAAAAAATTAAATAATTAAAAAAAATCCTAATAAGGAATTATTAAAATTAAATTTATATATTATATATCTATAAAGATTAATTTAAATTAATATAACTATTATTACATGTCATATATTTAATATGAGACAATCTTTTCTTTAAAAGATGTATTTCATGAAAAACCATTATTTCGACATGTTTTCTGGTTTAATTTAAAATTAAATTATTATAATTCTATAAGATAAATTTTAAAAATGAAAAAAATATTTATAATCATCATATTTTTTATTATCCAATAAGATCTAAATGATTTCTGACCACAATGAATAATGAAAACTATAAAGTTATTTTCAATTGTTAAGGTAAAAATAAGTTTAATAGGGTGTTAAAATAACAAATAAGGGTTAAAAATGACCCAAAATATTTATAATTTCTATTTTATTAAATGTTTTAGCCCTTATATATAATAAGGTACGATAAAGTTCTATTATGGATCCTTTTGGCATGAATGAAATGTGGGTGGTATTCATTCTTTTAAAAAATTCTAAGTGTCTCCCCTCTCTCAATTATAAAAGGAAACTCACTATAACCTCATTTAAATAATTTAAAAAACCATTGGTAAAGTCAATATCTTCCCAAATAACTTCCCTTCTTCACTACCCTTTGGTTGAGAAAAAATAAGTTATCCGAAAAAGTTGTAATGAACTCAATTGAGTGTTTTATATTATTTATTCCTCCACCTACTTCAAATATTATTGAACCATGATGATATAATATCCACAGTATATTAAATATATTTATAAATTTTTATGTTAAGTGAATAACCTACAACCATATCCAGCTCCCCCAAATGGGAAACAAAACTGTTGATCATGTGTATGACAGACTATCGCCTCACGAACCGATGTAATTCCTTTTCCATTACCACTTATCATGACTCAATATAAGGATATGAATAATATTTATATATGGTATTTATTTTATAATTATTATTATATAATTATAATATTAGATAGGCCTTCTAACTTTACATTCCAAATGGAATATGATAACTTCGCTCGTGTGTATAACATGCTACTTCCAAACGAAACGATATGATTTTTTTTCACAAATGATTTATATGGAAGGTAACAAGGATTAATTTGATATTGATATATTATATTAATTAAATATTACTAATTATATAACATAAATATATCATATAATTTCTTATGTTACCATCTAATAAATAAATGATAACATCGTTCATGTGTACGACCGACCACCACCTTGTGTAGTAGTGTGATTAGTTTTTTAGTACACATTTAATGGAAGGTAATAAATGATAAATTTAATATATGTGATATATATGATATGATATTGTTTCTATAAAATAATTATACTATACTATTTGTTACCCTTTAAACTATTAAGTAATTGATAATGTCGGTTGTTCTTGCGCACAACCTACTTCTCTGTGAAGTTATACGATTCATTATCCATGTTCAAAATTAAAAAATGATTCTAAATATGTATATAATGACAAAAATTATACTTATAACATTAATATAATTATATATAAAATGGAATTATATATTATGTTTTAGATTAAATACTTTCATAACAAAACATGAATGAGAAAACAAGGCAATTTATACATAAAACAATAGGGACAATGATACATTTTTATCAAGAAGGTGATAATATGTTATAAATTGGATAATATATGATATTATAAATAATAAAAATTATCTTGTATTTATTAATAACATTTTTAAAACCACTATATTAGACGTTAAATAATTCTAAACTAAAGATAAGTGCAAGGTAAATGGTTCTTAACTCAATTTTCATTCATTGGATTATATGTCTACTTCCTTGATTATATTATTAAAGTATCATATGTGAAATGATTTTATTTATTTATTATGTATTTAAACTCTCTCTGTGTGTATCAAAATTTGATACACATAATCATCTTTTTATTATCTCTTTCCTCAATGATACAAACATTTAAGGGTTTTATCTGAATCATCCTTCATTGAAACACATGTTCTTTTATGAACCTAATTTGCATTGAATGGTGTATATAATCCCTATTTACATACTATATCATGAATAACTGCAACATAATGATATTTTATGTTATAATTCAACTATCTAATTCATGGGTGTTATGATTCAAATGTTACAAAAACAATAAGGGTTTATGTTTTAGGATCATTTTAATGAGGATTGATCACCCTTGAATTTCCATTGAAGGAAATTATTTAATCATTGTTTCTGACGCTTTCGCCGGGGCGCTCACATCCGTCCGTCCACGGAGGAGGATGCGCTGCGCTGTTGCCCCGTATTCCCACTTTCCAAAGGTGGGCGACATCCGTTCATTGTTCAGGGACGTCTGCTCCTTGATCGAAACAGGATGATGGGATGTCGGTTCTTCCTTCCGTGGATTCCTCCTCAGAACTCATCACCTAGTCTGGGTCTCCCTCCTAGATTTAATATGTTGTTCATGAAACTCTTCCCAGTAACATGTTTCCATGGACGCCGGTTAATTACACTGCTTCTTTCGGGACATTCCAAAGGGTTCGGCCAGGGCAGCAACCGTCAGTCGGGGGGAGTAGTCACGTTGAGGCATCCGTACCATGTCTGGATGCTGGGGACCTGGAATGTCTGTCTATTATCCCTGGTCATAGGGCTTCTCGAGGGTGTGAAGGCCTGAGGAATCCCACATCCAGCGCGGGGAATTATATGCCATAGACACATATCTGAGGTTTTCCTCAGCTTCCTGTGTTTAACACAGGGTATGCTGCAAGTTTAACGTCCAGTGAGACGGATCAACCCGATTAGAGAATTAGCTAGAATGGATCAGATTGAGGGATTTCCCTTGAATGGGTGCCAATACCGGGACCAACCCCTGGGCGGCTGTGAAGAGGAGCAGACCGACATGGTCTCACCGGGATGTGACGGTACGAGCGGGAATCAGGGCTGATGATTGATGGACGAATGAAGTGGATGGTGAAATGGAAAGGGACCATCGCAAGGGCGATGGTAAAGTTGGGCTTGAGCCTCAGAGATACCTCCTACGTATCACCGTGGCAGGGAATCAAAGTCCACGTAGTTTGGTAGGGTGCTAGTTGAATCGGCATGAAGGTGGACCATGACCCGATGGATGTCGTTAGTGAACCAAGGTAAAGGTGGACCTTGGTCCGATGGGCATCGTCAGCGAACCGACGTGAAAGTGGACCTTGGTCCGATGAGAGATGGGCTTGAACCTCGGGAAGGCTTCCTATATATCATGCCTTGACATGGATCAAAGACCTCGTAGGTTTAAGGGGCCTCGTCGGTGAACTGACGTGAAGACAAACCCGGGGGTCCACTTATGGTGGGCTTGAACCTCGTGAAGGCTTCCTACGTACCATGCCTTGACATGGATCAAATTCCTTGTAGTTCGGAAGAAGGTGGGGGCTTGGCAGACCAAAAAGAGACGGTTTGGGCCAATGATTGTTGGGATTGAACCTTAGAGAGGCTTCCTACGTACCATGCCTTAAAATGGATCAAAGTCCTCGTAGTTCGGGTGGTGACAACGGCTTGCCGTCGAACTGGGATGCAGTTTAACGTCATGCTGGATGAAGGTTGAACTTGACATGAATTGTATGACGGGTGGGCTTGAACCTCGGGAAGGCTTCCTACGTACCACACCTTGACATAGATCAGAGACCTCATAGTTCAAAGGGTTTCGTCGGTGGACCGACTTGAAGGTGAACCCGGGGGTCCACTAGTGGTGGGCTTGAACCTCTTGAGGCTTCCTACATACCATACCTTGAAATGGATCAAGGGACCTCGTAGTTCAGGAATGGTGGTGGGTGTCGGAGAACCAACATAAATGAGAGACCTTGGTCCAATGGGAGATGGGCTTGAACCTCAGGGAGGCTTCTTACGTACCATGCCTTGACATGGATCAAAGACCTCGTAGTTCGGGTGGGACTTCATCGGCGAACCGACGTGAAGGTTGACCCGGGGGTCCAATGGGTGGTGGGCTTGAACCTCAGGGAGGCTTCATACATACCATTCCTTGAAATAGATCAAAGACCTCTTAGTTCAAAGGGGTTTCGTCTGCGAACCAACGTGAATGTAGACCCAGGGGGGTCCACAAGTGGTGGGTGTTGGTGAACCGACGTGAATAAATAATTGGTGCGCTTGAACCTCATAGAGGCTTCCTACGTACCACTGCTTGACATAGATCAAAGTCTTCGTAGTTCAACTGGGTGTGCAGTTTAATGTCATACGGGATAAAGGCATACAGTTTAATGTCATGCTGGATGAGGGAATACCGTTTAACGTCATGCTGGATGGGGGCATGCAGTTTAACGTCATGCTGGACGAGGGCATGCAGTTTAACGTCATGCTGGATGAGGGCATTGTCATGGCCAATGCCAGCTCTAAGCCCACGTGAGTCATGCTCAGTGTGAGAAACAAGAGATAGCAAGGACCTGACGACCACGCCGTGAAGGGTGCGTCCGTGAGAAGTGAAGATGGGCTTACGCGTTAGGCGGCCCATGGTGATGGGACTTACTCCAGGATGGAGGCCCGAAGTGCGGCAAAGTTCAGAGAAAGAGAGATTTGGTACCAATGATGGGAGGTACCTCATTACCTATCACGCCCTCCACTGGCCTTGGTATTGGGGAAGTACGGAGATGCAGGGGTGCAGCCATCTGTTGGGGAACTAGGGTCGCCCTTCTCCTGAGAACATACGCCACTCCAGTAAGGAGGATATCATCCCTTGTGGATGGGTGATTCCACTCCCGTGGAGATGAGTGGCGTAAAAAATGTTCGAGCTGGGGGGACCCTTCGTGAGAGGCACGAGGTCGGGTCACAGTTTAACGTCATGTGTTGAGGATGTGGTGCCTGGCAGTTTAATGTCCTGCAGCTCGGACGAGGTGGGTTCACTCCACACCCCTAAGACTTACATAACCGGTACCCTCTAGTCCTTCGGGGAGGGAAGGTACTGGCAAGGCCATGGTTAAGGGGGGTTTTGGAGCAAACCATAGAGGGGTCCACGTTAGTGTGGCTATGCGAAGAAGCAATAGCGGTTAGCGTGCCTATGCGAAGAAGCCTTAGGCGAAGCAACACTACGAGTGGTATTGTCCGTGGGACTTTGAAATCACATCGTGCATACCTGGAGGGTCGCACGGGAAGCGGAATATCCAAGAAAAGGAGTGTGCTTCGTGAAGCGGAGTGCCTTACCCTTAGCATAGGGAATATGTGTGAGTGGAGGGTGCTTCGAGAAGTATAATAGTATTCGCGGAGCACTGCCTCGTGAAGAAGAGGTTCCTCGCGAAGCAGGGTGCTGCGAAGCAGTGTGCTTCGCGATGTGTAATGATCCTTCCTTATCATAGGGATCACTAGTACATGTTGGGTGTTTCGCAAATCATAAACACTTCGCGGCTTCCCAGGTTCCCTTGGGAATCCCCTTCTTTCGCGAATACCCTTGAGCTTCTTGAAGGGCATCCCTCTCAGAAGAGGGGCTCAAAATGAGATAAAGAAAAGGCGTCACACGATGTAGAAGTACCTCGCGGAGCTCATGATTCTCGGGGGCAAAGGGTGCTTCGCGATTTAGGAGAGGAGAAGCCGAAAGGTAGGATTGTCCATCTTTGGGACTCAGGGGGAGCCCCGTATTTATAGGCAAGGGGCGCTGTGAAGCCGAACTCGCGGCCGCCAAAGGTGCTTCGCGGCGGGCTCGTGAACGTCAAACGCGTTCGTGGAGAGTTACCGCCTCTGGAGCTTCGCGACGGGATCGCGAACGTAAAACCCGTTCGTGGAGAGTTAACGCCTCCAGAGCGTCACGGAGGGCTCAGGAACGTCAAACCAGTTCGCAGAGAGTTCCCGCCTCAGGAGCGTCGCGAGACCGCGATGCTCGGGGTGCTTCGCGTCGGTGATTCGCAAGGTAGCGTTCTGGTTTTATTTTCCGTCCCTTCATTTCGTGCAATATTTTGGCACCAAAAAATGCCCCCCTCAGACCTGGAGCCGCAGAGGGTGAATGGTCGAAGTCTGAGGGAAAAATGGAAAAATTGTCAGCGGTACACGATGTGACCTTGCGAAGAGGGCCCGCGGTGTTGACCGGGGCCATGGATCCAGATGCGCCTCGATGATCCATGCGGGTGAGTCGCGCCGCGATGCTCTGAGGTTGCCACCTATAAATAGGGGGTCGACGTCTTTTGTATTCATGTGATTTCATTATCTTTTTGTGCTCTCGATTTCGTGAAGCTCTGCGTACTCCGCGACTTCTCTCCGCGAATCGAGCTTCGCAGTGAACTTCTGGTCTCCGACTCCGCGATTGCGCCAAGCGAACTTCTGCTTGCTGACCTAGGTCCGACTCTGCGGTTTGGCCTCGTGACCAACCTTCGCGAGCCGTCTTTGCGGTTCAGCTTCACGATTAGTTCTGAAAAAAGTCTTTTCTGAGTGCCGAAACTGAAATGGCCCATCGAGAGATTGTATTGGGGGTTCTTGCAGACGCCACCCGTCGGGATGAGATAGCCAACTGTCCAGGCCTTGGGGAGATGGTCCGAAGCCATTCAGACCACGCTTCTTTGATAGACCTGCTATCGGAGGGTCAGAAGAATTATCCGCAGAGTAAGAAGCTGCCATTGTACGGGTTTGGGTTAAGGGATGACGTCTTCATCCCTGAGGCGAGTAGGGACGAACCATCTTGCTGGTTCAGGAGCATACCATGTCAGCACCAATGGTTCCGGGCAACCGATGGTCATGCACAGGAGGACTTCAAACCCGTCACCACTGACTGTCTCTACAACCATGTGAACGATATTGACCGGAAGCCACTGAAACCGGAGACGTCCCCTTTTCTCTACCGTACCATGCTGAAGACAGCTTTGCAGGATTTGAAGAAGGGATGGTCGGATGACTGGTACCTGTACTAGGGAGGCAATTTTACTGAATACTGGGCCTAGGCCTTCTGGGTAGGTGCCTCATGCGGGGAGTTTGGGGCCGAGCTGAGGAGAGTGGGGTTATATGAGGCAGCATGGGCCTCCCAATTCCAATTTACCAACTGAAAAAACTGATGCCAGAATTTCTGAGAAGATGGTCGTCTAGGACCAATACCTTTCACATGCATCACGGGGAGGTGGGCATCAGCATGTGGGATGTCCACCAGATTTCTGGGGTTCCGATCTTGGGGGCCATTTATGATGAGTTCCTCCCCGTCATGAGCGCGTGGGAGGATACAGAGCAAATGCCGCGACTGGCGTCAGTGCTGATGGCACTCGTCCCTAGAGAGGAAAAGGAGGCAGTGAGGGATGTCCACTTTAGGAGATGGTTCAAGTACTGCCTGAATTTAATAGAGAATCCAGAGTTCCCTCCGAGGCATCGAACTTGTCCGAGGGAGGCCCAGCGGGGTAAAGGGAACTTGTATTGGCGGGTCTTGGAGGACAGCCAATAGAAGACTTGGGGTTTCAGTGTTAGCACTGAACAACAGCCGATAGTCAGGCTGGCGGCGTTCATCGCGACTCTCATCTGCGGTTGGATTCTACCTGTGAGGGATACAAGCATGGGGGTGCGTCCCAGCTCATTTATTATGGCGTTCATGTTGGCCATGGGGCAGCGGATCAATCTGGGGATTCCAATGCTCGCCAAACTATACAGAATGTTGTGGCACATAAGCGAGGGCAAGAAGCCGCCAAGGATATGCGTGCCCTTCCACCTCCTATATGGGTGGATTGTGGTGCACATCAGGGGGATCTATGAGTATCCAAACCCTATTTCACCGCCGGTATCAAACTTCCACCCCTCCATCCTGAAAGTAGTCCAGAGATTCCCGTTCAAACTAACCGTTCTGATGGTGCTGAATCGGGTGTGGAGGGCGGATGAGTTTAATTTCCACCCCTTCCCATTACCGACGAGGATACTTACTGACGACGGGTGGATAATGGAAGAAAATAGGGCTTACCTCCTGGACTTTCGAGTTAGAGTTTTGGTGGCACGAGTAGATCGTGAGCCCCTCTGCGAACCGTACACCCCACATCGGTTTGCGAGGTAGTTCTGGTGCCTCCAGCGGCTGACCCCACAGGTCTACTGGGAGGTGCGTCACGAGGAGAACCCGTGTGTGATGAGGCAGCTGTGGCTCATGTTCACATGATAATATGGGAAGATTTGAATTGCATTGCCTCCATCCACCACAGCTTTTGGATTGGTGAGGGAGTATGCCATTAGTTGGGAAGCTGCTTACCCAGGGGAGATGCTGAAGCAGCCAACTATTCGGGTCAGTGACGGTGGGCCTCCTCTATCTCGAGGTTGGGGTTGGAGGGCAGCTAGGGACTCTCACGGTGGCAGGGCCACCATGGCGGCGAGACCCGCACCAGTCGAGGGTGCGACAGTAGCGGCGGAGTAGGTGATTTCGGAAGAGTAGGGCCATCCGAAGGGGCAGCAACCGAGGGGATTTCGTTGGGTATCCACTCAGGCCTCGGGAAAGCGGCTGCGTCATATCGACATGGCAGAGGATGCCGTCTTCCTGGATGCTTGGGACATTTGGGATGTCAACCGGCAATTCCTCAGACCACCCGAGATATGGGCCCACTTGAATCGCCTCGGGATGGAATTACCGGGCATAGGCCCAATCCGGGCTGGCTTCATGGCGTCTCCGGTGGAGGCAGACCAATACCTGGACAAGATGGAGGATTACGTTCACTCCAGTGGTGTCCCTCGCCTAATGACAGACCGGGTGAGGGTACTGCTGAATCGAACGGTCCCCCCATAGTTATCAGCCACCGATTTGAGGGAATGCTTCCCCGTTCCAGAGGAATCAGAGGAATCCTCTCAGGATGATGAGGCTGGAGGAGGGAGCCCATTGGAGGAGGGCAAGGTCGGAGATCAAGGCTCAGATTCTGATGATTTCACTGAGGCTCTCGAGGCAGAATTCCGAACATCTTTCCTTACGGTCCGTTCTTGGGCCACTATGGACTTCTCAATGATGTTTGAGCCATGTAGGAGGAACTTGTTCACTGGCCTCGTTCTCGCCCCTCGGCAGGTGATGATGTGGGACCTTCAGAACCCGCGCCTATGGATGTGTCCATTTCCGCATCTGGTGGGACCAAAAAAACCGAGGTGGCTCCCCTGGAATCTACAGAACTTCCAATAGTATACTAAGGGCCTCGCCTCGGGGCCCCGTCGGTACCGGCTCGAGAGAAGCACCAGGAGGTCGATCTCCGTAAGTTTCCTCTACCGGTTTCCATGTCGTCATGTGTAGACTATTCCAACTAATGTTTATTCCCCCTTTGTTGTATAGTTCTTTGACTGGCGTGGGCTGTTGCGGCAAGGCTAGTGGGGATGTCTGGTGGCGTCACCCCAGGGGCATGCCGGTGATGGTTTCGATAGTCCCCCTATCTCCTCAAGATGCAACATAGATCATCACCAGTGGGACCACCAACGGAGTCATGCCTGAGGTCATCGAGGTGGACTCTGATGAAGAGGATCGGTCATCCGGTCCTAGTCCTGTCACGCCTTCTTCGGCGCCAGATGCCGCGCTGGATTCAACGCCAGATGCAGATCCCGCCAAGGACTTCCTGCAGGCGTATCCTGCGTACGATCCTTCCAATCGCACAGACTGGGATGAAACGACCTCCGACAAGGAAGACATCAGCATAGTCCACCGCCGGTCGTGGAAGATAATCACGCGGTTGATCAAGGACACCCCCAAGTGCTATGGCTGGCCGAAATGGATAGACTCCGCTCGCGGTTGCGCGAACTGTGCGCTGGGGGAGTGGACGCCCAACGTCCTCACGCGCTTATCCGAGATCTTATGGATGAGAAGATCCGGGGAGCATGATTGTGGGCTCAGCGTGGGATGGAATCAGAGGAATGCAACAAACATCAATAAGCTCCAGGAGGCTGAAAGCGAGGTCCAACAGATGCATACCCGGGCGGATGAGCACTCAGCCTCTCTGAATGCGCAATCTGAGATGATCTCCCGGTTGAAGGCCCAGCTGGCGGATGCAGAGGATCTTATGAGGCAAACCTCTGGAAAGATGGCTGTCGTTCAGGCTAAGGTAGAGAGGGCCAGAGCCAAGGCTGACGAACTGTGCCCCGCCGCTCCCGAGGAGGAGCGGGAGCTGAGTCAGCGGCAGTAAGCCTTGGACACCACAAGCCAACGGGTGGTGGAGCTGCAACGCTCTTTTGACGGGGTCAACCCGTCCATGGGGGGAGTCAAACCCTGGGTATTGTAACATACCAAAAAACCTTTTATTGGTACTTTCATTCTTCAATTTATTCCTTTTTGTTTTGAATGCCGTAGAGCGCATGATTTCCACTGTTTGAATCGCCTCGTTACATCCCTACAATGTCTGCGGGACGTTCGACGATAATTCCCCAAGCCCACGTGGGTCGAGCCCGATGTGAGAAACAAGAGATAGTTGCCTTCTCGTCTTACATAACATAGGAGTGGAAACCATGCTCCGAGCATCTGGGATTCAGATTATCAGTCCGGATTTCCGAAAGATGGGAGAGGCTTGACCGGAGAAGGAACTTTTTTAGAAAATCCGAATTACCGTTTCTTCGGCGTTCCCTCATGTACGAATAGTGAAACACCAGGGGCACTGGAATCAGTACGAACATACGGAAACGAGAAGCGTGAATTACGATGCCCAGGACTCAGAGCGTTGTGGGGATGGCATGAAAATAAGGGAAAATCGTTAACCATGGAGGAGAAGTGGTATCCTTACTGCGTTAGCCTATAATGGTGACAAAAATGAGGGTCAACCGTTGACCATGTTCGAAACACGAGACCATGTCACAAATATTATCGATTGATCATTCGAGACGTTGACCCAGGACAGTTGGCAGACCATAGGTCGAACATCCATACTGTTAGGGGGTCCTTCCAAACATGACTAGTCCTCCACAACGTTGGCCCAGGACAGTAGGTGAGCCGATGCGGCATGAGACCAGGCCGTTAGGGGGGTCATGTGAGACATGGAAGGGGACGAGGGTCCAAATAAGGGGCACGCAAAGCGTTGAATATGGAGTGATGGTTTGTCCGAACAGAATCCAACACTTAGGTAGTTACACCACCGTAGTGGGAGTACACTATATGGGCACATTGGTTTGATCATGGATCATTCCTTCTTTCAGGAAGGGCCTCTCTGGCGAGGGGATTTACCGCTTCCCAATGTAATCTTGGGGCATTCTGAACTTGTTCAGGGAAGAGTCATAGTTACACGGTCCCCTATGAGGGGTCCTACCAGGGGGCAGAACATGATTTTAAGATTCCTGGGGCTGGACCCTAGGTGAAATTCCTGGGTGTCCCTACGTATCCGATGGGGATGGGAATCAAGCCATATGTAGTCCTGGAAGCACAGTGCAGTCAAAGACCAATACTGGAAGGTGAAATCCTCTCTGATAGAGGCTCTGTTGCATCCCATGGTTAACATGGGGCATCTTGAACTTGTTCAGGGTAGAACCATAGTTTAGTGTCATGCGTTGAGGACACATGGACTCTTGTAGTTTAACGTCCTACGATAGGACGTGGAATAAAAGGGAATATCCCAGGGAGTGTATGGTGCAGTAGATATGAAACTGACGTGAATGAGAACTTGGAGTCCAAATCACACCACGTACCCCCGGAGGAAACTCTTCAGGTCGAGGGACCAAGAGTGAGGATTAGGCTGGGCCCAAAGCAGAGTGGTCGGGCATTCCTACGTACCCCATGAGAATGGGAATCAATCCATACGTAGTTCTGGAAGTGCAGTTTAATGTCATGCGGGACGATGAGGAGCCTGGCCGTGTTGGTACAAATCCTGCCAAAACTACTAAGCCCATGTGAGTCATGCTCGGTGTGGGAAACAAGAAGTAGTGGTGGGAATTTCCCAACATAGAAAGGGGGAAGGTTATGGCAAAGGGATTCTTGGTGAATACCGACCCAATGACACTAACACAATCATTTAGCTCACCTAGATGTGTGAAGAAAAAGAGACGAGTATGATGGAATTCCAATTGAACATGAGGAAGTGGAAATATGTGAATCATGGCGCTCGAGATTCAGATCACGATGATGGCGGCGTGACGATGGAGGATAACTATTTACCATGGCGAAAACCCAGCATCCATATTGCGTTAGCCTAGAATGGGGAAAAACAAATGAGGGTTGACCATTGACCATGTTCGAAACATGGGACCATGTCACAAATGTTGTAAGATATCCTTACGGACGTTGGCCCAAAACGATTGGAGGGCCCTTAGGTCCAACATTCATGGAGAGCCCTTAATCCTAGTATCCATGTCGTCTGAGGGTCCTTTGGATGTGGAAGGGGATGCGGATCCAAATAGCGAGCTCATGAAGCATGGTCATGGGATGAGGAGGATGTCCCTATGAAAATCCCACACTTCGGGCTCTTTGTCAAAAACACATCTGAATACGACAACGAGACATATCAGATAAAGGGAGAACATTCCTTTCCCATAGGGAGATCTTAGTTTAGGGTCGCAGAATTCGGACCATGGATGGGAGGAGACATAAGAAGCACATGGTGGAGTAACTCAAACACCTGGCGTGAATGGGAATAGGGGGTGTGTGCGGTGTGATGAACAACCCGATGTGAATGAGGACAAAATCCCAAACCACACCATATAATACTCTCATGGAGAGGTTTTTGGTCAAGGTACTGAAAGCGAAAGTTAGGATGGGCCCGCGGGGAAATGACCGGGCGCTCCTACGTATCTCATAAGGATGAGAATCAAGCCTCACATAGTTCTTGATGGACCTTAGACCATAAATGGGTAAAGGGAGAAGGGGACACATGGCAACAAAACCCGATGTGGAGGAGGACCTAAGCCCTACTTACCATGCATTCTCTGGGGAAATGCTCGAGTCGAGGGACTGAACACAAAGGTTAGGTTGGGCCCACGGGGAAGTGCCCGGGCTCTCCTACGTATTTCATGAGTATGATAATCAAGCCACACGTAGTTCTCAATGGTGAAATGGTAAGATACCAGTGCCAGGGGAAAAGGAGAGTGCGGGCGTGGCCCTTGCACTAAAATAAGCAGAATTTGATAAATCTTGTTTGTCCTTTAAGGTGAGTGGTTTTTTTGTGAAGCCACAGGCCTAGAATAGTAGGCCGTGGTGTCGCCACAAGGTTCATGCCGTGATGAGCGTTGACAAATGGCATGGCACATTACCAATACCCAACATGATGTCCTCTACAACGATGTCACCACAATGCAGTGCCATTTTTCGTCGTGCGGCCAGGACGATAATGTCACAGTTTAGGGTCGTATGATAGGACCAAGCATGCATTTTATCGTCATGCAGCGCAGACGTAGTAGAGACGATGCTAGGCAAGGAACGTGCGTAGTGTTATAAAACACAATTGATGGAGACATGATCCCACATAACATTGTACGCCACTCGGAGAGGGAGATCTTAGGCCGAGGGGCCTATATAGAGGTAAGAGGTGAAACAAGGGGGAGAGACTAGCTCCCTAAATGGGCTGTACCCGAAGATAGGGCGTCCAGGCAGTCCTACGTATCCCATGAGGATGGGAATCAAGCTGAATGTAGTTCTAGATGGATCTTAGTTTATGGTCTTAGAGCTCGTACCATGAATGGTAACAACTTCTCAAGCTAGCACAGGTGTCAACCCGATCCCTAAGCCCACGTGAGTTAAACTCAGTGTAGGAAACAAGGGGGCATCCTTATCGCAATACATGGGGCGCCCATCAGAAGGGAGTTGGTAGAGAGCCCCGAAGGATACCTTTGACGTGACTTGTTTCCCCAACGTGCAGACGTGCATGGAGGAAATGTTCCAAGAGATCTGAGACTCTACTTGGACAGGATGACGTGATGAAGGGTGTGAATTGTGTACCCCAAATTTTGGGTTTATGGGTTGGCGTGGCGATAGAGTAAAACTGTTAACCACGGTGGAAACACAACGTCCATATCGCATTAGCCTAAGGTGAGAACAAAAAACAAGCATTGACCACTGACCATATTCGCAACGCGGGATTTTATCGATTTGTTGTCTAAAACCCTAGTGGGCGTTGGCACGTAACGGTAGGAGAGCCCTTGGGCGTGGTATCCAGGCCGATCTTGGGGGTCTCTCCGGTTATGAAAGATGATGGAAGCCCTGATGCAGGGATACACAAAGCCTGGAAAGAGGGTGCGGACGTGTCCGAGTAAATCTTGGCATTCCAGGTAATAAACCCGAGTACTCTTAGGCACAATGGTGAACTGCCAGAAAGGGATCGAAGAAACAACTCAGGAGGGAGAGGTACATGACATGGTCATTACGAGACCGATGTGAATGAGGACATAATCTCACACCACACCATATAATCCTCTCATGGAGGAAGGGTAGGCCAAGGGGCCAAGATGGGATGAAAATTCCCGAGAGATGGGGCTAGACCCGAATCTTAGACATTCATGTGGTCCAACGTATCCCATGAGGATGAGAATCAAGCCACACGTAGTTCTCTAGATGTAGTTTAACGTCATATGGGACAAGGGGGGGGGGGGGGTAATATACCCCTAAATAAGGGAGGTGTACGGTACGGCAAAGAAACCAACGTGAATGGGGAAATAATCTCACACCACACCATACACTCCGATAAGAGAGGACCTGGGCCGGGGACCAAAAAGTCCAAGGGGCCTGATGGTTAGGCATTGGTTAGGAAGGCCTGACCTGCTTGCAGTTTAACGTCTTGTAGTGAGGACGAGGGTCGGGGACCCGAGGAGGCCAAGGGGCCTGAGGCTGGGCCTCTTCAGGGAAGGCGTACGACATGGTACATGATCCCGACGTGAATGAGGACATAGCCCCACACCACACCGTACACCCCTTATACGGAAGTCGGGGTCATGGGCCTGACCTCTAGCACCACCCGGGGGGAAGTTTGTCACTTCGGGATGGGGTAGAACAAATCACTACACTCGATGTTTGGGAAATATTGGGGTAGACCCGAAGATCTAGGAAACTGTTTACCATGTTCAAAACACAACGTTCCTATGGTGACCGGATATTGGAGAAAAAGATGAGCATCGAACGTTGACCAAATTCGCAACGCAGGACTTCTATCGGCTTGTTTCTTGAAAAAACCTCGGGGGTATTGGCCCTTATCGGTAGGAGAGCCCTTGGGCGTAATATCTAGGCCGTTCTTGGGGGTCCCTCTGGGAGTGAACAATTATGTAATCCCAGTCAAGGAGTGGGTGAAGCATAGATATATCCATCCACGCAAGAGGAAAACATCTCCAGGGGGGATATGCAGCCGGGTCGAGGCTTGCTCGACGTGAGTTGGGGCAGAAGTGTGCACCCTGCCATATGTCTTGACCCGAGGGGAAGGTTTTGGATTTTAGGTTGTGCCAACAGATGAAATTCCCGGGAAGTACTACATATCCCATTAGTATGGGAATCAAGCCATACGTAGTTCTTGAAGGCCATGCAGTTTAGCGTCATGCGGTGAGGACGTGGAAGGATAGAAGAACGGGAGTGGGCACATGGTGCAACCCTTACAATCCTTGTATGAGAGGAGTTGTATTAGCGGGGCTAAGAAAGCCTACTCCTCGCTACACAAAGATCCTCCAAGGAAACTATTCCCAGTGGGATAGTGGAAGAGAAAAGCGTGGGGCTAGGATCAAGACGAGGAATCCGAGCGTTCCTACGTATCCCATTAAGATGAGAATCAAGCCACACGTAGTTCTTGAGATGTAGTTTAACGTCATGCGGGATGAGGATGCATCTCATTTGGGGATATGTAGGGTATGACAAGTAATCCGACATGAATGAGGACATAATCCTACACCAAACCGTACAATCCCGCAAGAGAGTAAGTCGAGGATGACCAAGGGGCCTGAGGCCGGGCCGCGGTCAGGGAGACCTGACCAGCTTGCGGTTTAACGTCTCGCAGTGAAGACGAGGGTCGTGATCCTAAGAAATCCAAGGGGCCTGAGGCTGAGCCTCGGTCAGGAAGGCCTGACTGGCTTGTAGTTTAACGTCTTTCAGAAAGGAAGGGGGGAGATCTTAGTTTAAGGGTCATAGAGCTCGGACCATTTTTCAGTTTATCATCTTGCAGGACGAAGATGAAGTTTAAGGTCATGCGAGACCAACTAGGATCAGGCGAAGTACCGCTTGAGGAACCTGGCGTTGGTGGGAGGGGTTATACGCTCTCCATCCATGGTCACCAAGGAGTATGCACCATTGGGGTAAACCTTATGGATGATATAAGGCTCTTCCCATTTGGGTTCTAACTTGGGCGGTTTCCTACTGGGAATCATTGGTGGTCGAAGGGCCAGTACCAGGTCGCCCTGTAGAAAAGAGCGCAGACGAACCTTCTTGTTGAAAGCCCTCACCATCTTATCCTGATGCCTTTCCAGATTGTGCAGGGCATGAAGCCGGTTCTCGTCCAGTGCATTTAATTTATCTAGATGGATTTAGGCTACCTCATCTGATGTCTGGTGATCATATACTGCATTGCGTAACGATGGAAGCTGGATCTCAATGGGTAGGACGACTTCAGCTCCATACACCAGGGAATATGGGGTCACCTGGGTAGAGTTACGAGTCATCATCCGATAATCCGAGATGGCGTTAGGGAGCTTGTCCAGAAAAATTTTATTATTCTGACCAACCATCTTCTGCAAAATGTTAGAGAGGGTTTTGTTGAATGCCTCGATCTTTCCGTTTGCCTGCGTGTGGTTGCAGGAGGTATGGTTCGAACGGATGTCGTACTTGGCGTACAATTTCTTTAGTTCAGCCGCTCAGAAGTTGGTGCCATTATCGGTGAGGATGGCACGAGGGAACCCAAACCGGTGGATAATATTGGAGCTCACAAAGTAAACGATGGAACGAGCCTTGACCTCTTTGAGTGGAACTGCCTCTGCCCACTTGGAGAAGAAATCTGTAGCAGTCAGGATGAACCTGCACTGGCGAGCTGTTGCCGGTGGATATGGTCCCACTACATCAAGTCCCCATACCGCAAATGGCCAAGAGTACTTGGTGGGGTGGAGGGGCTCCGGTGGCCGATGCAGGAAGATGGAGTGAACATGGAACGTGGGGCATCTCTTGGCATACCCAATACAATCTTGGATCATAGAGGGCCAGAAGTACCCCAACCTCCGGATTTGATGGGACAACTTCGGCCCAGCTTGATGGGTTCCACAAGAACCGGCGTTAACCTCTTGCATAACTTGAGGAATCTCTACTCATTGAATGCAACGGAGGAGGATGACATCGAAGCTCCTCTTATAAAGGATATGTTCAAGACTAGGGCCGCTCTAGAGGGTAAATTGCAGCGCGCGGCGTCGGATTCGCTCGAGCTCGGCCCGGTCATCCGGGAGGCGACCATTTTGGAGATACTCGACAAAAGGTGCCCTCCAGTTAAGAGTGGCTTTAACCACTGTGTCTGACAAACCTAGGACTCCTGACGTAGAGGGTACGGTGGTGAGATGACTTACCCACATGCCAGCATTGTCCTCTTGGGTGATGGGGGCAATGACTCTCCGGTGTGCCACATGTATGATTAAATCATCTTGCTCGAGTTCTGCGAGCGACGCGGCTATGCCAGCCAAGGCGTCTGCTTGACTGTTCTGTGACCATGGGACATGGGTAATCTCTGGTTGAGAAGAGAACTGGGCCATTAGGTGGAGGGTGTACTCTAGAAACAGTACAAGCTCCAGTTTCCTGACGACATAGTCACCATTAAACTGTTTGATTACCAGCTCGAAATCTCCTTTCACATGTAGAAGGGGCACATTGATCTCAAGGGTCAACTCGAGACCGGTGATGAGAGCATGGTACTCTGCCTTGTTGTTCGTACAACCTTCTGACAATAGGAATGAGTATGGAAGGACGGATTGCCCCGGGGTAATGAAGACAATACCCAGGCCCACTCTATTGAGCTTAGGATCATTGAGCCTCCTACCGGTGGGGCTCCGGGAGGCACCGTTGAAATGCATTTGCCAACACGGGACGACATGATCGACTGAGAGGATCGTCTCATCAGGAAAATCCCGGTCTAGGGATTGATCCGCGGAGTTTGGATGGGCAGCTAAAAAGTCTACCAATGCCTGTCCCTTAATGGCCTTCTGAGGTACGAACCTGATATCAAACTGCTGTAGAATCACTGCCCACCGTGCTAGTCGACCAGTCAGCATGGGGCGGTTCAGGATATACATCAGTGGGTCTACCTGGGAGACCAATTTCACCTCATGGTGCGGCAGGTAATGTCACAACTTCTGCATGGAGAAGACGAGCGCAAGGCATCTCTTTTCGATAGCGGAGTATCTGACCTCTATATCAAGAAGCACGCGGATGAGATAGTAGAGACTGTTCTCGGTACCCTTGTTATTCTTCTGGGCGAGCAGTGCACCGAGAGATCTTTCCAGGGTGGTCATGTAAAGGACCAACAACTTTCCGGAGTCAGGTGGTATCAAAACCAGAGGTTGGAGTAGATACTTCTTGATTTCCTCTAAGGCGGTCTGACACTCCTCATCCCATTCGTTGGCGGTTCCCTTCTTCATGAGCCGGGAAAAGGGCTTACACATTCCAGCCAGATTCACGATGAATCGGCGTATATAGGCTAAGTGGCCTTGGAGGCCTCGAAGTTCCCGAATGCTGCTCAGGGGAGGCATTTGGCTGATGGCCTTGGTATTCTCTGGGTCGATCTCAATACCTCGGTATCTAACAACAAAGCCCAGAAACATCCCAGAGGTGACCCGAAGGTACACTTCAATGGGTTCATCATCAGGTGATGGGAACAGAGGAAACCAAACACCTTCTCGAGGTCTTTGAGATATTCCTGGTTCTAACATGATTTGACCACTAGGTCATCTACGTAGCATTCCACCAGCGTCCCGAGAATCGGCTTGAATATGCGGTGCATGGCCCTCTGATAAGTGGTACCTGCATTTTCAAGCCGAATGGCATAACCTGGTAGGAAAAGGTACCTTGGGGGGCCCTGAAGGTAGTAGACTTCTCTTCCTCGGGGGCCATCCGGATCTGGTTGTACCCCGAATACCCATCCATGAAAGAGACAGCTTGGAACCCGGCCGTGGCGTCAATCAATAACTCCGTCACCGGGAGTGGGAAGTCATCCTTTGGGTAGTGGCGATTAAGGTCACAGAAGTCAATGCAGACTCTGATCTGCCCATTCTTCTTTCTGACTGGCACAATGTTGGCAAACCACTTGGGGTACTGGACTTCCTTGACGAAGGTTGCTTTGATAAGCTCGTCAAATTCAGCCTCATCCATAGCACCATGAGAAGGGTGCATCTTCCTGAGAGGCTTCTTAAATCCACGATGGTTTTTAGGGAGGCCCAGACGGTGAATGGATACCTGGGGATCTGGTCCTGGAATCTCTTTGTAACTCCAAGCAAACACATCACGGTGTTGTTTGAGGAAGTCTACGTACTCCTTCCGCTCCTCTAGGGACATGGATGCACTGATCAATGTGGGATTCAGATCTCCCTCGCTACCAAGGTTCACCTGTACGAGTTCATCAACCGTGGTAGAGACGCCTTCCTCAATGGCGGGGGGAGCATCCTCCAGGTCTTCCTCTCCACCCGTGGGGGGATTTCCCGCGATGGGAGATACATCTGGGATATCAAAACCTGAGGGGCAGCTGGTGCCGGCTTGGGTAGCAGTGGTCATCATATCAGGAGACTCACTCGCTATTGAGACCATAGCAATGAAGGCAGTTGACCCTATCCCATATGGCCTTGGGCCTAAGGGGCCACACTTGATGATATTAAAGCAGTGGTGATGTGTCGGCCTGAGTCGGTTGATTCCAGCCTGGCAAAATAGACATGTATGGCGTACCTCCGTTGTCATAAGCTTGACATCCCGGTACCGTACATGGGTAGGAGGTTCCGGGATCACCTGATCCTTGTTTATGTAGGAGTACTAGGTGATTTTCTGCCGTCACTTGGACACGGGAACATGCCTTCCTTATGTACCTGAAACAACAAAACATTTCCCCATGTTAGGGGTCGTGGCCTCCAATCAGTTGATCGATAGGATATAGGCATCATCCATTCTTGCCTTGGGATCACTTGTGACCGGGGCAGGCTCATCCTCACTTACTAGGATTTTCTTATCCTTACTTTTGTAATAACCAGAATTTAGATAGCGGGCCTCACAAGAGGCGAAAGGAGACGCATCTCCATAGAGAACGCCTACTCGACTGTTGAAAGAGTATTTGAGGCACTAATGATACGATGAAGGGACCGCTGCATGCAGATGAAGCCATGGCCTACCCATCAACACGTTGTAGGCGGTGTCCTGAGAGACGACCATGAACTCAATGCTGGAAATTAAGCCATCGAACTGAGTCTTCAGGAGGATCTTGCCGATTGGGGTTTTCTCGGTCCTATCGTACCCCTGGATTCTGAGGTCAGAGGGAGTTAAATCACCTTCAGACAGACCCAGCTTTCGCAACGTCCGAGTCAGAATTAGGCTGATTCTGGAACCCGTGTCAACGAGGTAGCGGAGAACTTTCACACCATTGAGGTGGCTAGTGATATATAGAGGGAAAATATGCCCATGTATAAGAGGGTCCTCATCTTCACCATAGAACGAGATAACCGCATGACATTCGGTGTTCTCAATTGTCTTGGTATGTAAGGCTTCTGCAGCTGCTACCTCCGTCTCAAACTAGAGGGGGCTCCTTAGGGCCTCAGAAAGTGCCTCACGCATTTTGGATGACAGGCCAAGGGCCTCAAGGATATAAAGCCTTTCCGGAATGCCAGCCAGATGCTTCAAGATATCATACATTCGTTCCAAACGCGAACCTATGCCAACAAAAGGTCGTTCGGCGTCTAGAGGCATAGCGGGTCCTGCCGGTTGAACCGGCGATCAGCTAGTACTGGGTACATCCTGCCGCCTACTAGTTAAAGCCTGTAGAGTAGTCACCGGACAAGGATCAGACAGAAGAGGTTGTCCTGTAGCCGGGAGAGACTGACTGTGATACAAATGAGGAAGCTCTCCCTGATCTAGTAGCACAAACGGGGGGGGGGGGGGGGGGGGTAGAGCCGAGGGTGTTACATGGGGTTGCGTGTGCTGAGCTCTACATTGAGCCTGCTATCTGGTCTCAGTAGCATGCACAGTTTGGCTGAAAGTGCCTGCTGACGTACCTCGATGACCGACGCGGTTGTGATTCCGCTGACGTTGACGTCAGCTGGAAACGTTGGGGAGGTTCGCCTGGCGTTCCCCCTCGTCGGGAGTCATATAGGGATTTACCAGCTCCACGATGTTAACCGAAGCGTACCCCTGACTGTCACTCGAGGAGTCATCCACCACCGGGCGGATTCGGGGAGGAATCCCCATTTCAGGGGGCATAAAGTCGCTGAGAGTGCGGGATGACGACGACACTGGCGGAGCGCGTTGCTTCTTCTTACGTCGTCGCTGCTTGCCCTTTTGGGAAGTGGTCTACTGTGAAGACGATGCAGAGGTACCAGCTACTTCTTCTGAAGGTTCTGGCTGCTTCAAGCGCGCCCGGATGATGCCATGGGCACTGACGACGGGTTTTCAAGTCATCCAGTCGTCTTATTTCCGGGATCCGCGGCTGGGAACCTGTTGCCACTCACCTTCGCTGTCGCTGCCGATCTCTGATCTTGCAGAGACACCCGCCACTTGGACTGGTGCCGTGCTCAACCTGACTATGTTGTTGTTGACCTGGTCTTGAAGCCAGTTTTAAACACATATCATTGTTTGAGGGTGTTCCCCAGAATCCGATGATAAGGATAGTAGTTGGGGTGATTGGTGAGATGCGCCTCTTCCGACCTTCTACACTCGGGCAGGCACACAATTCCTTGCTCTAGAGCACTTCGGAAGTAGCCAGGGACCTGATTTTCGTTTGAACAAATAAGTCTGGTGCCTTCTTTCCGGATAGGCGGCCCTGGGGGCCTAGCCCTGACGAGGGGCCGGAGGGGCCTGCCGAGGAGGCGGTGCCTGATTGTCTCGCCTAGGTGGAGGTAGCGCATTGCGCGGGGGAACCTGTCGATTCTGAGGCGGTCGCTGCTGGGCAGGAGCTTGTGCTTGAGGTGGGGGACCTCTATGGGGTTGCAGGGATGGTGCCGCTGGCAGTAATTACAGCTACCTAGGGGCTTCTATTTGGGCCATCGCGGCGGGTTCGGCTCTGGCGGTCCTCCTGGCTGGGATCATAGGGGGAAACGAACGTGTATGACTAGCCTGTTGCAGAGCCTCCTCAAGGCGCTGAGCCTTATCTAAGAAATCTCTGAATCCTCCAGGGTAGTTCTGGGTAATTAGGGAGGGTACCAGCTCTATTTTGATGTTCCCCACACACATCGTCAGTAATTTCTCCTAAGTTAGTGGCATATCGAGGGAATACATATGTCCCTTCCACCGGGCGATGAAATATGAGACTTGCTCATCAGGCCTTTTCTTTCACTTGAAGAGGTCTGCAATGCTGGTCTTCCGCGTGGTGGAGCTGAACTGGTATAGGAACTGCCGGCAGAGATCCTCCCAACCGGTCACCGATCCGATAGGGATCCGGCTTATACCAGACGAATGCGGGACCTTCCAATCTTTGTACAAAACAACGGAGCTTGGCGGCTTCTTGCTGGGCCGGGGTCCCCATCATGGGGCCGCACCTGGAAGAAAAATGAGCCAAGTACTGGGGCGGGTCCCCTGTCCCGTTGACGGGTGAGAAAGTGGGGTTCCGAAAACCCGGGGGCGCGGGCATATCATCCACCCACGCGGGATACGGCTTGCCGTCCGGTGGGACCGCCACCTACTGCATTTTCAACGCTTAGAGGTGGGCTATAAGTTCCACTATCCGATCATCCGGGTGGGGGTCCCTGTCTTGATGGAGATCCCTGATCACAAGTGTGTTGCCAGGTTCTTCAACACGGTAGATAGATTCGGCAGCTCGTGGATCAACTGGTGGAACGACCTGTGGGGCGACTGGGGGAACCCGGACTGGATTCTTCAGATTGCCCCATTGTTCGGGGGGGGGGGGGGGGGGGTGGCGAGACGTATCGCGCCCTCTTGCCGTAAGTTCCAGCTTCTTCCCTGTCTGCAGAGGTAGCATGATCAGGGTTTCCGGAGGCGTCTCACCCGGGGGAAATTGTTCTTGCCCCAACTGCCCCAGCCTGGGATTACCATAGTCGGGTCACCGCTCCGCAACGTGCTCTGCCAAGAGTTCGTCAACCAACCTCTTCTACGCAGCAAGCTGCTGGCGTAACGTGGCCTTCTCGATATCTTTGTCCATTTTCTGCACAGAGGCAGACGGGTCGGAGTGCTTGACAGTTCCGACGTGCTCATTACCCTTGCCGGTATTTCGACCGAGTACCAACGACTCGGTGGGTACAGGGAGGCCTAGAAGGTTCCTCTACGGATGAGTAACCCTCTTTTATGGGTCCAGCAGTGGCAGTACGCCCTCGGGGGTAAGTATCCATCAAGGAATTCAAGCTCGTCTTCCTTGTCCACTACGTCATCCATGTGGACCGCCACCCCTATCGAGGGCATGTCCTCTATGTCTCCTAGAGAATCAGGCTGTTGTCGGATAGGGTCGAAGAGGAGAGCGGCATAGTGTCCCCAACATTGGACTTGCACATGGGGGGTAGCTTCCCTGATGACTCGGCGGAGGGCTTTGAAACTCTGAGCACATCTCCATTGAGGGGCGCTCTGACGGCCTGGCGAATCAGGGTGCTGGGCCACAAGGAGTGCGTCCAAATCGATCAGGCGGTATTTCTCGCTGATTTCTTCGACGTGCTCTCGACTTCGGGGGTACACCACCCGCTCGTAATGAAGGCAGAAGTGTGTCTCCCATAGGGTTCGACAAAAGCACCCCACTTCTTCAGGGGTAAGGGACTCTGGTGCGCGAAAGTTCAACGCCGCCATCGGCCAGAACTTCTCCGGGAAGTAATCAGATGCGAGAATGCTCCAGAAGCTCCTGGGTTCAGACTTGGGGTCTGGTCCTGTATTGCCCCACTCGTCAACCGTGGGAGGCTGAGGTACCAGTAGCGGTACCGAGGAGGACCTTTGGGATAGTAAGCTCTGCGGTAGAGAATGGGCTGATAGACAAAGCTTCCATCACAGGAATCACGACTGCCGGCGATAGGTCATGTATTCTCTCTACCGCCGTCAGCCCCCAAAACAGATCTCCGTGATCTCTGGTAGAGGTGGAGGGCACTTCTGACGACAATGGTGGTGATTTCACGATCTAGACCTACGTAATTTCCATGGTATCTTCCTCCTGGATGTACCTGCGGAGGGAGATGGGAATCTGGTGGACCTCATATTGCGGGAGAATGAGGCTAATGCGCCTGGTTCGTGCCCTAGTCCTTGATACGGAGGAGCGGGGAGAAGTTTCCATCGCTGAGTCGCATTCCACTTCAGAGTCAGAGAAGCGGGTAGGTTTGATCTCCACCCGGTCCTTCCCAGGATTCTTCTTGTGACGACGACGACCCGCTCTCCTGCCCTGGGGTGGCTCTTCGAAATAGGGTTGATCCCTAATAGGTAGCCTCAGGGTGGCGCTGGCACCGTGGCGGAGGGGGCCCCCACTCGAGATAGTCGAGGTGCGAGTGGCACTGGGGAAAATGTCGAAGGGTACATGGGGAGGACCTCCACAGATAGCACCCAAGTAGGAAGAGCCTCTGTTGGAATCGGCAGGAGCATGGAGCGGATCTCCATAGTTGATGCAGGTGGAGCGAGGCTGACCTTCACTCCCCAAGTTTCTTGGGCGGGGAGAACCTTCGCCCGTTTCAGAGAGGACGTAGGGAGGTCCCCCACGTTGGAAAAGGACCGGATGGACAGTGCGTTCAGATCGGCAGTCAGGGGGAGGAGGATGGACTCCATACCCTGTATAGTGGGCGCGGGAAAAGTTTTCGTGCCGAGCATCACTGCCGCTGGGAAGGTCTTCCTTTGGGATGGGGGTAGCACGAGGAATTACTCCATGACGATCTTCGGAGCGGGGATGTCCCACGCTATGTGGAGTAGTGGTACGGGGAGGGCCTCCGTACGAGGTGACATCATTGCGGGTTGGTTCACAGCGATCACCGCTCAGGCCTGCAACCCGGAGAGTCAACCCAGCCTACCCATGGGGCGGTTGGGGTCTCGATCCTAGTTGGGCGAATAGGTGCCCCTGCTTAGCGTATGAAGGGACTCCATGATGCATGTCAGCGGAGGCTCGGGCCACTGTAGTTTTAGACATCGACGCATCTGGGCGTGCGTCCTCAACCCAGGCCCGGCGCTGACGTCG
This sequence comes from Viscum album, assembly GCA_963277665.1. Taxonomy (NCBI): domain Eukaryota; kingdom Viridiplantae; phylum Streptophyta; class Magnoliopsida; order Santalales; family Viscaceae; genus Viscum; species Viscum album. Next base: position 615,386,587 of record OY728155.1, on the reverse strand, counting down.
GGTCAGACGAGCTGGCACAGGTGGTGAAGGGGCATGGCCTGCCTGCTCTTCCTGCGGAGTCGGACGACAAAACTGACGCGGCCGGACGAGAGCCCTTTCCTGGAGCCCTTGGGTCGGGACCCTGAGCGGGCCGAGCCGGACGGTGCCCGCCTCATCAGCGTAAGGCGAGGAGTCGTCGAGGCGTTCCGAGGATAGGCTCCCGAAACAGTTGAACGTTGGGGTGGGGAGCAGGGGCTCCCTGTGTGGCCTGTTAGGGCGGCGTTGACGGCGGGGCCTGGATGCCTCCAAGTCCAGGGGAGCCATATCCCAATTTGGGGTGAACCCTTCCTCCTCGTACCTGCATACGAGGTTTTTGATCACCCTTCACTGGATGACCTCTGATGGGGAAAGGGGACGTGGGCGCCCCGTATTCTGCGATGTGGTGGCCTTCGTGGCGGTAGCGGCACCATGCGGGGTGGCTGTGGCGGTGTTTCCCCTGTCCCGGCGTAGGCGAGCGGGCGATGATCGTGTCTCTGTAATAGTAACTTGGTTCCTGAGAAATGAAGGGATCAACTCATCAGTACTATGAGGAAAAGGATTGATAACCAGTGCCCCAGCGTCCTTCCATTCTCCACGTCTGTAAGAAGGATCCACACCAACACGCTGCAGAACAGAATGCCCCACGTTGTACTGCCCCGACTACCGGTGAGTTTCACGACAGGCCCGCTATTTGCTTGGTGAGACCAGGTGCCAGATATCTGGATCCTGCGACACGTCAATCTACTGGTGTCTCGAACGCTACTAATATCCACATTTAGGAGAATAACTTCACGTCGAGTTCACCATTTTTGTTTCCGACTCTTTCATCGGGGCGCGCACATCCGTCTGTCCGCGGAGGAGGACACGCTGCACTATTGCCCCGCATTCCTGCTTTCCAAAGGCGGGCGACATCCGTTCCTTGTTCAGGGACGACTGCTCCTTGATCAAAACGGGATGATGGGATGTCGGTTATTCCTTAAATGGATTCCTCCTTAGAACTCATCACCTAGTTCGGGTCTCCCTCATAGATTTAATACGTTGTTCTTGAAACTCTTCCCAGTGCCATGTTTCCGTAGACGCTGGTTAATTGCACTGCTTCTGTCGGTACATTCCAAAGGGTCCGGTCTGGGCAGCAACCTTCAGTCGGTGGGAGTAGTCAGGTTGAGGCATCAGTAGTGTGTCTGGATGCTGGGGACCTGTCATGTCTGTCTATTATCCCTGGTCACAGGGCTTCTCGAGGGCGTGAAGGCCCGAGGCATCCCACATCGAGCGTGGGGAATTATATTCCATAGACACATATCTGAGGTTTTCCTCAGCTTCCTGTGTTTAACACAGGGTATACCGCAAGTTTAACGTCTAGCGGAGACAGATCAACCCGATCAGAGCATTATCTAGAATGGATCGGATTGAGGGATTTCCCTTGAAGGGGTGCCGATACTGGGACCAACCCATGGGCGGTTGTGAAGATGAGCGGACCGACATGGTCTCACCAGGATGTGATGGTCCGGGCGGGAATCAGGGTGGATGATTGATGGACGAATGAAGTGGATGGTGAAATGGAAAGGGACCATCGCAAGGGCGATGGTGAAGTTGGGCTTGAGCCTCGGAGAGAGCTCCTACATATCCCCGTGGCAGGGAATCAAAGTCCATGTAGTTTGGGAGGGTGCCGGTTGAACCGGCATGAAGGTGGACCTTGGCCCGATGGATGTTGTCAGTGAACCAACGTAAAGGTGGACCTTGGTCCGATGGGCATCATCAGCGAACCGATGTGAAAGTGGAACTTGGTCCGATGAGAGACGGGCTTGAACCTCAGGAAGGCTTCCTACATACCATGCCTTGACATGGATCAAATACCTCGTAGTTCGGAGGGGCCTCGTCGGCAAACCAACGTGAAGGTGAACCTGGGGGTCCACTTGTGGTGGGCTTGAACCTCGTGAAGTCTTCCTACGTACCATGCCTTGACATGGATCAAAGTCCTCGTAGTTCAAAAGAAAATGGGGGCTTGGAACACTGACAAGGAGACGGTTTGGGCCAATGATTGTTGGGATTGATCCTCAGAGAGGATTCTTACGTACCATGCCTTGACATGGATCAAAGTCCTCGTAGTTCGGGTGGTGAGAATGACTTGCCGTCGAACTGGGATGCAGTTTAACGTCATGTTAGACGAAGGTGGAACTCGACATGAATCTTATGACGGGTGGGCTTGAACCTCGGGAAGGCTTCCTACGTACCACACCTTGACATGGATCAAAGACCTCATAGTTCAAAGGGTTTCATCAGTGAACCGGCGTGATGTTGAACCCGGGGGTCCACTAGTGGTGGGCTTGAACCTCGTGAGGATTCCTACGTACCATGCCTTGACATGGATCAAAGACCTCGTAGTTCAAGAATGGCGGTGGGTGTCGGCGAATCGACGTAAATGAGGGACCTTGGTCCGATGAGAGATGGGCTTGAACCTCAGGGAGGCTTCCTACGTACCATGCTTTGACATGGATCAAAGACCGCGTAGTTCGGGTGGGGCTTCGTTGGCGAAACGACGTGAAGGTGGACCCGGGGGTCCAATGGGTGGTGGGCTTGAACCTCAGGGAGGATTCCTACATACCATGCCTTGACATGGATCAAATACCTCATAGTTCAAAGGGGTTTCGTCGGCGAACCAACATGAATGTAGACCCAGGGGGGTCTACAAGTGGTGGGTGTTGGTGAACCGATGTGAATAAATAATGGGTGGGCTTGAACCTCGTAGAGTTTTCCTACGTACCACGCCTTGACATGGATCAAAGTCTTCGTAGTTCAACTGGGTGTGCAGTTTAATGTCATGTGGGACAAGGGAATACAGTTTAATGTCATGCTGGACGAGGGAATATAGTTTAACGTCATGCTGGATGAGTGCATGTTGTTTAACGTCATGCTAGACGAGTGAATGCAGTTTAACGTCATGCTGGATGAGAGAATTGTCATGGCCAATGCCAGCTCTAAGCCCACGTGAGTCATGCTCGGTGTGAGAAACAAGAGATAGCAAGGACCTGACGACCACACCGTGAAGGGTGCGTCCGTGAGAAGCAAAGAGGGGATTATGCGTTAGGCGGACCATGGTGCTAGGACTTACTCCATGATGGAGGCCCGAAGTGTGGCAAAGCGCAGCGAAAGAGAGATTTGGGACCAATTATGGGAGGTTCCTTGTTCCCTATCACGACTTCCACTGACCTTGGTAGTGGGGAAGTACAGAGATGTAGGGGTGCAGCCATCCGTTGGGGAACTAGGGTCGCCCTTCTCCTGAGAACATACACCACTCCAGTAAGGAGGATATCATCCCTTGTGGATGGGTAATTCCACTCCCATGGAGATGAGTGGCGTAAAAAATGTTCGAGCTAGGGGGACCCTTTGTGAGAGGCACGCGGTCGGGTCACATTTTAACGTCATGTGTTGAGGACATGGTGCTTGGCAGTTTAACGTCCAGTAGCTCGGACGAGGTGGGTTCACTCCACACCCCTAGGACATACATAACCGGTACCCACTGGTCCTTTGGGGAGGGAAGGTACTAGAAAAGCCATAGTTAAGTGGGGTTGTGGAGCGAACCATCGAGGGGTCCACGTTAGCATGGCTATGCGAAAAAACAATACCCGTTAGCGTGCCTATGCGAAGAAGCATTAGGCGAAGCAACGCTACAAGTGGTATTGTCCGTGGGACTTTGAAATCACATCGTGGATACCTGGAGGGTCGCACAGGAAGCGTAATTCACAAGAAATGGAGTGTGCTTCGCGAAGCAGAGTTCCTTAGCCTTAGCATAGGGAATAGGTGTAAGTGGAGGGTTCTTCGCGAAGTAGAACAATATTCGCGGAGCACTGCCTCACGAAGAAGAGTTTCCTCGAGAAGTTGGGTGCTGCGAAGTAGTGTGCTTTGCGATGTGTAACGATCCTGCCTTAGCATAGGGATCACTAGTACATGTTGGGTGTTTCACGAAGCATAAATGCTCCGCAGCTGCCCGGGTTCCCTTGGGAATTCCCTTCCTTCGCGAATGCCCTTGAGCTTCGCGAAGGGCATCCCTCTCGGAATAGGGGCTCAAAATGAGACAAAGCAAAGGCGTCACGCGAAGTAGAAGTACCTCACAGAGCTCATGATTCCCGGGGGAAAAGGGTGCTTCGCGATTCAGGAGAGGAGAAGCCGAAAGGTCGGATTTTCCATCTACGGGACTCAGGGGGAGCCAGGTATTTATAGGCAAGGGGCGCCGCGAAGCAGAACTCGCGCACCGCCAAAGGTGCTTCACGGCGGGCTCGCGAACGTCAAACACGTTCGAGGAGAGTTACTGCCTATGGAGCTTCCCGGCAGGCTCGCGAACGTCAAAACCATTCACGGAGAGTTAACGCCTCCAGAGCATCGCAACAAGCTCGCAAACGTCAAACTCGTTCGCAGAGAGTTCCCTCCTCTGGAGCTTCGCGAGACCGCGATGTTCGGGGTGCTTCGCGTCGGTGCTTCGCGTGGCAGCATGCCAACCTTCTTTTATGTCCCTTCCTTTCGTGCAATATTTTGGCACCAACAATCATTATATAATAAAACCGTTTAATTTTCTTATCCAATAGTTATTAGTGAAAGTTTAATTTATTAATACCCACTCCCTCTCTTTGGTACTTAAAATTATTGAGAAAATATTTTGCGACAAAATCTATTTATTTCTCTCTCTGGTCGAAAATCCCTTTTATTCTATATCCATGTTTTCTAAAAAATCATTCAAATTTTTTTTTAAATTACATGATGATTGTTAAAATTATAGTTTTCCCATGTTTTAATTTCTATTTTTGAAAATGGAATCTTCATGTTATTATATAAGCAATGTACTTTTTAAAATTTTCCGAAAATGTGAGTGAAATATTTCTTTTAACATGTATGACATGAACTGTTTTTTGAACCATCATGACCGTTATTGTTTGTGAAGATTCATTTACATGTTATCAAGGTTATGTTCAATGAAAAGTATTTCCATAAAATTTTGTCAATTATATGTTTTCATAAGTAATTTTCAATGTGGAAAAATTATTTTCTTCTTGAATGTTTTAAAATTATTTATAGTATTTATATACATCAAGGACAAAAACCATTAATTTATAGGATTGATTATAAATTTTGAATATATGTATCACACATATATTCATATATTATTATATCTTCCTTTGACGGGTTAATATATTCCTTATGTTCTTATCTAAAATTCCTTCATTAGAAAAATATATTTAGATCAGGTTAAAAGACAAAATTATGCAACCCATTTCATTAAATGGGTAATTATTATGTTTATGCCTCATGATTAATGTCCTTATGTAGAATGCATATGCATGTAAATTAAATAAATCTTATGGGTGGGCCTAAAATTACAAATCCATTAAGTAAATTTTGTAATGTTTTAGTCTCATTAGATATCATGTATAACATTAGGGAGAGAACTAAATCTATTATGATACTTTATCCACTATGTGATGTTGTCTTGGTAGTTAGCATTGACTAGGGATAATTTCATGATTCATATTTCTTCTATGTTTTTTATTAAACCATTATCTCATGATAATATGTTCATTAAATTATGATTCCATGTGATTACTCATAAGTATTATATTTTATGATTTCATGTTATACCTTTGAATAACATGTTATGATTCCATATTGTGTATATTCCATTACAAAGATTTTTAGCTCAACCTTTTATTTATGTATTCCCTCAGTTATCCTAAGCATATTTATGAGTTGAAATGGATTTTAGGAGATCAGTATGGAAAATAAAATAAGGAGACCATGTTTTATGTATTAAAAACCCAATAATCTAGAGACACTAATCCTTTACGATCCTTATATTGTATTAATATATATTTATGTTTAACAATTATATAATAAATTGTTAAAAGGGAACATGACTCCTAATATATAAACCAATAAAGAATTATTTTCTAGTGGTTGGGTGGTATTGGATTATTTCAACCCATTTCAAGGAATAGATTATCTTACGGAGTAGTGAAATTTATAAATACCTATGTTCTTTAGGGTGTTCTTTTTTATTTATTCCTAGTAGAGTAAATTCTCACTAACCATAGGTGAAGGTTATTTTTAAGAAGGAAAACGTAAAAAAAAGAGAAATCACCAATTCACCCCTTAGTGGTCACACATATCATGACTGGTACTTCCAATTGGTATCAAAGGAGGATTCCATTTTCAATCTTTATTTTGTGATTATTAACAAAAATGAAGGCTTATATGTATGTTCATAAGTTAATTAATTTTAAGGGCATTATTGTCTTTAATGGTAAGAACTATAAAATATGGATGGAAATAATACTACCTTGTATTTTACCCATATTATAAAATGTTTTAATTGTTTATACAGATAGTTTCCATCATCTTAATAATGGTGATCCTTTATAAATGACATAAAAATAATATGGAGAATTAAGGGAAATACATAAATTCAATACATTCCTCTCACTCTAAATTTGATGTTTTTGAGAGTTAAAGGAATAAAAAAAGTTAAATGAATGAAAGAAAATTTAAAGAATATTTATGAAGTGAATACAAAATTAATGAAATTAATTTTTAAGATTTGGAAATTAAATTATGAAATTCTTAAAATGGGCATGAATAAATTTTTATTGAATTAGTTACAAGGATTAATGATATTTTTATCACCCTAAGTTTTTTTCTAGAGAATTCAGAAAATGATTTTTTTGGAAAGATTTTAATAATTCATCATACATGATTTGATAAGAAGGTATCATATTTATAAATTATAGGTCACAACAATATCTTTATAAATTATTTACATAGTAATCCCATCAAATATTAAATGAGATCAAAAAAGGATATCAATAATAAATAAAAGGAGTATTATGAAATCCCTTTCAAAGATGAAAAATAAATAATGTTTATGAAACTTATCAAGGAATAAGTTAGTTACTATAATAGTAAATAAAAAGAATGTAATTTTTTAATGAATTCATGTATTTATATTCTTGAAAGGTGAAAAGTGGAATAATGATGTATAATGGAAAGTTAAAATTTATGTGCCTTGATTTCAGAGCCATTATAAATTTCATAGTAAGTTGATCATGGATAAACGAAGATAAAGATAGTGACAAAGAAGATGAAACTTCAATAAGATATCTATAGATGAATAAATAAAAATAAAATTAATTCTGAAAATTAAAGGATAATAAGTTCTCTAAATACAAAAATAAAAATATTTTTCCACTAAATTTGAGGATGATGATGACAGTGAAGTGGATAATGAAAACTCCAGCAATGATTGTTCTTAGATGTTTATTATCGAAAAACCGAATGATTATAATTTTATTACTACAAAAATAAGAAATTATAAATAAGAAGAATATGATACGCAATGAAGTTTATACTTAATATATAATTGAGAGATTGTCTCTTAATAATTGTTAAACCAGAAAAGGAGAACAATAAGTTGAGAAAAAATTATCTATTAATACAAAATAATTAATCATTACTTGATGAGAAATCCTATTTGTTAAAATAGATTAATGATATAAATAAAGTACTTAATGAATATAAAAATTTCAACATCAATATTGAATAAAAGTTAAAAGTAAAGAAGAAATATTTTGATATTGTTCGATAGAAACATTTTGAAGTTGAGTAGGGAATCAAAAAAATCGAAGACTTAATCTAAAAAGTCAGTGAAGGTTATAAGAAATTAAAAAATCATAATTATTCAAAAATATAAACATCATAGGTTAACAACATGGTTGAAAATATTCAGAAATAGAGTAATTCAAATAGAAACATAAATTTGGATTAAGTAATCAAAGCAAAAACTCTCAAATTTTTGAGGAATCAATGTTTGTACTAACAACTGATACTACCAGCGAACATTTAAAGATTTAACTTAGGTCTATGTTGAACAATAAAATTTCAGTAGGCTTCAAGTTTTTTTTACAATAAGGATCCAAGGTTGATGGTAAGAAATATAATGAAAAATAAGTGAAATGTTTTGAACAACATGCATGTTACAGAGGAAAATATTTTTTATATGGATATTATTGGTACCTTTCAAGATTTTGGAAAATAGTGAAAATGTGATGGTTTAATCATCCAAACTATAATTATTCCAAGAGGTAATAGAGGAAAATTTTAATGAGGAATAAACCCACTTAAATAATACAATATAAAAAACCCAGTCTAAAAATAAAAAATATATTTAAACCATTGGAAACGATTTTGAAATATTTGATCAACCTAATCATCTTACTAAAGGATGTATTTCAATGTTACCAGATTAAAAACATTTATATGTAAATTATCAAAAATCAATATGTGGAGGAAGAAAATGATATAACGTCCCAATCCGTAAACCACTGAACTGATGCCCTAATATAATTCACCACATATCCTCAAACATGCCTTCTTATATCATAGAGGATGCTGACTATCAGTAAGGGCCTCTGATGTTATCGTGGGGAGACAATTACCTCATTACCATAGTGATCAACATTGAAAATGAATAATTTAAACATTATATAATAATACAAAACCATATATATAAAATGACATAAAAAAATTCTAAATCACATTCCATGAAATATAATAATTATGGTATATTATATTGGTATACATACATAATAAAAAATCCTATAATAATATCCAAATGGTTAAAAAAAATTAAATTAAAATAAGATAATAAAACCGTTGTTAGTCCTTGGCCCTAGCTCGATATATAGCTCCAAAACTCCAACCAAGACATGAAATCACAATAAAACTTGGGCCATGTCATGGAATTGTAACCTACGACTAAACAGCATATATTTGGGTACCCCGGTTCCATGGAATCTTGAAAAGGGTATGATTATAACTCAGTAGGCTACCACTAATGGTGTATATTAAAAATTCAATCTACTAGTATAAATTATAATTGTGTGAAATATATACAATTGACCATAATAATAAAAGAAATAAAAATAAATACAACCATTTTGAACATTAGGATAATGGGGAAAACCTAGTTCCATGCAAGGTGTTTCGACTATCACTCGTGTCTTGGACTTTGGAGGAAGCATAATGTATCAATTTAGATACAAGATGAACTAACATTGAAAATATAATCAACTGGTTTGAGACGAATACATGGGAAAAATGTTTATTATCACTCAAAAAATACCAATAAAAATCATCTGTCTATTATGGAATTAAGGTAACACCCTTAACATTCAAAACATGGCTTTATTGGAATTACAACTCATAAAATAGGCAATAAAAACCAATGTCAATTGAGTTGAATCCAGAGAGCATAGATCATGAAACTCAGATATGGGACCCTTAAAAATCCATGATATTAATTTGTTGTAATCAATAAGTGAATAAATTACATAAATCCAACGGGTATTCAACATAGTGAATTCATGTAAATAAATCTATGTAGAATAAATTTGTTCACCTGAGGCATTCCATAACATTATAATTCATTGAATATAATTATTTCATTACTCCCAACATTAACATTAATCCCCTAGTGGAATCCAAGGCTCATCCATGGAATTACTAACTAATACCTAACGTGTGGAATCCATGGAATAACTCCATGTTATTTCACACCGATGTTTTTCATATATAAATACAAGTTACTTGCCAAGGAAATCCAATTACCACTTTAAGTTCTAAAAATGAAAAATAATCCATTACTTCTATTATTAACTCATAAATCATTATATCTCAATATTAGATACATCATATAAATACATTTTCCTAAAAAATATAATAATTAAAGTCAATTAAACCATTTAATTCAATACTAAATTGAGTTTATAAATTCCAAGGACATAGCCCCTACATCTTATTATGAGAAAACATATAAAAAACACCTCCCAAATAAAAAATTACAATACTAATGGAAGCCTTAAAAATCCCATTTTAAATTACCCATCCATAGGGAAGATACTAATTTTTCCAATATTTTAATCTAAAAGAAGGTTCAACCTAAGAAAATGTATTTAGATAAGTGTTAAAGTAGTTTCCAACTCACCGAGAGTGAAAAAAATTTCAATTTAATTATTGGGTTAAGAATATAGATATTCAACACAATTACCCATAATGAAAAACAATATGATAATGAGACTTTTAGGAAAGGTAATTATACCACCACTCTTAACTTTAGAGAAACCCTGTCATCCAATATCATCCTTCTATTCAAGAAAAAATTAGATAAAATGGAGAAGAAAATATCCCTAAAATAGGTAATAACCCATATAATTGTTGGAATAAATTTATATGGTAATAGAAAACATGAATATTGACTAGAGGAGTTTTACACTAACTAAAAGATTTCCAAGACAAATGAAATTGAGTGAAATAGGCCGAGATTGGAGGAGATATATGGTGGAAAATAAGAGGGATAAGTGGGTTCATTAAATGCAGGTAAGGGATGAGAGAAATAGAAATATGTGTGATACAGTCTTAAATATTTAGAAAATAATAAGTCATTTTCACTTTTTAATCGGGCACATGGTTTTTTTCATGGTTTGAAATATTGTGTGGAAATCATGATATCTTCACTATCTACGATATCATAGTTATGGATAATGACCTAAAAACCATGCATCAACCATATGATATACCAATGAAAAGTTTTGTATACATTATTATGGTTTCTTGGATCCTTAATCACAGTTTAACAAAACCTGTACCAATGTATTTTAGGCCACATAGTTGGGGTGCACAGTTATCACTAACAATGAGCTTACTACATTCCCAAATATATAAATCTAAAATAGAAAACTACAATATTAAACCCCAAGAAATCTCAAAACCACCAAAACCCCTATAAATATTCATTATTTATTTTTTAGGGGTTTTAACCCTCCAAATATTTATATGATTTCTAGTGAAAAATACTACCCCTCTACTATCTAAAACTAAAATTTCTTTTAAAACTGAACACCCACATGGACAAGGTGGTTTTCAATATACCCAGTATAAAAAATCTCATCCCTGAGCTATAACCACATGCTCATATAAAAAAATGTATTCTTAACTCATTATGGTCATACCAAAATCAAGCCAACCAACTTCACTACTTAAAATCCATTTATCACAAATATCACAGTGTCAATCCAACACTCAAAACCAACAAAAAAATATACTATAATAGGAATACATGGACTCTATATGCTCCGAAATCACACCATGTTGGTTGATTTCACTAGTATACACAAGACCATTATTTCAGGGAACCAAATCCAAAAAAATTGTCTACCTTCTAAGACTATCAACACCTCAAGGTCTTGACTCATCATTGACAAAAAAACATCACCTTAATACACTGAAACCTTATATATATTATCATTTAACTAGCTTAACTTCTAATTAATACAATTGGTCTGAAAACATGACCTTCTTCCCATATATACCGGTCACCAACATCAAATCAACCAACTCCATCCAATACCAACCCACTAACACCTACACTGGTGTTCTCTACTATATCGAAACCCCCACCATATAGGTTCTTCATCACATTATTACTAACATTCACAAAAAACTATATTAAATTATAACCACATGAACAAATATCCATGGTTTGTTCCCACCCATAGGAAACCCTTAGTAACAATCTAGGAAAACAAACTAGAATTATACCCACTATCATCCAAAAATAATAATTCTTGAGCCCCACTCACATTACTTAATTGAGTCATAAATCAAAACCATAATAATCTTCTACTAACAAAATAATTTCCTATTAATCCTATTTTTGAGTTAATAAAAACAACCCATAGACACTCTGTGCAGTCACGTTTACTTATAATCGAACATGAAACACCTATATCTTAGACATGACACCAGTCAAAAGTCGATGTGATCCCTTTCTCCCAGTCCAAGAGAAAAATAATGTGCTTCATTATGACCGATCTTCATAGTATATAAATAATGGGTTCCAACCATCCAATTTCATTTATAAATGAAAAAACCAAAAAAAATTCATTAGTTGTCTATTAAAAATCATTGGATACACCTGCCGACACATCACCCAATAGTCCAATCATGGTTAACCTTACACCAAAGAAAAATAATGATGGTAAAAAAATAAATTTAGTAAAACTCATAAAAAAGTTCTTTAAGAAACATAGCTTGTCATCATTCCCTATCACAAGCATCGATTACCCATCCATTAGAGTCACCCCAGATCAGCTTTAGAATGTCTCCTAGTGACATAACAACAAATTTTACCTAAAATAACATGTGAATTTGTTCCTAGAATCCTCCCAAGGATCCATATAATTTAGATCCACTATCCCAATGGCTAGTCTCTTTTTATCAATGAGCCCTCCACACAAGGGTAGAGCCTTTCAAGAAACATTCAAACACCCCAACCAAGGATTTTATTTATCATTATTCAAAGAAAGAACTCTCAATCAACACAACCCATGTCTTACCTCCCCTAAACTCAATTATTGTATGTGGCCACCAAGATCAATCTCAGGAACCATAAATGAAACAATAGTCACTATTCATCACTGTATTACAAGAACATCGCCTACAAAATCCAATAAAACCTCATTCAAGATGAGGGTGACACCCCAAATTTCATGTGGCACACTCTCAACCACAATAATTTAAATAAATCCCCTTTGGAAGAAAACTAAACAATATTAAACATATGAAAGGCAATTATTTTAAACCATGCTAACCCATATTACCTACCCCTGATATATCCATTATGGGTAACTAGTTTTGATGGTTCAAATTCTCTGAGATCCTTCAAATTCACTACCATATCATAGGTGATCGATTAATTATCATCAAATATTTGGGAAAACAAGACCAAATTCATCAAAAACTTTTCATCCACCTTAATACAAGGGAATCATTATGATCAAAACTCGTACAATTCCACAACTCTCTATCAAGAAGTCATGACCCAAAAACATAGTGAAACTACCATTATTGCATCACTTAAAATCCTATAAATGTTGAATTATTTACCATGAAATTTTATGTGACTTATTTTATAAACCTGACCCAAAAGACCTGATAAATATCCAACACATACTACCTTGATCACATTAAAAACAATAGATTCTCAATACTAAGACACCAAATCCCATTACCTTAATTGAACCATAACCCAAAAAATGATGATTTATATATTAATTTTTATATAAACCTAGGGTTCAAATGTTATCCTAGTAACCCCTTTTAACCGATGACTCATAAGACACAACTCACCCCATGACCACCTATCAACCAAGAATTATTCTATAATAGAGTTTTTATCCACCTGTACTTCATAACAAATTTTATTGAAATGACATATGGTTGGGAATAATTTGAATCATTCCCTTTGATATAATCATTGACACCATGATCATAACAATTAGGGTTTCGTACACCTAAAAATAAAATGTAACCCACACATACATTTTAAACCCTTCTCTACACATCTCCATTCCTAAACTAAAATCCTTCAGGAAGACCCCATACCTCATTATAAAAAAAATAAAATCTCACCATGATTCCAAAACATTTACCTTCCCACCAAGGTCCATCATTGGACATGAAACTAGAACCCCAAAAGGTAACCAATTAGAAATCTAAATGATCCTTCCTTAAAATATTAACTATAAAGCTATGGGTTCTCAAACAATATGTTCTCTTTCTAAAAAAGGCATACAAATAACTGAAACCACACACTTGAGAACACCACAAATGTTTCAATTTAATATTCCAAACATGGTGAGCATGATTCAAGAATTTTTACCAAAACAATAATGGGTGATCCCCTCTCACGGGTCACACTCACAGATTGTAAATCATCGAGTATCTAAGAACCAAGTTCATGAATATGGATCACTAGGTCTATCCACCTATCCCAAACAAAAGAAAAAATAATTTTAGAGCCCTCCTACAAAAAACCCAAACATGACTGAAGATCACATGGGGCTTAACAAACTAAAAAAACACCTATTCTCAAATATATTAGAAAAATAACATAGAAACAAACATTCACCAAAAATATCGTAACTCTAACTCACTCTATATCCCATCCCACCATTAATAGGGTCAACATAATTTACACATGGTTATAAACAAATATTACAAAAATATTCACACATTTATCATTCATTAAGGGATCTAATAATTTCAAAGATTTATATTTATAAGTTGTATATTTTGGTAAAATAATTATCTATTCACAATATAAGAGGTAAAATACATGATCAGTTCCTTCTTGAAATTTAGTTTAACCGAAACCAATATTTTATTTCATTTAGGTCACATAAAATTTATACAATCCAGAATTTATCAAATTTCTAGGTTCCTATAAAATTCAAATGTTCAATTATTATTTGTTGTTATATGATTTGTAAATCAAAATTTATAGAGGAAAACACACTTTATATTGTGATTGACACCCCATTTAAATTACACTATTTAAAATAAAAATAAATAATTCACAAGATATCATTATCAATGATTTTCTATTTAAACCTTCAATTTTTCATTAAAATTATTATCATTAATATCTCATCATTTATTTAGATTTTACAAGAATGGTTTGGTTCGATAGGATTTATTTCACATGGTTATAGGAAAACTATTTATAATTATCTTACAGGAACTCCAATCAAACAAATCCATCATTTTATGATTCCATTTTTATCTTCCTAAAAAATAAAAGGGGTTTCTCATGGAGATGGCCAAGTAGAATTCTACCACACAATAATATGTGAGAAACACCACATAAATGGCCATAGAAATCATAAATGACCAACCCAACTCAATCATTTAAAATACGAGGTTGATATAAATTATAATAATATATAAACTATAGAAAATAAATAAACTCCATCATAAATTAATACCATGAAACTATCAATTATCAATAATTTAAGAATGACATATAAATCATATTTTCCTAACAAGATACATGAATTGACAACCCTCATATTTCTATATTGGAAAAGAGATAAAATCCTTAAAATTAATAACTTAACTCTCATGTTCCCCACTAAAGGTGGAAATAAATCGATATGAAATGAATAAAAATAGATCAATAATTACCACCTCTAGGAACATAGTTTTCCCCCTGTACGTGGGTATAAAAAACCCAAGAATGAGATTACTGCCAATGCTAAAAAAAATTGAAGTGTATTACCTACCATTCTTGAATAATAAAACAAATAAAATAGTCATTGAAACCATTTGGTAATACTATGATTGAGAAGCCACACAATCGGTTCCCTAGATCAGTATACAACATGGCCTCAATTGTTCCCCCCAATACACTAGAAGATTCTAACTATTTATGAGGGCCTATGTGGTTATCATAGGAAGGCTATTACTTCATTACTAGAATATGAAACATATAAAATAAATATAGGAAACATCATATAATCATCTCAAAATTGATAAATAAAATGTAATATGATATAATTCAAAATCACATCCCATGAAATATTATAATGATGTTATAACTTGTAGGCATTAATACATAATAAAAGGGTATTAAATAATAGACCAAAGGTAAATAAAAAAGAAATGAACAAAAGAAATCACAACACTTAGAAGTATTAGGATGTATATCAGCCCACATTCCCTAAAATATGATGAATCCATTCAATTATCATCAACCATAGTCCATGCACTGGACCTATAACTTATGACCAACAATAATTTACTTGGTTACCCAAGCTGTATGTTTTCCTGAGATAGGTGTGAGTATAACTTAGTAGGCCACTTCCAATAATGTTTAATTAAAATCCAGATTGTTAGAATATATCAGAAAGGTGTGAAATAAACAAACATGAGTAAATAAATAAATAGAACATAGTCAGAAATTAGGTATCACAAGGACAATGAATGAACACTCTATATACATTATCAATTTATGGATTCTCTAAACTCAATGGATGCATAATGTACCAACTTAATTCAAAGGTTAACTTATGAGGAAACCATAATCATGTGGCCTTAGAGGAATCCTTGAGTCCTATAAATATCCAATAAAAAGTATCACTCTATTCAAAAATCAAGGGAACACCCCTTACGTTAAGAACCATAACTTGGTTGGAATATTGGATCACACTCAAGGAATTTCATAACAATAATAATCAAGATGCATATGGGGAGCTAATTTCATGATATTCTATAAGGGACACCCTTAAGAATCCATAATAATAACCCATAGAATTTGATAAATTTAGAGATTACCTAGATCCAATGGGGATCCATCTAATGGTGTCCATGGTAAGGAATCTAAGTAAAATCTATTTGTCTTATCAAGTCTATCCACAAAATTGCACTTCATTAAATCCAAGAAAGTCTCTGCTCTGAACATTCACATGAATCCCATTGTGGAATACAATGATCATCCATATAATTAAACTCTAATAAATAACATAAGGAATCCATGGAATCAGTCAACGAAATTCCACACCCATGCATTCAACAACAAATATAAGGGAATTTATAGGTAATTTCAATTATCTCATTCAGTTCTAACAATATGAAAATAATCCATTACTTGTATTTTAACCTCATAAAGTTTATTTAAATCCAAGATGCATCATATAAATCACTTCTCCTAAACCATTTAACAATGTATTAAAATCTAACTACTGAATTTAATACACAATTCCATTTATAAATTCCAAGGCCATAATCCCTACATGTTTTTATGTGTTAACCTAGGAAACCCACCAACAAAATAAACCATTCCATTACTAAGGACATCTAAATAATTTCCCAATTTAAATTTCCAATTCCCAAGGAAAAATCCAATTCTACCAATATCAAAATTTAAAATAAGGTTTAGTTAAGAAATTGATTTTATCTAAGTGAAAATGTGGATTACAACTACTCAAGATGGCACCAATATTTCAATTTAATTTTTAGGTCAAGCATTCAATAATACAAAGAAATTACATAAACTGAAACACAATATGATGGGGATAATTTTAAGAAAATAAAATAGAACATCCAAATTAACCTCAGAGAGACCCATTCATCCTATATTGACATTTGGTTTGATCCAAAATTAGAGAAATTGATAAAGTAGAAAAAAACCATGAAAATAGGAATAACCCACATAAATTACAAATTTTTTTTTGATGGAAATAGAAAACAAGAATAAAGCATATGGGACTGTTACAATCACTAATATCTTTCAAATTCATTTGATGATGATCCAAATAGACCAAGATTAGATAAAATCCATGGTGAAGAAAATCATGGAGAAGAGGGCATGTGTAGGGGGCCACTACTCTTGAGAAAAGGGAAATTCATCTTAAAAGGACAAATGAGTCATAAAGAATAAAAGGTAAGTTTTTTTTAAAATTATTGATGGGGTTAATGTTTTGGTTTACTAATTTTTTAAGCAATGCACCAATTATGATGTACTCAGTATCTATGACTAGAAATTTTGCACGATTACGATGAATAAGCTAAAAATTAGGTGACAACCATATGATATTCCCCTAATAATTTTTTTAGGAATCTACATGGTTTCCTAGACACAAAAATTCTTTATAAAAACCAAGAACCTATGAATTTCAAGTCATATGGATGGGATGAACAGTTATCAAAAACTGCATGTTAACCATGTACCATAGTTTTCAACTATAAAAACTCGAAACTCAAATCTCGAACCCCTAAGACACTCCCAAGACCTACATAACCCCTAGATCACATCATTACAATTCGAAAATGGCACTTTTTAGGGATTCTAAATCTCATAATTCAAATCCAAATAATGATGTAAAATCCAATTCCTCCAATAATATAAAAGTTAATATTTATTAAAAAACTGGACATCCATAAAAACATAGTGGTTTACAATGGGTAAAGAGGATTCCATAGTTATTGAAACTAATATTTAGGATACAAAAGAAGAATTAACTGGGATATTGGATAATGGATTTTTATCAAACATGACCATATAATTTATGTTTTTCAATAATAAATGTGATTAAAAATAATAGGAAGTAACCTTTGGGAATAATCCTTCCCTCAGAATCAAATGTATTGGATCTTGTATCCTTAACAAAGAAAAATTTAAATACAAAAGTGAGTTATTTTTGTGATGGACTAAAACACAACTTATTGGTTGTTTTAAATATATGTGATAAAGAAAATAATTTTTCGCTAATAGAATATGTTTTTTTAAAATTCTTGAGATGGGGAAGTTGTAACAAAAGGAAAATAAACCAAAGTAAATTTATTTCAGGTTAAATAAACATATAATTCATGATATATAAGAATGATAGAAGAAAATTAGTTTTGTAATATAAGGTTAGAATATATGAGTCATAGGTATATGAATATGATAATAAAGCGAGAAAGCATTCATGATGTTCCCAACATGACAAGAAGAAGAGATTAGTATATTTCAATATTCTAAGAAGAGAAGATCTAAAATACAGTACATAAGAAGGTTCAAATACATCAAATCAAACCAAAGATATTATTTATTCGAAAATATATGGGCCCATTAAAAAACACTTATCAAATACAGATAATTACATTATTTAATTTTTTACAAATTCCACTTCTATTACAAGTATTATGTTTCTAAAACATAAATCATGGTTCCTAAAAATATTTAAATGTTTTGCGAGAATCTATAAATGGAATGTAGATATTCTATGAAGAAATTTTTATCTTATAATGGTGATGAATATAAAAATGGTTAGTTTAAAGATTATATTTAAAATGTGGAATTATTCATAGGCATATTGAACCACACACACCAAAACAAAATGATGTTGCTGAAACAATGAATATAACATTGGTTGAAATAGCCACAACCATACTGAATGAGTACAATACTTCTCAATTATTTTGGAGATATGGTATTGGAATAGAATTTCACATTCAAAACTAGTGTTTCAAATTGATAAATTTCAATATGACATCATAAAATATGTATTAAAAGGAAATCACATATTTTAAATAATTAAGGGTTTTTGGAATACCCTACGTTATCAAATTTAAAGGTGATAATAAAGGGAAACATGAACAAAAATGTGTATAGGGTATGTTTCTCAGATACCTTGTTAGTTTTATAGGACACCTATTTTATAAAAAATAAATGGGAAACATTGGTTACTCTAAAAATGTTACTGTTATTGAACATTCTGATAAAAATAGTATATAATTAGCAGTCAGTATAATAGGAATCATAGATAATGGTGTACTTATAAACCAACATAATAATTTTTTTTGATAGAAGTGATGATACATAATTTTTATATGATTAATATAGTGATTAATTAATTTTATGTAAATAGGGTTAAGTGAATTTATCTCATCCAAGGATGAGAAAGAAATTAGAGGTTCAAAACATAATTACTGATCATGTAAAATAAGTTTAAACTAGAAAAGAATTGAGGATAGTTTCACATACATAATTCATGGGTTGAAACAAGTGATGCTATATAACATTTTGATAATCAAGATTGGATTGATGCCCGAAATGGAGAATTGAATCAGTTGGAGATGAATGAGACATGGGAACTTCTACACAAACTAGAATATATAAATTTTATTGGAAGAAAATGGGTCTCTCAAAAAAAGTTGGATGAAAAACGTAAGGTTATAAGAAATAATGAATGAATTTTTCTAAAGGTTACTCATAAGTTGAAGGAATTGATTTTGATGAGACATTTTCCATAGTGAAAATACATGAAATAATAACAATATTTCTTTATATTACTTACCATAGAAGATATAAAATATTCAAGTTGGATGTTAAGTCGACTTCTGTAAATTGAGAGTTGGATGAAGATGTTTATATTGAGAAACCATGTTTCTTCTTCCTTGGTCAAGATGAATTTTTTTCTTTCAAGTTGAAAAATTATTTTCATGGGATGAAACAAGATAAAATATGTTAGTATTCTAAAATGGATTCTTTCTTTAAAATGTTAAATTTTAGGAAATAATGAGTAAAATAAACCTATATATAAAATAAAATCCTGAGGTTTCACCCATTGTGATTGTTTATGATAATGATACAATATTCTCAGGGAATGATAATGAAATGTGTAGACATTTTTCAAAAGAGATGCAGATTTTATTTAAAATTTCCATGATGGGAGAAATTAAATAATTTCTAGGATTACAAATATATAAACTGAATATTATATTTTAATTTCTCAAAACAATTATGTTAAATTACTCATGATGAAATTATTGTCATGGAATAATTAAAATCTATTTCCACACCTATCTCAGTGGGAATTAAATGTTCAAAAGATTTAAAAGGGAAGGAGGTTGATCCTGTTTAATTTATGAAGTTTATAAGAAGCCTACTATATCAAATATATTAAAGGCCATATCTTGTTTATGTTGTTGCACTTTTTTCTTGGTATTAAATTAAACCAACGAATCATCATATTATGGATTGCAAAGAAATTATCATATATATATAAATATATATTAATGGTTAAATTTATTTCTCCTTGGAATATGATATCATGTGAACGATTTTTTTGGTTACACATATATAGATTGGGAAGTTTGGTTTGATGAAAAAATATCCTCATACAGTGTAGTTTTCTTTTTTAGGTTAAATATGTAAAAGATAGAATACATGTAATCAATGTTTATTGACTCTCAGAATTTCTGAAGTGGAGTATATAGCTGCCACAAAACCTGAAATATAATTAATATGTATATCAAAATGACTACAAGATTTTTTATTTGATGTAAATATTCCCCTTCTATTGAGTTATGATAATAAAATTTCTCTAAAACATCTTCAGAATCCAGTAAAATATTTTAGATATAATTACATTAATATTAAATATAACTTTATCAAAGAGAATATGGAATGAAATTAACTAAATTAGTAATTTAGTCTAGTAATGGAGAATTTATATGATATCTTTAGAAAATCATTTCTAAAGGAAAAATTTTAGAAGATGAGGTTAATTGTTGGTGTACAACCTCACTCTCTTAGAGGATAATGTTTGTGATGTTTTGTACCCACTCTAATTTTGTTTTTTAACATTTTTGTTAATGACGGATAAAATATTTAACATAAATATATCCATTGATATTTTATTGAACTTTTAAGTGGAGAGAATATACTTAAAGATAGCCCTTAAATGTGTAAAGTTGTAATATTTTCATGCATGAACTATTTAGAATGTTTGATGACTTTAATGTAGGAACATGTTTTTATTTGTTTTGGTTTTTTGATGACGATGTTTTCAGTTTAGGAAAAATCTCAAAATTATTGTGAAACAATTTTTCATAAACAACATGTATTATTATTCAATGATTCTTGTTTCTGACACCAAGCTCACTCACAAAGTCATATAATTATTTGATTGTGATCCATTATTTCATTTTCAAACATTTAAGGATTAATATTATTTGGTTGAAAATAAATTACAAAGGGGATATTATTTTGATAAAGAGGTTTTGATGTATAGTTGACCTAAAAGAATCTTTTTGATAGACATATATTTCGGTTTGTTATCAACACATAAATGAGTAAGTTGTAGAAAGAAGAGTATAGTTCTTATGATGATTGATAATCTGATCACAATGTGTTAAGAATGTGTCTTGTTGTTTGGATAATAAAATCTATTAAAAACATTATGATGTTTTTTATAGTGCTTTATAGAGAAGAAAGTTTAGATTACCATATGAAAGATGGGTGAATGGTTTCTCTGATTGTATCACTTGTATATCAATATTTAATTTTTCGAAAAACTTAATTAGATGATGATTTTTTATCCAACCTACCGGAAATCAGGAATATTCTACGTCATTAAAGAATCTTGTTAAAGATTGTTTATGGAAAAAGTTGGTGGAACTAGGTTTCCTGACCATGTTCACCAGATAGAGAAACGTTTGATGGTTCTAGAATGAATAAAAACACAATTAACTATTAGAATGAAAAGTATTGATTTATTAGATGATGATAAGATTCAAGTCCATCAGATGAACTTTGTGAGTCCATTAGACATAGAATTATGGAAGGTGGATATATGTGAAAATACATTAGATATAATTTTCATAGCGAAGTCATCAGATAGATCCATATAATAGAGTAACTAAAAGTTATTCATATAGGTTTTTAGAATCTATTTGAAACGCTATTTTTAATGATCCCATAAAATATCATGTTTGGGAAAATATATTCAGGAAAATACCATTAGATAAAAAATATTTTTGATTCCATCAGACAGAGGTAATGTAGACCAAGAATAACTATGTGATGTTATACCAAACATTGCATTTCCAGATAAAGTATATCTTAAGAAGAAGTAAAGTTTAATGTTTTTCATCTCTAAAATGTTTTTTAAATTTATATAGTGTGATTATTTTTAGATATATTTCAAACATACCACAAATCATAAATGTATTATTTTTATTCTAACTGAGATTTTATAAATTTTGATGAATGTTGACGTCGACTTTTTTTGAAGTTTCTATAAAGTTTGTTGCCTCCTATTTATTTGTGTTCTTCCATTTTCGAGGAGAAATTATAAATACATAAAGTGGAGTATGTGCACCATGAATTGGTTTATTATGTTTTCATTACTAAGTGAATTGATTAAGAAGTGAGGTTCTAACTGAAGGCCCAAAGTGATATACTTTTTCAAATAATTAAACAAAGTAGCATGAGAAGAAGTGGTATCAAATAGAGGATACTAGGTGAATAAGGTATATAATGAAGAGTATCTGACTAAGGGGTAATATACTTAATATATCAGATGAATTTTACCATAAAAAAACTAGTATATAGAGAATTTCTTAATCATATGCTAGAAAGTGAAGATAAAGAAAAAGAAATTATAAGAAATAATGTTAGAATAATGTTTAAGAATTACTGAGAAAACATTGAAGCATATTATTAAAGGTAAAAGTCTTTATTGCAAGAATTTTTTTATAATATTATGTTTTCAAAGAGCACATGAACTATCAAAGGAATATAGTTTTATACAAGTGATAAATATTCTATTATTTCTATATACTTAAAATGAATATTTTATAATAGTTGTGTAATTTTAGATTATTTCAAAACCATGATATGAACTAGATAATATTTTCGAGAATAGATCATTATAAATACTTGTGTTCATATGGGTGTGCTTATTTATTGTTTTATAGTGGATTCAATTATCACTAACTAGTGGTGAAGGTTTTTTTATTGACAGAAAACATTAAACAGTAAGATCACTGATTCACCCCCACCACTCAGTGATCACATAGATATTGACTAGTCTTTTCAACCGATTCAATAAGAATATTGATAATGTGTTTCTGATTATGAAAATTTATATAAATAATATTATATTTAGATATTCTTGTAAAAATAATTCCAATGGATATTAAGAGTTGATGAATTAAAAATTTAATATGAGTATGATGGGAAAGTTTAAATTATTTCTTGGTATTTAATTTTTTTTAACAAAATGTTGAAATTTTTATTAATTAGTCAAGAGTTTGTTAAAATATTTGTGTTAGATTCTTGTAAATGTAAGAAGACGCCTATGATTAATAATTATTACCTAGATCAAAAAAGAGAATATTAGTTCATATTAAATGTTATATGGGTGTGATTAGGAGTTCATTATATTTAACTACTTTGTGGCCCGATTTAATTTTTTTCATTAATGTTTTATAGATTTTAGGGTGACCTTAAAAAATTCATTTAAAGACTATTATAAGGATTATTAGATAAGATAAAGGAATATTGAATCTTAGTTTTTATCCTACTATTTGTTTCATTTTATTAGCTATTATAATTCTCATTTTTGGGGTTGTATATTAGAGAGAAAAATCTCATCCGATATGTTTCATTTATTAAGAAAATGTTATATTTTTTTATAGTATAACGAAATAAAATTTTAGAGAACATTATACATATAAAGGAGAATATATAGTTACCACAACTTATTGCTAAAAAATTATTATTGATTAAATAATAACTATTGTATTTTGGATTTAATTATTAATTGTTAACAATTTTTTGTGATAATACCTTTATTATTTTCAGCATTAAATATATTTTTGATCAATTTTGAAAAAATAATATCAATGTTAAATATAATTTTCTATGAGATAGTTTTTAAAAGATGAAAATACATCTTGAATATGTATTTACAAAAAATAAACTTGATAATATGTTTACTAAGGTATCATATTTATCTAAATTTTATAAAAACATGTTTGAACATGGGAGGATAGAAATATAAATACAGAGAATTTATTATATAGAAGTTTAAATAATTTTATTTAATTAAATCATTCAATTTTGTTTAATTATAGATGCTATTTTTATAAAACGAATTGATAATTTCTATAAAATATGTCTCACTATTTTAATTTTTTTACTTTCCTTATGGATCTATGATTATGTATAAATATTGTTTAACATGTCATTTATCTTTAAACGCCATTTATAGATAGATTTTCTAGGTTTTCATAATAAATATTAATAATCTATACACTTATTTTATAGAGATACTGAAATGTTTTTAAGAATGGAATAAACTAAATATTACATAAATCTCATTGTTTTAAAAATTTCAAAACATTGGATCTATTACCATTATTTATTAATGAATTTACGGTGGGGTAGTATTTTGACAATTTTTTATCTATATAGAAGAGGGAGAGTGTTTTTTAATAATCTTTTCAATAATTTTAAAAAGGGGAAGAATGTTTTTGAAATAGTTATATTTTTTTAAAAAAATTATAGAAATTGGGGAGATTATTAATGTGGATCATAGATCTAAATTATGATTTTGGTAATTAAAAATCATTATGTTATATTATTATCTAGTTTTTATATTTTTAAAAATACTAGTGTTTTAATTGTTTTTAAATTGGATAATTATAATTTCTCAAAACATTGAATATCTTATTTATTTTGTTTGAAATTTTTATCTATGTTTACAAAGGTTACATTAATGTAGAATAGTCGTTCTTCATAAAATCTGCAATCGTATCAAAATATAAAAAAATATGAATTTTGATAAGTGAAATTTTCTTATGTGAAGATTTTTG
The DNA here is from genome assembly GCA_963277665.1 of Viscum album. Classification (NCBI taxonomy): domain Eukaryota; kingdom Viridiplantae; phylum Streptophyta; class Magnoliopsida; order Santalales; family Viscaceae; genus Viscum; species Viscum album. The sequence goes on along the minus strand of OY728155.1, from coordinate 615,361,543 downwards.
GTTATGGGGATTTAGTCTCAAGAAAAACTATGGTATATGGATTTCATTACATAAGGGAATTTGGTTACATAAATGTTTTTAATTACATAAGAGTTTCCTATGTAAAGATGTTTGGTTATAAATATGTGTAAAATTAGCTTACATGAATTAATTTTTATACATGAAATAATTTTTATAATAAAATTATTTTATATGATTATTTTTCTATTGTGAAAACTTCCTATGTATAGAAATTTTCCTATGTATTGAAAATTGTTTATGTGGTAAATATATTTTTCACAGGCCTATATGAAAATCAGAAATTGAACTCTAGTGTACACATACTTTGACATTATGATTTACTACATGTTTTGAGACCTTATTCTAATGTCTAATTGTTTTTAAAATTATATATTAATTATTTTTAGTATAATAATTATTTTTATTATTAATTGAATTAAATTATTCTCATAGGGTTGATGATGCGATGCTTCATTCCTGAAAAAAATAATCGTTGAATTTGAAATATTTTGAATATTAAGGGTTAATTTCACATGATTTTATAGAGAATTACAAGGAACATTAGAAATTATTTTTAGAGAATTTAATTAAATATTAATCTTTACTCATGAATTTTTTGACAGACCATTTCTAGATATGAAAAATGTTTTTATTAAAATAGAAGAGTGTGATTGCATGGGAAATTGTAATGAATAGTGACTTTTCACCCGACATTCAATTTTATAACACTGGTGTATATATTGAAACATTATAAATAGAGTTTTGTAGGATCATTGAAATTGAAATATAAGAGAAGAGTATCATGGATATGAAAATATACAAAACTAAAAATTTACTATACACTCTGTGATCACCAATAGTGTAATCTTTTTTACTAGATTTCATCATGGAAATCCATCACCACTGAAGTGATATTTTCTTACTTGATATTCAAAACCCAATTTACTATATTGGAAGTTATTTTTACTTACTTCTATTCTAGTCTATATTAATTAGTGTTGGAATTCGACACTCATTAAATTTCAGAATAGAGTTGATTGTGAACCCCCTTTTAAATTTAGTATTTGGTTGTTCCTCTTGGTAGAAAAACCTAAGACTATTCTTATTAAACATATAGGTATATAAGACATGATTTTTTGGATTATGGGTCTATGTGAGAAAAAATGCAGTGTAGTTAGGTTGTGACTCTAGGCATGAAAAATTCACTATAAGGGTTGTGTGTATCCTTTATAAATTCATAGATTTTATATCTAGTATATTCTATTTTACTCTATATTTGAGGGATGTGAAGATTAAACATAATATAACATTGATCCAATCTACTATAAAATAAATTATGATATTATTGTTTTTATTTTTTTGGAATTCATAATTATTTTTGATATAATAATTAGAATTTTCACAAAAGATCAATTCATCCCCCTCATTACCTTTTATATATGGCACATCTAGAACCTAATAATAATGTCCACAAACACATAAATATAGATATATAAATATTTCTAGATAATTCCTCACTATAGATCAAATTTATACACATAAACTCTCTTTATTAATTTAACTATATAGATCAATTCAACCTTCCACATTACCCATGTGAGTCCTCTACAAGGCACAAAGTGAGTTTTAAATTTCCTTGAGTTGGGGGGGAAGACTTGAGGTTATAAAAACATACCAGATAATAATGATTAATCTTTCTAAAAATGGTAAATAATATAAAGGCATCCTAATAATAATTCATAATGAAGAATCCATTTTTCAGAAAATAATTCAAAATGAATAAATAGAATTATAATAATAAACATCCCAAGGATCATAAGATATAAAATAATAATAAACATCAAGTCATGGTTTTATATATATAAGTAATGATTTCTATATAATCAAGATATATAGAGAGCCTGTAAACACAGAAATAAAAAGAAGTAAATGTTTTTAAGGATGATATATAAAACCTCAAAAGAAACTAATTTGTTCAACATGCCACGTGAACCCTACTCACCATGACACGAGGTCACCACATGTCTATATTATCATAAAAAGTTTAAAGAAGTCACTTAAGAAACATCAGTGTAGGAAGATTACCCTTTTTTGTAACTGATACTAAAAGGTCTACATACCCATTAATGTATATATATAAGGTTTGTGCTAATGACCATTTTGATTCCAACAAGAATCAATGTAACTATTTCTAAAAGGAAAACCATATCATCTAGTTTGAACTATAATTATAAATTATACGATTATACTTATTTAGAAAGTAAAAATCGAATCATATATCATTTTATTTTATTAATACATTTATTTTTTAAATATAAGTAAACTCATTTAAATAAAGAAGAATTCTAATAATTATATATCATATGGTATAATAAATATAAAATTGAAAAGAACTTCATAATCTAAAATAAGAATTTCATGGGATGATGACCTCAAGTTTACTCAGGACAACCTATGACCTCACTCATGGGTCACCTATAATCTTATTATTCAATCCTTAAATACTAAAATATTAACATAACCTTAATCCCTCTTTAGAAAAACTCCCATCAATAATGTAATGATAACTATTTATCCCTTTCTAGAGAGAAATAATAGCTAGTTTAACAATTATAATGTATTTACCATTTAGTACCTAAGGATTCCATGTAACTATATTTCCAAATGAAGAACTCAGGAAACTATAAAATCCTCAAACCAAAACCTATAGAATAATTCCATCTTATACCCTTCAATTAATTCCACGATATAATAACCAACAAAATAATTCCATGTTTATAACCAAATCTTATAAGGGGTCTATGTGAAAGGGAGTATCAAAAATAAAAAATAACTAATATAATGAGAAACATAGTATTTAAAGTTTAAAAGTAATACTAAATCACAAAAATTCAATGAAATAATCTATTATCTAACAAGTAACTTTTATAAATTTATTCCTTCTAAATCAATTTTTTTTAAAACACCTTTTAATATTTACAATTTACATTGAAAAGAAAAACATTGGAAATAATGAAAAACATTGTACGCAATGATTTAAAAACCCACAAACACTTTAGAAAATTTTTGGATTTATAATAGACTACTTTTAGAGGTACTGTATTTAATAGAAAAAATTTAAAACAACATAAAACACTAAAGTTTATACAACTAAATGAATTACATTGAAACAAGTATTTAAATTTATTTGAATCAAAACAATTTATTCAAATAATAATATATTTGGAGGAAATAAAGCCTTAAAATACCCTAATAATTATAAATACCATGTTGAGATTCAACTTTAACCTTATAATTAGACACCATTGATGGAAATGAAAAGGAATGAAGAATAACCTAGTTGTAAAAGAGTATGAGGGTAGGAGAGAAAAAAATAAAGATAGATGAGTGGATTTACCTTATATAATCTCTTCAGAGTTAATTGAAGACAAAAATGAGGCAAGAATGAGAGGAGGTAAATATATGGGGATACCTATAAAATAATCCAGCCTAATTTTGGAGAGAAAATGGGTTCCCCTAGTTATTAATGGATTGAAAAGTATCAAAATTTAAATTTTCTTGGGTTTTTTATGGTTTAGTCACAGAGTCAAAGACCTAATCACGAAGAAGATTCTAGAATTATCTCCCTTATTCATGGTTTGTGATTCATGGTTGGAAATAACTATTCACTAACTTCACATAACATAGTGACCAAAACGTTTTTATGTTTTCAAATTCATTATCGATTTTATAAGAAAACTGACCAAAAATATATCAATATATCTCATTCCATTAATCGTAGTAGATGAATGCACCGTGTTTTATTAACTAAGAATTTCGATGAATTTCCACTATCATAAAAAATGAAGGTCTGAAATTCCATAAGCATTATAAAAGAAGAAAAAGTCCATTTTGGTTAAGAAAAAATCTTTAAATAATGAAAAATATACCAAAACAACCTATGAATTGATTAATATTTAGGCCTCATATAATTCAATGACCCAATCCCACTAAAACCCTTAATATAAGATAAAGTGATAAAGATTGATCAATGAAACCCATATCCTATAATCTATTGGGTGGTGACTAGAACCAAGGGTATAAGTTTCATTATAGTAGACACTACCCTTTTTAAAACAACACATGAACCACCAAAATGAAAAACCCAACATCCAAAAATAACTATATGATCCAAACAATGAATGATAAATCACACAACAAAAAAAATAAAAGAATCATATAGTAAAATATGAACAAGTAATAATCCAAAATATAATCAATGAAAAATGCTATAGAAATTTCACTCCTATAACTCTTGATAACCATTATGTACTTTAAGATTGTAATTCCCAAAATGACCTCGAACTCGATCTTATACAAATGGAAATAATAAATGTATGGTTGACTATGATACTATATATAGTATGTTCCTCTTTAAAAACCATCATTTCAATGTGGTTTAATAATATCAAAGCCTCTTTTAAGTAAATAGGAAAATAGATATTATTTATCATGCAATTCCATTTTTTTAATTTTCATAAAAACCAAAATATATTTAAGTGGGAACTTTACAAAAAATATGAAGAAAATACAGAAAACAAGAATTGAAAAAATATGAAATATTTAACTTGAATCTAATTTCTATAGGTGGGAACCTAAAATGGTGGGTTTGGAAACCATATGTAGATCAAGGAAGTTCCAAAAGAGATCCATGGGATACAAAATATTTAATCTCACATTATTGGGATCACTAATCACACCGATCAAAGAACCCCAAATATCACCATTCACCCCTATTACCACCATGAATCATCGGTATAAGTTGCATCTCTAGACATCATTGAAATAAGAAACTATTTGAAACCCCCTCACTCTCATCCATCTCCAATATAATAACTAATATGTAAACACTACATCCAAAGAGTATTACATAATGTACACTCTAAATATCCTTCATTAATTTTTTATAGCTAAATTTTAATTTTAATTTAACCTAATTATCTACTTTTTTTGATTAATAATGTAAATATTATCTTATGATGAGTTTTTATGATTTTTTAAATAGTGTATTTTAGATTAATAGTGAAAAATAATGTTTTTATAAAACATTTTCATTTAGGAGACTATAATTATTTGATCAAAAACTGTAAATTTATAAATTCTTTTAATTGATCAAATATTTTTTTAAGGAGTAAAAATATAAGTTTAAAAAAATTAATTCTGAATTTTTAAAAGCTATGTTTCAAATTTTTTAAACATAATTATTATTTTATAATGAAAGAAAATGTTATTGTTCTTTTTTTAATTAATGTTTTTTGTGAAATTTAGTTTCATCTTATAGTTAATGAAACATAAATTTTATAAATTTTATAATAAATTAATTTACCTTATTAAAGTCAAATACACTGGTCATTTAATTCTACACAAAAATTTTATACTTAAATATACTCATTTTCCAAAAATGGGGTTTGGTGTGATAGAAGAACTAATATTCGAATTGAATATTATCATACATAATAATTGTATATGATAAAATGGGTTAAAAATTTTAAATCAATAGGTATTACTTATTTAACATGAACCATTTTATTTTTGGTCATTAAAAGGACATTATTTATGTTAAAACTAGTTACCACAGTAGAACTAAAAATGATAAAATTAAAAATTATAAGATTATGTGACATAATTTTTTTTAAACATGTTTTAAAATGGATTTTCGAGAGTTTATCATATTTATCTCTTCACCAATTCATATATTGTCAATTTTAGCGCCCAATTTACATGTGAAAAATGTGCCATATTTATGTTAAGTTGAATTATTTACAATAATTCCATTATCACAATTTACAAATGGTGACTCTAACCATGTATTTAATACCACTCAAAATTCGGTTTCCTCTTGAAAATATAACCTAATTATTTACCATGTAGTCCTATTTAATCAATTTAATCTTATTGAACAATAGATTAGCTTAAGCCCTTATTTTACAAGGATTAGTCTATGGGAATAACATAAAGCACACATAAATGAATAAAATATTGAACATGTGATAACACTTTGTATTTTGTATAAAATTCTATTTATTCTAACCAAAATATATCATAAAAACCCAAAAATACTTCATAATGATCAATGAATAGTGGAAAATCAAGGTTTTACTTTGATGAGATAATATAATTTTATTGTTTATATAAAATAAAATGTAGCACACATGGATGAATGGTTAAAAAAAATTATCTTAATTATAAACCAATGATATACTTAAAATTGTCACAAAAATATATTATGTAAAATAATTTTTTTTAATCATGAGCTTCAAGATTTTATAATTGTAATAGTTTTGTCAAAGGATTTGATATAATGTCCTCTGTAGCTCATCAAACTATCCAAACATCACCACTATTAACAATCTCTCATATGAGATGGTATTTTTGAAGGAGGTGTTTGGCCCTTTGGGGAAATCAAGGTTAATTGACCTAAGAAATAGATCTATTATTGTCATAGTAATGCTTGATAAATCCATTTATTCTTAGAATCATATCACGTTCATAGATAAATTTTTTGATCCAGATAACATCTTTTTCAATAACTAATGTAGTGATGTACTCATCCTTTTTCATGGAGTCCACCCTGAAAGTTTTTTATGGATCTATTCCAATTGATTACTCCAATATTCATGAAAAATATTAAACCATTTTTAAATATCATGTCATATTTACAGGATTTTAACCACATTTAGTGAAAATACCAACACAAAGATCATACTCTCCTATAATGATCAAGGTCATATCATTTGTTCTTCTCATATAATTAATGATGTTCATTACAATGATCTAGTGTAAGTGTACATAAATCTATATACTAAAAATTTCTGTTTTTTCAAATCTCGTGGTGCTCAATGGATTCCTAGAGTAGGCTTAGAGGTGTTTGGATGCTAAAAGATAGAAGTAGGAAGAGTTTCATGTTGTGAAACTTCTGGGTCACAGATTATGTGAGGGCGTGGCTCACATCCATTATAATCGACTATGTGGAACCATAAAATACATGGGTGGATCATCTATGTAAGAAATTAGATACGTTAGTGAATCTGGAATTTAAATCGGGTATGTGTATTGATATTCTATGAAAAATTGAAACATGGTTGAAATGATAATATAAGAATTGGCTATGTGATAAAAAATTACATGATCCAATTGGATACATGAGTCGGTCTCCTCTGTGAGCCAACCAATTACATGATCTAATTGGATATGCGATCTAGTCATCTACATGAGCAAATTAGTTCTGCAGGGACATTAGTAATGTAAGTAATTATACAATAGTAGAATTCTGATATATGATAAAATAACTATGTGGTGCTTTTTTCTACATGATGCTTCCGGCTATATGAAATCACATAAATGTAGATATCTACTTATTTTGTGAAAATGGCCATGAAGGCCTTTTAGAATAAAAAATCAAGTGCCTTCAAAGGATTATTTTTCAAGGATAATTATATATTTGATTTTCTAACATGGTGGAGGACATAAATGAATCCTTGTGTGTAGAGTTTAATAATATCAATGATATTAGGAATTAAATCACATGAGATCTAGAAAATGTGATCGTCTTGTATCTATTGACTTGAAAATGAAGGTACATACCTTCTTTTAATACTTGATGCATTCTCATGAGACCAGAAGATCTATAACCCCTACCTTGGAGTCATGGAACCCTTCTATTGGTGGATCGAGTTCTACAGTGGTTATCCCATATAGAGCGCACCTCTGTTGTGGTGCAGTGAGTTACATCGATCTCTTTTCTTCATGGTTAGGGATTAATTTCTTCTCATATCTATTTATGTTAAATCATTGAGTTATGATGGTTTATACCTTTATATTTCAATTAAATTAATCTACTTTTTTTTGAACTGGACTAATAAATAATTGGTTGTATCGATCACATATTGATGAGCTTTATACTAAGATAATAGTTCACCTCTTCATTTTCTAGGTAACATGATATATATTATAGGATTTTCAAAATTTATTATTATTATATATATTATCATGTATTTCATGATGGAAAATTTTAATGAACATAAAAATTAAAATAATTGATAACAAATTGGATTGGGAATAATTTAAGAAGTGGAATGTTCGAATTTGGTGTTTCTTATTATTTGATGGTAATTCAAATTGATGCAATTTACATGATTAATTAAATATATTATTTCATGATAATGGAAATGATATAGAATTTGAAGCATTATAATGATTTCTGAGAATTATGAAAATATATAAAATGCATTTTAATTGATAATGGTACTTATCACAATTTTATGAAAGTAGTTTAAATGATCGAGAGAATGTTTAATATTTTTATTACTTGTTATAGATTGATGACTTATGATGTCCATAGTTGGAAAATATTAATAACGAATCGACTAATTCAAGAGGGAATAAAAAATTGTTTTTGATAAAATATAATTTATATAGCTTTAGTCTCCCATATTCTTGAGAAGGTAGAGTGACATGAGTTTAGATCCACACAATCTCATTTGTTTGTGAAGGTTGGATTCTATGTTTTTAGGCCTAGATTCCCATTTGGGATATAATTTTTTTCCTACAGAATATTTGATGTTCTATGGATGTGATCTTCACTAGGAAATGTGATAAGGGGTTGGGAGTATCAAATGTGGTATGAGTCTATTATGGCTGAGCCTAGGATCAATGATGTGATGCATGAGAGGATGTCCATGTGGTAGAAGTTGATTCCAATGATGGGGAGATGTATTAGAATATTCATGTGGGTGTCAAGGATGGAACCATATATGATGGGACATGTCTATGCTGGTATTTCCCCTTGAAATGTTAAATATATATAGATCCTTGTATTGAATCTATTTAATGGAATATGGATGGGTTGTTTGTTTTATATAAATTTCATCCCCCACTTCTTATGGTAGGTGGATGTTATTAGTTTCATGTTTATTGTAGCTGGTGACTTAGGATGGTTTCCATAGAGTACATGGTTTATAGAATTATGATAATAATGAATAAATAATTCTTGACCCACATGGTTGGTGTAATGGAATACAATTTGTAAAAATATGTTAATCCTGAGAAACGGTGGATTCGATTTGGATAATTCGTTGAGGTAATTGATGTTACTTGGATGATTAATATAATTTTAAATAATGATGTTGGTTAATTAATCTATAATTAATTTACCAATGGAAGAAAATGGTAAAAATAGAACAATGAATTCAATATAGTTCTTTTAAATTATTGTGAGGTTATAAGATATATTGTCTTAACAGCAACAGTCAGGTGTCTGATCGATGTTATCTACATTTGAGTATAAGGATAGGTTATTTCCACAATGTTATTGTGATAAATATTATATCCTATATATTCTATGATTTTATATGCCTACTTCATTAATCTGGCCTTAAACACAACCAATTATGGTTTTTTTGAACTATAATTCACATTTGAGGATATTTTCATTTTAGGGTTTTAGTGAATTTGGAATAACTATTACAAAGTAATCCCATACATTACTAATGGACACTTATTCTCATTATCAATGATTACATGAAAGTAAACCCATAAAAAACATGACTATATTCTAAGAAACTTCTTCATTTCTTTTATCATTACATTTTCTTTTCCCTTAAAAATATTAAAACCTGTGAAAATAATTCAAAACATGGGATGAGCCCACAAATATTAGAAAGGGATAGAAAATAAATAAATAAACCTTTAGTCAATGAATACTTTTAACCCATGATTTGTTTTAAAATATATATACTTTTTACCCATAAAACATAAGTTCTTTACCATATAAAAAGAAATAATAATATCCGTATAACACTCCATTGAAAAGAAAAATGATAAAGGTAACTTGTGGAATCAATTAAATTAAAATCATACAATATATTTCATGGATACATAGGGAGTAACATTCATGGTTACATTTGGAATAACCACAACAAAATATTCCCTTAATCTCTAAGGAGATACCCTCCTGATTAACTTAGTCTCATTAAGAATGCATTAGAGATCTATCATGGGGTCACCTAACCTTAGTGTGTTATAGAAACACCCATATTCATAAACTATTACCAATATCCATAACATACTCATAACAGATAAAAAAATCATCAATTAAAAATTAAATATCCACTTTGAAAGCACATTTAATTTTTTACAAAGCTGCACACTCATAAAATGAAAGAACTTTATTTAAAAATAAATTTGTAAACATATAGTGGAAATGTAAAAAAATTAAAGCAAAAAAATACTGGTAAAATAAATTCATGTTGTATAATTTATAACAAACATTCCGTTTTAATTTTTTTAAAAAAAATGAAAGAGTAACATTAAAATATGTTTTTTAAACAGAAGTCAAAACCATGAGTCCAACTCGTCCAGTACAATATTAATCTTACAGAATAATAATCATACATTAATTATTATTTTATTTATATTCTTCTTAATGTTTATTGTTCCTTTATATATCACTTATTAACATGTTATGACAATTTACTTATTATTTATGTTCACGTAGGATGTTTTGTTGATATTCAGTACATGAGTCAAAAATGACTTTCATATGATGTCAATAGTAAAAGTGTTAATTAGTCCATCATCCATAAAATAATATTCATTAAATAATAATAAACTTTATATATAAATTATAATTTTAAACCCATTCATTATATATATATGTGAAAAATGAACAATGTTACAATCATGAAGAAAATAGGCCGTACCTACGCAAGAGTAACGTTTTCTATTTTTCATTGATCATTATGGGAAGAAGATAAATATTAATTTATCCTTATATAATGATAATAATTTCATATTAATCATATAAATAATTTAAATTTCATTATATATATATTATCGATGTGATGTGGTGATTAAAACCGAATCTCATCGCTCCGTGGAGGTGACTGTTCACACGTACGCACGAATGACGTTATCATATTTATTTTCATGGAATGAAAGAAATTAATTGATATATTATTATATTATAATGGTAAATATTAAATTAATATCACATATTACATTAATTACATAATTATAACTAATATTGAGAGATGATGATGGAAAATGCATTATATTGGTTCATGGAGGTGATAATTCACACATATGATGGAATGATTAATTATTTTCCATTTGATGGAATTAGAGATTGATTTAGGTGATGATATAATCATAATAAAATATAATTATATTTAAGATACTATACGTATTATTTTATCATGGTGGAATAATATTTTAATGAAGTGGAGGAATAAATTAAATAGAAACACTTAATTAAAGACGACACCTCTTCTTCAGACAGTTACATTTTATTATCACCTTACCACCTATAAGCTGGGTGTTATACATCAAATTACACCTCTCTAATGTTTGGATAGATAATAGTAAGGTATTTGGGTGTATATTTAATGAAAAATTAGGTTTTTGATGTTAAGAATGGAGAAGAATGAGTTCTCTTTTATAAGAGAGGGGAGAGGAACTCTTATAATTCATTAAATTATTAAATTAATATAAATTAATTTTCAAATACAAATATCTCCAAAATGATTAATTTAGAATATATGACTATTTTATATCTAATAAAATTTATTTAATTAAAAATATATTAATGTTTTGAAATTTTTAATCCTTATTTTTCGTCTTAACCCTTATTATTTTTACCATGATATCATGTAATTTTCAATTTGAGGGGTAATATATTTACTATAAAATCAAAAACGACCACTAAATGTGTTATTGATGAAATTTTATGTCTAAAAAAATAATTTAGTAGAAGTTTTTACTTTTTTTATGAATTTTATATCATTCAATAATTTTTTTATTTTAAAATATCTATAGTGTCAATTGTGAAACTATTTATTAGTTGGATTTTTAAAATATCCGAACATGAATATAAGCTCACAAAAAACACCATGAAATCGTCACTAACATGTAAAATTAATCCATAAATTTTTATGGAATATATTATATCATATTGTATTTATTTTAGGATTTTAAATATCATTTATTTGATTATTTCCTTAATTAATCAATTATTACATCGTCATTGTGTCACCATTTAATATAAATATTTTTTATTAAATATTATAAATAAATTTCCATGATTTATATGAATTTTTAATATTTTTAATTAATATTTATATTTGAAGATATCCCTTCTATAACCCCATATTAAAAATAATTTTCCTCATAAAAACAAGGCTGTGGTAAAATTTGTCTTCACTTTGAATATAAAATTATAAATGCATTAAGGTCTTACAAGTGGTTCCATGTTGTCCTAAAATCTACCGAAGGATTTTTTTTGTCAGAAAAAAATCATCCATTTAATTAAAATGAGGTTTATGATTATTTTAAATTATTTATAATATTATTATGACCTTCAATTACTCGATTTACCCTTAATAGTGGTAATAAAAATATTACGAAAGTTACTATTTATAATGTCTAAAAATAAAATGGAACTCTTTACATAATTTGAAACTTATGATTAAAAACAAGGAATCAATTTTTCCAATGTCTAAATAAAAAATTTCCATAAATTAATTGAAAATTTATACCATTAATGGAATGAGAAAACATGTTTTTAAAGTAAAAAAGTTCAAACGTTCACCAAATTTTTATATACAATATCAATTTGAATTTGATTCCAATGACATAAATTATATTTAATGATAAAAAATTTATATAATTATACTTTAAAACCAATCAAAAAAATTATTAAACACTATAAATAAGTTTGATGAAAATATAGTTATTAATTAAAATGTTGTACTTTTTCACTATTCATCTAAAAAATGTTTCCTATAATAAAATAACAAAAATTCAAAAAACAAATTAAATTTTGAAAATCTAATTTCAAATAAGAATTTTATTTTATCAAATATAACTTATAAAAGTGTCAAAAACAATATTTAATGTTGGTGTTCCAACAAAAGGTGACAAAAATGCCTTTTTTTGGAAAATACATCTTTTATCTGTAAAATTGAATTTGTTTTTATATCATGTATAGAAAAATTATGAGATTAATTATAAAAATTAAATTAAATATATAATATTCATATCATTAATATAATCCAACAACAGTGATTTAATAATTAATTTGTATAAAACACCCTTGTGTATATTTGAATTATTTTTTTCAAAAAATATTTACTTTTATATTAAGAACGGGGTTATATTCATTTATAATTAATTGGTATAAGAATTATAAAAATATGTGTAAATAATATTTTCATTATTTACTTAATACTGATCATTACCGCCATTCTAACAGCTAGATTATAATGGTAAAATTTAAATAATAATATTTAGTTTTTCATTTAAGCTCGATGTAACATATCATATACACTATAATAGATAGTGTTTCTTTATGAAAACAATGGATGTTAAATTTTAACACCCCTTAATAAATTGCGTACTCACAATTTTAATATGGGAACAAAAACTAGGGTTTTGAATTTTCTAAATTCCTTTTTTGAAATCACACACCAGAATGAGGGCCAATAAAACTTCCACATCAAAAGAGGGGAAGGGAAGTATAATTAACAGATTATATAACACATACAAGGGTTACTTGTAGGAAATCATGGATATGGAATACAAATATAAATTTAATGTTCTGATGATGTGTGAAAAAATACATCTCAAGGAGAAAGATAACAATCACAAAACCATATGTTTGTGATTGGATAAAAGTTAATTGATTTCTTAGAAAGAAATATAAAACAACACCTTTTTTGTTTTAAAATAATTTTTATAGAGTTTATAAGCTCATTAAATCCCTTTAATAATAACATAAAGACATATACATACATGAAAAAAGAGTTTCATCCTACAATCAATTTCCTCCTCAAACTCATATTTCTTTCCAAAAGATGAGTATTTAGGAGGAATTATTAGTTCATGGATAAAAAGAGTCATATTATAAAGAATTCCTTAATCCAAAGAAGATTAAATATATATTCAACTTTTATTTAGAAATTAACAAAAACCAAAATGGTTAGGAAAATAGAAGATAATCCCAAAAAATTAATAAACCTTATATAATGAAGAACTACCTCAATCTACAAATTTCAATTGTAATACCTAATGTTCAACATAATCCATTTTATATTTAATTATCCTTAAAATTGCACCATATAATTCCAAAAAAAGATTATAACACAAAATCTAGAAGGATTGATCACATAGTCTTCCAAAATAAATTGTTAGAATTATCTCCAAATAACACAAATTACTCTTGAAGTAACCGCCCAAAAATTATTTTCCCTAGTAATCTTTATGATATGAAAACCATTTATATAAATATATTGAATCAAAATAATTCAAAAATTAAATCTTATATTCCTGATAAATATTATTTCTCAAATAATATACCATATTATTATATTTACCTTGATCATATAAAGTCCCCAAAATAGGAAACATCTTCTGAATTAATATTTATCACTTAATCCCCCAAATCATATTATAATCCCATGGTTATATATTAGATAAAATATATGTTCCCAAAAAGATATTATGATCAAATCATATAAGTAAAAATAAATATTTATACTAACCATGACTTCACGTAGGCCAATGGTATGTGATTCACCTCTATCAACCTTCGATTTCAGGTTTGATTACTGCGAATAAACAAGACGTGACGAGTTTTCACCCATCTAGTAGTTTGTCCCTTTTCTAAATCTATATAATTCTTTTAAAATTTAAAAAATACATTAATATCTTCAAAATAACCATGACATGTTTTTAACATCAATGTTTATCTCATACCTTTCATTCTACATCCCAAAAAGTAATAACACATAATTACCTAAAAACTAAATGTCTCCAAAAATACTAATAATCACCATAAAAATTTATAACATAATGACTCAAAATGGTATCTAATACATTAAACATCTTATCAATATGAAAATTATAAAACCATGATGATATCCCTAACTCATAATAATACATCCCAATCTCAAAATTTGTTTAAACCGTCATTTGATACTAACTATAAGACATTTCCTTAAACATAACTTATTTTAGGGTTTTTGAAATACATTTCAAATTAGTGGATATTTTAAATTTATATTTTTATAGAATTAGGAAAAAATATTATAAAGTAAACCCATACATTATAGGTGGACACTTATTCTCAGTATCCATTTTTTCCACCCAAGGAAACCATTAACAACATGATTTCTTTTTGAGATAAATCTTCAATTCTGTTATCATGACATATTATTTACCATTACCAATAATAAGACCTATGAAATTTTTTTCCAAAAATCCCATGAGAAAAAATATGAGTAAGGTACACAAAAGAATTAAATAAAACATTAGTCCATTAATACTTTAAACTAATTATTTTTTTCACAAAGATATACTTTTCACCCATAAAACATAATATCTTTACCTAACTTCAATAAATAATATGATTATTTTAAAGAGACATAGAAAATATAAATCATAAATTTAACTTGTGGAATAACTTTAATATCAGTCATACAACAGATTTCATAGCTACTATGGGAGTTACCTTCAGGGTTATATTTGGAGGAACAATCACAGAATATTTAATTCATATCTGAGGATAAACCCTACCGATTCACTTCATCTAATTTCCCAATACATTGGAGAGATATCATAGAATCACCCACCATATATTTATCATCGAACCACCTATATTAATAATTTCTTAACAAAAACCATAACAAAGTTATAAAACATAAAACAATCATAAAGAAAAATTAAAATTGCCACATTGAAAGAACATTTAATTTTATACGAAGCCACACACTCAAAAAATAAAAAAACATTATTTAGAAATAAAATTGAAAAAATATAAAGTAAACATAAATAAATAAAATATACATTAAATAGGGAAAATAATTAAATTTTTTATAAGTTAAAACAAACAATCTTTTTGGATTTTGTAAAAATAATTTAAAGATTAACATTAAAAGTTGTTTTTTTTAAAAAGGTCTTTTACCATGAGTCTGATCCATCACGTACAATATTTATCTTCCTAAAAAATAAAAATAGGTAAAATATTTACTTTCTTGATGTATTTTTTAATGTTTATTATTACTTTTTATATTAATTATTAATATTTTATAAAAATTACATATTTATTTATGTATATGTTAAATGTTTTGTTGATATTCAGTATATGAGCCCAAAAGGACATTAGTATGATATAAATTATAAAAGTAGCCATTAGTCCATCATATACATATTAATATTCATGAAATAATGACATATTTTATATATCAATTTTAATTTTAAATCCATTCATTACATATTAATATGAAAAATTAACAACCTTACAATCATTGAGACAGTAAGTTGTACGTACACATAAGTAACGTTTCCATTTTTCATTAATCATTATGGGAAAAATTTAATATTATTTTATCCTTCCATAATAATTATTATATAATATTAACCATATTAATAATTTAAATTTACTCTTGATATATTATCCATTTTCGTGGTGATTAAATATGAATCAGATCGTTTTGTGGAGGTGATAGTTCACATGTAAGCACAAATGTCATTACCATTTTTATGTGCATGGAAAGTAAGAAAGTAATTGGTATAATATTCACTCATAATGATAAATATGTCGTCAATATAATATATAGATATTAATTCCATCATTATAACCAATATTGATAGATGGTGATGAAAAAAGAATTATATAGGTTCGTAGAGGTGATAATTCATACGTACAAACAAACTTTTAATTATTTCCCATTTAATATAATTGGAGATGGATTTAGGTGATTATATTAAAATAGTAAAATTTCTGTATATTGAGGATGATGGAGTTATTATATTATCATGGTGAAGGAATATTGGAAGGATGTGTAATAAGAAATAAAATAGAAACACTAAATTAAAAATGACACCTCTTCTTCGGATGGTCTCCCTTGATTATCACCATAACACCAATAAGAACAGTGTTATTCCTAAAATAAGGCCTCTAAAATGTGTTAAGGAATTCTATAAAGGTATTTTGGTGTATATTTTCTGAACAATTATGTTTTGATATGTGAAGAATATATAATAATGGGTTCATTTTTATATGAGAGTGTCGGGGCCCTCTTGGAATGCTTTAAAATGTTAAATAAATATATATTAATTTTCTAATTCACATTCCTCCAAACTGATTTATTTAAAATATATGATTCTTTGGGGTCTAATAAAATTCATCCAATTAAAATTATATATATTTTTAAAATTTTTTATCTTTAACTTTTTATCATAACGCGGATTAATTCTTAACGTGATATCATGTAATTTACCCTTTGAGGGGTAATATATTTAGTATAAAATGAAAAAATATAACGAAATTATCATTTATGAATTTTTTTACTTATAATTTTTTTTTATTTTTAGTAATTATATATCATTTATTTAAATATTATATATTCTAAAATATCAATAGTGTAAATTTTGGAATAATTCATTAGTTGACATTTTAAAAATGTCACAACAGAAATATAAGATCAGAAAAACTCCATTAGATCGTCAATAAAATGTAAAATTAATTCCAAAACATAATATATGACATCAAATATATCAAAATATTTTTAATTTATTATTTTTAATATCATTTATTTGATTTATTAATTAATTAAATAATTACAACATTATCATTGTGTCACTATTTAATTTATTTATTTATTACATAATAATTATAATTAAATAAACAAGATTTCATAAAACATTTTAACATTACTAATATTACTTGTATTCAAATATACCCCTTGTATAAACCCATATTAAAATACTTTACTTCATAAAAACAAGGGTGTGATAAAATTTGGGTTCACTTTGAATTTAATATTATAAATGAATTAAGGTCATCCAACTAGATCAAAGTGGTCCTAAAATAGACCCAATGAAGCTATTGGATGGAAAAACTCGTACAATTAAATTAATAAAACTTATATGTTCATTATATATTAGTTATATTATTATTATTACCATTAATTACGAGATTTACCCTTAAATGTGATAATAAAAATATTAATAAAGTTACTATTTAAAATGTCAAAAAATGACCTATTTAAATAAATTTTACCATATTATTTCGAATATGGAATACATGTTTTCAATTTAAAAACACATAACTAGAATAAATTAATTGAAAATAAATCTCGTTGACAGAATAAGAAAAATAGTTTTTAAAGTAAAAATGTTCAAAAGTTCACCATGTTTTTATATCTAATCTCAACGTGAAATTTATTAAAATAACTTGTATTGTATTAAAAGAAAATAAAATGATCCAATTATAATTTAATACCATTGAATAATATTATTAAAAAATATAAATAAATTTGATGAAAAAGTAGCTTTCAATTAAAATGCAGTATTGTTTCACTATTAATCAAAAATGAATATTATCAAAAAAACAAATAGTACAAAAAAAATTCTGATTATCATATTTAAAATAATAAGATCATTTTTTAAAATACAACATATAAATGTTTTAAAATCCAGATTTCAAATCGGTTCAACATCAAAAGGCAACAAAACTCCCTTTTTGAAAAATACTTATTTAATCTGTAAAATCGAATTTATTAATATATCATGTCTAGAAAACATATAAGATGAATCTTACAAATGAAACTAAATATTATATATATATATAACATTAATATAATCCAAAAGGGTTATTAATTAATTTAATGTTATAAAACACCATTATGCATATTTAAATAGTTTTTAGGATAACATTTACTTTTATTTTAAAAGGGGTTTACATTAATTTTTAATTAATTAGTAAAATAAATATATATAAATTTTAAACCTTATATTCATTATTAAGTTAATACTATTAATTACCATAATTCTAACTTCTACATTATAATGGTAACATTTAAATAATAATATTTAGTTGTTCGTTTGAGCTTGATATAGCTTATCATTTACCCTATCCGACATAATGATTCTTTCTTAAATATCTGGATTTTATACTTACCCACCCATTTTATTTTGGATAGTTGAATACCAATGGAATATATTATGGTGTTTTATCCAACATCCCAGTGGGAGGATGGATGGATGACTACACCCTATGGCCCTGCTCACTTCTCTTGGTGGTTAATTGTACTACTATGCATGACATGTTAGTTCCCAATATATTTTTTTAGAAGGATGTGATAGATTTTGGTTATTTCACACACAAGTATCTTTGAATATAGTATCCAAAGTATTATTATTATTACGGTGTGTATAGACTATGAGTATTTGAGCTATTAACTTGGTGTAAGGGATTTACTATCTTCATGTATGATACCTGATGTATGATGCACGTCATATGATCCATGGTGGCTCCCAGAAACTACTTGCTTACTATATATGATTCTGTGGATGGTATGATGTGATTATGTGATGATTTTATATAAGAGGTGTATGTTAGGATTCCTCTCCCATGTTTCCTCGGGATAGATTATTTTGGAGAGAGATGGCTCAAGATGTGCGACATTGGGGAAGAGTAGAAAACAAGTGGGGAAGTGGGAGTGGAGTACCCTTTCTACTTCATTATTATATTATATTCTCTATTTTATTATTTACATGGTTATAGTTATCCATGGGGAGTCTGGAAACATTGTTTACCTATTTAGGGGATGAGTTTGTTTCACTATTGTCTATTATTTGTTAGGATGATTTCTTTATCTTTTTTCAAGAGAGGATCTTGGGAGGAGACTATTGAGTATACTGTTATGCTCACCCTATCAATATATAAATGGTTTTTTTCAGTTCATAAAGATAATGTGGGAGATTGTGCTGGATATTACTAGATCATGGTTTTACAAGACCTTATTTGGATTCATAGGAGTTACAATAATTACATTTTTGGTACTTGAATTTTTTCCTTTCTATTGTTTTAGTATCGTATGAAATTTAATTTTTTTAACTTTGTATTTATTTATATATATGTCTAAGAAGCTGTTGATTGGTTTATCTTTATTATCACTCTATCATTTCATGTTCTCTTTTGTGGTATTGAATACCATATGTACGATTATTATACCATCAATTCTAGTCAACAACCTAGGACTTACTAGAGGAAGGATTTGGGAAATCACCACATACCTTCCCTAATTGTCAACCCAGGAGGGGTAATCTTGGGGGGGGGGGTTGTGACATCTAGTGACCCTTATCTAGATTTGATTTGAATATTATCATTACACTATGAGCATATGTGACATCTATTTAGTTACACAAAATGATATACATGATAGATACAGTTCCAAACACATAGGGAATTCTATCCATCATTTCTAACAATATAGAAGGATTCTAAATATTCGAAATATTCATCCCATGAATAACTAGAAAAAACCCCTTTTGGATTTGTCCATGTTAATCCACCTTAAAAATTTACCAATATATGTGAGATTCCATAATCCTATAATACTCTTAGATCTAACTCTATATATCCTCATACATAGTATATAGGATTCAATACCCATTTCATTCAAAAAGAATAACTTACTAAAATGAGTGGTGCCTTTAACAAACCTTAATTATGAGTTTATTAAAAATGATTTCACTTTTGTAAATTTCCATAACCTATTTGGAATATAGTTTTAATGAATTGGAGAAAATATATAATATCAACAACTTATACAACAATGTGGAAACTTCTACTAAATATCTATTTTGTCTAGGGAAATATGTGATTTAAAAATATTCTCTTCTTTTATTGAAAAAATGTTAGCATATTTTTGAAAAATACACATTGTATAAAGATATAAATTATTACTAATTATACTCATTCTTAATACATATTAAACAATTAATTCCGAACTCAAGAAAAGAATAAAAATATTATTAAGGGTTAGGAAAAAAGTAAACTTGTGAGTTCATTTTTATAACAATGAAATCCATCTGAAATGTGTATATTTTTTATAATAAAAATTTATAAGAAATATGAATTTAATTACTCATGAATAATATTTATTTCTTAATGATTTATATAAAAAACTCATAAACAAGAAAAAAATAAAAAACATAATCATTATGGTCTCAAAGAAAATCTGAGAACCAATGAATTTTTTTTTGAAAACCATACCTGTCACCCATAAAAAATCATAACCTTTCCTAAAACATAAGATATTTTATGTCCATATGAAATCAAAATAATTCCATAAAAAATATTTATAAATTATTTTAAATCCTTTTAGGTTCCTTATGACATCATAGTTAAAGAACCCATATAATAACACTTATTAATGTAATAACCTACTTGGCTCATTCAATCATAATTATCTAGAGAATTTTTTTACCCAATTCATTGAAGAGATATATCAAGCTCACCCATCATCATAAAAAATTTATAAGGAACACTAAATATATAAAGAAGATATAATAATGTATTATCATAAAAAAATATCATTAAATATTTATTTAACTCATATGTTGAAGCACATTCTGGTTTTATATAAAAAATAAGGATACCAATCATTTTTCTTTTAATGGAATATTAAAATTTAAAATTTTCAAAAGAATGAGGAATATGATATTTTTCAAAAAACTATTAAATCTTTTAGTGTAATATTAATAATGAATAAATATCATGAATTTCGGAATATCAAATTAAGATGTATATGATAATGAAAATAGTATTATTTTTACTTAGGTAATAAGTGAAAAAAGTAAATCGTTTAGAAAATGTAAAAAATAATCATTTTTTAAAAGGTGTAAATGAAGTTAAAAGTAGATCAAAATGAATGTTAAAATCCATTTAATTATAATAATAACATTCTTGTGACATGTTTAGAAACATTAATATGGTGTAAAAGGGTGATAATAAAACAATAAATCATTTTTAAAAAGTTTTTAATTAAAATCTCGTACCTCGTGTCTGAAACACTTTGTGTAACATCCCAACCCCAGTTACCCAGAGTCGGTGCATTATTACATAATATTGGCATGATCACAAAAGGTCATGTCTTGAATGACCGATTAGTTTAGTATCCTTGGAAACATTAGATATATTCATAATTCTTACATTATATCCTAAAGTGAAAAAAAAATTCAACAACATCTTGTCTTAATATCCTATCATACTATCCCATAAGGTCATTCATAAAACACTTCTTCACATCCTGGAAAAAATAAAACATTGACAGGGGTGAGCTCAGATGCTCAGTAAGGATACAAATATTGTGGAAACTTTCATAAATAAAAATAAACATTTAAGGAAATGTATAACTAAAACAAAAGGCTTTTAAACATGAACTTCATCATAATATGGAAAATATAAAATGAAATAATTCCATTTACTTATTGACATGGATATTATACTAGTTGAATAATCACATGCAATATCAATTACAACATTCATAATTATGGAATGCATAATGCCAAACTATCATAACCACACAGTCAAGGCCTTGTGCCTAGACTACAAATAAGATTTTGTCAAGGCCTTCTGCCAAGACACTAGTTTGTCTCATGATACCTCCCGATGCATCGAGGAGCTATAGTGGGATCCACCCGTCACTTACTAAGTCCAATGCATTCCTCATATAAAAAGGTTTAAACATAACATAAACATTCGAATTAAAACTGGCATACAAAATTTCAATATTTACCCATAAACCTTGAATGGTATAAAAATAACACTCCCACATTCAAACATATCACAAAACCTTCAATTCAATATGGAAGGTTTGAATCATAATAAATCAACTTCAAAAAAGTTGAAAATCCGTTAATGGATTTTGAAATAGATGAAAATGATTTGTAAAACTCTTTGAGAGAAATATCCTTTTTTCATGAAAACATTTAAAAGTCACACAATTTAGAAAGGAAGAGTTTTAAATACATTTTGAATCAAAGTGTCCTATACCACTTTGAAACTTTTGAATGTATTTAACATTTTAAAACATTCATGTCCATTTAAATAAATCCTTATAACCATTTTAAAAACATGGACATTAATGAGAGCGATTTAGAAGAATAAATCTTTAAAACATTTAAAATGATGTTTTATTTAAAAGTCCCTTAAAATAATCCCTTTTAAAACTATTTTATGAAACTTGGACATGGATAATAAATATGTCCCCATGGATACTTACGTAAAAACAACCGCGGATAATAAAGAGATTGTGAAATTAACCCTTACCTTGTACTCTTACTTGGTCAAGGTTAGGTTAACCTCTTGTATAATAGTTAAATAATTGTTATTAAATTATACATGAATCGTATACATAAATATGATAACATATATGATCTTTTAATATTTCTTTGTTAGTAATATTTTAGTATTATTGTCGTTTCAGGAGTTCACTTACTCGTTTTATTTTATATGTTTTGTTACATAAGTCATGTTTTTTTCCATAGGTTGTATCTTATACATATCCAGAATGATATCATGTCCTTAAAAAGTATTTTTAATCATCAAATGAAAATTGGTCTTGAATGGATACGATGGGGAATGAATCTCATCCCGTTCATGGAGACGGTAGTCCGTACGTACGCATGAGAGACAATATCATTCTTTTGATATTAAAATAATATAAAATTGTATAGTGTATCATCTATAAAAAATAATTATCATGTTATATTTATTATTTATATGAATTACACATCATTATTATACCCATCCAAATAATAATGAATTGAATAACAATTACACCACAACGTGGAGGCAGTAAGCCGTACGTACGCACGTATGGTGAAATTTCATCCAAGGGACATATAGAATACTGAATATGGTTGTAAAATATTTATAATAACATCATAGTATATGGAAGATACTAGATTTATTATTTTATAGTGGAAATAACAAAGAAATAAGATGTGGGAGAAGAAAGGAATATGAAAGAGGGTGGTGAAAACATTACCTCTTCTTCGGGTTCTTCCTTTTGATTTGATCAAAAGGTATCATTAGGGTGGATTTATGATAAAACTAAGGCCTCTAGGTTGAAGTGTGATAATCTGAGAGGGTATTTGGGTAGGGGTTTGCCGATCCAAAAGGCTTTGAAGGCGTTAAATAGATTGAATGGGGAGTTCCTTTTATGAGAGGGGTGAGAGGCACCTTAGGAAAAGCTAAAAATATTATTTTATAATAATATCATTTTCGGTTTCTAATGGCTAAAAAATGTATTATTTTAATTATAAGATGGTTATGGGTCAAAAAACACTCAACCAATAGGTTTTAGACTGGTTTGGGTCACTATATTAACTTTATCATTTAGATTTAACTCTTAGTTAAATAGTTTGACATTTACCATGTCTCTTTGTATTATTATATTATATGGTTAATAAACATAATATATAACACAAGAGAACCCCATGTGGTTCATTAATGATACACCTATCATTATATAAGTCTCTCAGATGATCCTTATATTTTTAGGAATTGAATATCAATTAATAATATTATATTTGTTTTAAAAACTCTTTTATGTCAATTTTGACACTATTTTGTTTTTTGTTTTTTCTAAATTCATAACAACATTATTACTTCTCAAATAATTAATTTAATAAACCCTAACTTGTCATATTAAGCTAAAAAAATCGTGGAATCCATTAAAAGTCTAAAATTATATTTATTGGTGTTTTTATAATATCAATTATTTTAATATTTCACTAATAAGGTAATTACTGCATCATCATTGTGTCATAAATAAATTACATTATTTTATGTCTAAAAATTATAAATAAAAAACAATTATGTTGGAAGTATTTTTAGCTTTCTAATTAATATTTATAATTGAATTTATCTTCTCTATAACCATATATTAAAAAGGTTTTAGTTATTAAACATTGATTTTAACTCTTTGAATTCTTCTTTGAATTAAATAATAATAAATGTCCTAATCTAATACAAGTGGAAAAAATAGGTTCATATTTTATTCCTAAGGTTTTTTTGGTCAAATTATAATTATCCAATAGAATTAGAACATGTTTTAGGTTAATAATAACATCATTTTTTCCCTTAATTACCCTATTTACATATAACCGTGGTAAATAACAGTAAAAACTTACTATTCACCAAAAATTATTTTTTCCTTATTGAACCAAATTTTACTCCTTGATATTAACCATGTCTCTTAGAGTTTTGAAATTCCACTCATAGAAGCGGTAAAATTATGTTTTATGTGAATTTGCAAATTCTCCTAGGAGATGGGTAAAAGACGGTAAAAAGTTCATTAAAACATTTTATATATCTAAAATTATTATAAACTGAATCCACTGAATTAAATTGAAATTATATAGGTATTATGTATATATTATGACATAAATTAATTTAAATAAAATAAATAATTATTAAAATAAAAATTTGGTTTTAAACTATAACTCAGTGTTTTTCAGTATTCGTCAAAAATTAAAAATTTTCAGAAAAATACCAGAAATTAACCCTTAGCTAATTTCAATATTCAGAATTCAAAAATTAAGTCTATTTTACCAAATTCAAAACATATAAGTTTAATTTATTAATTTAAAATTAATTCCTGTGGTTAAAACCAAAAGCCGTATTTTTAAGAAACAATATCTATCAAAAGATTGACACTTGTTTTTGTCCATCTTCAAAGTGAAATTACTAACAATGACCCGCATTAGATTAAATGGTAAATATAAAATCCATTTATACTTCCAAACCATTAAAATGTATAATATAACACTATACATTATTTCGATTAAAAAATTTGTTTTTAATTAAAATTTAGTATTTTTCACTATTCACTAAAATATGAATGTTATCAGAAAAATACAAAAAATTTATCAAAAATAAATTTTTATCTCTTTATTCTAAATAAGAAGTTTATTTTGTCAAATTTAATATATAAAAGTGTCAAATATTGGATTTTAAAATGGTTTTCCCTCAAAAGGCGGTAAAATTTCATTTTCTGAAAAATACTACCTTTATCTAAAAATTTGAATTTGTTCTTACATTATGTCTAAGAAACTCATAATATAGATTAAAAAATTATAAGGATTATATATAGTTCAATATTCAGTTAATACTATTCATAACTGCTTTTGAACGGCTAGTTTGGAAATCATGTGGTGCGCTCGAACCCGGTGTTGCGTGAAGTGCAAGTTATGGAATTACTTTGAAGAAATAACATACAATGAAATCTTGGGGTGTTACATTCATACATACTTCAATAAATTGTATCCTCATAATTTTAAATTTTTCTAATAAAAATAATGGCTAAAAATAGAAAATACCTTTGTGGGAAAACCCACGTCGGAAATTAGGTTAATAAAATTTAGTCTTCATAAGAGGAAAAGGGGAATGAAAAATTCACAACCAAATTATGATCTCGATTAAGAGAACATTGGTGATAATTAGAGACACATAATTGGAGGAAAAACTGAAATTTTTATAGGTAGTGATTGAGGATAGCAATCAAAAACAATTATAGAATTGTGGTCCTTAAAGACACCAATCTATGATGATTTAAAATACCATCGGTTCAACAAAACATAAGGTATTAGGATAACATATTTTTGGTTTTAGGATCCCTTACCTAAAGTTTAATAATTAATTTATCCATAAAATAAGAGGGAAAAAAATATATGTATGTATATATATACTTGAAAATTAGAGTTTCATCCTTCTACTAATTCTTACCAAAAACTCTTTTTTCACTTTAAAAGATTTCAAAAAAAATTCTATTTATCATAATTATATATGTTTATAAAAATAATTAATTTATAATTCACATATCAGACCCCTTAAAAAAGGAAACTACATTTTACAAACTAGGGACTTCACATAGTCCAGTGGTAGGCGATAAATCCAAATCGCACTATGGTTGTGGGTTCGATTCTTGCAGCTTTGTCTGACGCGACGGGTTGTCACAAGGTCTGCGTGTTGTCCTTTTATAAAATTCCAAAAAGAACCTTTGAAACATTATCCATTCCAACCTTTAGACTTATCCAAAATACTTCTATCCAAACTCATATTCCAAAATTTTTAAGGAAGATAAACACAATGAAGATCCTTTTTCCCATTAAATAACATGTGAACACCTTCATCATGTATTATTTTAAAACATGGTAACACCCTAAATTACCATAAAACCTTATTGATTACATTCATGCTCCCTTATTCCTTATAGAATACTGGATATACTTATTCCATCAAAAAATGTTGCAAAACCCAATAATGACGTAA
This sequence comes from Viscum album, assembly GCA_963277665.1. Lineage (NCBI taxonomy): Eukaryota > Viridiplantae > Streptophyta > Magnoliopsida > Santalales > Viscaceae > Viscum > Viscum album. The sequence continues at coordinate 615,334,380 of OY728155.1, read as the reverse complement.
TATACAAATAATTAGTCAGTGTCAAGGTAGTCAAGAATATCCAATATAATTTATCCAAATCAAACATGTATTGTTACAAAATCACTACCAAAGTATCAGAACCATGTTATGGTTTATCTTTATCTCAACAATATATATTTTAAAAATTTAACCTTCTATTGAGTCACTTTTCATGGTTCTACACAATCTAAAGTCTTTAACTAAATAGTACTGTAGTACAATCCTTATATACTTCATAATTATTATAACCAGTACACCATTGATACAACACTCAAATGAAATAATTATTAAATAACAACATAAGAACTATAATCATTACTCCTCATCTGTGGTAGTATCATAACATGATTATTATTCAATAGCATCATTTGGGGCATGCTCTGATGATTTGGGCATTGGTTCGTGTAGTGTCCCAACTCCTTGCAGATGAAGCATTGTACATTTCAAACCTTTTTCTTACCCTTGCAGTCACGTACTTGGTGTTCTTTTTCTCCACACTTATAATAAACTTTCATCCCCTTCAGGCATGTTCTAGGGTGTTTCTTCCCAAAATTATCACATATGGAACAATTCTTCTTTTCTCTCTTCCCTTTATCCATCTTTCTCTCTTCCATCCATTTCTTCTCCAGCTTCCCTTCAAATCCATACGACTCAGAGAATTCATTACTTATCTTATTAACACATGATACTATTTCATCATATGTTGAGAATACATGGGAGACTATTTCCATTCTAAATATTGGCTTAATACCGTGAATGATATGATCCTTCTTACTCTTTGGATCATAGGTATTGCTGGAGTTCACATTCCTTATACTGGCTGCCATTTCTATACAATGGCATACACTAGGTCAATTTATGAATTGCAATGAATAATTCCAAATTTGTAAAATAACTAAAGTAGATTGAACAGTTAATGGATATAATCTATAATCATAAAATTGTATTCTTTGAGGAAGAATATACTCATAATCCCTTCATAATGGTTTGTAAAGAAAATGATAATTATCCTAAGCATATCCCCCGGGAGTGATGTAACCAAGAGTGTAACAAGACCTATTGTCATGCACCAGTTCCGGTTCGAGTCTAGCTCAAAGCGGTTTATTCAAGTTTTACCCCTAGGTACATTTGTGCCAGAGCCGCCTCTACTATTTCGTATCTAGACAGGGATGTATTTCTCAGAAAACTCACAAAATCTCTATAATACCAAAATTCTGGGAAGTTCTTATATACTAATCCTCAATGTCCATATTAGGTCTATGTGCTTTAATCAGAGTTTATCTAAATATATCTTCCAAGGATTTTAGTAAATTTTCTCAGATACCAACTGTAATGCCCTAACCCAGCTACCCAGAGTCGGTGCATTATTACATAATATTGGCATGATCGCAAAAGATAAAGTCTCGAAAGATCAATTAGTTTAGTAGCCTTGGAAACATTAGATATATTCATAATTCTTACATTACATCATAAATTGAAAAAAAAACTATAACAACTTATTTTCCTCATATCCCCTCATACTATCCCTGTATGTCATTCATAAAAGTCTTCTTCACATCCTAGAAAAAATAAAACATTGAATGGGGTGAGCTTAGATGCTCAGTAAGGATAACAATATTGCGAAAACATTCATATATAAACATAAACATTTACAGAAATGTATAACAAAAATAAAATCCTTTTAAACTTGAACTTCGGCATAATATGGAAAAGATAAAATGAAATAATTCCATTTACTTATTCAAATGTATATTCTACTAGTCGAATAATCACATGAAATATCAATAACCACTTTTATAATTATATAATTCATAATACCAGACTATCATAACCACTTATTTAAGGCCTTGTCCCAAGACTACAAATAATATTTTTTCAAAGCCTTGTTCCAAGACACTATATTGTCTCATGAGACCCACCGATGCATCGAGGAGCTATAGCGGGCTCCAACCATCACTTACTAAGTCCAATGCAGTCCCCATATGAAAAGGATTAAACATAACATAAACATTCGTATTAAAACTGTCATACAAAATGTCAATACATTACCCATAAACCATGAATGGTATAAAAATAATACACCCACAATCAAACATATCACAAAACCTTCAATATAATATAGAAGATTTGTATCATAATAAATCAACTTCAAACAAGTTTCAAATCCATTAAAGGATTTTGACATAGATGAAAATGATTTGTAAAACTCTTTGAGAGAAATATCCCTTTTTCATGAAAACATTTAAAAGTCACAAAATTTAGAATGTAAGAAATTTAAATACATTTTTGAATCATATTGTCCCATACCACTTTTAGTAATTAACATTTTAAAAAATTCGTGTCCATTTAAATAAATCCTTAAAACCATTTTGAAAACTTGGACATTAATGTGAATCTTTTAGAAGAATAAATATTTAAAACATTTAAAATGATGTTTTATTTAAAAGTACCTTAAAATAATCCCTTTGAAAACTATTTTATAAAACATGGACATGGATAATAAATATGTCCCAGTAGATACTTACGTTAAAACAACCTCGAATAATAAAGAGATTGTGAAATTAACCCTTACCTTGTACTTTTCCTTGGTCGAGGGTAGGTTAACCTCCTGTATAATAGTTAAATCATTGTTATTAAATTATACAAGAATCATATACATAAATTTCATATCATATATGAACATTTAATATTTCTTTGTTAATAATATTTTAGTATTATCGTCGTTTCGGGTGTTCACTTACTCGTTTTCTTTTATATGTATTATTACATAAGTCATGTTTGTTATCCAAAGGTTGTATATTATTCATATCCATAATGATATCAAGTCCTTAAACATTATATTTAATCATCAAATGAAAATTAGTCTTGAATGGATACAATGGGGAATGAATCTCATCACGTTCGTGGAGACAGTAGTCCGTACGTACACACAAGCGACAATACCATTCTTTTGATTTTAATATAATATATAATTGGATGGTTTATCATATATAAAGAAATTTTATCATGTTATATTTATTATTTATATGAATTACACATCATTATTATACCCATCCATATAATAATGAATTGAATAACATATTACACCACGACGTGGAGACAGTAAGCCGTACGTACGCACATATGGTGACATGTCATCCAAGGGATGGATAGAATACTGAATATGGATGTCCCATATTTATAATAACATCAAATTATATGGAAGATACTGGAGTTATTTTTTTATAATGGAAATAAAAAATAAAGAATATGTGGAAGAAGAAAGGAACATGAAAGAGGGTGGTGAAACATTACCTCTTCTTCGGGTTCTTCCTTTTGATTTGATCAAAAGGTCTCCTTAGGATGGATTTATGATCAAACTAAGGTCTCTAGGTTGAAGTGAGGTAAGATTAGAGGATATTTGGATAGGGTTTGGCCGAGTCAAAAGGCTTTGAAGTTTTGAAATAGAGATAAGGGGGAGTGCCCTTTTATAAGAGGGGCGAGAGGCACCTTAGGAAAAGTTAGAAATATTATTTTATAATAAAATATTTTCCAGTTTATAATTGCTCCAAATTGTATTATTTAATGGATAAGGTGGGTATGGGTTTAAAATCTTTCAACCAATAGGTTTTAGATAGGTTTGGGTCACTATATTAAATTTATCTTTAAGATTTAACTCTTAGTTACATAGTTTGACATCTATCATGTCTCTTTGTATTATTATATTATATGGTTAATAAACATAATATATACATAAATGATAACCCCAAGTGGTAAATTAATGATAAACCTATCATTATATAAGTCTCTCGTCCGAACTGTAGATTTTTAAGAATTGAATATCAATTAATAATATAATATTTGTTTTAAAAACTCTTTTTTGGTAATTATGACACTATTTGGTATTTTGTTTTTTCTAAATTTATTAAAGTATTATTACCTCTTACCTATTAATTTAATAATCCCTAACATTTCATATTAAGCTATAAAATTCGTTTATTTCATGAAATGTCTTAAATTATATTTATTTGGGTATTTATAATATAAATTATTTTTATATTTCACTAATAATGTAATTACTGCATTATCATTGTGTAAGAAATAAATTACATTATATAATTTTTAAAAATTATAAATAAAATACCATTATTTAGGATATATTTTTATATTTAAAATTAATATTTATAATTGAATTTATCTTATGTATAACCCTATATTAAAAATGTTTTAGTTATTAAACGTTGATTTTAACTCTTTTAACTCTTCTTTGAATTAAATAATAATAAATGTCATAATTTAATACACGTGGACAAAAAAGGTTCATATTTTTTTCCTATGGTTTTTTTTGGTCGAATTATACTTATCCAATATAATTTTTACATGTTTTAGGGTAATAAAAATATCAGTTTTACCCTTAATTGCCCTATTTACATTTAACCGTGGTAAATAAAAGTAAAAAGTTACTAGTCACCAAATATTATTTGTATCTTATAGAACCAAATTTTACTCCTTGATATTAACCATATATATATTATTTTCTAAATTCCATGCACAGATGCAGTAAAATTATGTTTTATGTGAATTTGAAAATTTTCCGAGGAGATGGATAAAAGACGGTGAAAAGTTCAATAATTTTTTTATATCTAAAATTATTATAAACTGACTCCAATGAATTGAATTGAACTTATATTGGTATTATGAATCTATTTTGAAATAATTAAATTAAAATAAAATAAATAATTATTTAAATAAAAAATTGGTTTTAAACTGTAACTCGGTGTTTTTCACTATTCGTTAAAAATTAAAAGTTTTCAAAAAAATAAAAAAAAATTCACCCTAAGATAATTTCGATATTATTAATTCAAAAATAATTATATTTTACCAAATTTAAAAAATAGTAGTTGTATTTATTAATTTTAAATTAATTCCCATTGTCAAAACCAAAAGGCGTATTTTTAAGAAACAATATCTATCAAAATATTGACAATTATTTATGTCCAACTTCAAAGTGAAATTACTTACAATGACCAATATTTGATTAAATGGTAAAAATATAATCTATTTATACTTACAAACCATTAAAATGTATAATTTATCACTATAAATTATTTTGATTAAAAAAGTTGTTTTTAATTAAAATTTAGTATTTTTCACTATTCACCCATATATGAAAGTTATCAGAAAAATACCAAAAATTTATCAAACCTAAATTTTTAACTCCGGATTCTAAATTAAGAGTTTATTTTGTCAAATTGAATATATAAAAGTTTCAAATATTGGATTTAAAAATGGTACACCCTCAAAAGGCGGTAAAATTGCATTTTTTGAAAAATACTTCCTTTATCTAAAAAATAGAATTTGTTTTTACATTATGTCTAAGAAACTAATAATATAGATTCTAAAATTATAAGGATTATATATAGTTTAATATTCAGTTAATACTATTCATAATCTCTTTTGAATGGCCAGTTTGGTAATCTTGTGGTGCGCTCGAACCCGGGGTTGCGTGTAGTGCAATTTATTGAATTACTTTGAAGAAATAATGTACTATGAAATCTTGGGGTGTTACACTTTATATGATTTTAACTAATATATAGTAATTTTTTACTCATTATTTACTTTATTTATAATTTTTTTCAATTATATTATGTTATCATAATATCTTTTATAATATTCATTACCATGTATAATGTCTCTATTAAATCGATTAAGTTTATGTCGTACATTTTGAGGACGTTCGGTTCATAATCCCAAAATTACTATGGTTGGTTGAAAATATTCATAGGGGTACTTATTACATTATATATAGAAGGTAAATTATGAAATAATTATCATTTTTATAAATTAAATATAATTCAACAACTATCAACGAATTTCATACGTGAAAGATAGATCAGATCACATTGTGGAGGTGGAAGTCGATATGTAAGCACAGAGGAATTTATCATTTTACAACATATGGAAGTGTAAGAATGATAGTGATATATCATTTTTTTAAAATAATATCTATGTCATCTATATCTAATATATTCCTTAAATTCACCATAGTAACTAATAATGTGAGGTAGTGATGAAAAATAAAACACATTGCTTCATGGAGGTAGTAGTCCTCACTTACACATGAGAAATGTTTTCATTTAAATTAGGAAGGAAAATGAGATAAAAAGAATATTAAATAAACATAATAACATTTAATTTATATTTCAGGTAATTATGTTATCAAACTATAATGGTTATTGATGACTTTAAAGAGTTTTAAGAAGAAACAAAACACGTAAAAACTCGGTTAAGAGATATACCTCATCCTCGAAAAGACTCATTTTTACACTTTAATCATTAGAGGTTTGAATTTTAGTGAATCAAATTGTAGTATATAGTGAGAGATGTTTTTCATCTATGTAGTAAGGTCTTTATTGAGATAAATTTCTCAATAAATGAGAATAATATTGGAGAGTGGGTTCTCTTTTGTAATTGAGGGGAGTGACGCTCTCGTAATATTTTCAATGTTTTAAAGATAATAAGAAGTATTATTCCTAGTAATGAGCCACTAAATAAATCTTATTTATAATATGAGGTTATAAGGGTATAAATAAGTTCATTAAATAACATTTGAGATGATATTTTTGTGACCTTATCATCTGGATTGAGCCTTAATTAACATGTTTTACCCATTAACGAGGTATCAATGTTTCACCACAGTTACAATTCATTATGAAATAAATTGCACTCATTACTAAATTTAAAAATCTATATTATAAATATGAAATATCTTTTTTAAGATTCAGAATCCGTATGTGAAAAATATATTTTTAAAACAAGTTTCGGATACACATTTTTAAAAATAATTTTTTTAGAAAAATGTGTTTCTATACCAGAAAAAGAATTTATACAAATATAAAGTATAATGAATATTATTGTGGAATTAATTGGATTATATTCAATAATAGGAGACTAATTTAAAATTATAACTATTCAAAAATTTAATGTAACATTTTAAATTCATGAAATGAATGACAATTTTCATAAAAATTAGATGTTTTCACTATTCATCCAAAAATAAATCTCTTAAGGATAATCCAAAAAATTAACCCTAAGATTTATTTGATATTATGATATCAAAAATTAAATCAATTTTACCATGTTTAATTTCTATAATTTAATAATTTAATTTTTAAATAAAACTATAAAATACATTTAATACAATTTAATTAGTAATAAATTTATTTCATTCTAAAATTTGAAAAATCATATAAAATCACTATAATGAATGTGAATCCATTAAATATAATCATGAATATTATAAATTCATGAAATATTTTTATAATTAATGTTAATTGGGTTTTCACATTCATCCATCCATAATGAAATTTCATCCTAACAATTTTATTATTCACTTAAATAGGATGTGATATATTTCCCTCATTGACTTAATGGTTCCCATGGTTCTTTTTCAATATTTTGTTTCTTACAAAAAACATTAACTAATAGAGTTGCATTTTTTCATAGAACATACTCTTTGTTATCTAGTGTCTACACTGACTTTTCCTTATATGAAATAGTATCTTTTTAACTATACCACCACAGTTCTCAAAAAATGAGAGTTATCAGGTACATATTTTTATAATATAGAAACATATAACACATCATGTGTATGAGATAAACATAGAAGAAAAGATAATCAGTAAAAAAAAATATCCAAACTTTTACAAGATTTCATATATACTAATAAATCATGGGCATTAGTTTCCTTTTTTTAAAAATCACACAACACATTTTCATGGATATATTTTAAGAAATACATGATCACCTTCCCCAAATTAAAGGTCTTTCTTCCTATTTTCTTCATAACTCTTCTTCCTTCTCTGAAATTTCCTCTAATGATGCTAAATAATATTTTCCTTCTCAACCATCTTATATTCAATTATGGACCTAATAACTTACTTTCACTAACATCGTCCAAATTTGATGAAATTCGACATGAAATTCTATTTAATGCCTCAGAATGTTCTATTAGAATACTAGAATGAAAATGAATATATTAAGAACATAAAACTAATGAATGAATATGATCATGAAATCCATGTTGATTCAATGATAAATCTCAAAAAATATCTTCTAATGTCTAAATCATGAACTATGTATGTCTATCATATTTTGGATGAAAATCTATACTAATATTTATTTTATTACTCAGTGACTCTATTAAAATAAATTATAGGTACATATAGGATCATCGTCAAATATAATAGAGAGTACAATTCTATGTAACAAGATTATTTCATTAAGATAAACTCAAAAAAAACGAATCCAAATTCAGAAAATCTTGAATATGAAGTAAATAAATGAATTTAAGGTACTAAGAAATCATGAAAAATGGGAAATTTAAAATTCTTAGTTTTGATTCAAATTGAAAATATCGAATCCAAAAACCCATTAACTAGATTTATGAAAGGTTTATGTGAAACTAAATTTAATAATTAAAAATTAAATAAAATAGAAGAATAAATGGTACTTTATTCATTTGAAATCACCGGTTGGTCCACACAATGTCATTGTGTCGTGGCTCAAACATTCCAATAAAAGTCTGAATTAAATCATCCACACACACAACATAAGTCTTGGATCTAAAATCTATGATTCCAATATGGTATAGTGGTGAATAAAAGTTCTTTATAACTTCCCTTTTATTTTGTATAGAATGTGTACTTGATTGAAAAGAATTGATCGATCCAAACTTATACAGACTTCAGAATCTCTCTCTAACAACATAATAGGAGAGAGGAAGAAATATTATATTTCTAAATTATTCCAAATGTAAGAACTCACTATTCATTTGTCCAAAATGATATTTTATACATTGGTTATGCTTTTCAAAATTTATATTTGGTCCCTGAAAAGTAATAATCTAATTTTAGACCTTTGTGCACACTTACAACTTAATAAAATATTCATAAAGGTGAATGATATTTTATCAATTACTTTTAACATTTTAACATGTTATGTGATATAATAAAAACAAGAAAATTAAACCAAAATATCCCTAAATAATTTAATGAGTCTTGAGTTTGTCTTGTTCATTCAAACAAATATATTTTCTTAGATTTACATTTATGATCAAAGATCTTGTGAATAACATGAGAAATAAATTCAATCATTATTATTATAAACCTAAATGATATAATAAAATTATTTTAATTGTTATCAATAACACCCATATGTTCACTAACCCCCACTCATGGGTATCACTCTATCCTGAACTCATATTCCATTGAATACATGGAATTGTTTTACACTTGTTGTGTGACCATCTTGGTACATATGTCGATAGAAATGTGTCCAAACCATTGAACAAGTGAATTGTTTATAATCCCATAATGGATCCTATGGATATAAATAATTACATAGATATAAATACCTCTTATAAATGTGTTCTATGTTATATAATATTTTTGTATGATGATATCTCATAAAATATATTTCACACTAGTGTCATCATCCTTTTTATGATTTATATATTTCATTACCTTAATTTAAATACTTACCTTCTTGTACCATGTACATGGATTTAATGATGCTACTACTATGCCGGTTGACCTGGGCCCAAGAGATATATATTTCTTAACTCAGAAGAAAAAAATTATATTTTGATCATTACACCAATGTCATACCACCAAATAGACACCAAATATATGACACCTCTCCACAACTACAAAGTCATGTTTTTTTATTTATATCAAATTATGCAATCATATTATAAAAATTGATAATTAAATAAATTAAGGAGGCAAATACACATTTTAATAGATAATAAAAACCAATGGCACATAAAACATGTGGAGTTCCTATTGACAGGTTAGTCCACATGATCTCACCTACTGAAGATCACCAAGTACGAACTTCATGAGAATAAGTCTTAATTATTTTCAGACCCCTTGCACCTAATAGTCAAACATAATCTGTTTCTTGTTAGTATGATCTATCTAGACCATAGTATGTATATTTATGATAACTATTACAATGTATTGAGGTACCAATTATAGTTGGGAATTGCTATAACCTTTTAAAATGACTTATATTCTATGTAAATTACTATGTAATAAATGGATGTAGATGTATCAACACTATTATGGTATGAATAAAAACATGTATATATTAAAATGTATTCTTGTAATGGTAATCAATGTATATAAAGGTTGGGTCTATGGAACCCAATTACAACACTCCCACTTTCAGTAGATCCAACTACTACCAATTATTAACCTTTTAGCTCTCATATGAGTAGCATGATTTTGCTGAGATATAGATTTAGGTAGGGTTCTTCCACATTATCCTCTATGGATACTATGATAACTGCATATTCACTTCTATGAGTAAAATACCTCTAGAGATAAAAGTTCTAAAGTATATTCTTTGTCCTCTCGTGTAACTTGGGATCCATTGAAATAACCAAAACTACAATATTATAACATTATACTATAATAGGATCTACACTTCTAGGAATAAATCAAAGCTAAAAAAAAATCATATCTTAAATGCTTTCATCGTTGCATCAGAATTTATAGTATACCAGGATTCTGCTGTATAATTGGTGACCAGAAACTGCTTCATGCTCCTCTAACTCACTGCGCCACCATTCCAGAAAAATATATATCCAATGTGTTATTTTCGATTACATTGATATATCTAAAATATATCATTGATGTATCCCATCACTACTATCTCCACATCTCGTCAATTCACCAAGAAGATATACATTATACATTTCAATTAAACTATGATAGTTTTTATATTTAACCATTGCAGCTCTCATAGATTAGATTGATATATAACAACCATGATTAAAGTAAACATAACATAAAACATAATACAGAGTATGAAATATATGATACATCCCACTACTTAATAATATGTTGTTCTACTCATTCCATAAATACCATCCTTTTTATATGAATACATATAATCAGAGATATTAATGCCATGTGATACTAGAAATAATCCTCTCTTGGATTGTTCAATATTGTACCATTTTAGTACCAGGTCAATATTTATACTTTGACATATCTCAATAATCCATTGAGATCTATAAAGATATATATTTATGCCAAGAATATGGGATTATTCACCTAATTCATTCATGGATTATCATTCATTTAGCCAATTTTTATTGATTGTATGGCGTGAATTTCATTTCCTAGTAACAATATGTTATTAATATATATTACTAATATAATGATGAAACTCGAACAAATATTCTTATAAAAACACGTGTCACTTCCAATTTTAATGAATCCAAATTCAAAAATATCATCATCTAAATTAACATTCCATGACCATGATGTCTGCGTCATTCAATAATGGATCATTATAGCTTCTATATTTTATTAGAACTCATTGAAAAAACACTTTGTATTGTTTTATATCGATGAATTCAACTGGATTCCGAATTATAAAATAATTTTTGACATCCATTTTCAAATTTTATAATCATGAAAGGATTCTATTGAATGTAACATTCTGATGTATTTTATCATTGCAATTAGTGATACATTTATGGGATAGTTGTTTCCTGAAAATTCCCTGATACCCTTTGCTACTAACTAATCATTATAGGTGCTTACATGACCATCAATATCCATCTTTTTCTTTAATACCAATTTAAAAACAATTGGTTTTACTTTATCTAGTGGGTCTACCAAAATCAATAAATATTTTGGTAAATGAAATCCCATTGTTAATACACTGAATAATTACATTTAGAAGTATCCTTTCTATCTTCCACATCTATATAGGTTAATGGATAATAATTATCTCAAAGTGATGTGTCACCTGACTGAGTGAAAATGAAACCATATCTCTCTAGTTCTCAAAACTCTATACTATACCTACACAATACATGTATCTTGGGACCATCTTCCTCACACATTTGTTCTTGTGGAGAGTTTTCTCATACCAACTCTTGGGCATTTTAAGCATCAACTTCATCAATGTAAATATTTATCCCAATATTTTTCCTAGAAATGTTCTCCCTTTAGAGAAATAAATTAATTTATTTTTATAATTACCTTCTTATATGAAGGTTAATATTGGTAATATACTTTAGTCTCTATAGGATAACCTTTAAAGATTCACTTTATACTTAATTATTCTAATTTTTCACTAGGTATGAATTTGAAAAACCCATAGAATCCCCATACATGTATGTTTGAAAAAATGTGTTTCCTTACATAGTGAACTCATATGTAATCCCATATATTACTTTTCTATGTACTTGGTTTGGTGTATATACCACATTTTGGAATGCATAACCCAAAAATGATAATGGTAAAATTCCATGACTCATCATAGATATGACTTTGGAAAATAAGGCACGATTCCTCATTTCCAAAACACCATTCAACTTAGGTGTATATGGAGGGGTGGGTTGTAAAACTATCCAAACTCTTTTGAATGATATATAAATTATTAATTATGATATTCTGTACCATAGTTTGGGCAGAGATTCTTAATCTTCTTACCGATTTTATTCCCAACTTCATAATGATATTCCTTAAACATGGTAAAAGAATCTTACTTATACCTCATTAATTATATATATCTATGTCTACAATATCCATTAGTATAAGTAATGAATTAAGAAAAACCAACCTTTCCTCTACTAGAAATCATCCACATAAATCTGTATTAACCAATTCCAATAGTTCTTTGGCTCTTTCTGTATTCCAACTAAAAGGTTATATAGTCATTTTACCTTATATAAAATAATTTCAAACAAATATGTTTTTTAACTCAATGGAATCTAAATACCCTTATTGACATATTTTTTTTAAACTCTTCACATGTATATTACTTATACTGATGTTTCATTGGTGGGTATGATATGATTAATTCTAACTAGATTTTTCATCGACTACCAAAAATAGATTTTATAGTTCATGCTTATATAACCAATTATTAAGATGTTCCATACCATAATATATGTTATAATTATACCTAAAAAATATTATTTCCAAACATGAAATAAAATTATATTGTTTCTAAACTCGAACTGAGATTTATGTTCTAGTAATATATAGTACATAATAACAAATATTTAGAACAATAACCATTTCACAAGGAAACTTTTGATGAAAATCTCCCAGTACTGATGTTTCTAGTCACACAACATTTAATTCCCAAGGATCCACTCCACATTTTGTAGTTTTGTTAAATATATATGGTTTCGGTATTTGAAAAAAAATGTATACTCCAAATGCATTATCTCATACATAACTTATAAAAATAGTCTAATTAAATTCAATTAAATAATACCTAATGATGAAGCATTAAATTTACTATTATTACAAACCATGAATATATTATTCAAGTGGCCTTTCTAGCCACATGAAAATTAGACTACCTCTTACTCATTGATCAACCTCAATATTTATGTCTTCATGGAAGGGTGGTGCATCACTGTCTTTGACATAGACTTATCCATTGATACATTATCCTTACTATTCCTCCTCATGTTCACCATAAGGGCTTAAGAGTTGGAAATATCAATATCCTTATCTAATTGGATAAATAAAGACAACAAATATGGGAGTGACTTACTCATGTTATCCATATTATAATTAACATTGAATGTTAAGAAATTATGTGGTAAAGAGTCTAGAATGAGACCAACTTTTAGTTCTTGGCTCTGTTTGATCACAAACGTCTATTGTCTCTCAATGTAACTGCTTAACTTGATTACATGAGGTATTTCATGATTTACTTTTACTATCTTTCATGTATAAGGATTAATTTATATCTCATATATTTATTTCCATGATCTATCATATTATAACTCTTAGATATAAGACAACCTTTCAAAATCATTTTTTTCTTTAGGAATTTTGTACAACACATTGAAAATAGATGACAAAATGAAACTTGAACCATCTAGTGAATCATCCATATACTTATTGTTTTTATAATTATGATCCTTGCTCACTCTTTGAGGGGGAACAAAAGGAACTGGGGATTCCATCACATTAATCTTCTTCTCTTTCCACAATAAAATACCCTAGTGCCTAAACAAACCCTAAATGTTATGGATGATCAGGATATTTGCATTATACAATATTATTTATAGTGAAATAGATTTGGTTTTGGTTTCCATTTTATCTAAAACATGAAAGACTATAATATTATATCTTTATCTTAATTATCAATAGACATTTTAAAAATATTAATTTTCAATGTCTCTCACTATTTAATAAAATCCTAGTATCCCTCAAATACTAGATTCAAAAAACATAGTTGATTTAGTATTATAGTGGAAAGGATAGTTAAACCTATATTCATATCTCAAGATATAGAATCTACATTAATACAAGAGCATAAGGTGGGATTTTTACTGGACAACCACATTAAATCAAAACTCCTTGGTCTGTTGAGTGGAGTGCCATCTTCTGCATTGAATTTAACTGAACTGGTCAATGCTTTTCATATAAAGATTAAAAAAAAAGCTATAATTTATATTTTGATGCCAAATTTGGTTACATCAATCCGAAACTCCCATAATAACTCCCCATAAGTAAGAGGAATCCCCAAATAGGGTTGAAGAGAACCTAGAGAAATCTGTTGTGTCTAAAATCATGAGATGGAAGGAACTTAACGTGTTAATTTTTTCTTTTAGGGATTTTAGTATTTAATCTCAATGAATGATGTACTTTTTAGGAATAAATTCTTTCTCTATGTTATCACGTTCAAAATTTAACAACATTTTAAATAGAAAACATTCCATGCATATGTTCATTTTATATATCCATACTTGTTTGTTATTATACTATCTGATCATGCGTAATAAATATAAATTCGTAAAATAATAAACCATGCATAAGATATAATAAATAAATAATGTTATGTTCATGATCCATTGTTTATTGTTTAATTCATTGAGGGAATAATTGATTAATCGAGACCCTATGATAATTCTTCTGTAAATACATGAATTGAACTATAGTTCCAACAACTCCTATACATTATACATGTTTGGTTTACATTAACTCTAGACTCGATCCGCTTTTCCATAAACTCCTCCAATATTAATAATGTATACTCACAAATAGGTGAGGTGAAAATGGGGTTAGAAAATACATTTTATCACTTAAATGTGGTCATGAAGGACCTTATAAAGATTAAACATAGAAGGACGACACACATATCATATAAATAGAACAATTTTTACATTTTGAAATATAAATGAAATAATTAAATAAAATTAAAAACCAAAAAATGCATGGGTCATTCTTGACCCATGATATGTAAACATGAAATTATATTTCATAAGCAAAATTAAAATTTCTAAAATTCATCTAGAGGGAAATTTTAATTTTATAACATGCATTTCATAAACATTAATTAATAATATATACATCCCATAACACCCAAAATAATTTTACTAAATTGAAATCTTTTAAATTTATTTTTTTTTTTTTTCTAATTTTTCGGAAACATTTAGATTTATATAAGATCCCCAGATAGTAATTTAAGTATTGTGACATGGTTGATGGGTTCAGCTAGTCGGACCCGGACTATACTGGTTCAACCCAATTCTAATTTAGGGCATCTATTTAGGGGCATATATACACACACAATATATATAATTTAAAATTCATGACCCGACCCATAAATAGGAAGGGAAATGATTTCTATATTCAGTTAATGGATGTGGATAACGTGGTTGACTTTTTTTACCCTTTTTATTAGTCATATCTATAACTAAGGATAAAGACACTTATAATTTTTTTTGATTTTTGGATAATATGACATGCTTGAAAAGTAACCCTTATTGAAAATGGATTACCACAATCTTTTTTTTATCTTAAAATAACACAAAATATACATGAATTCTTCCCTACCTAAAAATAAATAACATCAGTAGCCATTAAAGTGTTGAAAAAAATTAATGTTTATATTATCATCTCAATTTTATGCAAAATAGGTCAATATTGAATTGGCCATATATTGGAGAAACTAACCCAAGTCAACATGCCTTATGTTATGTTGGGACCACATCAAAACCATATTTTCGAATCATAGTATATTTAACTGAAATTTCAAATATTTCACCTTAAATAATTACACGATTTATCTTATACTAGTAAAAGGAACCCATGGCAGAACCGAATCATGACAAACTTGCAATTTTAAATTTTGGGTTAGGATTCATGTTGAAAACAATGAATACAAAAAAATCCTTTCCCATATTTTTTAAAGTATCACACGCAATTAAATTTGAGAATGAAAAATAAAATCAAACTAATGCATAAATGGTGCCTTGTTCATTTGAAATCAGTAGTTTGGTTCAATCACTACTGACGTGTCATGGCTCAAAGGCACCAAGATAGGAATCCATTAAATCATTCGCACAATCACCATAGCTCCAAGATCATCTTTCTATGATGATCCTATTCAATTATGGGAAATTTATGATATTTAAGATATCCATTTAATGGTGTAAAGAACACGTACATGATCGAGAACACGAGAGTATTCTGACTTTTTTTCATTATTCAGGATCCCTATCCATGTGATTAAGAGGATAATAGAGAATATATTTCATATATAAATCCATTAAAATGGTTGAGCTCAGTATTCAATAGGCTAAAATTGGATTTTATACTTAGGTTATACTTTGCAAAATTTTAATTTGGTCTCTAGAAAGTAATAACCATAATATTTGAACTTTTCACACACTTATGACTTATTAAAATTTCCATAAATGTCATAAATCTTTTATCACTCACTTTGAACACGTTAAAATGTATCTTTATAAAATTAAATACATTAAATCATCTTGTAAACTACCCAAATAATCATATTAACCTTGAATGGTCATGTTTTCTGAAAAATTTTATTTTATCGTATTCAATTTTACGGTCAAAAAACTTGTGTATAACTTAATAAATAAATTCAATCATAGTTATTCTAAATATTAATAATAAAAATAATATTTTTAATTACGATAGATCACACTCGGGAGTTTAGTGGTCCCCACACATGGTTCCAACTTCATCATAAACTTTTATTCACCCGAATAAGTGGAACTTGTGGATACACTTAATGTGTGAGCCACTAGGTCCTTATATCATTAGAAGCGAGTCCATCCCATATAACAAAAGAACAATCTAGAAACCCATAATGGCCTATATGGAGATAAATAATTTCATAGAAATGACTACCTCCTGTAAAAATGTTCTGTGTAATATAATCTTTGGGTCTCTTGATATCTCACAATGTAGGATGAACACTTGTGTCACCATCTTTTTGATGCTTTTTATATTTATTGGAAAGACATAACTTCGTGTACCCTGTCATTGGATTTAATGATGCTACAACCATTATTCTCATCATGGACCCATGAGACATCTCTTCCGCAACATAGAAATGGAAAATTCTATCTTAATCATTCAAAAAATTATATAACACCAATGATATACCCAACACATGATACCTTACCCCGATTTCAATGTCATGGTTTTCTTTATTCATCAATGTATGTGATCAAATGGTATACATTGAAAATGATCTCAATTATAGAGGCCAATAACCATGTTCATAGATAAGAATACCTAATGAAACATGAATCATGTGGTGTTAATATTAGAGGGTCAATACTATTGCTCTCATCTACTCAATATCACCATGTAAAAAATTCATACAAAGCAGTGTCAATGCATATGATACCACAACACCTAATAGTATAAAGTCATCCTTATCCCATATGAATTTTGTATCTCAACCATATAACCTATTTGTTAATATTACTATCATAGTGTCTCGATGTTGTCAGTATAGTTGGGAATTGATATAACCTTTTGATTTTACACATAATCTAACGACATTACCATATAAACAGTAAATGAAAAATTATCAACATTATTATGGTAATAATAAAAATATGAAAATATGAAAATATATACATGTAATGGTAATTAATTTTCATAAAGGATTGTTATAGGGAACCCACTCACGACAAAAAATGTGTAGATTTAGTTGAATGATAAAAAATAACCCATGTTACATTATTACGTTAAGAAATATTTGCTATGCCACCATGAAATACATGGATATATTCTCCCATTTCCATTCAGGCATTGGAAAATGTTTAAGAATAACCTTAAGTAGTTGTATCTGAACTTTAACACATTGACAAGTCCAATATTTCATGGTTAAATTAGAACTATCCTTTTAAATTTATATTACTTTGTAACATAATAAAACAATAATTAAATGATTTAGGGGTTCACTTTCATAAATTTTCAATACCTATTATGTTTATATTTTTTGAGAGTTAGTAAAACTACTGAGGAAGAATGAGCATATAACACATAAATATTGAATCATTTTAGATGAATATTCCTACGAACTATTTTTTCATTTTCATTTAAATCATTTTATGGTTGATTAAAAACCAAATAAGAATTGCTTTAAGGTTATGTGAGAACAAAAAAAGAGACACATGTGAGAGAAAATGTCCAAGGGGATCCAAAATTGTATACATGAGTCAAAATAAAAAAAAAACACTTTATGGATGATTGAGAACTGCAAGTTAAAAAAATAACCATCCTCATACATGCCTTCGAAAAAATCATGTTCCCTCTTAGAATTAAGAACTGAATCCCAAGACACTAGACCAGATTGGTGGATGATGGAGTGAGTGAACATATTTCCCATCTATCCAACCTTTTACCTTCCATTGAATTTTTCGGAAATACCCATATTGAACTACTCTCTTGCCTAACCCTACAATTTTGGTTTTTTTGGATGTGTCATAGTAATGGGTTCTAATTTTTCCCCAGAAGATCTAACATAAACTATGACTCTTCCTTTAGATCCATCAGCCATTGGTATATTCTATAGTGTTGGTTCATCCCTTCTCCCATCAAGGTCATCCCTTATCTCATCAGGGTCATCCACCACACCACAAACAACATTAGCATTAGAAGTTATGACAATATCATAAACCAAAACAATGATTCACATACCTTTCTTGTCTCCCCCAGCTCACGTTCCTTAAAAAAATGGTGGTGCATGATCAGTTAAACCTGGTAGACTAGAAGTAGGAGAGGATGGTTTTCTAGGGTTCGAAGTGGTTTAATTCCATTGCAGGACCGAGGTGGGGGGGGGGGGTTATTAGATGAATATTTTGTAAATTTTTCAATTATACACAACTAAGGATAATAATGGTTTAGTTTATTTTGATACTAGATACACAATCAATACATTTGAAAATATATATTCAAAATATCCCACAAACATCTTCTCTTATAGTATCAGTATTAGACATTTCTTGGTCAATACATTTATTCATAAAATAGTGAAAATGGAATATTATGAATGGGTTATTTAAAATTCTCAATAACAGTAAATATATAATATTTCAGTTAATCATAATAATTTTTCATAAATATAATTTTATGTGAACATGAACCTTTCTTTAGAAATTAATACTCAATCAATAATATATCTTTAATCCTTAAATGTGGTTTATTCATAACAAAAGTAATATCTTGTATGATTGTGGGAACATAAATAACCAATCATGAGCCCTGAAAATATATCTTAAGTATAGAAAATAAATTTTTTCATACACATAAGCATAGAAAATCATTTCCTTATTCAATGATCAATACCAATAATATCGTTGTTTATTGGGTTAACTCTAAATTCTGTCATTTCCTTAGACTAGGTCCACTCCCAATACTATTATATTGGATAGAGTCACCGTCTAAACCAGGTGCACTACAAATTGTAGTCTATATCTTCTCATTAAATATCAATCTTTACCCAATTCATTAGTGGGATATATAATTTTGGGCCCACCCTTCACATTATGAAATCCTTATGTATAGTTGAAAGAAATAAGAAAACATTCATAATATAATTATAACATAACCCATGTTACAAAAATGGGGTTCATGAAAATCTCATCATTATATAATAAAAATCCATCCAGATAAAGGTAGAGGATAATATCCTGAAAATATTCATTATCTCATCACAGTTTTATTAACCAGTTGGAAAAAATGGGTCTCATGAAATTACCTTAAGATCATAATCATCACAATTCTTCAAAAAATGTGGATGACATCATAATAGCATATAACTAGTGAAGCATAAAAATCCTCAAAGATATATGAATATAAATGATGAAATAAATATCAATGATCATTCTAACCATTATTTGAGAATGTGAGAAAAATAACTTTTTATTTTGATAAAATTTTAAATAAAAATTTCCTAAATATAATGAAAATTATTTTATTTGAAAGTATCCATATAAAATTTAAAATTAATATTTAACGAAAAAATGGACATATTGTTTGGAAAATCCATTAATATATTATATTATAAAAGAAAATAGTTTTTTTCACTTATTAAAAAAGTAAAAAATTACTTCATTGATTTTTTTTAAATATTACTTTTAAAACTTTTAAAATAATGTCAAAAGTACTCGAAATTTCAATTTAAAACATTTTATGTATATTTAAGATATTTTATAAATAAAATTTAACGATTATTGACATAGAAGGAAAATATTATCGACTATAGAGAAAATAAGGATGGTTTTTTAAACCTTTTCTTGATCATCTTAATTACCAAAGAGATTTAAAAGGTACTATTTATTGAATATAATATGAATAAATAGATTAAAATAAAAACTATGGGGTTTCAAGAATAATATCCATATAATTTCCCTGAATATAAATTTTGGATATACAATCCCAAAAAAATGCGACTATAACATAAACCCTTAACATATGTCCTTTATTATGTTGTACACATTCAAACCTTCTACACTGTAATAATATAATTATTATAAATATACTAAAGGAATATATTAATATTTATAACTTCATATATTATTTATTTTTAAAATCTTATAATCTATTCATTAGCAATGTTTCAATATCATGATCATTTAAAGCACTAACCACTTCAGTTTTTATGTGTGTTTTGGTTTATTAGTTATGGTCCTAAGACAATGATCAGGGTTAAATCATATCCTAAATATTAATCAAAAAATAGGTATCATATTTAATCATTATATATACATTTAAATTAATTCATAAAAATTATTTATGGAAAATAATTACATCACTTTATGGGGATGGTTGTTCAAACACACGCCCAGGTGATGTTTCCACTTTTCAATGAGTGGAATGATATAAATTTAATTAATAATTAACCATTATAGAGTTAATTTATAACCATAAATATCATATATATATATATATATATATTGAATCTATCTTTATGACAATAAATTTAAATAAGAGATGAAAACTAAATGAGATCGTTTCGTATAGGTGGTAGTCCACATGTACACATGAGCGACATTATCATTTCACAAATGGATGGGAAGTTAAGAAGATAGAAATTATATTATAATTATAGTAGAATAATTATGTCATACATATTATGTATAAAAAAATAAATCCCTTATAATAACCATCTATGAAATATTTATATGATAAATGAATCATATCACTACGTGGAGGCATTAGTCCACACATACAAATGAGCGGTACTTTAATTTCCAATATGATAGAAAAGAGGTGAAAAATATTTTTCCCATAATCATAATAACATCTATGTAAATTTGTGATAATCTATTAATTTTTTTTATAGATACAATATATTTATAAGATGTAGATGAAGAAATAAATTTTTAAATAACTGGGAGAGGTGACTACCACTTATTTAAGAATCCTCCTTGGGATTATTCGTTAACCCTTAATATGATGGTCCTGAGGTGAGAAAAGAAGCTCAAGAATGAAGGTGATATAACTGGGATGGAGTTTCAGTAGGTATTGGATTATATATATGTAACATCCCGGATCCAGGTTCCACTCAACGGGTGCCCTGAACCCCTTTGGTCACTTAAACTAAGGCGCATTTCCCCAAACTCTAGAGGCTGCTGACTAAAAACAAGGGACTAGGACTGATAGTGGGGAAACTATTTCCCATTGGTCAAATAATGCTCATCGGAAAAGATAAATAACATACAACAGTGGAAATAGTAAAAAATATACAACTGAAATGGACAACTATAGTAAAAGAGAAGAAGAAGTCATTTATATAGAGATGCAACATGTCACTAATTCTATAAAAGAAGTCACAATAGGATACACTACAATAAAATAAAATACAACTCAATGTTAAGGGTACAACAAAAAAACAAAGCAGAGTAAAAAACGCAGCAGCATCGCAAGCCAAAGCTCATTCTCATGCTCTTATACTCTTATTCTACAATCATGTACCTGTATAGAGACCCTTTACCCTATCGGCACCTATATAAATATATTCTATTTGGGCCGAATACATGAACCAAATAGGGTGTGAGAAATAAATCCCAGTAGGCACCCACCAAAGGCCCGTTCCCAACTGTCAGTGAAAATATGCAACAGTAGTGTGAAAAAGTAAATGCAGTAAACTAGTAAGTACTCAAAAGTAACCATAACTACCAGTTTCATTGCCATTTTAATTATTACATATCACCTTTAATCTTGTGATTCGGCTTGGGAGGTACAACAATAAAAATCACCACAGTGAATATATGAAATAAACAGTGTCCTCAGACATGCCAAACCTTACCCTCCGGTAATCAGAATCGTTCCCTCAGGCTAACAGAACCATGCCCTCAGGCTAATCAGAATCATGCCCTCAGACTAACAAATATTTCCCTCAGGCGTATGAGATAATGCCCTCAGGCATGGAATCAACTGCCCTCAGTGATATGAAACATTACCCTCAGGCTAAATGAAACACTTCCTCTTAGGCTAAACAAAACACTTGCCCTTAGGCTAAATGAGAAACAGGGCCGAGCCAAATACATAAGAAAGAAATTATATACATTTTCTCTCATGAAAACTCTAGCATGATAAAAAATGGCCTACCCTCGAGTATCCTGACCAAAAAGCTAAACAAAGGAATGCACCCCCGGGGTGGTCCTGGATCCAAGAAGTGATCCCAAATAGCAGTTTTAATTTATCAACCGATCATCGTTGCAATTATACATATCTTTCAGCAAAGGCCTCAGCCATACGACATCCCAAACATGGGTTTATAGCACAATGGTACACAAATTCAACTAAACAGTTCTAAATAAACACCAAACCACCTACCTCGGTCACCCTTGTTCGGTATATGTGAATGACACCTCCTGAATCGTCCAAGAACGACGTAGATCTGGGAAAAACGTTCACTCATTCAAACTCAAATAACTTTCCCTTGGGAAGGAATGGGAAATAACTATTCAAGGAGAAGGAAGGGCTTACCCGTGCGATTCAAAGGAGATCAACGGTGTAGAAATTGGGTTCCCAGTGTGTGGTCGAGAGATCCTCTAAGCTCTGGTTATCTCTCCTGCTCCCCTCCGGTGTTCTAAGCTTCCTCTGTGAACATTGGAGGCTACTTCCTGTTTTAAGCGAAAAAAACAAACTACACAGCGTGTACTCTCAAGTACACGACATATACTTTCATCATTTAACTATTCCTCTAGCGGCTACTTTTCACTACCGAAATGTTCACTAGCTGACATGATTACACGAAATGTATTTTGGAATACATGGCGTGTACTATCGCTCAGCTGGCGGCTGCTTCCACCACCTTACTATTCACCTGCCGACTGATTACATGGCGTGTAAATACTAAGTACATGGCGTGAAATCAGTTTTTACACCCTTCATCGACGACAATCCTACACGCCCTGTGTACTCTCTCCACATGGCCAAAGTACACAGCATACGGAAAAGTTTACAGTGTGTACACACAAAATTTGGTATTTTTTCCCATTTTCCTTATTTTATCAAAAACACTTAAGGAAAAAGGAAAAGAAGAAACTCGTACCTCAATAATAAGAATCGGGTTCCTACAAACTTCCCCCCTTAAAGCAATTCGT
The DNA here is from genome assembly GCA_963277665.1 of Viscum album. NCBI lineage: Eukaryota > Viridiplantae > Streptophyta > Magnoliopsida > Santalales > Viscaceae > Viscum > Viscum album. Next base: position 615,310,469 of record OY728155.1, on the reverse strand, counting down.
CCCCAAGTTTCCCTTCGAAGGGTGGCGAAGATAAAGATGTGAAAAACTCTGGCCACGAATCACGTACGTCAGTCACCCGCTCCCAGGTTTCGTCTTGAACTCGACCATGCTTCCATAACAGCCATACAAGAGGAACTGACTGGCCTCAGAAAACCAACGTGCTACTATCAACAATACGAATTAGATGCTCCTCAAAGGATGCATCGACTAGAAGCTCATCCTCCTCGGGCTGAAAGACATGAGGCATGTCTGAGTGATAACAGCACAACTAAGATACATGGAAGATGTCGGTCATGGCTCGATACTTGTTTAGTAACTTCAAATGATAGGAAACCAGCCCGACTCTCTCTATAATCTCAAAAGGCCCCACATACGTCGGTGAAACTTTACCCTATATCCTGATCCACCTGTTTCCCAACCTCAGTGAAACACGCAAGAAAACATGATCAACGACCATGAACTCTAAGGTTCATTTGCGACGATCAGCATAAGATTTCTGACGAGACAATGCAGTAGCCATCTACTTCTGAATTAACTCGACCTGCTCTGAAGTCTCCTGCACGAGACATGGTCCCAGTAAAGCTGCCTAACCTACCTCCAACCAGCACAAAGGTGATCGGCATGGCCTACCATATAAATCCTCGTAAGGTGCCATCTCAATAGTTTCCTGGAAATTATTATTATAGGCAAACTCGATTAGGGGTATACAATTCTACCATGATCCACCAAGTCTAGGACGCATGCATGCAACATGTCCCCTAGCACATATATCGTATGATCTGACTAGCCATCTGTATGAGGGTGGTAAGTTTTACTTAGAAGAACTTGTGTGCACAGTGCCCTTTGAAAACTCTTCCAAAAACAATAAGTAAAATGGGATTCCCTCTCTAAAACGATCAAATGAGGGACCCCATGAAGACGCACCACCTCTCGGATATACAACTTCTCAAGCTCGTCAAAACCGAAGGTCTCCTTGATCGACAAAAAATGAGCTACATTTGTGACTCTATCCATGACAACCCACACAACATCATTTCCATGAGGTGACCTTAGAAACCCAGTCACAAAATCCAAGTCGACATCATCACATTTCTATTCCAGAATGGGTAACTGCTGCAACAGTTTGACTAGCCTCTGATGCTCCGCCTTCACCCACTGATAGGTGGAACATCTCATAACAATACCAGCTTCTTCCCATTTCATACCCGGCCACTAATACTAATGTCTCGAGTCATGGTACATTTTGGTAACCCCGGGATGAACTTCCCATGCTGAAGCGTGAAACTCCTGCCTCAACTCCTCGTGTATATCACCTAGAACCCATACTCGTCCATGGAAACACAGTGCCTCATCATTGTCTATTGTCCAACTAGAAGGATGGTCCTCACTTACCACCGACTCCCGTAGAACTTGGACTTATGAATTTGATAGTTATCTCATCTTCACTCTATTCAAGAGGGTATAAGTCACATCTAAGGATGAAAGATAGGTTTTCCTCTAACTATCGTGCACCTCCAAATGAATCTCAGAGAACAAATCCATAAGATCCCACTCACCACTGGCCTCCTGCAATGCCTGTATCCGAGTCTTCCTGCTCAGTGAATCAACAACTTTGTTACCGTTACCATGTGTATAGGCAACCTCAAAGTCGAAGGAATAAACATATTCAACCAAAATTCAATGTCTCAAATTCAATTAACGTTGAGTAAAGATGTACTTGATAATTTTGTGGTCTGTGAACACCAAAAAAGGTTTCCCAAGATTTAATGTCTCCAACAACGTAACACATGAACAATTGTGGCCAACTCGAGGTTATGCGTCGGGTAATTCCTCTCATGTAGACTCAACTACCGAGACCTGTATGCAATAACATGATCCCCCTATGTCAGTATTTCTACTGGCCCAATACTTGATGCATCATAGTAAACTGTATAGCTATTCCCTTGCTCTGGAAGTATAAAGAGTGGTGTTGATGCCAACCTTCCCTTCAGCTCGTGAAAGGCTGTCCCGTAAGCTTCTGGACAAAATAACATCACACACATCTTAGTCAAACCCATAAACGGCGCTTCTAAGGGGGATAAGTCCTGTATAAAGTGACTATAACAACCGACCAGCCCCAAGAAACTCCGTATTTCAAACATGTTCTTAGGATGCTCCTAGGAAAATAATGCTCTCACTTTCTATGGGTCTACAGCAACTGCTACCTATGAGATAATATGACCTAGGAAGTGAATCAGGTCCATCAAAAAGTGGCACTTTGAGATCGTAGCATTAGCTGATGCACTATCAGAGTACTCAGTACGATCTCAAGATGGGTGGCATGGTTGTTTCGAGTGTGAGATTCCACCAAGATATCATCCATGAAGACTACCACAAAAGGATCCAGATAAGGATGGAACACACGATTCATCAGATCTATGAAAACTTCTGGCGCGTTCGTCAGTTCAAACGTCCTAACTAAGTACTCATATAGACCATACCTGCTCCAAACAGCTTTAAGAGGTATGTCTGATGGTCTAACACGTAACTGATGATATCCGGATCACAATTCAATCATTGAGAATACTCATGCTCCCCAATTATGATCAAAAATATCATAAATCCTTGGTAGGGGATATTGGTTTTTGAACTTTAGCTGGTTCAGCTTCCGATAATCCACACAGAGTCTGAGGGTACTGTCTGCCTTCTTCACCAAAAGGACTGAAGAACCCCAAGGAGAAGTACTAGGTTGGATAAAACCCTTTTCCTACAACTCCTCTAACTACCTCTTGAGATCCTATAACTGAGGTGTAGCCATCCTATAAAGAGGAATGGACACCGGTGCCGCTCCTGGAATATGATCAATAGATAAATCCACCTCCCGCTCGAAAGGAAGACCTAAAAATTCACTTGGGAGGACATCCCTGAAATGATCAACGACTAGAGGGAAATACTTATGACAAGTCCCCTGATCATCCAGATATAAACTCGCAATCTGGGCTATCACACCACCTCGCCCACGATGCTCAGGTCCAACTCGGCTCCCCTGGAAATCCCATTCACCCTTGTAAAGAAACTCTCTTCCCTCTGGTGACGTGAAACTCACCATGCGATGATAGAAATTTACAAAGGCTCGAAAGGGTACCAACTAGTCCTTCCCAAAATGACATCATAACTCATCATCTCTAAGACAATGAGGTCCCACAGAAAGTGACACCCACCAACTGATAGGGGGATATCCCTACACTGACGTACACCTGCCATTTTAGTCCCCAACAGAGTGTCTAGCATCATAACATCAGAAGAGAAAGAAACACAGAGCCCAAGGCTCTCCACAATGGGAAAAAATATAAAGCTATGTGTGGAACCCATATAGAAAAGTAAATAAGACAAAACAGAAGAAACTAGAATAGAACCTCTAACAGTAGAAGGTCCAGGATCCTACTCTTGTTGGGTCTATTGCATTGCATATTCCGGCCCAGTGCCATAACCCTACGACACAGCCTGGAAAACCGGAGCTGACCCACCCTGCTGCCTCGGAGATCCTGGTGTTTGGCTACCATGGCCACGACCACAATCTCTGCCTACATACCCTGATCTATTCTAGTTTCCTGACTGATATGAAGTTGTTGGTCCTACTCTCACATGCGGAGTCTGCAAAAAAACCCCTCTCATTATCCATAGGTACAAATGACCTGCAGAAGTGCTATAGGTGACCCATCTTGTCGCATGCTCGACATTCCACTGGGTCTCTGGGACACTGAGGTCACTTGTGCCCCTCTCTACCACACTGGTAGCAAATGAACTGGACACCTAAGAAATTCATCTAGCTAGTACTGCCACTGTGAAAGAAATCCATCTACCTCTTCCTCTTACTGGTATAAATAGTACTAGAAACTAGTGTCGAACCACTGTGACCCACACCACTAGCTTCCCGCAGGTTCTGATCAGAAATCAGTGTCTGGTTCACAATAGAATTTACTATATACAACCCGAAAACATTTTCCAGGGTTCGGATGTCATATCGAAGACCATACTCAAAGCATCTAGCCCTCAACATCTCATCACCCATCGGAACAGGTGCAAAACGATGAAGCTCGGTGAAGCGAGCATAATACCCCATCATCGACATGGAACCCTGTAGCAGATTCCTGAACTCTCTAGCTCGATCTACCCTCAGCATCTCCGAGAAGAAAATGTCATAGAAGACTGCCTGAAAATAATCCCACGCCATGTCTCGGTGATGCTCGGTCTGGGTGGTAACATCCCACCACCTCTTGGAGGAATCACACAGCATGTATGTAGTGAGATTGACCCTCCTCCCATGAGGCATCTCTAGATGCATGAATATCATCTGCATAGAACCCAACCATGACTCTGAAGCATGTGGTCCTCCATCCCTTGAAAAATTAGGCAAATTCTAATGCTGTAAGATACGCGTCACCTCTTCCATAGATGTGGCGGCCTGCGGTGGTCCCGATAAGGTCTACATGAACAACATGAATCCTTCATAGAACTGTGCCTCTGCACCTGTGTCTAGTATAACGGTTGGCGCCAAAGATGGCTCTTTTGGAGGATCCACTGGTAGCCAATGGCCTACCATCTCTGGAGTATAATCGTTTCTGCTCTCTTGGTGATCAAATCGTGGTCTTCTCGGCAGCATGACTATACATGGTCAAAAGGACTCCTTAAATTAAGATTATTAATGACCGAAAACGAGGAGACTAAGGAAGGAATAGGAGAAAAAAAATTCATGATTTACAAAACTTGACTACATGACGTGTATAAATACTACATGACATGTTCTCACAAGCCATTTATATGGGCATGTACTATAGCTTAAACTGGCCGTGTAACACCCCAAACACATAGAGTGACTCTGAACTACACGGCATGTACATGAATCACCCTTCACTACCCGAGCCCTTCTACAAGGCTAAGACAGACGACTCTCCTAAAACAGGACCACACGATGTGTCCCATTTGTACATGGCGTGTTCTAGACAAGCTTTCACCATCCTGTGTTGTTCGTTACATGGCCTCTGTACCCATGTCACACTGCACTACGTTTTTTAAAATGAAACGGTGTGTTCAAAGAAGCCTCAGACCGACCCGTGTTGTTATCTACACGGCCAGCTACACAGCTGACACTACACGACATGTTCCAATCGGACATGGCACGTATTAGGAAAGATAACACTAACCTATGTTGTTAGTGACATGGTCGGGTACCTGGGTCAGACTACACGACATGTTCAAGGTCGACACGACGTGTATGTCTTAAGGATCGGCCGTCTGTGTTGTTAGTTACATGGGCTGATACCATTTCGACACTACACGATGTGTAAAACTGGTACACGGTATGTCTTCCCAAGCCTATCCCTACCCCATTTCCCTACCCAGACGATCTATGGCACAAGAAGAGACATTACGACTTGTACTTAGGGTACACAACAATTACTTAAATTTGTTTAATTTTTTCTTGAATAGAAGAACACATGGTGCGTGTCCATAGAACTACACGACATATATCCTGGGTTTTCCAGACAGTAAGGCTCATAAACTACTCTGGAACCAAGAAAAACACTGAAACAAACATCTATGTTCCAAATTCCAATCCGTGAGGGTCCATACTCCCCGAAAATCAAAGTTTGGCATCTTACCCATGTTATAACCAAAATAAACACATTGATGATCCACCAAATTCTGGTCATTGAGGGCCCATACTCAACAAAAACCAATTTTTGGAGTTCATCGTATCAACAACCTCATACCGCAATACACTATCAAATATCAGGTATTTATCAAAGCAGATATCACAACTGCATGCTTTTCTATCACAATAACTATCACAACAACATGCAATTTCTAATTCCCCTATATGGCATGGAAAGAATGCATGCCATGTGATTTCTAGCATGTGCCTAAATGATGCATGAAATGGAATACCATCATCCCACTGGGTTGAAACTAAATAGAACCCATGTATATCATATAAACAACACAGAAAAAGTGTGTAACCCAACGGTGAAAATCAAGTCAACTGTCAAATTTACAAAATCAGAAAAATTGCAATAAAAGAGGTAAACTAGATTTTTCCTGTACACAGGTTAGCTACTCTCGGGCATAGCTTATTTCCAACTACCATGTTCGTCTTATCCCTGACTAAGACTCAAAATCGTATGACAAAGAAAAGAACTCCTTTGTTATCACTTTGTAACGTCCCGAATCCGGGTGCCACTCAATGGGTGCCCCGAACTCGATTGGTGACATGACCTCAAGCACATTTCCCCAAACGGAAGAGGCTACCGACTAGCAGCAAGGGACCAATTCTGATAGTCGGGAAAATATTCCCTCATTTGTCAAAGTGTTGCACAATGGAAAAGATAAATAACATACAACATCAGAAGTAGTAAACAATATACAACTGAAATGGAAAACTGTAGTAAAAGTGTACCAACTATTATATATATAAAGATGCAGCATGTCAATAATTCTATGAAAGAAATCAGAACATGATACACTACAATACAATACAATACAAATAAATGTACAAGGTACAACCAAACAAAAAAATTATAGTAAACAAAACGCAACAACATCGCAAGACAAATCTCAGTCCCATGCTCTCCTACTCCTCTGCTACAATCATGTACCTGTATGGGGACCCTTTCCCATGTCGAAACCTAGAGAAATATGTTCTGTTTGGGACAAATACATGAACCAAACAAGGTGTGAGAAATAAATACCAGTAGACACCCACCAAAGGCATGTGCCCAACTATCAGTAATAATATGCAACATCAGTGTGAAAAAGTAAATGCAGTAAACTAGTAAGTTCTCAAAAGTAACTATCACTACCATATTAATTGCCATATTAATTATTACATATCACCTCCAAGATTATGCTTCATCTTGGTCGGTAAAACTTTGAAAATCACCAATGTGAAAACACTAAATAAACAGTGTCCTCAGACATGCCAATCCTTACCCTCATGTAATCAGAATCTTGCCCTCAGGCTAACATAACCACACCCTCAGGATAATTATAATCATTCCCTTAGGTGATTGCCCTCAGGCTAACGAATATTGCACTCAGGCATACAAGATAATTCCCTCGGTCATTGAAATAACTACCCTCAGGAATATGAAACATTACCCTCGGGCTAAATGAAACACTTTACCTCAGTCTAAGAAAAACATTTTCCATCAGGCTAAATGGGCAACTGGGCCGATCCCAACACATAAGAAAGCAATTATATACATTTTATCTCAAGAAAACTCAAGCATGATAAAACAAATCATACCCTCGGGTATCCTGGCCAAACAACTAAATAGAGGAACGCACCCTAGGGGTGGTCCTGGATCCAAGTAGTGATCCCAAAAAGCAGTTTTAATTTTTCAATAGATCATAGATGCAATTATACATATCTCTCAGCAAAGTCCGAGGCCATAAGACACCCCAAACATGGGGTCATAGCACAATAGTACAAAAATTCAACTCAAAAGTTAGAAATAAACACCAGACCACCTACCTCGATTTCCCCTGTTTGGTATACGTGAATGACTCCTCCTAAATCGTCCAAGAACGACGTAGATCAAGGATAAACGTTCACTCATTTAAACTAAAATAACTCTCCCTTGGGAAAAAATTGGAAATAAATACTCAAGGAGAAGGAAGGGATTACTTGTGTGATTCAAAGGATATCGACGGTGCAGAAATCAGGTTCCCAGTGTGCGGTCAGGAGATCCTCCAAGCTCCGACCATCTCCCCCACTCTCCTTTGTCATTCTAAGCTTCCACTATGAACAAAATAGGCTACTACCAATTTTATGTGAAAAAAAAACTTCAAGGCGTCTACTCTCAAGTACACGGCGTGTATATTCATCATTTAACTGTTCATCTAGTGGCTACTTTTCACCGTCGAACTGTTCACTAGCCGACATGAGTATACAATGTGTATTTCATAATACATGACGTGTACTATCACTCAGCTGGCAGCTTCGTCCACCACTTTACTATTCACCTGCCGACTGATTACACAGCGTGTAAATACTATGTAAATGGCATGTAGTATGTTTTTTACACCCTTCATCGCTGGCAGTCCTACACACCCTATGTACTCTCTCCACATGGCCAGAGTACACGACGTGTGGAAAATTACACGATGTATACCCAAAAAATTTGGGATTTTACCCATTTTCATTATTTTGTCTAAAACACTTAAGGAAAAAGGAAATAAGGAAACTCGTACCTCAAGAATAAAAACCAGTTTCTTACAATATAGGGCTCTAATTGTGTTAATATGGGGGGAGAAGAGGCACCCATTTAAAAGTTATGGGAGGGTCATACCTGGAATTACTTAAAAAAAATTAAGAGATATAAAGTCATATTTATGTGAAAGTGGAACAAAATAAAAAATACATCACTTTTAGGATAATATAAGGTCTAAGTATCATCAGAAAATATTTTTTTCCTAAGTGTGTGTGTCATATTTACCCTAATATCTTCCTCTAACCTATAGTAAACTTGTTTAACCCTAAACACGGTAACACATTTTTACTATTTTTTACAATTCATCATGAAAAAATATAATAGTGACCTTATTAAGATATTTAAAATTTTTGTTCCAAATATGGAATAGATTTTATCTAATTCAATTCCTATATGTGATGGTAGTCGAGTTTAAGAAAATCATGCAAACAAAATTTTTTTTTCTATATAAAATGTATTTTAAGCATAAAATTGAATTAATTCTCATTCTATGCCTAGTAATAACCATTTTATGAATATTAGAATATTTTCTTTAATATATAATCTAAAAATTTAATTTAATTTATTCATCGATAGATATTAATTTTATTTATTAGGATAAAAACAATTTGGGTGCATCAATTTTATTTTTTATAAAAATATAAATTTTTTACATTTTAATGCTTCTATTTTAATTTCAAAAAACTTAATAACCAATAAATTAATTTTATAAAAATGTAAAACATATTTTTTATAAGTTATATATTATGAATTAAATTTAAATAAAATAAAATATCCTTTAATGAAAATATAAATGATAAAATATTGTTCATAAAAAAATATTTCAAAATAGTTCATTAGGATTAATTTTTTTCTGTAGTGAATTAGAAAATGTTTTTAATAACTATATATAAAGGTAAATATATTATAAAATATTGAGGTTCTATGCTTAATTGCTATAATAATTTCACCCTCCAAATTTCTACACTCTGATACAAACAACCAAGGGTAAATTTTCCTCATCATATCCATGGGTTACCATGTATCTTTCTCCTCAAAACTTTCACCAGGTGAGTTGAATTATTTGGTAAAATTTTATTTATTTGATCCCATACCACCCCTAGATTTTTCGCATAAGAGATATCATGATCTAGTGATACAACCTCAGAGTTCAGTACATGTGAAGAATTAGGTATGTACTACAAATGTGATACATAAAACACCTGAGGAACATTAGAGTGATTTAGTTGATGTGATATGCAGTAATCAAATATCCAAATAAAGTGAAGAATCATTAATGTGTTGATATATATAGGTATTAACATCCTATTCTATCAAAATTTCATAACCTTCTTCTAATGATATATTTATAGGAAAACCATATCACCAACATGGAACTATTTTTCTCACATATGATTGTCAAAATAACTTTTCTATTGACGTAAGATGCCTTCATATGCATCTAAATGATCTAAAATTCGATACCATTTAATGAGATAGAAAAATACAAATATATTAAATTCTTCAACATCACCCCAAAACAATAGTGTTCTACACTTCCTTCTATATATGGGATCAAAAAGAGCCATCATAATGATTTAGTAAAAGATACAACAGTAAAAAAACAATAATATTTAAATTTGTTTATCCCAACCACAATTAAAATCCATATTGAAATGATTGTAAAATATCTTATAATGATTCAATTTTCCTCTCAAACTAATCATCTAAATGAGGTGGATATGAAAAAATAATGTCCAACATTATATCCAACCCTTTTCGATGAGTTTTTTAGAAAACAGAGGTAAAACATAGATCCTAATCAGATAAAATATAATGTTTTTAGTCCATACAAGATTACAATTTATCCTTTTAATACAATCAGTAGAAAAATATTACCTTATTTCAATTATATGTTATAACTTCATAATCTGATTGACTGTAACCCAAATAAAATTTTGAGCTTTAGATGTTTTAGGGAGTCTGATGATGAAATCCATTGTGATGTTTTCCCATTTAAATTTTAATATGGGTAATGGTTCTAACATACCCTTAGAATTATTTATCTCTACCATCCGTTCCTACTATACCTGGTATCAATATATATACTCTAAAACATCCATATTCATGTTGTCCCACCATAAATAATCTTTCAAATATCGATTCATCTCCATACATCCACGATTAATAGATAATGATGAACTATGAGATTGTTCTAATAAATACTTATTCATTTCAAGTATTAACATGAAGTATAAATGGGGTTTAATTTTACAATTCTTCGACAATCATGATTGATATTAGAAAAATTCATCACATTCTTTTACAACTCCACATCTTCCTTCCACAACTATTTAATCATTATATGGATTGATTACTGGATAATAATTTTAGAAAGATAATATATATAAAAATTCCTCTTTATTTCAATATCCATATTTAGAAAATTCATAAATATCGATTCCCTTTCAATCCCTATCATGGAAAAACTAGAATGGTCCTTCTGAATCAATGCATCAGGAAACTTTTTTTTTGTATGGAGGTAGTGTGTTGATCAGTCACAATATTTAATCAATTCCAAAAATATCCTTATTAAATTATTTATGGGCTAATTATACACAATGAATTTATGAAATGTATATATATCACATATCTCAAAATAAAAATAATGCTTCTATATTTCTAATTCAAAATTTATAACTTCCAGCTCCAAATCATGAGGTGGGTAATTTTGAATATTAATTTTCAAATTGTGTGTGGAACATGTTATAACCATATAATTCTGAATAAGGATACATCACAATCACTTCTTTGATAAAACCTTATAGATCATAAATCCTTTTCCATTGTAGGGTAGTGTGTGAACAAGTTCATAGACCAAAATTCTATCCATGTCTTTTAAATTTTACTCCCATTCATAAGTTCAATAGATCATAGATCCCTTCCTAGTCAACATGGTTATTAGTTTAGATAACCACGATAAATATCCCAAAAAGCATTGGAAGTGTCCAAAAAACTCATGAAAACTATAGATCTCAGTTACAATGATTTGTTTGGCCCATTTTTCAATAACTTATTTCTTTGAAGGTTCTACCAGTATACCCTCACATGAGTTTATATGACCGAATAATCATTTTGTAGAAAAAAATCCAATATTTTGGAATTTATAATACAAATTATCCTTCCTCAAACCATTTAATACATTCTTAAAATAGTCTTTATTCTCTTCGATACTCTTGTAATTTTTAAGAATATCATTTATAATGATAACAATAAAGTGATATATGAAGTCTATAGAGAGTAAATTTTTTCAATCCATGAATATAATGGAGGAATTGTTAAGTCCAAGTGAAATTACTCTAATACATATCATCCATACCTCATATGAAAGGTAGTATTGGGTATATCCTCCTTGACCCTCAATTAATTACACACAGAATGTAGGTAAATATTGGAAATGTATTAATCCCCATGGAGTAGATCAAACAGGTCATTTATAGGGGTATATGATACTTGTTCTTGAGAGTGATCTTTTTTTGTTCTTGATAATATATACAAAGAGGCATTGAACCATCATTATTTTTAATAATAATTACATGTTCACCCCATTGTGACACACTGTGGTATATGAATTTCTTATTAAGATTCTGTTGGAGTTTCTTATTTTATTATTATAACTCTTTCATGACCCGTCCCTCGGGGCATGTGTCGTAACTACCTCATGCTCGCCTTCCATAGGCCAGGGGCTGGAGACTAGCACCAAAGGCGTAACTCCATAAAACAGGAAAGGAATTGCCTTTTAAACAGAAAATAATCACAATTATAGTACAAGGGAAAGAAAACACTAAGAAAAAACATGTATACAGATGAAGTGCTGGAAAGTACAAGGGGCCAAAAATACAAGCCCAACAGGAATGTACAACTGAAAATAAAGTACAACTGAAAAAGGGACAAACAACTGAAAGGTAGAAGTAGCTCTAGGATCGTCTTTTGGGGTTCCTATATAAACGGTAGGTACAGATGTACTCCTCATCACTCCACGTCTATTGGTCCACTCTGGGTACCTTCACACCAAGTGATCCACCTTCAGGTACCATCCAGTCCTGGCTCGCTCTCGGCCTCCGTCAGCGTTGTTCGTCATCTACATCCAATACAATGATGTGTGGACATAGCCCATGCAGGGGTGAGTATAACGATACTCAGTAGGGACCCCAATACCCTCAAGGTCTCACAAAATACCACAATGATAAACAAAAAAGAATGAAATCAACGGATAACCATTACATAAGAATATGCCCATACATATACCTAAGTTATCAAGTAACCCATCTCAATCATGAGAAATACACAACGGTCATTGACTCAACTGAAACCAGTATTTTCATTATCGAGACCACAACTACTGTAGAATTCCTCACATGTCGAGTACAGTAGGAATGTTGCGACACCAAGGCACTTCTCACTAACCTTGGACTGTTGAGGTACTCCTCCTGTTGAGTACCACGGGTCTACTGCCAACTACCAGGTGCTCCGTTCGCTGTGGGTCTACTGCCAAATACTGGGTGCTCCCCCAAATATCCTGCAAAGGTACTCCTCCTATCGAGTACCATGGGTTTGCAACCAAATAACGAGTGATCCTCCTCCATGGGTCTGCCACCAACTACCAGGCGCTCCCCACTGGGCTAGTCGAATCGCTCCAAGTCGAATCGGTCAAGCAGTCTTCAGGTTTGTCAGCTATTAGGTCTCCGCACTCTGCATTCTCATCTCCGGGAGGATCTAATCCATGAGCTACAGGTCGATACTCCATGTGTCGTAGAGTCTCACATGAAAGTATCTCAAAGGACCTCCACATCATAGGGGTCTCAACGCAATAGACGACGTGTCAATCAGACGCCTGGTTGGTGAGTTATTGGCATCTCTGTCCAAGGGACCCGGTTGAATTTTAGGTTCAAACCATCCAGACCATACTAAAACTATGTCCAAAACTCAAGTGAGATATTCCAAACAAATCGCCTCACTCTAATCTTTCCTTCTACGTAGACATTTCTTCGATCGGACGCCCGTAGCCCATGTTATGGGCGTAAAGGTATTTTCGGGTCTGACAGGTCCTGACTGGGGTCCGCCCCGGTCCGTGGGTCTGACCCGACCTAAAGGCTTCCCAACCCAAAAAAGGCCCGACCCGAATGCGGATCGGCCCATGGGTGGCGCGGACTGTAGGGGGTGGCCCGGAACGAAGGCATGACCCGGGCCGGTTGGCTGGCCGTGTGGCCGGGCCCGGCTGGCTGTGTGGCCCGGCCCGACGGACCATGTGACCAGGACCGACCAGAAGTGTGGCCCGGCCCGGCCGCCGTGTGGCCCGCCCTAGATGGATGTGTAGGCTGGCTGTGTGGCTCGACAGCTGGCCCTATGGCCCGGCATGGCTGGCCGTGGCTGGCAGGCCGCATGGCCCGGTTGGGCACGCCACGTGACCCTGTGAGCCAAGCCTTGGGGGGTGCCACTCCCCCATTGTTTGTAACAGCTGGCGCATGGTGCCAGCCCCTATAACCGCAGGACCCGAAGGGTCCCGCCTGTGTACCATGCACCGACGGCAGGCTCATCCGGCCGCCCTTCCCTGTACACCACAACCATAGGCAACGAGTCTTCTCCGGTGAGGAGCGATGACACCGCACCCCTGCTCTCCCGTCACGGCTCGCCCTGGCCGCGGTCCTACACCTCCTGCACGATGTTACGGCGCCCCGCCCCTCCAATGTAACCCGCCTTGGCTGCGGCCTCCTTCTGCACTCTGCGCGGCATGACGACGCCGCACGCCTCCGCCACGGCCTGATGTGGCTGCAACTCTCCTCCACGTAGTGAGGCATTGCCGTGCATTCTTGGAAACCCGATGGACTTTGCGCCACCGGTTTCTTTCACGGTCGGCCCGTCTCCAGCCACCGTTATTCGTCGCAGTTCGTTCCTCCATCGTCAACAAACATGACCAACCAAAAGGGGAGGGTCAACCATGTTGGTGTAGTCTGAACCCCCCAAGTTATTGTGATAACATTCGGCATAACGAATACCAAAATATTAACGACGTAGAACGGGAAAAAAACAACTCAAATACCCCTACCTCGCTTGTCGTTGATCGTTGACGAAGTCATGTGATGGCGGTGTTGTTTCGTTAACGTCAGAAGAGGAAGAGTTCAGAGAAGATGAGTCAAAGATGATGATGTTGATGTTCTTCATGGGTGGCGGTGCTTCCACTTCCATGCCCCGGTCAAAGAAGGAAGAAGACGATGTTTTTCATTTTTCGGTGGAAGGAGCGTTCTTCACATTCTTCGTTGAGATGATGAAGTTATCTCTCAAGTCCCACCCAAAGGCTCTTCCTGTCCTTAATTCTCCCAACAAGTATTATGCCAACCCCCCACCATAATAATACATCACATATTATAATGTTGGCATAATGAATTCAAATAATTCAAAATGATTCCAAATTAATTAAGTTACATTACTTAATTAAATTGGAGGAGTTGGATCATTAAATGAAGGTGAAGGTGTAGAGTTTCACAAAATTAATTAGGGGTTTAGAAGAGGTTTAAAGCCCGTGTAGGCCCCATCGAATTATCCTCCAAGGGAGGTTATGTGTGGGTGTTCCCCACCTCCATACCCTTTAATGGGAGGTTATGATGTGGTGGCCCCCCACTAACCTCCTCTTGGAGCTTATAACCACCAAGAAATAAAAATAATCTATCACCTTATTTTTATTTATATTTATTAAAGAACCCCAAAAACTTTCATCCATTCTCGTTAAAACAAAACTGCGGTGAAAGTCGTACTAAGCAATCACCGACACTGTGAGTTCAACTGTGCCCTTGGAATTTGATTCTGAGCACTAGTTCAGAAGTTATAAAATCACACTCACATGTTTACTGAACGTACTAAAGAAAAACATCAGAAATTGATTTTGGGCACACCGGGCCTCGGAATCAAGCACCGTGAGAAGATGTGGACTTGTAAAAATCCCGTGAATTTAAGAAAAAATATTTTCAATTTAATTTCTGGGTGTTTACATTCTCCCCACTTTAGGGATTTACTTCCCTGTAAGATACAACTCACACTAATGTAACAAATGGGGATAATGAGCACGCATCAGAGCCTCCCGCTCCCATGTGCTCTCCTCGAGGTTCCAGTGCTGCCAACGAACGCACACCATAGGTATCAACCATCCACGTAGGACCCGCTCCAATTGATCCTCAATCTCTACTAGGACCTCCGTGAAAGTCACTATGTCATCGATGTCCAGCTCCCTGTGGTCGATGATGTGGGATGGGTCATGCACGTATCTTCTCAGCTGAGATACATGGAAGATGTCATGAACCCAGTGCAACTGAGGTGGAAGAGTTAAGCGGTAACCCACCTCACCTACTTTGGTGAGGACCTGGAATGGTTCGATGAATCGTGGAGATTACTTGCCGCCTCAGCCAAATCTTCGTAGACCTCGTCGTGGTGATACCCATAGGAAGACATGGTCGCCTTCCTCGAACTCTATATGTCTCCGTCTTCGATCAGCAAAAGACTTCTGCCTACTCTGTGCAGTCCTCATCCGCTCCTCAATGATCTGCACCTTCTCCATGGTAGCCCGAACCATCTTTGGCCCAACTAGTGATGACTCCCCTGGGTCTGTCCTGCACAGTGGTGATTTGTGAGGTCATCCGTACAACGTCTCAAACGGTTCCATACCGATGGTGGAGTGATAGCTGTTGTTGTAGGAAAACTCCACCAAAGTCAAGTGATCCTCCCAGCTGCGACCGAAGTCGAGGATTCATGCACGCAGCATGTCCTCGAAGGTCTGGATGGTTCTCTCAATCTGATCATCCATCAGTGGATGGAAGGTGGTTCTCAAGCGATTATGTGTCCCAAAATATTCCTATAACCCCTTCCATAGCTGGGAAGTAAATCATGTGTCCTAGTTGGAGACAATAGAAGATGGTACTCCATGTAATCACATAATCTCTTACACATAGAGGAGTCACATGCTCTCTATTGAGTCCTGCTCTCTGATCGATAGGAAGTGGGCCGGCTTGGTGAGTCATTCAATGATCACCTAAATTGAGTCATGAACCATGGATGTTCGTGGAAGAACTATCACAAAGTCCATGGATATCCCATCCCACTTCCACTCAGGGACCTCTAAGGGCTAAACCAAGCCTGCTGGTAACTGGTGCTCCACCTTAACTTGTTGAAAAGTGAGGCATCATGAGACAAACTCTACTACCACCTTCTTCATACATGGCCACCAGTGATGTCATCAAGGGTCCTAGTACATCTTCACCACTATCGGATGTACCACTATAGGGGAGGTGTGGAAATCCCTCAACAATTCCCCTTGAAGTGAAAATGCTACCATGGTATGTCCTCTGAAGAGGATTATGTGCTCCCAACCTTTAGAATATCCATCAGGTGCTTGCCCTGTGGATGTCTGAGAACATCGCATCTCATAGTAAGTGTCCCAATGTAGCGCCTCCTTGACTTGCTGAAAAAGTGTAGGAGTGACTGTTAGAGACTGAAGATAGTCTGCTCCATTCCTATCCACAATGGACATCTGTAAGGCAGCTAGCTACTCTGTCTCCTCTCCTAGCAGGTGAATGCCTGATCTCTTGCAAAAAGAATCTGCAGAAACATTCCTTTTCCCCATGAGTATAGACAATCTCGAAGTCATAGTCCTGGAGGAACTCAAGACAATGCCTCTATCTCAGGTTAAGTTCCTTCTGAGAGAAGATATACCTAAGACTCTTGTGATCTGTGTACATGGTAAAATGTTCTCCCATTAGATAGTGCCACCACATCTTGAAGGAGAAGACCACTATTGCTAACTCCAGTCATGGGTAGCATATTTCTACTCATGTTGTCTCAGCTAATGAGAACCATATGCGATCACAGCTTGCTCATGCATCTGGACAAACCCGAGTCTAATCCCTAATGCGTCGCAGTAGACTACGTACCCTATGCCTTCCTCAGGAAGCCTCAAGATGGGGGCACTAGTCATCCTCTACCGCATCTCCTGAAAGATCTTCTGGCATCTCTCAAACCACAAAAAGGGTTTCCCCTTCTTCGTTAAGGCTGATAGTGGTTCTGAAACTCTTGAAGAAGTCTAGATCGAACCTCTAATAGTATCCATCCAAACCCAAGAAACTCCGAACCTCCGCCACACTCCTGGGTAGCTCCCAATCAAGAATTGCTTCAATCTTCACTAGATAAACAGCAACTCCAGCCTCCTAGATGATGTGTCCAAATAAGTGAACCTATCAAATCCATAACTATAACTTCGAGAGCTTAACATAATGATAGCTCTCGCGGAGTGTGTCCAATACTAACTACTAATGGTATGCATGCTCATCCTCAGTAGTCGAGTAGATCAAAACGTCGTCAATGATGACCATGTCAACACGATCGAGGTAAGGATGGAAAATCCTTTTCATGAGACATATGAACACTACTAGAGCATTGGTTATGCTGCAGCAAATAACCTAGAACTCATAGTGTCCGTACCCACACCTGAAGGTCGTCTTCTACACATCCTCGTCTCGAACATTAAGCTGGAGATAGCCAGATCTGAGGTCTATATTCAAGAACCATCGTGATCCTTTGAGATGATTAAATATGTCGTAAATCCTAGGGAGTGGGTACTTGATCTTTATGGTCACCTTGTTTAGTTGAAAATTGTCAACAAAGATCCGTTAGCTCCCATCCACCTTCTTGGCGAACAGAATCAGGGCTGCCCTGGGAGAAACACTGGGCCAGATGAATCCCTTCCCCTACAAGTCCTCAAGCTGTACCTGTAGCACAAGAACCTCCGTGGGAGCCATCCGATATGTTGGGGTATATATCGGTGTCGTCCCAGGTTACAGTACAATGTAGAAATCCACCTCTCTTCAAGGAGTTAGTCCGGGAATATCGTTAGAGAAAATATCAGTGTACTGGTCCACCGCTACAAGATAAGTCAGACACTCCACATCAACTGCTCTGAGGGTAAGGCAAGAAAAATGATGAGTCATCGGATGCACCATCCTCTGAGTAAGTCCGTCATGTGCTGTAAAGTTTCTCTACTCTCCGGTGAAGTTAAACCTGGTCCCATCCGTGAGGACACACTGCACTTTGCGCCTAATACAGTCGATCTGAGCATGGATTGTAGATAACCAGTCCATACCCAAGATGATGTTGTAAGGCCTCGACGCCACTATGAGAAGATCCCAGATGAAGATCTCACCTCCTAGAGTAATCTCACACTGCAGGAACCATTACGTAATCATTGATTCTACTCTTGTAGGAGTCTCTAGCTGTAAGGATTGAGCCAAAGGCTCCGTTGGAATCTCCGAGCTCCGAACGAGGGCAGTGGCTATGAAATAGTGACTGGAACCTGGAATTATAAGAAATGCATATATGGTGGATTAGACACAGATCATATCTCGTATCATCTCTAGAGAACCATGTTCATATGCTTCAGCTACCTTAAGTTGAGCTTTGCCTTTTCCAATAGATCCCTACGGTCAGGGTGGTCTTCTTGGTGGTGGTGGTGGCAACACCTAAAAACGTCGTCCACCGCCAGCTACTCGAACAACTCCTCTACCACGCCTACTTGCGACCTGCAGAACTCCTCGATTGAACCTCTTCCACTGCCTAGGAGGTCCCTCAACTGTCTTCTAATCATCAGTACGGCGGGCCAGACCGTAACGATCCATGTGACCAAGCCCGCCGCAGGAGTAACACTACCCACTCCTGGCATGTATGGATCTATCTCCACTCTGGGTGCCCCGCACAGCTGATCCCGAGTCTTATAGTTGACCACATATGGGTCTGTTCCTCTTAGACCTCTACATCATCTATCTACTACCAGCTGCAGAAGACTCCACTGCAAGTAGACTAACGGTGGGGCTCGCTACTGGAGACTGATAAGCAAGGAAACTCTCCACTAGGAGTGCTCGCTCCAATACCCTCATCTGCGTCAGGATACCGTGGGAGATATCTGATGCTATGATCTCTTTCTATAGTCTCGGATCAAAGGTCCGTGACCTGAAGAATGGGCCCCGTACCATTTAATTAGAGTACCGCTAGAGGTCCATGAACCTCGCTGAGTACTAAGCTACACTCATGTTGCCTTGCTGCAGATGTAGTAGCTCCTGTATCGGCACCGCTCAAAGGGTGGCTGGTATAAAATCCACCTAGAACAGGCCCTTAATGTCTTCCAATAGAAGTGTCGACTCATCATGTAGATGGAGCATCAGGCTCCACCATCTGCCTGCTGCTTCCTGAAGGAGGCTGTCTGCAAGGATCACCATGAAGTCGGCTGGTGTCCCTACCAGTTTGAAGACTTTCACCACAGCCTCCATCAAATCCTCATCTGCCTACGGGTCGGTCTCTCCATTGAACATGGGTGGCCTCTAGAGCTGGAACTCATGTAGTGTGCTCAAGCAGCGTGCACTCTATGCTGCTATGGCTGGTGTCATATGTGGCATAATGGAAAGTACTATCGCTAGTTCCTCTACTAGTGCCTCAACTAGAAGAGGGCCCTGTACTGAGGCCTCGTCGCTCGGTGGACTGTCAGTACGTACAACTCTCAGGGATCTAATGAGTCGTCCATGCAGAGGCATCCAGAAAGAAACACATGCAACATGGTCAAACGATAATACCTGATGAGCTATCCTGGTTTGAGCTGACATAAAGTAAACTTTTGAAACACACAAGAAATCATTGTTTTAGTGCACTAAGTTGGAAATCAAAAGTCAGTGTCCTGGTGTACGGATACATCAGCCACCACACCAACACTGGACTCCCTAAACTGAAATCCACTCTCGGTATCCTTAACACTATTTCGTCAT
Source organism: Viscum album (assembly GCA_963277665.1). Classification (NCBI taxonomy): domain Eukaryota; kingdom Viridiplantae; phylum Streptophyta; class Magnoliopsida; order Santalales; family Viscaceae; genus Viscum; species Viscum album. The sequence goes on along the minus strand of OY728155.1, from coordinate 615,290,386 downwards.
AGAAAATAATGATCATAGTCCTGAGTTTTTCGGTAGAGTCGAATCCTCGGATACCAATTTGTCACGACCCGTCCCCCAGGGCCTGTCTCTTAACTACCACAATCCCCCCTTCCATAGGCTAGGGTATGGATACTAGTACCAAAGGCGTAAATCCCTAAAACTGGGAAGACATTGCCTTTATAACAGAAATAATCACAATCATAGTACAAGCGAAATCAAACACTAAGAAAAAAAACTATATACAGATGAAGTGATAAAAAGTAAAAGGGGATAGAAATTAAAGCCCAACATGAAAGTACAACTAAAAAGAATGTACAATTGAAAAAGGGGAAAACAACTGAAAGGTAGAATCAGCTCCAGGATCATCGTTCGGGGTTCCTACCTAAAGGGTAGGTACATATTTCCTCCTCAGTACTCCATGCCTATCAGTCCACTCCATGTACCATCATGCTGAGTGATCCACCTCTGGGTACTGTCCAGTCCTAGATGGCTCTCGGCCTCTGTCAGCGCTATCCGTCATCTAAATCCAACACAACGAGGTGCAAGCATAGCCCATGCAGGGGTGAGTATATCGATACACAGCAGGGACCCCGAGAACCTCAAGGTATCACAAAATCCCACAAGGATAATCGAAAAAAATGAAATCAATGGATAACCATTACTTAGGTATATGGCCATACATATACCAAAGTTATCAAGTAACCCATCTCAATCATGAGGAACACACAAAGGTCATTAACACAGCTCAAACCAGGATTTTCATTATCGAAACCAGAACTACTGGAGAACACCTCCTCTTTCGAGTACAGTGGGAATATCACGACACTGAGGCGCTTCTCACTATCCTTGGACTAGTGAGGTAATCCTCCTGTCGAGTATGGTAGGTCTGCTGCCAACTACCAGGCACTCCATCCGCTATGGGTCTGCCGCCAAATATCGGGCGCTCTCCCAAACAGCCTGTAGAGGTACTCCAATAATTGAGTACCACATGTATGCCTCCAAATAGCAGGCACTCCTCCACCATGGGTTTGTCTTAAAACACCAGGCACTCCCCACTTGGCCATTCAAATCACTCCGAGTTGAATCAGTCAATCAGTCATCAGGTCTGTTAGCTACTAGGTCTCCGCACTCTGGATGCTCGTCTCTGGAAAGATCCCCTCTAGGAGATATAGACTGATACTCAAAGTTTCACGAAGTCTCACGTAAAAGTATCTCAAAGGACTACCATATCATAGGGGTATCAACGCAATAGACGGTGCATCAATCAGACGTCCGGTCTGTGAGTTATTGACATTTCTATCCTAGGGACCAGTTAGTTTTGAGGTTCAAACCAACCCGACCATACTCCAAATGTGTCCAAAACTCAATTGGGATTTTCCAAAAGAACCCCCTCACTCTAATATTTCCGTCGCCATAGAGGGTTAGTCGATCGGACACCCGTAGCAAAATTTATGGGCATAAATGTGTTTTTGGGTCTGATGGGTCCAAACTGGGGTCTGACCTGGTCTGCATGACCGAATCAGCCCGAAGGTGGCCTGGCCCAAAACCGGCCCGACCCGAAAGTGGTCCGTCCCGTGGGTGGCCCTACCCAAAAGGGGCGGCCCAACCAAAAGGTGAGGTCATGCCCGGCTGGCCGTGTGGCCAGGCCCGACAAGCCGTGTTGCCAGAACTGGCTGGCCATGTGGCTCGGTTGGGCGTGTGGCTCGGCTGGCCATGTGGCCCATCCCGGCTAGAGGGACGCATGGCCTTTCTGGGAACGCCTCCTGGCCTGTCTAGCCACGCCGTGGGGGGGGGGGGGCAACCCCCTTTGTTAGTAACGGTCAGTGCATGGCGCTGACCCCGTAACTACGGGACCCAAAGGGTCCCACCTGTGTTGCGCGCACTGGTTGCCAGATCAGCCAGCCGACCTCCCATGTCCACTGTGGCCATAGGAAGGGTGTCTTCTCTAGTGTGGCATGATGACGCTGCGCTCCTGCACTCCCACCGCGGACCTTCTAGGCCCTGGTCCTGCACCTCCGGCACGGCCCGACGGCGCCGTGCCCCTCTGCCACGGCCCACATTGGCAGCGACCTCCTGCTTCCCTCTACGCGTCTCAACGGCGTCACACGCCTCCACCACGAGCTGACATGGTTTTGGCTCTCATTACTGTAGTGAGATGGTGTCGCGCCCTCTTGGTGACCCAGCGGCCTTTATGCCAGCAGTTTCTTTTGCGTCTGGCCCATTTTCGGTCGCCGTTGTTCGCTGCGGTCTGTTCCTCTATTGTCAAAAACAAGATCAACCAAAGGGGGAGGTTCGTTCGTGTTTGTGCGGTCCAAAACCCCGTTGTTATGTTCAAAAAATTCGATATAACGAATACCAAAATATTAACGAAGTATAATGAGAACAAAACAGCTCAAATCCCTCTACCTCACTTGTCTTTGATCGTTGACGAAGTCGCGGGATGGAAGCGCCATTTTGTCAAAGTCAGAAGAGGAAGAGTTCGAAGAAGGCAAGTCAAAGAAGACGTCGTTAGTTTTCTTCATGTGTGGTAGTGCTTCCACTTCCATGCCCCTGTCGAAGAAGGAAGAAGATGGTGTTCTTCGTTCTTTAGTGGAAGGATCATTCTTCACACTATTCGTTGAGAGTATGATGTTCTTTCTAAAGTCCCACCCAAAGGCTCTTTCTCTACATAATTCTCCCAAAAAGTATTATTCCAACCCCCACCTTAATAATACATCACATAATATAATGTTGGCATAATGAATTCAATGAATTCAAAATGATTCCAAATTAATTATGTTACTTTACTTAATTTAATTGGAGGTGTTGGATCATTAAATAAAAGGTGAATGTGGAGAGTTTCACCAAATTAATTGGGGGGTTAGAGGAGGTTTAAAGCTTGTGTGGGCACCACCTAATAATCTTCCCAGGGAGGTTATTTTCTGGTAGGCCCCACCTCCATAAACTCTCATGGGAGGTTATGGTGTGGTGGCCCCCACAACTAACCAACTCTTGGAGCTTATAACCACCAAGAAATAAAAATAATCTATCACCTTATTTTTATTTAACTTTATTAATGTACCCCCAAAACTATCATCCATTATTGCTAAAATGCAACTACAATGAATGTCCTACTAAGTAATCACTGATGCTGTGAGTTCAACGGTGCCCTCAAAATTTGATTCAGAGCACCGTTTCAGAAGTTATAAAATCCCGCTCACACATTTACTGAATGTACCCGAGAAAAACATCAGAAATCGATTCCGGGCACACCGGGCCTCAGAATCAAGCACCTTCAGAAACTGTGGACTCGTAAAAATCCCATGAATTTAAGGGAAAAAAATTTCAACTGAATTTCTGGGTCTTTACAAACTCAATTAGATCCATTTTTATAGATTCATTAAAATCGGTGTAACACCATGTATGCATTGTATTGAAAACTGAACTTCATGATTCAAGGGAAGTCTAGGAGGGTCTTCAGAAAATATATCACTGTATTCCCAAACAATAGGAATATATTTATTGTTGAGTCTATCTCTATCCATTCGAGACAAATATCCATCATGAATAGGTAGTAAGAACCCCACAACACAAGTAATTCATATTGGAAGATAATATTGTTCCTCGAACTGAAGGATGATCATCGGTTGATTCCCAGTATAAAATGTGACTTTATTTCCATGGGAATTAACATGAGCACCATATAATGATATTTGATCCATTACCCATATAACATAAAATTAAACTGGAGAAAGAATCAAATAATATGATGGAACCATATTCCCACAATATTCTATCAAATAGAACCGATGGACTTGATATTAAATCACTTTACATTAAGGGTTTTTACTCTTAACTCAACATATAATTGTTGATGATAGAAATTGGGGTTCTTATAAAATTTTCATGACATAAAAGAATTCATATCACTAAACTCAAATAAGATACATTAATATTGGATCATACCTATCACCACATCAATTTCATCATTCAATCTTAGATACCTTACAAAATTATAATTGTTTTCATGACCATCAAACATCGTTAATTAGATTTATCAACCCTATAATCATAAAAAAATATCATGGATGTCTAAAATAAGGAATTTTTTTTAATATATGAATGATTATGTTTAATATATGTCATACATCATCATATTCTTTTCAAACCATTCTTAATTATTTATAAATAAAATATCAATTAACCCAAGAATATTCCACAGGAGTCTATAACAATATGTACTATCTTATGACTACTTATCATGCACCAACAATGATCTAGGTAATACCAAATTCACCCATTTCACATTTTTTACCCTTAGTTTTTTTGTTCTCTAGCTGCATCAAGTTTCTATTATCCTTACATGGATTCATCTTCTAGGAAAATCCCTCAATCTCTTCTTTACCAAATCATTACGATGTTATCCTACACATAAAAATATCCCTAGATTTTTTGATAATGTTCTCGAATATTAATATCCAAAACTCAACTAAAACATACTCTGATGGAAACTAAGGTGACACTAATATAACATACATAAATATTACACCATATTAGATGAATATTAAATACATTTCAAGATAATTAATCTCTTAGAATCATAAATTATTTGTGTAATTGGAGACTAGATACATAATAAACATATTTCATACTATATATTCAACATCTCCCTTAATGTTCTTCTCTCATAGTTCCCTTTTAATAGATTTCATACTTAATAAATTTATTTTTACCTTGGGGAATATGAATACATAATAAAGAGTGATCCCATATTTGTATTACTGGTATAAAGAATATATTAACTAATGATAATAAGTGGAAATAAAAATAAGTGTATAAGAACATGATCATAATATAATAAATTCCTAACCAATTAGTCAAATATATTTGATAATGAATCAAAAAATGATGTTTTTTCCTAACTAATGACACATTTCATAAGTGTGTGGAATCATCAAAAATCAATCCTAATCCATTATAACATATTATAATCATTCGACATAAATTGTTTGGAATAAAAATAAGTATAGAAAATCATTTCCTTAGTCAATGATGTCTTCCAAGACTATCATAGATGATTAGGATCACTCTTTATTATATCATTTCCTTAGTTTGGGTTTACTCCTAAGAATATAATAATTGATAGAGTCCCGTAACAAACTGGGTATACTCCCCCATTACATTTCATATTTTTTCATGAGATACAAATCTTTACCTAATGAATTAGAGGTAAATTTAATTCCATTCCCACCCATCACAAAATGAATACCATAGATATGTTATCCAAAAGATCATGAAATATAAAATAATATCACCATAGCATTACCTAGGGAAAATAAATGGGTTTCCAAAATATCTCACCATCATTTAATCATAACCATCAAAAAAATATTAAATGGTATCATAAAATAATTCATTATCTCATTATTTATTAATTAAATCATGAAAACAAGTTTCATGTAAAACTCCTGTGACCATCATCATCACAAGTTATGGAGAATAGTGGATGAAATAATAAGATAACATCTCCAAATAAATATAAAAATATTTAAAAATACGAGGAAATAGATGAAAAAATACCTTTAGAAGATCATTCATATAATATTTTAAAACTATGGATAAAATATGTATTTATATTGAAAACATTTTAACTGAAAAAATACTAGAACATAGAAAATATTATTTTCTTTTGAAAATAACCATAAAAAATGGTAAATTAATTTTTAAGGAAAATAAATTTCCCAATGTAGGAAGAAAATAATCCATACCATGTATGTTAAAATAGAACATTATTTTCACACTTGTAAAAATGTAAAAAATGACTTGGTTGTATTTTTTTAAATAAATACTAAAAAAAATTAAATAAAGTCAAATTTAGTGAAAATTACCCTTTTATAGAATATAATGTATAGTTAAAAATTTTATAAATTTTTTAATATTATTGTTTTATTTATTGTTCGAGCCACTATGCTAACATTTATTAATTTTTTTTTTGAAGATTGTAGAAATGAAAGCAAAATTTTATCGACTAAATAAGAAATAAGGTTCTATTTTTATTAAAAAAAATCTTGATAATTTTATGTAGCAAAGAGTGAAAAAAGGTATCATTACTATAACCATATTTTAATAAACATAAGATAATAAAATAAATGGATATTAAATGATAACAACCTTATAATTTTCCTGAAAAATGTTTTTTCAAATTCAATCTTGGAATGATATGAAATATTAACATAAACCCTTACCTCAAGAACCAATTTACATCAAACACATTAAAGGATCCCATAAAATAAATTAAAATTTATTATAAATACATTAATAAAACATATTTAAAATTATAATTCATTTCAAGGGTTAATTATAACAACATATCACATATTCACTAACAATAATTCATCATCATCATAATATATGGCGTTAACCACTTGGGTTTTCACGTGTGTTTCAGTTTTGTAGTTATTTTAATTTCACTCTGATCATAGTTAAATAATATATATAATTTAAATAATGTCATAAGTATCATATTTTATCATTATATACACTTTTACAAAAATTCATAAAAATATGCAATGAAAAACAAATTACACTAGTGTGACAGTAGTCCGTACATAAACATAAGTGATGTTTAAACTTTTTGATTAATTGAAGAGATAATAGAAAATAATAATTAATATTTATATATTAATTACAAAATCATAAATATCCTCTATATTAATTAAATATATCATTATTACCCATGTTGTATTGTGGGAATGTAAATTGAATCACATCGCTTCATAAAAGTGGTAGTCCAAACATATGTAAGATTTAATTTATTGTTTCCCTACAGATAAGAAATTAATATTTTAGATACTATTTAATAATTAAAAAAAAAATTATTTCATATATATCATATAAAAACATTAAATCCATCACAATATCCAATAATGAAATATGGTCATGGAAAAGAAATCATATCCCTATGCAAAATTAGTAGTCTACATGTATACCGGAGTGATACATTCATTTACCAATTGGTGGAAAGGATATGGAAATTGGTTATTCCATAATAATAATAACATATAATTATTTTAATGATACTAAATTTATTATGTTAGGATGGATGAAATAGATATAGAGGATCCTGAAGAAGAAATAAAGATTGAAAGAGTCTGGTAAGGAGATTGCCTCTTCTTTAAGGGTCTTCATTTGTCTAAAACCTTAATCCTTAAAAGATAGTTTTATGACAATAAACCATGTTTAAAAATTAGTGGATTTAATATTGTAAGGTTATTGTGTAATAATTTTCTCTGATGGAGTTATATAATTTTTCAAATAAGGGAGGGAAGACATTCCCTTTAACATGTGAGGGGCAATACACACATGCAATTACTTAAAATATTTCAAGAATATAATTAAATTTCTTATGAAAGTGGAAAAAATGTACCAAAATTAGATTTTTGGTTAATATATGGTCTATATATATTTAAATAATTATATTTAGATAAGTTTATGTTTCATTTTACACCTATCTCATAGTTTCACACCCATTAAATCTTTATTAACCCTAATCGTAATAACTAATTTTTACTATTCATTATTTCCACAATATAATAGTATAATTAAAAAATTTGTAAATTTTAATTAAAAATATTAAATCATTTAAATAAAATTCAATTCATACATGTAATGTAAATTCATTTTAAAATAATCACAAAAATTCCTTGTCATAGAAAAATGTGTTTAAGCATAAAATGGGATTAATTATTAATAAATTCCTCGTAAAAACCATCATATGAATGTTAAAAGATTTTATTGAATTAATAATATACAAATTCCATTTTAATCATTCATCAATAGTAAATACTTTTATATATGAAGATAAAAATACATTCCATGCATTAATGAGGTTTTTAAAAAAAATATCTTTTTACCTTTGAGTTATTTATTTTGATTTCAAAAAATCTAATAACTAATTTATTAATTTTTTAATTTTGTATATTTTTTTATATTTATAATATTTAAAAATAAATATTAAATAAAATAAAATATACTTTAATTAAAACATCCTAGATAAAATAATTCTCATTAAAAATATATTTGAAAAATGTTCTTTAAAATCAATAGTATTTCTTAAGTAAATTATAAATTATTTTGGATAATTATATTTAATAGGAAATATATCAAAGATTATATAGGTGTTATAAATATCACTTGATAACGTTTATATTTCTATATGGTGGTCATTTGTTTCTTAAAAATAGGTTCATAAATTTACCCTCATCTTTCATTTAAGACACTTTCCTTTCATTTAGACGAGTCACCATAGTGGAGAGATTAACCTTTAAAGAGAATCTATTAATCAGTATATCCTATAAGAAATATTTTAAAATGTTATATGATTAAAAAAACACTATAATGGATTTAAAAATAACAAGAAAACATTAGTCCAATGAAGATAATGAAAACACAAGACTATATTTACCTTTTTGAAATTAAATTTTTGAGAACCTAAATAAAACATATCCACATGGGAGAATAAACATTTAATTAAATAAAAACATTTAAAATCATTATAATCTTGTAAAATAATGATGGAAAAATGATTTATATGATAACTAATGAAAATATTCCATGAAAAACAATCTATTCACATCAATGAAAGAAAAAATAGATATCTTCGAGAATCATATTCAAAACCCATGTTCACTCATGTTTATCATTTGATATAAATAATTGTGAAACAACCAATTCCATAATAGTAAGCTTCCAGATTATATCCGTCATTTCTATCATTGAGAACTATTTATATCCCAATGCATTGGAGTGAAATACCAGGAACACCATTTATCATTAACTATATTTGCATCACCCATAATTATAGATAATGGTAATTTACCATATAATTAAAAATTTTAAATCTTTCAATTTTTTATCATATAACCCCAGTATATGTTTTTGAACCCATAATCAATAACACTCTCTATTTTCAAATTAAAATTTATACAAAAACTACATTATTTTATCAAAACGTTAATAAAAATATCCCTAGAGGAATATGAATATAATATTATTTTAAAATAAATGAAAACTCATAGTGGAATATTTAAAACTATGAATGGATATTAGAGTTGTAATAGTTATAGATGTCATATATGTTATGAAATATTCTTATACACATTAGTAAAAAATTAAAAATGACTTGTATGATAATTCTTAAAAGTATTCAATTTTAATACTTTTATAGAAATTGGTATGAGGTTGAGAATTCAATTAAACAACATTTTATGTATAAATAACAAAATTAATGGAAAAATAATAATAATAAGGAAATTGAGGTTAAATAGAATAATGGAATAACTATAAATATTTTAAAGGAAAAACCCTTACTTTTTTTCCTGTCTAGCATCAAATGTTCTCTAACTCGCGAATAAAAAAAGTATATTAGTTATTTAATTTATTGATAATTTTTTTAATCATAATTATATTTTAATTATTTACTTTTTTCATTTATTATCGTGTTTTATTTAGTTACTAAAATGACTTAGTTCATGTTGGTCATTTTGTGTTCGTTCATTTTATAATCTCAAAATAACATCGAAGAATTGTCAAAGGTCAAGGGGATTTTTATTAAATAATATCCAAGATATTTAAAATATTAATAAATATAATTTTTTTTAAATTAAATATATAATTAAAACCATCTGTGTATGGTTTTCATGAAAATGAATCACTTGTCTTCACAAAGATGGTAGTTTATACATGCATATATATGACATTTTAATTTTTCAACTTGGTAGAAAAGATATAAATTAAATATAATTTTATGTTTATATAATAAATAATATATTATAAAACGCATATTTAATCATGATATTCATCTATATAATAATACATGTGAGGTTGTATTGAAAAATGAATCACATCACATTGTGGAGGCAATGGTCCACATGTATGAAAGAGAGACATTGTCATTTTTAAATTGTTAGAAATGTAATAAGTTAAGTAAAATATTTTATTCTCAGAATCATAATTATGTAATAAATATCATATATATTCATTTTATCTATCATTTTGTCCATTTATAAACATTGATGATGATAAGAAAACACATCTCCTTGTTGATGTGGTAGTCCACACATACAAACAAGCGAAGATTTCATTTCCCATAGGATGGAAAATGAGATGGAAAAGGGTTATTAAATAAAAATGATATCATTTTAGTGTATTAAATTAACTAATATTATTATATAATAAAGTTTAATGAATATGATAACTATTTATAAGAAAAAATAAACATGAAAACACTTAGTTAATAATTATAACTATTTTTTGAAAACCCCCTTTGTCTTAAAACATACGACTTATATGTTTGTTGTTTTTCTGAGAAAATTACCTATTTGAGATGGGGAGGGATGTTGGAAATTTTATTCAGAAACATATTTGTTATGATAAATGGATAATTTTATTTGATTAATATAGTATACGAGATTCCCATTTATAAGTGAGAGGAGTGACACTCTTGTAATTGTTCAATGTTATAAAATAACATTAAGTAACTTTTATGGTCAAGTGGAAGCTATAAAAACAAAACTTTGAAGATAAGGTGAAAAATATCAAAATAATATTATCCAATAAAAATTAATATAATATTTTTAGCCCATATAACTTATATTTAACCTTAATTAACAAATTTTACTATTTATTTTGGGGAAAAAGTTTTACGATTGTTACTATTCATGATGACCAAAAATGAAATTGACCTAATTAATAAATTCTAACAACTTGATATAAAATATGAAATCCATTTTACATGATTCAATTTTTATATGTGGAATAAATTAATTTTAATGTATGTTTTCAAAATGAAATGAAAATAGGTTTTATAAGAAAAATATGTTTTAAGAATATAATTGAACTTATGAAAATCATATAATTTAATGGTGACTCATTTAATATTAATTAAATTATTATTAATAAAATAAATATCTGTTTACTTTATAAAAAATTAAAAAAATATAATGGTACTTTTAAATTAAATCATCTAAGTAAATGAAATAATAGTTTTTTCGAAATCAAAATTTTCACTATTCACTAAAAAATCCATATTTTTTAGAAAAATCAAAAAAAGTCATCCCAAAATAAATTTGATAATATTTTTTAAAAATTTATGTAGTTTTATCAAATTTAATTCTTAAAATTTTCAAATATATTATTTTATATAAAACAAAGTAATTTATGAAAACTTAATGGTTAGAAAAAGTTATTTTCCTGACTGAAAAGTTTATTAAAATTAGTACAGTGATTACGAATTCATAAAATCTAATTAAGAATATTACTAAGACATGAAATTTATTTATTATTAAAATAAATTTTTTTCAAAAATTCTACTCCTATTGATGAAATATCAACCTCACAATTTTATTCATTACATAAATAGGTGAGGATATTTTACCATCATAGCATTTCCTTATTCTGACGTTACTTATTCACCTGTATAGTTCTTCCATATAACCTTCCCATGACGAATCACTTAATTCTACATTGAATACTCTATTAGATTAAAAATCTAAATTTATTATTACCCATTATAAATATTCTTTTATTACTAATCAAATTTAGGTCTGAATACATTAGATTTATTAGGTATATATTTACATAAAAATAAAAAATGAAATACATCACATACCTTTGATAAAATCAAATCTACATCTAATCATTATGCAACTGGTCCAAATTCTCTAGAATATAATTTGGAATAATATATCATGGAATGGATTTTCCTTTACTTCTAAAATTCATAAAACCATTCCAATTATATAATTTAATAAAAACATTATATCCTACCTTAAATGGAAGATCTTTCATCTAATTATGTAAATACCTTTTCTCCCTTCTCTATGAATCACTCATATAGTGTTGAACCTATGTTAGATTTTTAGCCATATCTTCTACCATTTATATTCACAAAAAATTTCTTTCGCCAAATTAATTCCAACATACTAGAGTTTGACACATATTTACATAAAATTCTTCAAAATGTTACATAAATATGCTTGAATGAAAATTGTTGTTAGAAGACATATCCACCAAATAACGATGATGCTCCCAACTTCCGTAATAACCTAATGACCAATATTGATTCCTATATTCTATAGTATAAATTGTTTTCTTTTAATATCTATTAATTCAATGATGTTGATTTTTACGAAAATTTAATTCAGTAACCAATGAATTCTAAAGACCTTTTTGAAAATTTGAGGTAAATCATAGTTCATTAATGTATATAATAGAGAGTGGAACTAAATGTATTTTGACTATCTCTTTAAGATAAAGTCAATATAGCTATTCCATAGACATAGTATCTTAAATAGGGTATATATATATATAGTCAAATGGTAAAAACTTACCCAAATCACATTATTAACTTGGGATGTCTTTTGTAACTCCACTATTAAATCCTTAGATATATTCTACTATTTCTATTTGGGAACTAAAAAGGTTGATGGATCCCCTTCTATTTTTTCATTCAACTTTAACTTACTTTAATCTATAAAATTTAATTTTAAAATGATAAATATAATTATTCATCAAAATAAACTAATAATACCATCAAAGGTACATATACATTTTTATGCTATAGGGATGAACAAAAAACAGAGGTCAATGAACTTCACTTAAAAGTTCTTTCTTTTACATGGAATCTCTTTTCACACACAACCTATTTCCAAATCTAATAACACATTATTGATCAATGTTAAAATTAATAAAACTTATTTTTCTTAAAAATTTATACCATTTCATTCAATTTAAAATATACCTTTTATAATTCTAAATTCTTTCAAATAAAGATGATTTTATTAACACATGATATTATTTCTGAAAACCTTCACTTTTGAATGTTGTCCTTAAAATAGATTCCTTAATTTTTTGGATTTTATAATAATAAATTTCACCCAATTCATACCATTTAGAATAAAAAAAAATATTTGAAAACTTATATACCCACAAACCATTTAGGTTTTGAGTTATATAAAATTAGAACAAAGTCTTACACCACATTATTTATATCAATGAAATATTAAATTTTTCCACTACTCTCATATTTTATTGTTTCAAAATATTAATTTATTTTATCTCACATGAAATACTTCTATAAATATATTTCATAATATAATTATTCATTACATAGAAAAAAACATAGGAACATTGAGATGAAACATTCAATAACAGTGAAAATATACATTAACAATTGAATATAATCAGCGAGAATAAGATAAAAATGAAGGTATGATGACATAATCAAAGTACTTGAGAATAAAATAAGATAATACATACCCATAAAATGTGGATCTTAGATCATGTTACAAGAAAAAAATCATTAACATAAGAAAAGATTCAGATAATACAATAGTCCAGAGCTATATCAAAACAATACTTGATTGGGGAATCATTATAACTCATTGTAAACATGAAAAAACATGTTGGTATATTGGAACATAATTTTCATATCACTCTTAAAATAACTATTAAAAATTTAATAACCTATCACGTAAATTCCAAAAAATACTTTAAAAAATATATATAATCTGTTAACACTGTCTCTTTACCCAATGCACTGGGGAGCTATATCAGGGAGACCCATCCATAATTTATAATAGATCCATCAATTTGTAGTTTATAAGGGAACTACCAAGCACCAAAAAAATTATAAGAACCATAAAATGAAAAATATATATGGGGATTTCATTCCATTATAAAACTCATAGAAGAAACCATTATTCCTTTCATAACATCGTTAACCCATGGAAAATAGTTGGTTCCATGATAATTTATTTGAAATAATCATAATACATATAAATAAATAATAAGGATGATGTCATTTAAAAATATCCCAAATCAAGCATAAGTATCATATGTGGTTTTTGAATACAATGAATAGAAATACCATTAAAAGATCATTAAATGCATTCCTTAGTAAAATACACTTTTTACATTGGAAATCACTTTTAAAAAATAAAAGTTCACAATATACAGTGAAAATATTTTACTTTGAAAATAAAATTGTGAAATTATAATGTAATATTAAAATAAAATAACAACCATTATGGTTGTGAAATATGTTTAGGATGTAAATATGGAAAATAAATTTATTTTTCAAACTTTTGTAAATAGAATCAAAAGTGACCCATGAGAAAACATTAAGAAATTTCCTTTTAAAAATTTTAAAAATAATTTTAATGATCTTGGAAAATAAGTTTATAAAATCATTTACGTTTATAGTGGGACATTATTTAAATAATTTTAGAAAAAATGGATATATAAGTGAAATATTCCTGATCTAAAAGGATACAAGAGACAAATATGAGTTATAATGAACTTTCTTGATGTTTACATAATCAATAATAAAGGAAAATAAAGAAAAACATGTAAACCAATTTAATAACTAGATTATAATAAAAGATATGTATTTTAATAAAATAAGTTTATATGATCCCCCATAATGGATGTTTTGTCCAAGATAATCCTGGAATAAGATGAGATTGTATTATAAAAACCCTAACCATTTTTTGTATCTTTTTAATGTAATTATAGTGAAAAAAATGACTTCAAATTAAACATTAAATTAAATTAATAAATGATAGAAAAGATATGATATGTACTTGGGATGTTTATAAAACTCATAAAAGAAGATAGGTTCATAACATAAAAATATTCCATAATGAAGGAAAATTTTAGATGTATACCTTTACAATGATCATATCATTTCATTGAGTGTTAATAAGTGAAGAGATTATGTGTAACAAATTTTTATAATCACAATGAAATTATAAATAAAACAAAAATGAAGAAAAATAATTTCACGCATAATCTTGGAAAATATAATCAATGAATAAGTGATAAAACCCAATGAAATGAAATTATGTTAAGAAACCACTTTCCCGAGGGTAACATTAAAGTAATTTTTTTGGATGAAATAAATTTATTTAAAACAAAAAATATCATGACTTATGAAGCATTAATTATATAAAATATAAAATATTAATATATAAGCCATATAAAATAAATAAGGTTCATAACATTAAAATATTTCTCAATTAATTGAAATTAAAATGAAATCACTTTCCTTGAGTCTAGATATTCTATGTATAGCCTTAAAAACATATATATTAAAAAGATATCAATTAATTAAATTCTTAATAATTTTTTTGTATTAATCCTTGATTATTAAACTTATTATTTAATTTAATTTTACGAAATTATTAATTACATAATCAATTATGTATATATCGAGTATTTGGAGGATTTTAAATTCATAATTTAAAAATGACTTTGGTATGTTTACCATAGACAAAGAGGTATTTATTCCACCATATAACAAATTAAAATAATTAAATAATGAAACTTTTTCCTAATTAATTTTACTTTAATAATTTACTATGTAATATTTTTATTAAAAACTAATTACAGTACAATAATGGAGAGGATAATCCTTAAATATGCATGAGTAGTTTTTCTATTTTTCAATGAACATGAGGGAAGTAAGGTATGTATTATTTTATCTTTTCCAATTAATTATTATATCATAAATACCATAATATATCATTAAATAATCATATATATTATTTCCATGGGAAGTAGTGATGAAAAAAGGATCACATCACTTTATGGAGGTGGAAATAGACATGTAAACATGAACAAAGTTATCATTTATAAAAGAATTGAAAGGTAAGAAAATAGATAATAAATTATATTTAAATAAGAATAATTGTAATAACATAGGGTTTAGTAAGTATTTTTTAATATAATTTCAATTTCATTGATGGGTTTAATTATACACTACACCAATTCCGTATTTTGTTACATATAACCTTGGGTTATTTTTTTCACCACACGGAACACTCAGTTTTCTTTCCTGACACACGACACTGAGTTTTAACAAAACCTCGACATATTATTTATATAGTTATTTAAATGTGACTATTGTATCCTAGAAATTAGACTTTTAAAAACTAATAATAATAATAATTACTTCCAAAATATTAATTATAATGTTTATAAATAATGAAAACATATTGATAATAAAATATATAATTTTTCGAAAATCATTATATGTTTTGAAAATGTTGTTTTCTCAAAAATATTATTTTTATGTATTTTGTTTACAATAATAAAATTAATTTTTTAGAATTTTATTTTCATGAAATAAAATTAATTTATGATATTATAATGTCATAATTATCTTAGAGTTATTCATTTTTATTTTCTTGAATTTGTTTATTTTTTGATAAATAGTGAAAAATATTAAGTTTCATTTGAAAATTTTATTTTTAATTTAATTTATTTTAATATTTAATTATATTTTAAATTGGTTCAAAGTATATTTTGTTCAATTATACATATATTAATCAAATATATTTTAATTTAAAAAAATTCACAAGGAAAATGGACATAAAAACATTATAAACTATTGATATATTTTTTGCTTTTCAAAACTAGTATTCTCGAAATGTATACGAGATTAAGTTTAAATTAATATTGGCCACTTATGAGATTAGAATATAGAAAAATGGATTGATTTTTTTATTCATCATAACATATAATTTATAATAAGGTAAAATTTATTTTTTAACCAATAATTAGTGAATGAATTAATAATTTAATTACAGATAAAAGTAAAAACAAGACTACTTAGTGGTTAAGCAATGAAATAAGGTGTAAAAATTACCTAACAATTATCCAAAACACAGTTTATGGACCTATTTATTGTTATCATGACTAAAGTTTTAATTTAAACTATTTTTTGTTCTTTTTACATTTAAAAAAACATGTGTGATTCTTTATTTCAAAAAATTTACAAGTTCTCCCCTTACCTCCCTTGTAAAAGGCTACCCACATAGCCCATATCTTCACTCACATAAAGAAATTGGGTTGTAAAATACCTTTTAAACTCAATTTACTAATTATATACAAACATAAAAGAATCACAACATTTAGAATAAATCCAACGAAATAAGTCCTTTGGTGAAAAAAGAGACACACGTAGAAGAGTTAACATTCATTAATGAATGTTCATGTTTTATTTCATCCTCATCCCCATTAAATTATTTTTATATCATGATTATATATTAACATAATTATCTTCAACATAGATAGTTATTTTTATGTTATGGGTACGTATTATAACCACACACTTCTATCAAATGGGTTATGAAACTATCGTTCAGGTGTACGACGAACTACCACCTCACAAACCAATGTCGTTCATTTTTCTATTACCATCTATAAATGTTTAAAATAATGATTTAAATTATTATTACATATCATATTTATGATATTTATTATGTTATTATGATTTATTAATTTTGGTATCACATATACCTTCACAATTTTCACATTGTGGGAATATGATAACATAGTTCATGTGTACGATGGACAACCATCTCGTGAAGCAATGTGATTCATTAAAAATTTGTTTTTGAATTTATTAATGATGATTTTAATAGTAATATTTGATATATGTTTTGGAAAAATTATTTTTTAATTATAATATGTTATATAATTTTCTTTCCTTGAATCCAAAAAGGAAATAGAAACATCATTCCTATACACATACGACATACTATCTCCACGAACATTGTATTTTATTTCGTATTTCAATGTGTTATAGATTATTATAAATAAATATGTATACTGAACATATATGTTATTTATATCATGGTTATAAATCTGTAGATTAATAAATCATGATTAAGGTAAGGAAACAAAAAATATAATGAATCAAAACGTTTTTCAACAACAAAGTGGTTATTACCCGAAACGTAAATTTAATATGATATTATTAAAAATACCTGTAATATAATGTCATAATTAAATCATATATAGTATTATATATATGAATATACTTATAATATATATTAATAATAAACTTATATTTATTATAATTTTGTTTTTAATGACTATTATGAGAGTCAAGATTCAAGGTAAGGGATTTACGTCTCACTTTTTTTACTTTTGGGACAAACATTCTATATTCACCACCTATTTGTTCTATGTGATGTATATAAATACTATTCATATACAATAACATTATTCTATATATATATTTTTTATTTTCATATCCATTTTAGGATCTATCATTTAGGGGTATTCATTTTGAAACATACCAAAGAGGTAAGGGAATTTTATCTCAATTTTCCTTCTTTGATACACATGTCAAGATATGCTCATATATTATTTTATGATGTGTATATAATACCAATTTGACATTTTATATCATGAATATATTTATTTTCATGATACATTATGCTCAATTTAATGTTATTATTTCTAGGGTAATTTGATTCCTACATAACAAATTGGTAATATTTTATTGCTACAATCTCATCATTTATCAAGATTATTTTTGAATATGATTCCATTGATGAAATATTATGATATATTTATCAATAATTCTCATGAGTTTTATTATAATCCAGATATTGATGATATCATAATGTAATTGTAATATTTTTCCCACTCTTAATTACTTTTGATAATTATTAATTATTTAAAGGAAAATATAACTTTATTTCTCCCTTAGGTGAAAACTCTATTTTCTTTTCAAAACCATGTCTTCAATGAAGGTTTTAAAAAAATTTTTATATTTTTTTATCACCCTATTCTAATTTTTAAAATAAAATTTTCCCATTTATTTATTTTTATAAATTTTTTTGGAAGGAAACATCAAGTTATTTTCCAAAACAATTACCTTATGGATTTTATTGAAAATGTGAAAAGAAACATTATGTTTTCATGTAATATGTGAATAAAAAATTATAAAATCATGACCAACCATTTCATAAAATAATCCTTTGTTATTTTCAACGATATTTTTAAATATTTCTTTCAAATCATTTAATATATTTAAAATCATTTTCAATGTGGAAATTATATTTCTATTAGGAAATATTTTTAACGATCGATTAAAAAATATTTTCTATATATGGTTAAATTTATTTATGTTACTCATGCCTTACTGTTGACGTTATATAAGGGTAACATTCATATTATTTCTATGAATGATTTATTTTTTAATGGAATGATATTTATGAAATATTTTTCTCTTGCATTGGTTATATGCTTATGGAACCCATCTTTTTCACGGTTTATGATATGGTAAAATGATTTCAAAAAATAACTCTTTTATAGAGGTTATGATGTGATTTTTATGATACCCATTTAATTTAATTGATTATGATATGATTGAAGTTAATGATCTCATGGTGCACATAAATCAAGTTTCAATTATGGTATTGGTGGGACCTATATCTCCCTCCAATGCATTGGGTAATGATTTATATCTAATGAGATATATAGGATTGGAATGAGAAGTGAAATTAGTTTAGTAATATTGGATCTGGGTGGGAAGTGAAATCGGTATAGTAATAGACTTTTTCCACTATGATGGTCTTGAATGTGATCCTTGACTAATATGAAATTATTTTCTATGCTTATGTATATGCCAAAAATTTAATGTATTACACCAATATCATGCTCTCATGGATCAGGTTCTTTTATTTACTTATTATTCATGTCTTATTAATGTCCAATAATTATTAATTTATTCAATTATATGATCTTTGATATGTAGGGTATGCATTTAATATTTTAAGCTCATTTTCTCTAAAACTTAGGTTCCAGTTATGATTACTTATCTCCCATGTCTATCTTTACATAGCATATGAGATCACCCTTCCTCTTGTTTATATTCCCTAGGTTATTAAGATATTTATTATGTGTGATATGTTAAATAAGGGGGATATATATGAAACACATAGTGGGAGATGACATATCTCACCTATGAAGGAGTGTTAATGTTTTCCTATTTTCAAATACACGAAAATATTATGGTCCATAGGCATGTGTTTTTGTAATGTAATAAATATTATGAAAGAATTATGTAATGTATATGTATGTCAATAATTAGTATTAATAATAATTAGGTCATTAAAATCATTTATATATATATAAATATATAAAGTCAATCATTATAATAACCCATAATATTTTATGTTGAAAAATGAATTACTTTAGTTCAGGAGGCCGTAGTCTTCTAAACACATTAATGGTGGTTTCATTTCCCTTTAGATGAAAGAAATAGATTGATATAGGTTTTTCCTTTAACATAATAACATATAATTATATGTAATATAATTATGTTATTATTTATTCATCTTTGAATAATATTTTAAGCTAATATAAGAATAAATAAAAAGAAAACACTCGTTTAAATCTACACCTCTTCTCGGAAAAACCTAATTTTCATTACAAATTATTCCATCTATGGTTGGCAATCCTACCAAAATAAAACCTCTAGGACATGAGTAGGTATTTATGGAAGGTAGTTTTGAGGGTCTTTTCTAATCTGTATTTCTCAAAATGTGTGAGGAAAATAGCAGAGGCAGTTCCATTTTATAAGTGAGGAGAGTGGATATAACACCACATTATGTTTCATTCAGGTAAATTTTTAATCTTACTTTTGAATTTTTTAGTATAAAAAATAATTTTTTGAAGCATGGTGGGGATTTAAACACCGTGTAATGGAGATACACAAAGTGTAATCACCTCATAGATTTTGGCATGAAGTGGGTACATAGTGTTAATGGATACACATTTTTTAGAGTTCACATTCCAAAAAATATTAATAATATAATTTTAAATAAAAGGTGATGGATTTGTTGAATATAAGGGAGTTGAAAGTTACATGACGTGAAATTGGGTTACACACCATATAAAATCACGAGTTTTGGTTTTGAGAAGGAGGCTCACTAAAAATTTATATTCCTTTTCCTCCAGGTTTCCATGATCTCAACCTAGAGACATATCTATGCAATTTTGGAGATATTTAATCCTCCCAGATCATTCGTTCAGTGATTAATATTCATACTAGTTGTGGTGAATCTTTCCAGGTATGAGGTATCCCAGTATCCTCTATCTATCTCTCTTATCCTAATTTATTTTTGAAATATATTCTTTATAATAATGTGTCTAAACTATATATTTTCTAATATTCATTCCATTTTTTTGTTCCTAGATCTGTTTCACCTTCATCTTCACTGGCTAGTCCCGCTGTGGGAGTTCTGTTTCCATGAAAAAAGTAGGTGGTTCCATTCATTATGGACAGTCGATTAAACCTTGAATTTGTTTTGATTGAAATTTTATTCAATTTATTTGTGAAAACAATTTAAGTGAATTTTAACTTGGATTTTACTTGGAAAAGAATTTTCAGAACACCCCCAATTTGGAAAGAATTGGTATTTTGGGTGTAATTTAAGATTAATGTAACGTTTAAATTGAGTTGAAAATTGATTTTGGAAAATGTATTAAATTTATTTTATAAAATCCTATGATTGGGTTGAATTGAAAATGCATGAAATGAGGAAACACCTGTGTTTTGGTTTTGAATGTGAATTGGAATTTTGACAAGAAAAATCGATAAATTGTGAAGTATTTTGAAATGAAAAGAATATTCCTTTTTCCAATGATTGATTATGAAAATGAAATCAATGGAATTTAGTGTGCTATTTGGGAAAACCATGATGTGATTCTAATTCCATGGAAAAGTATTGGTGCTTTAAAAATATACGAAATACCATTTTTTTCATATCTTATACCCGATGAGATGTTGATGGGTCCTATTCATCATAATCATAATGGACATGTGTACACATACATTCCATTATATACTAATATGATAAGTGTGATGATCCCATTACATCGAACTATCATACCATAGAGAATATTAACATGGTTTTGATGTCATTACTTTGATGTACTTAACACTGATTTATAAAATATTTTACTCATACCTATTGTATTATATAGAACATTTTATATAAAGTTTTTAATTATGAAATGTTTGAAATTTCTCCAACCATTTGAAATTAAAATAATATTTTGTTTTTAAATTGAAAAAGTATTAAAATGCCTGTTTTGATTAAAATTTATAGCATGATTTGGTTTTTATTATATAATCATATTGTGGAAAACATAGTGATACCATAATGGGATTTTTATCTATCACAATAACTTTTCCGTGAGGAATTTTCACATTTTCTCTTATAAGGTCCTAGTAATGGGAAGGTACCTCTTGAAGGGGTGGATGTTCTTGATCCTTTGGGGATTGGTGTGAAGTTTCCTTTGGGAATTTTATTTTGTCCTGTTATACTCATGGTAAATTGATGATGTACTATTTGGGATTTTGATATACCTATTTAGTTTTTTGTATCATCACCCATTGCAGTTTTTGAGAATAATGATAAGTATTTGTTTCATTCAATGAGCTTCTAGAAAATTCATTACCACTTTTATATTTTATGATTCCAAGGGATTGTTTCCAACCTGCGGGGGTTGGGAATTCCCTTAAGGCTATGTCTATTCAAGATTAGGAATTAGTGTACTAGGGTATTTAGTCCTATTAATGAAAAAGTGGAATCAAATATCATGGTTATGCATCTTACCTTGATGTAACCATGCAGTTGATAAATATTTTTGGGACTTAGGTGGTAGTTTCAAGTGAGTTTCTGGTTAGCTTTCAACATAATGAGACTTAAGATACAGTTGGTGGTATGGGATTGATTCTTGAGGATTAGATCTAGAATTTTACATATTTTTAATTTGGATAGGTGTAAATAGAAATGTAGTTTTCTTATCATATGGGATTAATTACCATTGTTTGTCATGTTTAAGTGTTGATATGATTAAACATCAGATGTCATCACTGAGTTTTCCATATTTTCCGCAGTGTGATGACTCAAATAACACATGCGAATTGGATCCAAAAAAATTATATTAATAAACTACAAGAAGCTAATCCTATTATGTTCTCGAATATAGTTGAGGAAATTATGTCTGATGTGCGTGCTATTGGGAATCCACCTTCTCTCGTACCTTCTTAGACTGTATTTATGTAACCATAGAGGGATGAATCCTAGAATCAATATTAGGACTAACATCATCAGAAACCACCTTATTTTCAATGCTTTAATGATTTTCAAGTGACTGAATAATGGATGAGAAAGATAGAGATTATCTTTGATATCATGGAAACTCCCAAATATATTAAGGTAAAATGTGCTACATTTAATCTTGATATACCTAGAAGGATATGGTGGGAAACAATGGTGATGGTGAAGAAGAATTAGGTTTTATAGTGGAGTGACTTCATGATTATCTTCACTAAATAGTTCTATCAATAATCTATTATTATTGTTAAGTCTACAATGCTTTTAAAACTCTAGATTGTTTGCGGTACTATGACGTGTAACATCCCAGACATGTATGCCACTCAATCATTCCCCGAGGCTGGATTTACATATAGACTTAAGTGTATCTCCCCGAACACCAGAGGCTTCTGGCTAGGAGAGAGGGACTAGTCTATGTCCGTGGGGGAGACTATGCCATTTTACAACAGTGTAAGGAAGTAAAATATAAATACAAATTAATCATCGGAAGTAGTGAATCATAAAAATATTGTTACATAGTAAGAATAGATAATGATAACAAAATAAAGCTCATATATAATAATGATGATACAAGCCATTGTCTAGTAAACATCCAAAACATGTATAAAAGACATTTGAATAATACAACGAAAAGAAGTAAAAAGGAAAAAAACATTCCACTAGAATCGCAAGCCTCAACTTAGTCCCATGTTCCCCATCTCATCTGTAGCTATCAAGAAACAATATGGGGGAGCTTTCCCTTATCATGTCCTACAAAAATATAATCTGTTTCAGTATGCAGTGGTTTCCCAAATAGAGTGTCATACATAATACCAGTATGCAACCACTAAAGGTTTGTGCCATCTAGTTAGTGACTATATATAACAACAGTGTGAAGGAAGAAATATAATAATCATGGAAGTATTGGAAGTAAACATCCTATAAAGTACAAGTTTTCTTTTATAATAAAATTAATTTAATCAATTTTATTTAATAATTAAGCCTCCAAATTAAAAGTTAGGCCTATCTCAAGTGAGAATGTTTATTTAATTATTCAATTTATTATAATTATTATGTCTTGAGTCTTAGATCATAGATCGAATTGCGCCAAAGGTACCCAAGTAGACAATGCATTAATGGGAAATCCATTAAGTAAAAAGAATGACTGAATCCAATATTGTGATTTATTTTGAAGACACACCATATAAACCATTTTATTCATAATTCAATTTAGAACCTGAACCCACCCCTAAAATTCCTAATTTGGAATCTAGGTATCACACCACATATAATATAAAGTAACACCCTATAATCCCATATATGGTTAACCTATCAAGAACCTATGTATCACTCTCGGCATGGTATAATGTCAATTCCATTCGAGTCCATCCATGTCAGTCCAATGAGGGAGCCCAAGCATCACTCATGGAATAATGATCAAATGTCCTTGAGTGCTTATTTGGCATTTATAATAAGGAATCCAAGTATTAGTAGACATATAAAAGTTATGCCTCAGAGTCCATACTTTATAGTCCTTAATGGTGTTAAGGTATCTCTCAAGGATAATCCATTTAAGAGCCAATTTAGCCCATCTAAAGAATTATCATAAAATCCATGTGTCACCCTAAGTAATATAAGACATTAACTAATTAAATAATTTAATCAAATGTTTTTAAACATTTTAAGGTAAAAACAAATAGCCTTCCATTTAAAACACACCTCATAAGGTGACTATAATAATGGGATAAACTTTTAAGGATTTCACCTTAATTAAAAATATGGGAATTCCATTTTAAACAAAAATATCAAGATTAAAAATTGAGTACATGTAAAGGGACAAGGGTCCTGATACTTAATATCATCCAATTTAATCAATTAGATTACAATTGATAGAAATAATTAATTCACAATTAAATTAAACCATTTAAATCATTGTTAGACATCCACAGTGAATGGTTAAATGGTAAATTCTAAGGAATCCAACCGACATGCCTTCAAATTTACTAATTAACAAAACAATACACCCAAAGGGGTGGTTTCATTTTCAAGGTATCCAACCTATAGCTATTAATCGATGAGCTCTTTAAATACATAGGCCATGGAAAAAAATTCAACTCAATGGATAAAACCCATTTAAAGGGAGGCACTCTGAATATTTGGTGTGTGACACAACAACAACAACACACACACACTCACAGACACAGACACATATATAACCACTCAAATTTAAATAAAAGTAAAGAGAACACCTACCGTAGGTCTGTTTTTGAAAAATAATCCTATATTATCTTATGATTCAACTTAGATCAGGATAAAACAAGAGAATGGTAGAATAACCTAATAATATGGAAAATTATATTTCACCAAATATTCATAGCTAATACCAAATCAAAATATGAATGACTAAAAAGGAATAGATATCTCATCGACGTGGATTTAATGAGATGAGTGACTCTTGAATCAGAGATCAAACATATGATTGGTGAAAAATACTAGAAAAGGATTAAAGAGGTCTTTAAAATGGGATCCCTTTCTTTATAGGATATAAAAGTGAATTTAGGTTTTGAAATATATTTTTTGTTAGGGGAAAACATGGAATTCCACAAAAAAATTTCCACCTTATGGTTTCGATGGATGGTTTTTCCACATAGTTTTACTAACCATGCACAACCCATAGAAAAATCATTTTTCAAAATTTTAGAAATTATCACATGGATGTAAAATCCATTTATCCTAGTTTTTTCTTATAATGTAGACTATATCTCCCCTTTTCTCAACCTCACATGATTTTATGTAACCTTAAGGATTTCCCTGCATGGTTTGAACAAACAATTTACAAGGCTTATTTCACCAAAAAATGGGGCTTGGTATCCGAACTTTCCCAAACACCCTAAAACATTTATGAACTCAAATGGAATTCATATTAGGGAATATTTAAACATTTAAAATTAAAATTGCATCATTCTACGGATCCAAACCTTAAATGAGAACTAGTTTCTTACAAAATTAACCCCTTAAACCAATTCGCCCTCAAAATTACCTTTTAATGGTGGAAAAGAAAATTTGTGATATCTATATGTAGTTCGATAGTTCATCGGTCACACACTCCAAGGTCATATCATGTAATCATTTGTGCCTCCATAACACCCATACTAAAGGAACTGACTGAACTTGGAGAAAATTTGTTTCATGTTCCACAATATGTATAAGATTCAATTCAGTGGATGCATCTACCTATAACCCGACATCCTCATGATGAAAGGAATGAGATGCTTCTGAATAGTAGTGATGTAAATGAGATACAAAGAAGATGTCATGCATGGATCATTACCTCTAAGGTATGTGCAACCAACAAGCTACCATTCTGACTCTATATATCATAAAAAATGACCTAAAATGATGCGATGAAATCTTACTTGGTGTCTTCATTCTACAGTGTCCCAACCGTAGTGAAATACAACAGAAAACCCAACCCTCAACCATGAACTCTAGAGGTTATCTCCGTTGATCTGTGTAAGATTTTTTTCGAGACTACATATTGTCCATCTAATTCTAAATCAATTACACCTCCTTTGTTGTCTCTTGAACAATATGAGGTCCAAGAATAATGACCTCTCCTACCTCTAACCATAATTGGGGTGATCCACATTTCTTTTTATATAAATACTCATAAGGTTTCATCTTTATGGTACCCTAAAAGCTACAGTTATAGGAGAATTTAACTAGTGGAATATGCATCTCATAGGGAAACCCAAATTAAAGGACACATTATCACAACATTAACACAAGAACCTTTATCATGCCCTATGAATAGAAATCAATCTGGGAGTTTTAGGCTCTGCTATGAAGTACTTTTGTACACAATGGCCTCTGTAAACTCTTTTTGAAATGTGAAGTAAAAGGGGAATCACTATAAAAAATGATAGTACATGGGAACCTGTGAAGTTGTACTATCTCACAAATGTATAACTTTACAAGATAATCCACACTGCAGGTTTCCATGATCAGTTAAAAATATGTAACCTTCATGATCCTATAAAAAACAACACATACACCATCATTACCTTGAGGAAAACTCAATAAACCTATAACTAAATCCATTGAAGCATCAACCCATTTCCATGTAGGGATGAGTAACTACGTTAAGTGCTTGTCTGGTCACTAGTGTTCCTCCTTCAACTACTAATAGGAGGAACATCTCATTAAAAAACTAGATACATTTATTTTCATACGTAGGCACATGTAGTGGTGATTTAAATTCTGATACATCATTGTGACGCAGGGTTACACTTCCGAAGTTGAATAATGAAAATCCCACATCAACTCCTCATACATGTATGAATATATCCATAAATTACTATATTCTAATAGAATTTCATCATATCCTATGGTACAAACAAGTTGAGGGTTCTCACCTTCCACACTCTCCCATAGAAATATGCCTTCTAAGTCTTATAGTTGTCATATCCTAACTCAATCCAGAAGGGTTGAGGTAAATACTAAGGATGATAGAAAATCATGGCCCATACAATTATTAATCTCCAAGTGAATCCTAAATAATAAATATATGAGATTCCACTCACTAGTAGCCTACTGAACTTTGGGTATATGTGTTCTTCTGGTTAGTGCATCACCCATTGCATTTAATTTTTCTGGTGTGTATGAAAGAATGAAATTGAAAGACTGTAGGTATTCCACACACCTCTGTTGCCTCATATTTAGACCAAACTATGTAATTATGTAATTCGGGCTTTTGTGGTGCGTGTATACCAGAAAATTATATCCATATATCAAAATTCTTAAAAAACATAGTGCTCTAACAACTATAACTAACTCGAGATCATGTGTCCGGTTATTCTAATCGTGTGGCCACAACAGCCGAGGCTTATATGCCATAGACCATTTCAATTTCATAAGAACTATTGTTATCATGATACATGATTAATCACAGTACAAAATGTAACTCTTACTTGTCTCTACAAAATGTAGTATTGGTGATGAATTCAGTCTCCAATTCATCTCTTTAAAGGCCCTATCATAGGAATCAGAACATACAAACATTACTCCCATTTTTTCAAGCACATAAGCATGACTACTAGGCATGATATGAACTATATGAAAAACATGTTATAATAATATATCCTCTATAAACATCATACCTCAATTAAATTCTTAGGACGATCCCATAAACTATAGCTCTCACCTTCTTTAGGTCAAATGATACTCTTGCCTCTGAGATAATATAACCTATGAAGTGAATCTGATCAATCCAAAATTAGAAATTTGTGATATTATCATATAAATGTTTTTCTCTCTTAGTGTATGAAATACACTATCATTATTTTTGGATTGTTCATTTTTATTTTGAGAATACACCATGATATTATACACAAAAACCACAAAAAACTAATCTAGATAAGGATGAAAGACTCGGTTCATTAGTACGATGAAGACTAATAGTGCATTTGTGAGAACAAACGACATAACCAAATACTCGTATATACCATACCAGCTATGAAAGTTTGTGTGTGGTATGTATGCTGGTATAAAAAATAGCTAATGATAACCAGATTTAAAATCAATATTTTGGAAAACTTGAGCACCTTAGAGATGGTTGAAGAGAAGATCTATATGAGAAAGAGTATACTAGTTCTTACCTATCCGCTGGTTCAATTTCTAGTAATCCACAGATAGGATGTGGGTAGCCTGCATTGTTTTTGAAAAAAAGTAAAGGATAAACCCATGGAAAAGAACTCTATTATATAATCCCCATTTTCCCTTAATTCCTCTGGATACCTATTGAGTTCCTTCATATCAGTAATAAACATCTTTTATGGAAGAATGGATACTGCTGTAACTCCTTGCACTAGCTTGATAGATAAATCTACCACTATCACTTGAGGTAATCCTAAAAATTCATCTGGTAAAACATCCCTAAAATAATCAACCACTGGAGTGAAATATTCTTGATTTTATCCCTAATCATCTATATATAAACTAACAATCCGGGCCATCATGCCACCCATCCCATGATTGTCAGCTCTAGCTCAACGTGCCTAGAGATCCCATTCACCTTTTTTAATAACATATCCACCATATTTTAATGTAAAGGTATCCATGTGGTGATAGAAATCAATTAATAAATTAATGTATACAAACCAAACCATCCCAATAATGATTTAAAACCTGTAAATCTCATGTTAAAAGAGGTCACATATGATGTGACACCCACCAATATCAAGGGAGAACACATTGAGCTAATGTACATCCTCCATTATAATTTTTAAAATATTGAAAAATCATCCTGAATCCATCAGATGAGTTTACACTGGGCCCAAGGTTCTCCACAAGGGTCATAAATATAAAGCTTTGTGATGGTCCTGTATCAAAAAGTGCACAAGAGAAAGTAGGTGATACTAGAATAGTGCCTCAGAGAGTAGAAGGTCTGTGATCTTACTACTCAAGGGAAAATTGTAAAACATATATCTGGTCTAAACCATGACCCTATGAAACAACCTGGATACCCTATGCCTATCCTCTTTATTTTCACTATAAAACTATGGTTTGACTACCATGTCCACGGCCACCACCTCAGCCTGATCATCTAGGTGTACTATAGTTCCCTACCTAATGTGAAGCTACAAACCCCACTATCGAATGAATATTCAGTGTACACCCTATCCCATTGAATTATGTGGTAAAATTTATATGGAAGCTCTATAGAATACACATATTGTTGTAGGATCATCACTCGACTATGTCTCTCATACATTAAGGCCTTGTATTTTTGAGATTACCGCAATGGTAGAACCTAACTTGAACACACGATTATGTGAAATGAATACTAATATCACAACATGAATGATCCAGATGACACTTACTACTACTAGTAAATTAATTACTAGATCAATATGTTGAACCGTACTATATCACACCTCCATCCATCCTCATGTTTTTCTCTACGATAGGCACCTGATTCACGATTGTAGAAATGATAGTCACTTGAATTAAATTCACCAATGATTGAATGTCATTCATGAGACCATTATATTAGTGAATGGAATTAGATAGATCATCACCCATTATAATTGGTGTGAATCACTGATGCTTCGTAAAAAGGGTTGAACATTCCATCACTGATAACACACCCTTATGAAGGTGCATGAACTTCTGGGATCTATCAACCCTCAATGCCCCATTATAGAAGTAATCATATAATTACATATGAAAATCCAACCATGAAATTTCCCAATGATGCTTCATATGAGTTATGAAATCCCACCATATATTATAGTAATTACATAGCATATACATATAAATATTTACCCTCATATCAGGGAGCATCTGTAGATGCTTCAAGATAGATTTGAAGCCCTCTATACATGACTCCGCTGCTTGTGTTCTTCCATCCCCTAAAAATGTGGGAAGATGATACTGTTGGAAATCATGTGCCGACTATTACATAGTCACGTAGGATATGATTATCCCTGAATGGTTTACATAAATCACAAGAACCCCTCATGGATCCATGCGATAGAACTTATGTTTGGTACTAAAACTGGTGCCTCAGCTAGTACTACTAGAGGATCCACTTGTATCACATGACCCAACAGCTCTGGGGTATAGTTATCTCCACCCTCCTAGGGTATGAATAGAGTAAATAATGTTGGAATACCTCTAAAAATTCCATGAACATGAATTATATTGATCTTATTAACAAGTACATACTTCAAAAGTCAAAAAATAGAAAAGGATAGGTATAAAACTTCTTATATAATAAAAATTCCCTCTACCTTATTTATGAGTCATGTTCGGGGTATATAAAAGTCATATAAAAGAAATAGATACTACCTAATTCCCACTAACAGGGTTGTTCCTGGGTCATGTTCTCTTCTATAACCAGTTTTAGTTTCCATTTCACTTCCCTTCAAATTAAAATATTCATTTTTATTTGAATCCTTACCCAATTCACATTTATATATCAAATTTTTTTAAATTTTGGAATAATGGTTTTCCAAATTATGATCCATGACGGACCACACTCTTTAGGAACCAATGTATGGATTCTACCTCATTCATATCATAACTCATTCTAGAATACCTACCAAAATAGAAGGTATATATAACATAACACTGATCACCAAAACATTCCATAACTAATGCATCCTAAATGGAATTTCATAAGGCATGGAATATGATTCCTATAAAGTTCCTATCATGATTAATGAGATGGATACCCTCATATCTCTGGGTTGTAAAAGAATATGACCCAAAATAATATCAATAATAACATCACAGATCAAGTTAATCACCCAATAGTGTAATCACATCAACTGTAATAGTCTAAATATATATAAAAATATAATTCGAGATAGTTTGGATAATCCTTTACGTGAGTTAGTTATGTCAGAACACAAGCCATTACCTAATTCCATTTCCGCTTCCTCCAAATATAAGATCAAACTAGAAAGGAATTTTCTTTGATACTTCTTTGTAATTTCTTATATCCAGATTCCACTCAACAGTGCCCTCATTATAGTTAGCCACATAACCCTAATAAAATCTCCCCAAATGAATTAGGATAATGACTAGTAGAAATGTCCTATGGTGTGTCTACAGGGAGAATATTTCCTCTCACTAGAGTGTAAAATATATGAATATCAATAAAATATATGTTACTGATGCAGTAAGTCATACAGAAAATAAATACACAACATGAATAGATAAGGAAAACAAAATAAAGCTCATATACAATGATGATGATACATGTCATGTGTCTAGTAATAATCCAAAACATGTATACAATAATGGTGTTCAATACATGTAATAGAAGTACTAAAATTAAAAATACATTCCCCTAGAATAATAAAGCTCATCACGGTCCTATTATCCTCATCTCCTAAGAATCTATCAGAAAACTATATCATGGTGGCTTCCCTTATCCATACTTGAAAAATATATAATCTGTTTGGGTACCCAAATGTGGCCCAAAAATGGTGTGAGACATAATACCAATAGGAAACCACCCAATTTCTGTGTCATCCCGTCAATGAATATATATTCCAACAATGTGTAGGCAATAATTTAATAAGAAAAGAAGTTCTGGACGTAAAAATCCTATAATGTCTACGTTATCATTTATAATGGAAATCAATTATGAAATATGTATATGAATTAACATTAAGTCATGTGTCTTTTAATAATGTTCAATTAATGATTCAATTTCCTTTAATCAATAAGTCTTGAGACCCAGTTCATATCCTGACATCCCTCTTAGTTACATAATCAGAGGATTCCTGAAAATGACATCAATTAAGTATAAATAATGACCAAATCAAAAGTTGTGATTTGGATTGAATGATGCGTAATATAAACCATTTTACTCATAAATCAATTTAGAACATGAGATCATCCCTAGAATTCATAATTTGGAATTTAGGTATCATTCCCGTTATAATATAAACTAACAACCTACAAGATCATCCATGGAGAACCTGTCAAGAACCCATGTATCAGTCTAGTTGTGGAACAAATCAACTTCCATTCGTGTCTATCCTTCATGGTCCACTAATGTATCCCAACAATCACCCATGAAAAAATGATCAAATATAATTGAGTCCATCATAGTCATTCCTAATATGGAATCCATGTATCACTCAACATATAAAATTTAACCATCTCTGTTCTTCCTTAATAGTACTTAATGGATTACATGTATCACTTGGGAGTAAGTCATGTAGGATCCAATTTATTATGTCCATGGAATTATCATATAAATCCATGTGTCACCCATAGGCATATAATAATTTAACCAATTAAATTATTTAATAAAAATCATCTAAACATATCAAGGTCTATTCTAAGAACATTCCATTTGAAATGAACCTTATAAGGTGACTCAAATCAATCAATCTTATTAGAATTATTTCCCCTTAATTACTCATACTATAATTCCATTTTAAACAACCATCTCAAGCTTAACAAGCCATTACATTGAATGTTCCAAAGGTCATGGTCATTCATCCATTCCCATTTAATTAATTCAATTAAAATTGATATAGAAACCTAATCCATAATTCAATTCACTAATTGAAATAGTTTTTAAACATCCACAGACAAGGGGTGAAAGGAACATACTATGTCATCTAACTCACATGAAATAAAATGGCCCATTTAATTAAATAACACACCCAAAGGGGTTGTTCTATTTTCATACATTATAAACTATAACCATTCATAGTTGAACTCTTTAAATACAAAGGAAATGACAAAAAAATAATTTTAATTATTAAAACTCATTTTAATTTCAATGATATGACATCCATTTTTTTAAAAAAATAGACACTATGTTCGATAAAGTACATGATATGCTACATCGAGATTAAATGAACAACAAAATACTATAATTTAATATCCCATCAGTTATAATGATGGGAATGAATAGAGTTAACTGAATTATGAAAATATGGTTAAAACATGTTTATATAATTATTCATTGGTTACCAAAATTACATGACATGAAACTAAAAACCAATTGAATATAAAGGATGTATTTTTATGAAAAACCATTTAAATGTGAATAATTGTGTTAAAAAAATAATCAAATCACTCTTATTGGATTATATTAATGAAATATTAAATATATATAATGTTTATAATTCATCTTATGTGTTTTCAAAATATTATATAAGAAGAAATCCAATTTTATGAATAAAAGGGACATTTTTTCAAAAAAAGTTTTTTTGACGCTTTTTGATGGGGAAACCATTTAAAATATCATTTTGGAAACATTTATGAGTGATATTTGACAAAATAAACTTATTATTTTCAATTAGTATATAAAATTTAACTCAGGATAAATTGTCTGTATTTTCACATAATATTCATTTTTAATGAATTGTGAAAAATACTGCATTTTAATTCAAAACTAATTGTTCCATATAATTTATTTGAATAATTATATTGTCCTTATAATTGGTTTTAGAGTTAATTAAAGTAACATTTTTATTATTTAATCCAATTTAGGTTATTTGAATAAATTTATAATTAAAATAGATATAAAAACATTTCAAACGATTGAAAGTTTCACATTAAAATACTTTTTTTTAGTTTTATAGGTGGAATTAACTGTATATATAATTTTACCAATTATGTGAATGTAATATGGTAAATTTGTTTATATATTTGTAATCATAAGGTGAAAATCAGTTTTTGTGGTCAATTTTATTTTTAGTTATAAAAAAGTTTTCATTGAAAAAAACATTATTTACCGTATTAAACATAAACTTTTGATAGGGGTTAAAATTAAAAGTTAAAAGTTAAATATACCAAAAATACAACATTTAAAGTGTGGTTAACGTGTGGATCAACCCCAATGAGGTTATAAAAAATTAATTACTACAAATAGACATCTAATGTTATTCCACCTCTATTTGGTTGGCTTTAAATATAAAATAATCTATAAATTAATCACTTGAACCTACCTCTCCTCAAGAATAAATACCACCTCTACACCAACCTATTTCGACCCCAAAGCCTTTAAGATCCGAAAATATCTACCTGAACAAATCTATATCACTCTACCCACATAAAACCTCTACTGGGACAACCAAAATACCAAATGAAAGGCCCTCAAGGTTCTTCCAAGGAAGGGATATTCAAGAGTTAATTTTCTCAAATTACCTCTCTTATTTTTTCCCTTTTCTACATTCTCCCCACCTCATTCATCAATCAATACATGAAAACTATGGAATCATTATATTTTGGAGTGTTATGTTTCAAATGTCATATCTCATATCCATTTCATTTCTCACCTCCTATTAGGAAAAGAATTTTTTTCCATGTTATTCCAGTTAATTGCCTCTCTGAATAATGTTTTTGTTACTTTTCCATTACCGCATACATGGCCAGTATTAGAAATATTTAATGGTAAAATAATATTTTAATATGTATAATATAATTTTTTTAATATTCTGAAGAATTTATATTAAACATACCTTCATTCTTTCCATATTATTTTTATACGATGATTTCATTTGGGGATGTGTGGACAACTACCTCCTCAAAATGATGTGATTCATTCACACATCAAATGGAATGTGATAAAGATTTTTTTAGTAAAAATATATGGTATAAATTTACATATTAATTATTCTAAAATGATATTATATAATTATACATAATTTCATTCATTTTATTTACTTTCACTTTTTCAATACGACATAAAAAATCAAAATTTCATTCAAACGCACATAAAACCTACCGTCTCCATGAACGATGTATTTATTTAGTATTAAAATATTACTATAAATAATTATCTAATGAATATATAATATATTTATATCATGTTTTTAATTTTTTTGATAATGTGCATATGACCACCTAGACTATTGACATCATACCATGTTCATTTTCGACTCAGGTACAGAATATCGACAAAACATCCAACATGAACTTAAATAATTTTGTAATTGTTATAACATGGTAATATGTGATATAAAATTACTAATAAAATTTTAAACGGTCATAAATAATTTAAAAATTAATCTATGTTTACTACTTTGTATGAAAAAGAACGTATGAGAAAAGTCAGACTCGAGGTATGAGAACTTTTTTACCCAATTTCACTTATTTTGGTTAAATGTCTACTTCCTGATTATGTCATTAAACTATTATGTGTGAAATGAATTTTGAATATCTTATTTTTACTAAAACCTTTAATTCAATTCAATTTTGTAATGGAATATTTTTATATTGAGTGTCTAAATATCTATACAAATTGAAAAAAAGAATTTTCTATCATATACGATGACAATGACTTCCTTGCCACTGTAATCATTGTTTGATATATTTATTTCACTATAAGAAATAATATTTTTAAAAGGAAAATAAAAAAAAATTCCATTTTCTTTTTATTTTTGTTTTAAAAATGGTTTACATAAGGGATTAATTATGTCAATATATTGAAATTATTTCTTGTGATTACAATGTGGAAATGTTATTTTTATTCTATGCATGATTTATGTGTTATGATTTTGGTTCTTGGTAATTTCTTACGTATGTGGATGGTTCATTGATAAAACAAGGGTGGGTGAGCTTGTGATAGCTCTCCAATGAATTGGTTAATGAGATTGAGTTAAATTATAATTTTTCTTCTAAGATATTTACGGAATATACTGTAATGGATTTTCCAAATGTAACCATGAAGGTTACTACATATGTAGAACTAAAATATACAATGTAAGTATGATATGGATTCCAAAATGTACCATTATTATTTATGATTTATAAGAATTATTTTTAGTATTATTATGGTTTCATAAGTTATGTTAAAGAGATAATATTTTTACAGGTGAAAATTATGATTGTATGAAAATGGTTTCTTGAGTTTACAAAATTCATGGACTAATGGTTTCATTGATTACTTTATATCCCTTACTAGTTTTTTTGTGCACATCCTTGGTTTTTGAGATGTTTTCCACATTTTAAAAGGATGGTTTAGATAAACGAATAAGTCCTGAAAATTGTTATCAAGAAAAAAAATCATGTTTTATTTTAAATGTTTTATATTTTGGAAAAAATAGATACTATTTTTGTAGTATCATCTTGTATGAATATTGGATGTGATTTATTATTGATGGAATAATTCTTTAAAACTATAAAATTAAAAAGATCCTAAATGTGAAAGAAAGAAATTTATTGATTAAAATGAATATTATGTAATGTTTAAGGTTGTCACCTTATAGTTGGTATCTGAGGAAAGGTTTAGACCACTTTATTTATTATAAATTTGGCTTCAACAAACACTAATTTTTTATGTATATTATTTTTAGTTAAATCCTTTTTCTGTAAATTTTTAATATTGAAGAAACTTGGTTACAAATGGAAGGAGGAGGATCTCAAACAACATTATTATCTCTTCCTAATGATATTATTTAATTAATTATTGAGAAGTCATGATTGGCTGATTTTTAAACTTTTTTTAACATGCAACTCTATTGAAAATAATTGTATGAGATATAAAACACATACTATATACATTGATATCATCACAGATCATGGGTTGTTTTCAATCAAATCTTATTTTCTCAATATTCTCATATTTTTAAATAAGTTAAATTTCCAAAATTCGTTTTTAAATATTTTACCATGTTATAAGATTATGAAGCATATTAAGAGTTTGAAAAAGCTACTAAAGAAGAATAAACTTTCAAAACTTATTTATAATTTATTTAAAAATATATATTTTAATCAAAAATATATGGTATTTTAAAAACCCATTGATTTAATGTTACAAGTCACACTTGGTCCTAATAGTTTATAATAATCATGTTTTATTAGATGATTTGAAATTATATGTCATACATGTTTTTTTTTCTAAAACAATTTTTTTGTGAACACACATATGACCCAAGTTGATTAAGGTGTATTTGGATAAAGGGATTTTTTTAAAGAATATGTAAAATCATTTTTGAAATCCATGTAGTTCAATGAATTCAAAGAAAATGATGATGAAACTAGGTGGACCCCATGATGGAGGTATGGTGTTATATCTTTTGGGAATAGTTTAATTAAATCACATGGAATTGAAAACATGTGTCAATATAAATAATAGGTCATGAAATAAGATTTTTAGGTCATAATGAGTTCGGATGAAAGAGAGAGGTATAATAAAAACTTTGACGTTAAATCATGTTATGGTTATTTTTTAGAAAAAGGAGAAACCTGTATGATGGGTGACAACCCATCACGTCCGATAAGGCTGTGAGAATGGAACCCACAACTGAAGGATGATGGGACTTTATCCCCTACTACTGGACTACATAAAGTCCCTAGATAGTATTAATTTTTCCATTTTAAATGATCATATGGGTTATCAATAAGTTCATTTTAGAGATATATATTTTATATAATGGATATACTTTGTAATGGAAAATGATTTTGTGATCAAGTGATAAATGTAACATTGGATTAAATTCACTATTTTTGTTACCCCATATTACTTGGGTAAATATAATACTATGCAATTTTAATTAATGAGTAATGGTTGAATTTTATTTTGAATTAATCAATGTTTTTACTAAGTACTTATGTCAATTATTGTTATATATGGAAATGAGTAACCTATTTTGGAAAATATGTGATTAAGTAAAAACATTTTTTGTATGAGACCTTGAGAGTGATTTGATGGTATTTGGAGAAAATTATAAAATTTATGTTACAGGACTGTGCTATCAATTTTTTTGATTTTTATTTTCAATATTAATTTTTCTTATCTTAATGAAATATAAGGAAAAGTGTTTGTCGAATGTTCTATATAGAGTATGGGTATTAAAATAGAAATTTCAAGATTAAAAGTAGTTTTAATTAACAAAATGGTTTATTCGTATTTGGAATTAACTTCTCAAGTACTAAACATTTTGGTTTTGGTTAATGTAAAAATACAAGACAAAAAGATAGTTAGTCTTTTACGAATTATGAGATTTTCATGAAGTTGATTCAAGTGCTTAATGTGTTACCGAGTCATCTTGAGTAATCATCATTTGGAGAAAAAGATGAGTTTGTGGTAGATTTTTTTAAAGGATGAAAATCTAATTTTGAATTAAGTATATTTCCTTCTGATCAGAGTCCATGTAGTATTAGAATTCACCAATTCTATGAAATGGATCTTAAAAACAAAAACATTATAGGATTTATTTACATAATGGGAAATAAATATCCTTTTAACCAGTCACATATTTAGAGGTTTCTGATGGTTAAAATTCTACTGATAATGTTTTATATCACCCTCCATTAGAAAATTATGGTTAGTTATCTCTTAGAAATCATTATTATCTTACATGGAACCCCAATATTTATTGTCTTAGGTAATCTTTGTACATATCTTTCTTTCTTTTAATGTGGTAGTTTTTTTAAGATTTTATTCTGATGTAGGATTTCAGTAAAGGTATTTTTAAAATTCATACCTTAGTTATCAACCACGAATTAAAATTTCAAGGATGTAATTTATTAATATGGGGGAGGGTAGAACATTCCATGTTTTAAAAAAAGAGACACCATGTTCCATAACATACATGATACACTACATCAAGATTAAATGAACTACTAAATATTATTATTTAATATCCTAACCATTAGAATAGATGGAATTAACAGTGTTAACTGAATTATGATAATATTGTTTACACATGTTTTTATAATGATTCATTCGTAACAAAATTACATGAAATGATTCTAAAAACCAATTGAACATAAAAGATCCATTTTTGTGAAAAAGAATATAAATGTGGATAAGCATGTTGAAAAAAAATCAAATCACTATTTTTGGATTATAGTAATGAGATTTTAATTTGAAATAATGTTTAAAATTAATATTATTTGTTTTTTAAACATTATATTTGAAAACATAAAATTTTATGAATAAAAGGGGTATTTTTCAACAAAAAATAAATTTTTTCCGCCTTTTGATAAAGAACCCATTTAAAATATTATCTTGACACTTTTATATGTTCTCATTGAAATAATATACTTATTATTTTGAATTAGGAAATAAAATTTTACTTTGGATAAAGTTTTTTTATTTTGCAAAATATTTGTTTTTTATTAATAGTATGATATACTGCATTTTAATTCAAAAAAGATTTTTCATCTTATTTATTTATATAGTTAGTTAGTTATTTAATTTAATTTTAAAGTTTAATTAAAATATATTTGTCATTTATTACTATTTAGTTCATTCGATACAATTTTAAATTGAAAATAGGTATAAAAACATTTCAAACATTTGAACATTTCACTTTAAAAACTATTTTTTTTGTTTTGTCTATAGAATTAATTTTAAATATAATTTTCACAATTATGTGAATTGGGTTAGGTAAAATTGATTCCATATTAAAAATTATAATTTCTAAATTAGGTTTTATATTTAATTTAATTTATACTAATAACAAAATTACCATGGAAAAAAATTATTTATCATAGTAAAAGTAAAATTTTGACAAAGGTTATAATTAAACGTTAAAAGCGTAAGATAAAAAATAAAACATTTAAAGGGGTTTTGAGGTGTGGATATAACCTAACTATCCTATGAAACATTAATCACAATCCTAAGTTAGTGAATTTAATTCCACCTCAATATGGTTAGCTTTTAAAATAAAATAATCCATAAATTAATCACTTGAACCCACCAACCCTCATGTATAAATACCACATCTCAACCACCCTATTTCGAACCAAAAATCCTTTTGGATCACAAATTATCTTCCCATACATATCCTACTCACTCTAACATTTTCTAAGTTCCCTTTTGTTCACCAGAAGACAAAATCCAAGGTCCTCAAGGGTCATTCAAGGAGGTGATATTCAAGAGGTAATTTTCTCGAAGTACCTCTCTTAATTTCTTTTCTTTTTATACATTATCCTCACCTACTTCATCCATCAATGCATGATAACTCCAAAATAATGTATATAATTTATTTTAATGTTTCTAATGTAATATTTTATATGTATTTCATTTCTAACCTTCTCCCATTCAAAGAAACCAAATTATTGTCCATGTTATACTGGTTAATCACCTCTATGAATAATTTATTTGTTCCTTTTTCAATACCGCCTCCATTGATGGTCTTAAAAATTCTTTTTGGTAAAATAATATTTTAATATTTATATAATAACCGATTTAATATTATGGATATGTTATATTTTAAATAACTTCATTCTTTCCATATTAGTGTTATATGATAACTACATTTGGGGACGTGTGGACTACCGCCTTCTCAAAATGACGTGATTCATTCCCACATCACATTGAATGTATTAAAAGAAATTAATTAAAGACATATGATATAAATTGAATATTAATTATTATTTAATTATATTATAAATTCATTCATTTTTACATACATTTCATTTAATTTCTCTCTTTCAATATGACAAGAAAAATGAAAATAACATTCATGTGTATGCATGGTCTACTGTCTCCATGAGCGGTGTTTTTTGTTTGTTTTCAAAGATTATTATAAATAATTATATAATGAATATTTAAGAAATTTATATATTGTTTTATATTTTGGATATAATGGACTTATGACCACATGGAGTATTCACATCGTACAAAGTTTATTTTCAACTCAAGTACCTAATATCAACAAAACATATGACATGAACTTAAATAATTATGTAATTTTTATAAGATTTTAATAAGTGACAGTAAATGAATTAAAATAATTATAAAGGATATTATTCTAGTATAAATTAACCTAATATTATTATTCATGATTATAAATAATTTAGGAGACAAGTTAGATTCAAGGTTAGAGAATTTCATTACACAATTTCCATTCTTTAGGTTAAATTTATACTTCTTGATTATGTCGTTCAAATTTTATGTGTGAAATGAATTTTTAATATATTATATTTTAATAATATATTTAATTCAATTAATTCTTTTTTAATGTAAAATTTTAATATGGAATGTTTTACATTCCTTTGCAAACAACAAAATGAATATTTTTTAACGTATACAACGACAATGACTTCTTTGCCGCTGTAACTGTAATTTGACATGGGATGACTCTATAGGACATAATGTTTTTATAATGAAAATAAATAACATATTTCACATTAATTTATTTTAATACTGAAAATTGTTTTGATAATGAATTGATTATGTCAATATCTTGAAATTCTATCTTGTGATTACAATGTTGAAGTGTTTTTTTCTTTTATGCATAATTTATGTGTTGTGTTTATGTTTAGGTTCATGGGAATTTCTTATGTATATGGGTGGTTCCAAGATAAAATTAGGGCTAGTGAGCATGTGATATCTCTATAATTCATTGGGTAATGAGATAGAGATAATTGATAAGGTTTCTCCTAATATATATAAGAAATATACTCTGATGGGTATTCCTAACATAACCATGAAGGTTACTCAATATGTAGCTGTGAAGGATACAATGTAAGTATGATATGGATTCCATATGTTACCTTACCGATTTATGATTTATAATAAATATCTTTATCTATCTTATGATATAATGAGGTACGTTAAAGAGTTTATGATTTTTTGGGCGAAAATTATGATTTCATGAAAATGATTTCTTTAGATTAAAATATTCATTGTCTAATAGTTTCATTATTTATTTTATATCCCATAATAAGATTTTTGTGATCATACCAGTATTTGAAAATTTTTCTTTATGGTATAATGATGTGTAAGATAATGGAAAAAGTAAATAATATTTTTACCTTGAAAAAGAATAATGTTTTATTTTAAATGTTTTATATTTTGGAAAGAATGGATATTGTTTTTGCAGTAAACTATTGTATGATTATGGAATGTTATGTATTAATGATGGTCTAATTCTAAAAATCTCTAAACCTGAAAAGATCCTCAATGTGAAAAAATAAAATTCTTAACTAAACTCAAGAATATGTATTTATTAAGGATGGGCCTTATATATGCCCTCAATATTGGGTGTATGGCACAAAAAATATATTTTACCAGTTAAATTTAAACTAAAGGCATGAGACCAACTACCATAGGTTTGTACTTGATAGCTTGTCCAATATTATCTCCAAATTCGAATCAGATTGGGAGAAAATCAAAGAATAGAAGAAAAAAATAATAATAATAGGAAAAATTAGCCTACACATAAATAACAAACCTGATAGAAAATCAAATTAAGAATAGGTGAAAAGTTACTGAGATCATATTGATGCATATCCAACAAAAAATAGTGCTTGAATCAAATATTATATAGATGGTCAGCAACAAATCCTTGAACAGGCTGATAGAAGGATTTAAACGTTGATCCTTTGCTATGTAAGAGAGAAAATTGAATTTTGGTTGAGAAATATATTTTTTTTATTAAGACAAAATTTGGAATTTCACCCAAAATTTTGAGCAACATGGTTTTTCCACACAGTTTGACTAACCATGTGCAAACTGTGGAAAACTCCATTGTCAAAATTTTAGACATTCTCTCAAAGGTGTGTGGCCCATTTTCAATATTTTTTATAACCTTGTGGCATATAGCTCCCAGAAATCCAACCTCACAATATTTTATCTAGCTGTGTAGCCTACCCTACAAAGTTTTAACTAACCATGCATCGGGATTATTTCAGCACAAAAGATGGGTTCTAGGCTCAGAACTATCCCCAGATACCCCCGACACCTCCACGACCTCAAAAGGGAATTCATATTAAGAAACATTTAAAAAATTAAATTTATAATTTATAAAAGTTGAAGAATATGTACCTCAATGAAGAATTGGGTTCTTACATGAAGGAATATGTGAATCGATTCATTGATCTTTTGTAGTTTTCACTTGAGACTATATCAAATGAGGAGATGAAGACTCAATGGTTCGAGATGAGACTCTAATCTAATAGTCATTAATAGGGTTTATTACTGAGTTTTTATACTTATATTGATGTTATGGATATAGATTTGATATATGGACCCACCCTTAAAAATTACATAATATTCCGTTATGTCAAATTTTTTTACTTTCTTTCAAAATGAGTATCTTTTCAAGGTTACTGTTTTAAGGAATTTGGCCACAAATCGAACATAAAAATCATAAAATAAAAAGTGTAGACTTATAAGAAATATCATTATATATCGTAATTTAAAAAATATAAAATAATGTAAGATATAATTTATGAAACTCTTTACTACATTGAACATTAAATCGTATACTCCATTACTCATGATTAAGTGCTCTAAAAACATTAAAAAATGTGTGATGAGCATAAATAACTCAGAAATAGATATAAAAAAGGAATCCATTATTCCATTTATCATTATTTAAAACCCACTATAAAATTATTATAAATTACTAATTTTTATCCTTAATAACTAGTAAAAACCATTATTTGAAAATAATCTCATTAATAACCTATTTGTAATCACAAGATTACTGTAAAACCTTCCAACGAGCCTGTATCCAAGTGGTTCAGGCTCCTGCTGGGCATCCAAAATACCCAGGATAAAATCCGGGCAGGGGAGAATTCCCGAGTTACTATAGCAGGGCCCTGTAGCTGCACTATAGCTGCGGCGGATTGTAGCAGCGGCAACACTGTTGTGGCGGAGGGACTGTTCCAGGTACTGTAGCGGTGGCGGTACTATATAAGGTACTGTAGAAGTGCGGCGACTGTAGCAGTACTGTTCACCAAGGGGTTCTTTGATCCAAAAAATGGTCTTTCTAGCCCTGTATGCAGGCCACATGTGTAGAGACCCGAAGCTTGACGTACATGGATAGTACATTACTTTTGCGGAATACTTAGTACATAACAAAAACACACACACAAGGATTGTAATAGTTTAGTGTCTTTGGAAACTCAGAATATAATCTTCTAATCGTGGTGAAAGATCTTCAACATCTCCCATAAAGATCTTCCTTTTTTTTATACCTAAAACCTTTCTTTATATCCCGGGGAAATGAAAACATAAAAGGGTGAGCTCAAATGCTCATTAAGGGTAAACAAAAGAAATATCAATCACATCATATTCATAAGAACATAACATTTTGGAAATCTTAACCTGCAAAAGAGAGCATAATTTCATATCATGGGATAAATCATAGTAGTGAAATGAAATCCCAATAATCATAACATAAAACATGAAACATTGTGGAATACACCCATAATCATAGATAATCATATCTTATTGGTCAAGACTCATTGCCAATACTATCTTAGTGGATAAATTCCATTTCTGAACCGAGTCACCCTCGTTTCAGTCCTGTTTCACTGAACCGGTATAACCTACCGTTCCAGCCATGTCTATCT
The DNA here is from genome assembly GCA_963277665.1 of Viscum album. NCBI lineage: Eukaryota > Viridiplantae > Streptophyta > Magnoliopsida > Santalales > Viscaceae > Viscum > Viscum album. The sequence continues at coordinate 615,245,648 of OY728155.1, read as the reverse complement.
CATGAGATTTAAAATATTTACCCAATGAATTGGAGGGATATATAGGTCCCACCAATCTCATAATGATAACATTCTTATGTGTGCCACAAAATCATAAATCATACATCATTGCATAACCCATGTAATAAAATTGGGAATCTTAAACATCGTGACATCATCAAACAATTCATATAAGATAAAGAAATTCATAAAAATAATTCCATCACAACATAATCAAATCAATGTAATAATAGGGATATAAATAGAACCCTATATAATCTTATATGGAAAATAATTTTGATAAAACACTTGAACTCCAGTCTTGAGGAAATATCCTTTCAAATTCAAAAACATTTTCCCTTTTTAACATGTCATACAATTTTAAACTAAAGATGTTGATTAAAAATAAACTTGAAAAATTGTAAAGGAAGCCTCTTGGAAATAATTTTTTAAAAATCCATTCATGCATTATAAGTTAAAAAAACATTCATCATACTTTTTTCAGAAAGGTCAAGAAGTACCTCATACGAAAAACGACAAAAGATTCCTTTCATATCCTTTACTAAAAACTCACCGAAGGGTAAAATTGGATTTAAACAATTGTAGGTGGATGGAAATAATATTAAATATTGAAGAAACATGGATTTGGATGATAACATACACCCCAGTAAATACAAAAGTATAAACAATATTAGATAAAAATGAGATTGTGATATTTCCCTTACCTTAGTTCCGATTTGCTTCGTAAGTGTCCGAACCTCCTCTTTTTGACGCGCCTTCACTTAACCTCCACTTAAAGAACTAAGGATTGTCTTTGAAGAAGACCAGGACCTCTAGGATGATACTAGGGAAGTAGAGAAGAGATTTTGTCAGGGGTTGGCCGAGCATGAATGCTCAAATTGGTGTGAGGAGGAGAGGAAGGAGGTGCCCTTTTATAAGGGAGGAGAGGGGCACCGTAGGAAACTCTCAAAATATTATTTTATATTAAGGTCAAATTCGGTTTATAATGGTTCCAAAGGGTCTTATTTCGAATATAAAGTTGGGATGTGTCGAAATAATTTCATCCAATAGGATTTAGACAAGTTTAGGTTATTAGTTTAACCTTATTAGTTAGATTTAACTCTAAGTTAAATAATTTAACATTTACCGTGTCTTTTTGTTTTCTTACATTATATGGTTTATAAACATACCCTAACAAGCCAAAAGAACCCCAAGTTGTTTATTATTAATATATCTATCCTTATCTAAGTCATTTGGCCGATCATTAGATTTTTAGGAATTAAATAACAATTAATAATATAATATTTATTTTAAAAACCAATTTATGTCAATTTTGACACTATTTGGTACATGATTTTTATGAAATTCATAACAGAATTATATGTTCGAACCATGTTACTTATATCAACAATAACATGTCATATTAACCTAGAAAATTAATTTATGTCATAAAAAATCTCAAATTACATTTATTTGGGCATTTATAACATCAATTATGTCAATATTTCATTAATAAGACAATTACTACATCATCTTTGTGTCATAATAAATGAAAATTATTTAATCCCGAAAATTATAAATAAATTCCTATGATGTATATAATTGTATTAGCTTTCTGGAGACTATTCATGTTTGAAGTTTCATGAATTTTATCACTAAAGTAAAATTATTATACTTATAAGATTTATGAAAGTGACATGTTGTCACATTCTTTGGTTTTAATAATAATTAAACTATTTTCATGGAAAAAAGCCCATAAAATGAATCTAATACGACCCTTAGGTTATATGGGTCTACTTTTAGCCATCAAATAGGATTTTTTCAAAGTGTTAAGGTAATTTTATAATCTTATATTTACCCTTACTTACCCGATTTACCTTTAACTATAGTAAACCAAATTTACCGTAGTAACTATTCACAATGCCCAAAAATAAAAAGTAGCTTATTAACTTAATTTGGACCCACTGATTTCAAATATGGAATCCATTTTTCCAAATTTAATACACAAAAGATTCTGAAATTAAATTAAAATTAATCCCGTTGTCGAAAGAAAGCGGGTTTTTCTTTAAAAATCGCAAAAGATTGAATTGATTTAACCTACGAATTCAAGGTAAAATCAATGCTAATGACATACATTATATTTAATGGTAAAAAATATTCTATTTATACTTTATAACCATTCAATATTATAATTTAACCACATAAGATATTATGAAGAAAAAAGTTGTTTTTAATTAAAATATAGCGTGTTTTTACTATTCATTAAAATATGAAAGTTATCAGAAAAATATCAAAACTTTATCTAATGTAAATTTTTATATCCTGATTCAAAAGAATAATTTTATTTTGTCAAATTGAACTTATAAACATGTCAAAAGCTAGATTTAATGTGGGTGAACCATCAAAAGGCGGCAAAACTGCATTTTTTGAAAAATACTCATTTTAGCCGAAAAATTTATTTTGTTCTTATACCATGTTCTAGAAGTGTGTAAGATGAATAATAATGTTATAAAATTCAAAATTTAGTTAACACTATTCATAACGGCTAGTTCATAAAAATTTTATAATAATATATTGTTGTTTAGAAAAACCCGGTATTGCGTACAAGACACGCTATCGAGGAAGGTCGCGATTGCGTATACTACAAGCTAATACAGTGTTGCGTATAGCGCAAGATAATCTTGGTGTGTCGTACAATAGAAGATATGAATGAAATTAAAAAGAATGTATCTTATAAAATCTTGGGTTGTTACATTCTACCCCCCTTAAAATGAATTTCGCCCTCGAAATTCGTCGGGGTTATAAATGATTTACTATTCAAAAGTTTCTTTAATAGAAACCCACATCGTAAAAAGTAATACCAAAACCGATCTTTAAAAACAAAAGTATGAAACGCAACGGTTACCCAAATAAACTAATCACTGGGTTTCCACATAGGTGAAAATATGGATATGCAAGAGAAATCTAACCATCATGTTTTGATGGAGAGTGGTAGAGAACATGGATATGGAAAAGCCAGCAAACACAAAGCAATAAATTTGTGACCATCTAAGGTACCATCTAATTCATCAGATATAAGTGCACTAGGAAAACATTTTTAGTTTTCAAGATCATTTCCCTAAAGTTGATGAAATTGGAATTAGAAGAAATACTTTCTTGATTTTGGTATAGTCTCACCGTTTGTCGTTCTTTGAACAATTTCCACTTCATATCTTAAAGAAATGAAGTTGAATTTGTCATTCATGATGTGTTATCAGATCATGTGATAGAATGAGGGGTCATTCCATCTGTCTCAAACAAAAAGTTAGAAATGTTATAAAAAAATACATAAGTCCATCTATAGTGAGATTAATCATATATGGTTCCTAAAATGGACTTATACTTTGTATATTATACTTTTTAATATAATAAAACTAGTTTCTACTAAACAGGGACTTCCTGTAGGCCAGTGGTAGGTGATAAAGGCCAGTCGCACTTCTGTTGTGGGTTCGATTCCCACAGCCTTGTCCGACGCGATGGGATATCGCCCGTCCTGCAGGTTGTCCTTTTTCTAAAACTACATTACTATAACATCCCATCAATAATATAAAAAAATATTCATCCTTAAACAATACTAACTTATTTCCAACACAATCCATTCCAATCTTTAGGCTTATCTAAAATACTTCGGTCCAAGCTCATAGTATAAAGATAATGATTAGTTGAAATGTCATCAACCAAGCATGGGAATACCATCATTTATCCCCCATATATATTGTTGGTCACATTCCAATCATGTGAATACATTAATCATGTATTCTCTTGAAAAATGAATACCCATTAACCCTTAGTGAAAACATGAATGATGTCAAAACTTAACTCTTTCCACATACCAAAATCCAAAAATTCTATATAATCAAACCATGATATAACTATTTCCTTATCTCAGTCATGAGCTCATTAATACTATCAAACATTTAATTTTCTCCTTACCCCTTCATTATGCGCATATCATCTACATTCCAAAAATATCTGAATAACCTTTCATGGATACTGGTACCATTAATCATACACTTTCAAAACTCAAGTAAAGACAACAGTGTAACAATCCATAGATGTCTCTTTATTCCATAGTACCATGATATTACTTATAAAACATTACACATGATAAACATGTAATCATTCCACTACATCCTTAAATCATTGACTGAGCTTCAACAATTCTTTCATATCACATATCATTGGTAGTCTCTTCATCATCTTCAACATAAATACTACCCATACGACCATACTGGTTCTCTTCACGAGACTTTCCGTTAGGGGATTTGTTTGCATAATGCCCGTACATTCCACATTTAAAACATTTAACCATTGTTGATGTCTTATCAATACTATTATCCTCATCCCTGGTGTTAAATGAACATTTTCCTTTGCACTTACTGTCTTTGTGTCCTTCTTTTCCACACCCAAAGCATCTTCCCGTTTTATTGAAACATTCTCCTTGATTCCTCTTCCCACATGATTTACATAGGGGAAATTGAACATTCTTTCCTCTATGATCATCATGAAACTCCATCTTTCTCTTATTAGCCAAGTCAGGAAACTTACCAATTTTTACTTTATTGATCATATTATGAGATTGCTGATTTGGAATAATAATGATGTTTGGACTTCCAAATCCCATTTCATTTGGTTTCTCATGAATAATATCATTCCATTGTCCTTCATATCCTCCATTATCGTGAATCATCTTGTTTCCAGCCATTTTCTAAAACCCAAAAAGAATATTGTGAGAGGAAAAAATCATAATAAAGGGGGATTAACTTCAATATCTAACATCTTTGGTTTAATCTAATATCGTTACCATAGTTCTAGGACTATATCCTATACATATACTTATCCTTAGGGACATCCCTAGACATACCTTAGAAATATCTCTAGGGATCTCACTAACGTTTTCGCATCCTAGTTTCCAAATGTTGACTAAACATTTCCTCTGATACCAACTGTAGAGACCCGATTCTTGATTTACATGTACATTACATTACTTTTGAAGAATACTTAGTACATAACAAAAACACACACACAAGGATCTTAATTGTTTAGTGTCTTTGGAAATTCGGAATATAATCTTCTAATCGTGGTGAAATATCTTCAACATCTCCCATAAAGATCTTCCTTTTTTAATACCTAAAACGTTTCTTTATATCCTGGGGAAAAGAAAAAATAAAAGGGTGAGCTCAAATTCTCAGTAAGGGTAAAAAAAAAAATATCAATCACATCATATTCATAAGAACATAACATTTTGGAAATCTTAACCTGCAAAAGAGAGCATAATTTCATAACATGGGATAAATCATAGTAGTGAAATGAAATCCCAATAATCATAACATAAAACATGAAACTTTGTGTCATACACACATAATCATAGAGAATCATATCTTATTAGTCAAGACTCACTGCCAAGACTATCTTAGTGGACAAAGTCCATTTCTGAACCGAGTCACCCTCGTTTTAGTCCTGTTTCACTGAACCAGTATAACCTACCGTTCCAGCCATGTCTATCTCATGAGATATAAAATCTTTACCCAATGCATTGGAGGGAGATATAGGTCCCACCCATCTCATAATGATACCATTCTTATGTGTGCCACAAAATCATAAATCATACATCATTGCATAACCCATGTAACAAAAATGGGAATCTTAAACATCGTGACATCATCAAACAATTCATATAAGATAATGGAATTCATAAAAATAATTCCATCACAAAATATTCAAATCAATGTAATAATTGGGATATAAACAGAACCCGATATTATCTTAGATGGAAAATAATTTTGATAAAACACTTGAACTCCATTCTTGAGGAAATATCCTTTCAAATTCAAAAACATTTTCCCTTTTTAACATGTCATACAATTTTAAACTAAAGAAGTTGATTAAAAATAAACTTGAAAAATTGTAAAGGAAGATTCTCGGAAATAATGTTTTAAAAATACATTCATGCCATATAAGTTAAAAAAAACATTCTTTGTACTTTTTTCAGAAAAGTCAAGAAGTACCTCGTACGAAAAACGACAAAAGATTCCTTTCATATCCTTTACTAAAAACTCACTAAAGGGTAAAATTGGATTTAAACAATTGTAGGTGGATGGAAATAATATTAAATATTGAGGAAACATGTATTTGGATGATAAAATACACCCTAGTAAATACTAAAGTATAAACAGTCTCGGATAAAAATGAGATTGTGATATTTCGCTTACCTTAGGTCCGATTTGCTTCGTAAGTGTCCGGACCTCCTCTTTTTGACGCGCCTTCACATAACCTCCAATTAAAGAACTAAGGATGGTCTTTGAATAATACCAGGACCTCTAGGATGATACTAGGGATGTGGAGAAGAGATTTTGGCAGGGTTTGGCCGAGCATGAATGCTCAAATTGGTGTGAGGGGGAGAGGAAGGAGGTGCCCTTTTATAAGGGAGGAGAGGGGCACCTTTGGAAACTCTCAAAATATTATTTTATATTAAGGTCAAATTAGGTTTATAATGGTTCCAAAGGGTCTTATTTTGAATATAAAGAGGGGATGGGTCAGAATCCTCTCATCCAATAGGATATTTTATCCTTATCAATTAGATTTAACTCTAAGTTAAATAATTTATCTTTTACCATGTCTTTTTGTTTTCTTACACTATGTGGTTAATAAACATACCATAACAATCCAAAAGAACCCCAAGTTGTTTATTATTAATATATCTATCCTTATATAATTCATTTGGCCGAACCTTAGATTTTTAGGAATTAAATAACAATTAATAATATAATATTTGTTTTATAAACTAATTTATGTCAATTTTGACACTATTTGGTACATGATTTTTATGAAATTCATAATAGAATGATATGTTCTAAAAAAGTTACTTATATCAACGATAACATGTCATATTAACCTAGAAAATTAATGTAAGTCATAAAAAGTCTCAAATTACATTTATTTGGGCATTTCTAACATCAATTATGTCAATATTTCATTAATAAGACAATTACTGCGTCATCTTTGTGTCATAATAAATGTACATTATTTAATCCCTAAAAATACTAAATAAATTCCTATGATGTATATATTTGTATTAGATTTCTGGAGACTATTAATGTTCTAAGTTTCATGAAGTTTATCACTAAATTAAAATTATTATACTTATAAGATTTAAGAAAGTGACACGTTGTCACATTCTTTGGTTTTAATAATAATTAAATTATTTTCATGGACAAAAGTCCATATAATGAATCTAATATTACCCTTAGGTTATATGGGTCTACTTTTATCCATCCAATCGGATTTTTTCCAAGTGTTAGAGTAATTTTATAATCTTATATTTACCCTTATTACCCGATTTACATTTAACTATAGTAAATAAAATTTACCGTAGTTACTATTCACAATGCCCATAAATAAAAAGTAGATTATTAACATAATTTTGACCCACTGATTCTAAATATGGAATCCATTTTTCAAAATTCAATACAAAAAAGATACAGAAATTAAATTAAAATCAATCCCGTTGAAAGAAAGCGGGTTTTTCTTTAAAACATTCCAAAAGATTGAATTGATTTAACCTACGAATTCAAGGAAAAATCAATGCTAATGAAATAAATTATATTTAATGGTAAAAATATATTATATTTATACTTTAAAACCATTAAATATTATAATTTAACCACATAATATATTACGATGAAAAAAGTTGTTTTTAATTAAAATATAGCGTGTTTTTACTATTCATTAAAATATGAAAGTTATCGGAAAAATTTCAAAACATTATCTAATGTAAATTTTTATATCCTGATTCAAAAGAAGAATTTTATTTTGCCAAATTTAACTTATAAACATGTCAAAATCTATATTTAAAGTGGGTGCGCCATCAAAAGGCGGCAAAACTGCATTTTTTGAAAAATACTCATTTTACCCGAAAAATTTATTTTGTTCTTATACCATGTTCTAGAAGTGTGTAAGATGAATAATAATGTTATAAAATTAAAAATTTAGTTAACACTACTCATAACGGCTAGTTCATAAAAATATTATAATAATATATCGTTGTTTAGTAAAACCCGGTATTGCGTACAAGACACGCTATCGAGGAAGGTCGCGATTGCGTATACTGCAAGCTAATACAGGGTTGTGTATAGCGCAAGATAATCTTGGTGTGTCGTACAATAGAAGATACGAATGAAATTAAAAAGAATGTATCTTATAAAATCTCGGGTTGTTACAACATGGACTTGAGCCTTCAGGCTTTGTAATGGGTCACCCTCTACCTAGTTTAATGAGGTCTTTGCTTTAATAATAAATTGAGGCTTCGTCCCCAACCATAAATAAACAATATTACTATAAAACCCATAGAAAATCATAAAAATATATAAAGGTATCTTGGGATATAATTATATTCATTTCACTCTTATAAATAACATCAAAATGAATTCAAATTCCATGTATGTCACTCTTATAAATGGAATATTCATATGACCAGCTTCCACACCTCATGCACTGGAGGGCTATCATGGTCACACCTATCATCGATATATCACAGAACCTCTCATCATTGGTTAATCACTAAACCACCTGTAAAATGTAAAAGTACCATTATATATTAATAACAAATAAAATATTTCAATATTAAACATTTCACTCATAAAATTTCATTTTTTGTTTCACAGAAAAATTTCAATATATTTATATAATCAATCCATTTTCAAAACTAATATTCAAAAAAACAATATCCAGAAAAAAATGGAAAGATGAAATTAATTTTTTCATTAAAATAATGAAGGCGTGTATAAGAATCTAAATTAAAAAATATAAATAATATTTATATTAAATTACTTTTATATCCATTTTAATAAATATGTAAAATAATATGAAGAATATTTAAATGGAAGAAAAAGATAAATATTTAAACATACAATGCGTACCATACCACATTGAAAATTCTAATCATAATCCCCATGAAAGAATAAAATTTTTAAAAATACTAAATAACTTGAGAATAAATAAAATAAGGATTTATAATTTCAATTAATATATCTAAATAAATCCTATAAAATAATAAATCTTTATATCATCCAAAAATTGCTTAATGAAAGAATATTGAGACGAAATCCATTACATTGGGCCCAACATGTCATATGTGTATTTATATTCTTGAAATATAAACTTATGTTAATTTTTATATGATTTATAAACCTTTTAAAGTTTTTAATTAATTTTATTTCAATTATTAAAATGTTTTATACATATATTTAAACAAATAATACTATACAGGGTGTTTTACACCATATTTAGTTTATTTTTCATAATGACCATGTTTGGCTGACTATGGTCAAGGAGGTCTTTATATGAACATATAAAAACTAATAATCATGAAATAATAACAATATTTATTAATAAATAAAAAATTTGAAATCAATAATGGTATATGGTTCTGAAAATGAACCAATTTTATAATCATGGAGATGGTAAGCCATGCGTACACATTAGTAATGTTCCCATTTTTAAATGATTATTATGGAAAGAATGTAAGTAACATTTATATGTTAATAATTGTAATCATATCATATATACCATATTTTTTAGTCCTACATACTTATATATAGTTCATGTGATGTCAAATTAATCACATCACTTTAAGGAGGTTGTAGTCCACTAGTCTACGAATGACATTGTCACTTTTCCAATGTTTGAAAATGTAATTAAGAAAATGATATATTATATTTACGAAAGGGTAACTATTTCATGAATATCATATATATGTTATTTATATCAGATATTTTTAATTAAATAAAACCTCAATAAATTTCATTTAATGTGTGAATGTATCTCATCTCTTTGAGGAGGTGGCAGTCCACACGTCTACAGATGACGTTTTCAGGTTTATGAAAAATAGAATGATAAAATGCATGTGTATATAAAAATTAATGAAGTATAAATAAATAAGAAATAAGAAATATATATATATATAATATAGTTTTTTCCAAAATAATTCCCAACTATGAATGGCGGTAAAGGGAAAATGAACAATATCATTTCACGAGGTGGTAGTTCACCGTACAAGAACTATAATTTCACAACCCATTTTATGGAAGTGTGTGTATTTGTGGGTGTAATAATTAACATTAAGACATCTCATAATATTGAGGATACTGATTTTATTATATAATCAACTAATAATAAAAATGTAACTAGTGGATAAGGAAATAAAAATATAAATGCACTTTGAAGTTTGGTACCTCTTATTTCGGGTAACTCATTGGGACTTGCATCAACAGACATCCTTGGATGGATTTATTCCCAAAATGATGATTATATAGTGATGGGAGGTATTTTTGGAGATTACTTTTGTAGGTTTTGGACTATCCAAAGGGATTAGTATGTGCAAATAAGTGAGGAAGAGAGAGGAGGCCTTCTATATGCGGAAAAAAGAAACATTGGGTATTTCTGAAATTATTTTAGTGGTCCCTTTGTTTTATATGTCCCCAAAGGGTTAAAAATAGACCATTAAAGATACTTATCAGTTTAATGGTTTAAATATGGAATTAAAGTAATGTTTAGATAAGTTTAGGGTCATTTTAACACACTTTTCACCATGTATATTAATTAATTATTCTCTTTTGTTCCATAATCACTATAATTAAATTTAATTACTTTATCTAGTAATTTTGGTCAAAAAGTATGTTTAAATTATTTGATATTAGAAATTATTATTATTTGAAATATGAAATATATTTTTCAAAATTTCATTCACAAAGTGGTATAAATTTATTTAAAATTAATTTCATATATAGGACGATAAAGCGAGTATTTAAAATAAAAATATTGAAACTTTTTCTATGTTTTTATATCTAAATTAAATGTAAAATTGTATAAAATTACACAAATATTATTAAAGGATATATAATTAATCTTACTATAATTAAAATTCAATTTAAAACATAACTTTACTATAAAATTCAAAAGAAAGAAAATGAAGTTTTGAACTAAAATGCACTATTATTTACTATTCATCGAAATATGGAATTTCCCATAAAAATACAAAAAATTAATCCAAATTAAAATTTTTATTACTCGTTAAAAAATTATTATTATATTATTATATTAAAATTATAAAATTTTAAAAATATAGTTTTAATATTGGTGAGCCATTAAAAGGTGTTTAAATGTCCATTAAAAAATATAATGGTTTTTATGCTTAAAATTTTGTTTATTCTTACTTTAAGCCTGTGAAATCTATTATATGAATGTAATAACATTTTATAAAAACATTTAAAAATAATATAGTTTATTAAATTCACACCCTCCAATAGAATGTATTGGAAATTAATATCAATTAATATAATAATATTAATAGTATATTATTGTTCGGCATATGCCAGTATTGCTTGTTGTGCAAATATTTTAGAGAAAATAATTGTTTTGTGTTATGTAGGCTATTGGAAATAGTGTCCCTTTTAAAATAAAATTACTATCTAATTCATGAATTTTAATAAATATGAAAAATAATTTTTCTATCATTATATAGGATTTTATATCCTTCCCCCTTTTGGAATTGCGTTCTCTTAATTTTATTCACCTATCAAATAACATGGGATATTTTTACCTCTTAACATTTTCAGATTCACATTTGTATCTTAAAGAAAATGGTTTTTAAATAAATCCTTAATCTAGTTTATTACTTTATTCCACAACACATTCTCTATGTGGTCAAAGAAAAGAACTTATTGTTCCTAGGAAGAAATATTCTATTCTAGATGAACTACTTCAAAGATAAAAATAGGAGATGAATTTGCAGCTTACTTCCTTAACATTAAAGCATGAAATATTTTGTGTATGAAGGATAAAATCATAGGAAAATACACTCAGTAGGAAACTAATCCATATTTCTCAAGGGATACATATGGTCCAATGAAATTTGGACTCAACTTCCCATTCTTACCAAAACACATCCCCATTTTCTATAAAAGAACTTAAAAAAGACATGATCTCCTACATTGAATGAAATATCATTTATCCATTTATACTCATAACTTTATTTCCTACTGTGATCCATTCTCATGTTTTGCTGAATTAATTTATCTTTCTCTATTGTTTCCTTTTACAACATTGGATCCTTCACCAACATAATCCCAAAAACAATGTGTTAGACATAACTTTCTATATAATTCCACAAAACGTGCCTTATGAATATTAGAATGAAATATTTTATTATATTAAAACTAAAACAAGGAAATATATCAATCCCAACAACCATATTAATTTATTGATAAAGATTGAAGCATATCATCAAAGGTATGAATTGTCTACTCAAAAATATTCATAGAATTTTATAATGAAATGCCACAATAAAATTTAATTCAGTACCTAATTACTTCTGAAGTTATTTAAAAACAATGAATGCGAACATGTGATCACCATATGATACAATAGAGAGAGTCACTCCATGTATCCTAGAAATAAAATTTAAATAATGTCTATAAATATGATCTAGATACAATGTATTTAAATGGTAATGAACTGTGTAGAGTTGGTTAGTCGATCAAAAATAACCCAAATCATATTATTACATTTAAATTTAATTGGAAATCTAACATGAAATCCACTAATATATTATCCCATTTCTAATTCAAAACTCAAAACGTTTAAATCAGCTCATTTTGTAATTTCTTTTCTCTTTAAACCTATTGACAAGTCAAAAAATCATTACAAATTCTGTAATATCTATTTTATTTCCAACCCACCAGTAATACTCCCAAAGGTCTCTATACATGTTAGTGCTTCCCATATCAATATAAAACAAATTAAAAAGTGTTTCATTCAACAATACATTCATCAACTGTGAATCAGAAGGCATTGATAATTTGTTTCCAAATACTAAAACAACATATTCGTAAATATTAAAATCATTAAACGTACCATTATTAACTGATTATACATTTTATTTTAATGATTGATCCACCTTTTTAGCCCTCTTAATTAGTTTTGAAAATTTCAACTGCACTGAATCCTAAAAAAACAGTGGATGTCCTTATATCAACAAAATATAGGCCATAAATCATCAAATTATAAACCAAAAGGCAACATTACAAACATAACACGTTTAATGTAGAATTACTTTTTAAACTCAAATCATTTAAAATTTTTGTTTTATTTTATGGGATTATAATGAATCCTGCAATGAAAATCCTTTATTAGTTCCATCCATCTTTATTGTCCCATGATCAACTCTTACTTGGTAAATATATGCTTCAAATTTTTTTGATCCGTATATATTTTCCACTAAATTCCATACAAATGATTTATCCAAATTTTTAATGAAAAAACAATAGAATCTAATTCAAAATCATGTGTTGGGTAATTTAAATCACATGTTTTAAACTAACATGAAGAACTAATGATTATCTTATCATTCTACATTAATACACAAAAAATCATTTTTAAGTAACCATCATTGTAGATAAAAAATTTATAATTTCTGGAATGAAGTACCAAAACTGGGTCATCCACCAATTTTATTTAGTTCTAAAAAACAATAATAAAATTATTTTTTACACATGAACTTAATTCTATATAAGGTTAACATAGTCAGTTGGTTAGGAATCCAAGCATATTTTTCAATAAATCATTGTTAATAACTTCCCAATACAAGAAAAATACAAATCACTGGGACATTTGAAGATCTTGTCCACTCTTCAAGAAATATAGTTTTAGTAGGGATAATAGTTTTTCCATATTTAGAAACAATATTTATAAGGAAAGAAATTTATTTCAACCAAATATTACTATTACTAATCCTTCAATTTAGTTTCTTTTATTTTATGTTTTGAAAAAAAAAATACTTAAGTGCCTTTAACATTACTCATGGTTTTTATAATATTCCAAAATATCATCTATAAACACAACCAAGAAATGATCCATGAATGTTTTTCTATCCTTAGCCGAACAACATTATGAAAATATTTTATAGGGAACATATTCGTAAATTCTTCCCATTCTATGTAATCAGTAATTTTACATTCTATAATATTATTAACAATTAACCACCATAAATCATATTTACCTAAAAAAATGATAAATAGACAGAGTTACCTTTTGGTTATTTTAATAACCCATGACATCCAAAATATTTTAGAGGTATTTAATCCATCATTTAGTTATCATAGGCTCATATGATACTCTGGATGATATGGGATGTTGTCACATAAAATGATTCATTGTCCCTTTGTTCCTATTTGGTATATCTTGTTTATCTCTTACATAGACATCACCCCCTTTTATATCTTATTCCAACAGATCTATCACAATAACAAACTACTCAGTTCCAATTCCAACTAACTTGGGTTACTGATCCAAAATTATATCTTCCACTCGGTGCCTTCCCACTATAGATTATTTATATTTTCTTCAGAAAACAATTTTGAACAAATATATTTTAGATGAATAAACAATTTAATATTTATATTCTATATCATCCTAACATAAAGATAAAGTATAATATTCTAAAGGAATCAAATTAACACCATCATGATCTATAAATTTAACTAAAACTTTACATTATTTCAAACTATATAGACCCTACCATAAAAATTACATAATATTGTTTTATGTTAATAAGTTTACTTACTTTCACATTAAAAATCTTTTTAGTTTTATAGGGTTATTTAATTATTCCATGAATAATACATTATAAACCATAAAATAAAAACTAGATAGTTCCAAAAAGTATCCTTTTATCCCATAATCTATAACATTTAAAATTAATAATGATATATTTTATGAATTCTTCATGATATTCAACATGAATTAATCCAATCCCTTACTCATCCTTATGTCCTATAAAAAACAAGGAAAAACGTGGAATGAATATTAAAAGATAATTATGGAATATAAGAATAAGGATTTCATTATTACAATGATAAACATTAAAACTATTGAAAATATTACCAGAATATAATATTTTTTATACTTAAGAAGTTGTAATGAATTTCCTTTTAAAATAATATAATTTCATCCGTTTTTGTAATCACAATATTACTAAGAAAACCATAGAGAAAATATAAAATAGATAAATTTATTTTGTGACATCATTGTACTTGTTACTATTATAAATGGAATAATCATGCAGTTGACTTCCATATATGTCACTCTTACAAATGGAATATCTATATGACTGAATTTCTTACCCAATGCATTGGAGGGATATCATGAACCCACCCATCATTGGTTTATCAGGATACCAACCTCCATTGGTTTATAATAGAACCACACATAAAATGTACAAGTACCATAATATAACCATAACACAAAAATTATTTAAAGTCTCAACATTTCACTCCTAAAATTTTATTTCCCATCACTAGTAAACATTTCAAGATATTGAAATAATCATTCCATTTTTAAAACCCATTTTGAATAACAAAATACCCCAATAAAAAGATAAAGATAAGCTTATTTTTAATATTTAAATAATAAAGGATATTAGAGGAATAAAAACATTAAAATGGACATAAAATATAATTTATTATCCTTTTATATAATTATAAATAAATATTCAGACTAATATAAAATATATTTAAATGGAGGAAAAGATTAAATATATAAACATTCAAAAATACAATACCACTTCGAAAATTTAAATAATAAGACTATGAACGATTAAAAATTTGAAAAATTAAATAACAAGAAAATAATTAAAATATGGATATATATTGTCAAATGAGATGTATATACACAGTATAAAATAAAAAAAATTTATATCATCAAAAAATTCCTTAATGAATGGATATTAAAATAAAATTCCTTACCTTGAGTCCCAATTGTCATACGTGTCTTTATCTTCCTGAATAATAAAATTATTTTAATTATTTACATGATTAATAACCTTTTCCTGGTTATCATTACTTTTGTTTCAATTATTACATTGTTTTATACAACTATTTTAAAAATATTGTCAACGTTTGGTGTTTGGACTATATTCGGTTTATGTGTCAAAATGACTAAGGATGGTTTTCTGTGGTCACAGAGGTCACAATATAATCATATAAGTAATAATAATCCTGAAATAATTATAATATTTATAATTATAATACACTTTTAAAATCAACCATTAAATATGGAAAATGAAAAATGGACCAATGTTACAATCATGGAGACAGTAGGTCATACATACACTTGAGTAACGTTCCAATATTTTCATGTTCATTATGGATAAAAGGTAAGTAAAATTTATCATTACATAATTATAATTATATCATATAATAAATATTCTGACCCATATAAACATATGTATAATTATTTTGATGTAAAAGTAATCACATCACATAGAGGAGGAAGTAGTCCACACATCCACGAATGGCATTATCATGTTTACAATGTGTGAAAAGGTAATAAAGAAAATTATATACAATATTTATATAAAGGTAATTATGTAACTAAAATAATAAAGACTTTATTTATGTCACATACATTTAAATGAACATATATTGAATTTATTACATGTAACATGTGAACATATCACATGGCTTTGATGAGATGGTAGTCCACTCATCTGCAAACAATGTTATCATATTTATAAAATATGTAAAAATAAATTTATGTGTATATAAAAAAACCATAAGTATGATTAAATCATAAATAATATATATATATATATAATATTTAGATATAGTTTTTCCACCATATTTCCCAACCATGGGAGGTGGTGACAGAATAACGAACAACATTGTTTCATGAGGTGGTAGCTTGCTATACACAAATAGTTATTTTGTTACCCATTTTAGGGAAATGTAAATAGGTGTAGGTCAAAACCATAACATTACAAAATATAGAAATATTTGGGACACTATTTTTTATTTTATAATAATTGAATAATAATAATTTAATCGATGGAGAAATAAATAAAACATAAATACATGTTGCAGATTGTTACCTCTTTTTTGGATATTTTATTTGGTTTCCACCCATGAGATTTATTGGTTTACTATCACACAAAGGTGAGGAATATTGGGTGAGTGGAAATATTTTATGGGCTTATTTGGGTATGAATTTGATGAGCCAAAGGGCTTGAGAGTTGTGCAGAAGGGATAAGGAGAGGACGACTTTTATAACTGGGGAAAATGACACCTTGGGTGTTCTTGAAACGATTTGAGTTCTCCCCATGTTTTTATCTTCCCCAACTATTATAAATCAACAATTATAGATCTTTATACATTTACTTATGAAAATACCGTCACAATAGTATTTTATAAATGTGTAGGATCATTTTTATTCCTTATTTTCCATGTTTAGTCATAAATGAATCCCATTTTTTTAGTCACTGTCATTAATTTTAAATACATTCACAAATAATTTTGGTCAAAAATTAAGTTGACCATTTTATAAATTATAGCATATTTTCATTCCAAATATTTAATAAAATTTTAAAATTCTAATAAAAAACGTTTCATAAATTAATTTAAAATTAATACCGTAGATGGGACATCAAAAGATGTTTTTAAAGTAAAAAATGTTCAAATGTTTATGAACTTTCTATATCTATATTCGATGTGAAATTTCCTACAATTACCTAAATTGGTTAAAATTTTATAAAATGGATTTAATTATACTTTATACAAATTAAAAACAAAATTCTACTATATAAATAAATTGGATGAAAATGTTGTTTTTAACTAAAATTCAGTATTACTCATTATTCATCCAAATATAAAAGTTCATGGAAAAATTCCAAAAATTCACTGAATTTAAATTTACAAAATTTAATTTCGAAATATATTTTATCTTATCATAGAATAATTATAAAACTGTCAATTTATTTTAAAATCGGTGTTTCATTTAATGGTTGTAAAACTGCCTTTAAAATATATATAGTTTTTACGCTCAAAATTGGGATTATTCTTATATTAGGCATATGAAATCTATTGGTTGAATGTAAAAGAAAATTTACATTTTTTTAAAAATAATATACATTTTTTTATTTTCACACCCTCCAATCTATGGGATAGGCCATAATTATCAATTAAAATAATAATATAAACAGTATATTATTATTCACTATATAATAGTCCGGCATGAAACACAAGATTTCCGAGAAACTCATTTTTTCATTTTTTGTATAATATTGGATTTAGTTCCCCATTAATGGTAAAATTACTATCTAATTAATAAATTTTATAAAATATGAAAAATGTTATTTTATCATTACCTGGGAGGTAACATTTGATTGTTGAAATTGATCTCGTAGGTATGTTAGGGTTGACAAGAGTTCCATTTTCAACTAGGGATAGTTATATGAGTTCCCATAAAAGAAAATATAATGTGTGATTATTATCATGGTGTATATTTTAAATAGGATTCCTCTACACCTCTCATAGTTCATGGAATAATCCCTTTGACTTGATACCATTGTGGAATGCCTGGATATTCAAATTGGGTTTTCCCTAAGGCAGCCATAATATGTAGATCATATGGTCAATCAGGACACTTACAATGATTCTATTATATATTATCTGATCTAAATAGTATCATGGGATCATTAGAATAAAAAATTACCATGGTGAAATCAGATGCTTTATGATATAATGGGTTCCAGCAACATGCATCTGTAATGAAGCTTCTTCACATTGTTGATGAGTCTCTAGAGGATGTAGATATATGTCCAGTGACTTTGAGAGATACAATCACTATAAATTCAACCATAGTGAATACATTATTTGATGCTGGTTAATATTACAATTTTATATCAACTCATGTTTTGAATCTACAAATCCTTCATATGGATATTTTATATTATGTGATGGATATTGTTACACCCTATAGAATTAAGATACAAAAGGGTATTTTTTTCCTCCTTGTCTTTTCTAATTATCATATATTGATCTTACCACTGATTTTATAGCCTTCGACATGAAATTTGTTTATATCATCATTGAAATGGATTTACTTATTTTCCATAAATCCAGGATTTATTATTATCTTTAATGGTCACCTTTTGTGCGCTCAATAGAGTATGACATGTCATTAAGTGAGCATGCAACCCATGTTTGAGTAGAGAAAAAAACTACTATCCAGAGTGTGGGAAAGTTATATCTAATATTTATTTTGATCAAGAGTGGGAATATTTGATTGATGATCTCCCTTTAGTTATTATCACATTTCTAAACATTTTTCTTTATGATTTCTATCGTTTTCCATCAGTAAGATTGGGTGAATATTCTATTGATTTCGTGTGATGTACACAACCATTATATATTATCTCTTACCGCATGGAACAAACTATCATATGAGAGTTGAAGACTTTGTTGTTTGATTAGATAGATAAAGGATTTATACACCTCAGTGTGTCACCTTGGGTAGTGCTTGTCTCTTTTCTAAGAAAGATGATGGATCACCTGGCCTTTTTTTGATTACTAGAATCTCAATTGAGTAACAATAATGAAATAGTATAAATTACCATTGATTTATAATATGTTTAACCAAATTAATGGAGAAAATTGGTTTTCGAAGATTGAAAATTGATATGGTTATCACCAGTTGAGAATAAAAGAATTTGATTTTCAAAAAACCACCTTACATAGAAGGTATGGGCATTATGAGTATCTTATTATTCAATTTTCTCTAGCCAATTTTATATTAGACATTATTCATTTTATAGAAAGTATTTTACATGAGTATATCGATACATTTTTCAAGGACTTTGTGTATGACATCCAAGTTTAATTTAATCGTAAAGTTGATCATATATGCCATTTGAGAGAAGTTTTAGAATTGTTGAGATATCACTAACATTATTCCAAAATATTGAAATTGATTTTTTTGGATTCGGGAAGTGTTTTTCTTGAGACACAGGGTCATAGAACATGGTATTTTAGTTGGTACTATAAAGGTGAAAGATTTTACCACACGAGATCAATGACATAATGTTTTCATGATACAGAGATTATGGGTTTAGCTAGATATTATCACTAGTTCATAATGTATTTCTTGAAGTTGGATTCTCTGATGACTACTCGAATTCATAAGGGAGTGAATTTTTCTTGGGATGAAAAATTTAGGCATTTACCATTAGATATGAAATGTATTTTGACTTCTACAATGGTGTTGACTCTTCAAAAGGCTCAGTAGGGCTATACAGTCTTCTATGATGCATTACGTTTTGGTCTAGGATATGTTATTATGAAGGTAGATCACATGAACATCTATGGATCCAAAATTCTAAGGATATATTCAAATAATTAATTGACTGATGAACTTGACCATACTGTTGTTATTCATGAAATTATGAATTGGTGGAATTAACTTTTTAGATAAAGTTTTATCATGTTACTTGAGCATAAGAGCTTTAGTTATATATTCTCTCAAAAATATTTGAATATCCATCAGAGGTGTTGGGTGGAGTACCTAAAATAATTTGATTTTATATTTCCTATACCCCATGTAATGATAATGATTTTAAGGCTGCTTTGATTAGGACACTTCTGACCCATTCTATTCATGAATCATTGGAAGAGTGAAACGTGAAGAATATTTTTTTATAATTCTATATATGAGTTCGGTAAATAGAGGTTGAGGTTTTTCTTAGAGTGTCCAAATGAACTCTAATATTCTTGATATGATTAATCATGAACAACATATTATTGATGAATTCCCATGTATTAGAGATTGTCTTTACGATGGGGAGACAGTTTCTAATTGGTCATTCTCCAAGTATGTTATTATTTGTTTCCAAAACTAAAAGGTTGTACCTTTTATTGTAAGGAATGTTATGATGGAAAAGATCCATAAATCCCAGTGTTATATACACATTGGAAGCAATATGATTTGTTAGGATATGTGGAGATGATTATGGTGGCCAGTTATAATATGATAAACTGTTCATTTTGTCTCTCATTTTTATACTTTCCAATAGGTATAGGCTAAGCACTGGAGACCTTTGGTTTTTTTATCCACTTCGAGTTTTGACTTCATAGTTCTATGAGATATATATAGACATGGTGTTTGGGTTTCTGTGTACCTAAATAAATATGAACATGATATGGGTTATAAATGATATGCTGACAAAATCATCTCACATTATACCCATTTCTGACATAACCAATGTTGAAGAGATGAAAAATCCTTGTGTTTAGGATATTGTCAATTTTTGTGAAGTAACTTATGGTATTGTCTCATATATAGATTCATTTTTAACTTCTCTATTTGGTAAGGTCCTTTAGGAGGTACTTTTTCTCAGGTTTGTTTGAGTATGATCTAACATACACAAATGAATGACCAAAAATAGAGGGCTATACAGTTTATCTATGATATTCTCCATGTTGTGTATTTGATTTTGGTTAATCTTGGGAGGAACATTTGGAACTGGATGAATCAAATACCTCCGAGTTTGTCTCTCTAAAAAGATACAGGTATCTAGGTTTATCATCAATTTCGTTCTCACCGGAAGAGGTAATTCATCTCTCTACGGACCTTTGATTTACTTTAGCTGGTATGTTCTCAAAACGTCGACCCTCTTTGGATTTCCTTCGCAAAACCATGGAGAGAATAGGATTTAAAAACTTCCATATCGGACTCTTGATCTCCTTACATGTTCTTTTTTGATTTACATTGGATAATGACTACTAAAGATTTGGACCCGTGGTTCATGGTCTTTTGGGGGTTCTTTCATGAAAGTTTTTAAATGGTCACCTGATTATAATTTTGATGCTAAGCCTCCCATTATTCCCATTTGGCTTGGATTTCTGGGTCTGCCTCTTCACCTCTTCAAGAAGAATGCTCTAATATCTATTTCTCGACTATTTGGTCAGCCTCTCAAACTTGATAATGCTACACTGAACCTGACACGCCCCTTAATTGCGAGGATATGCATAGAAATTGACATTTCTCAAGAATTGCCTTCGAGATTTTGGATTCAAAACGGGGAGAATGGATTTATAGAGGATGTGATTTTTGAGAATGCTTTAGAATTTTGTAAGACATGCTTCAGAATTGGCCATACCACAAAAGGATGTGGGATTGAAAGTTATCCCCCTCGCCCCCTGCCCCACTTCAAGTCGATTTGGGTTGAAAATATTTCTCTAGAAGTGATGACTGCTAACCAGATTGACATCCCTAAGAATAGAAATAACACCTTAAACTCCAAGATGATTTAAATCCTCAATTAGACAATCCCTGAGAAAATGTTATCCCTCATACCATAACTATGTGTCATGAGACTAATGAAGAGGGTCACGAGAATAATAAAGATTTACAGGTGGAATCTGATGAGCCTTTACAAGAAGATGTTGATAAAATCTCCTAAGTGGAGGAGGATTTTCATTTGAAGGATCAAAAACGGAAAAAATCTATAGTTGACTCCGATGGCTTCATCAACCCAAAATCTAAGAAAACTTGAAAACATAGGGACAATTCCATTAGGAAGAGGACTATTATCACAAGATCATTAGCTTCCAAGATTATTGATAATGAAGTCCCTCCACAACCTATACCTCTTGAACCCTTACCTGAATCCTCACAATCTTCTAATGTTTCTGACTTAGAAGCTCCCTCAAGTGAGGATGAAGAAAATGATCCTACCTATAGGGATGCCTATTAGTATGAAGAGCAATTGGATTTCACAAATGAAATTGAATGTTGGTTTGAGGAAAATTAAGAAGTTGCCTTTAGAAAATATAAAAATGATGAAATGACTGCATATTATTATCTTGACATTAGAAAAAGAATGCTTATTAGAGTGTATGAGGAATTAAAAAAAGACCCAAACTCAAATTTTAAGGACATACCTTAGAATTGATCGTTGGTTCCTAGTTCTTTGACGTTTTTCTAGTTTTGACTATTCTGATTATGAATTATATTTTTTTCTTGTCGATCCTGCCTTGACATCTGTTTGATCTCTGGATATTTTTGATATTCCTCTCTGGAAACCTGGTTTACCGTTTTAACTCTCTTGCATAATCTTTTGACTTCTCTTACAGTCCTCTTATTTTAGAATGAGACATTAGAGATTATGAAGTTTTTTACATGCATTTATATGTCACTGGTTGGGTAGCCCTTTTTGTCCAGATGTTGGAATCATTTACTAGCAACTGTTTGGATGAAGACCAATGAGGTGTTTTGACCTTGCTACATCTTTTAATGGTTTTTGGTTCTTTCTGGATTTGGATGGGTTGGTTTGGCTCTTCTGTTCTATATTTCTGCTGGTCTATGAGGCTGTTTTTTAGTTTTTCTTGGTGGAATTTAGTGTGGAATACTTCTCGAGATAGTTCTGCTCATCTTAGCATCTGTTTCCTACTATCCAGTTTCCATTTGGGCTTTTTTTGAACATATTTGACTCTATTTTCTTTCACTGTTTTTCTGGCTTAAGTTTGAATTGAAACAGAATTGTCGATGGTGAAGCTTGGAGTTGAAGAGATCCCAAATATTTCTAATTCTATGCTTCATTGGTTCATGGTGTTGATGGTGTATAATGTGGAGTTTCTAGACATAGATGCAGCTTAATTTTATGGCTGCTGTCTTTGATGTGAGGCTACTAGATGCAGAGAGCTTCTGCCCATGTTAGGTTCCATCACTGGAAGTTGAAGATTAATATTTGAGCTGGATGGATTTGGAAGATCATTAGGAACTGGTATATGTTGGTTATCAAATGTTGACTTGTTACCTCTTTGACATGGGTATTCTCAAATCATTATATTGTAATCTTTAATTCCCTACTGGTGTAAGTGTATTATACCTCGTGCTTGTATTGTAACCGTTTATTTAATAATACATTATCTGGAGGGCATGGATTGGGAAACCAATTCATGTCATCACCTTCCTTTATAAAAAATCTTTTTCATACCATGCATTAAAGGCTTGAAAAAAATCATTGTATTGGTTAGAGATTGGAGAAAATTCCTTTTTTGGCTAAGTTTGGTATAAGAGAAAGAACGAAAGATTAAATTGATCATTAAGGGGATGTTTATGTAAAAAGGTCGATATAATTATTATGATGATCATCGGTATAAAAAAATAGTTTTTTCAATGGGAGACTAGGTGTTCTTGAATGTTTCCCGTTGATTGGTCCATTAGTGGCTTGGGAGGCAAGGGAAGCTTGATCCTCAATTCGTGGGACCTTTTGAGGATGTCAAAAAGGAGGGGAATGTAGATTATTTTTTGAATCTTCATACATAGTTTTCATTAATACATTACAAGTTACATGTATCATAGCTA
The DNA here is from genome assembly GCA_963277665.1 of Viscum album. NCBI lineage: Eukaryota > Viridiplantae > Streptophyta > Magnoliopsida > Santalales > Viscaceae > Viscum > Viscum album. The sequence continues at coordinate 615,221,435 of OY728155.1, read as the reverse complement.
TAAATGTATCTTTCTGATCCATCTCATGTTATGTGCTAGAGTGATCTTGATGTTGAGACTGATTTATCCATGATAGTGAATCAATTTAGGATAATTGATTCTGAGACAAATGTACAGTATCAGTGGAAAATTCATTTGGTGAGTGTGCTATGGATGAAAATTTATAATTTATGTGAGACATTGGAGTGTGAGGCACTGTTGACGGATTAGTGACCTCACCTTTTTGATCTGGAAGCTTTTTAATAGGTTTTTTGGGGAAAAAATGGTTTCATATTGGGGGTGGATTTAATACCCAATTACGTTTCTATCAGGTATATTTATAAATTTTCTTTTTATCTTTTTTATTGGTTGGGTAATATTGAGAATGGATTGGGAGGATACCTATAATGGGGATGTTAGAGATTTTGTTGAAATCTTTAACATAAAACCTACAGTTTTCTAGAATAGTAGGGATTTACGCACCGTGTAACTATCTCCTAGAAGATTCCATGAAGTATGCACACAAATTAAAATATTACATTCCATGTACAGAATAAACACCATTTAAATATTGAAGATATGGTTTTAATAAAAAAGCAATGAGTTTTTCATATGTATATAGTTATTGAAAATTAAGTAATCTGAAAATGGGTTACACATTGTGTAAAATCCTGAGTGTCAATTTTAAGTAGACGTCTCAGCTAAAATTTATATTCCCATTCCACTAAGATAGATTTACTTCAACCTATATCTGTCCCATGGTGATTTTGGATTTATCAAATCTTTTCTGATCATCAGTTTAGTGATTGATATTCTTAATTGTTATGGTGTATCTCACTATTTAAGTTGTTTCCCCATATCATCTATTTATCTCTACTATCCACTTTGGAGTTTGATAAATAATATTAGTATTTATGGTTATAAATTCCATTATTTCAGTTATTTATTCTTGGTTGAGTTTCTAGATATTACGTGCCCTCGTTTTCCAATTTCTAGTCCTATTATAAGCATTGTGTTTTTATGAAAAAGGAAAGTGGTTCCATTTTATATGTCCAGTTAATTAAAAATTTAATTAATTTTATTTCAAATTTCATTCAATTTATTTTTTAAAAATTATTATACAAATTGGAAGTTTGATTTTACATAGAATGGAATGTTGGGGAATTCCTCAATTCTGATGGAATCAGATTTTGGGGTGTAATTAAAAATTAATAGAATTTTGAATTTTATTTGAGAATAGATTTTGGAAAATGGGTAAAATTAAGTTGATAAAAACATATGATGAATTTTGAATTGATGAGTAATGAAATGATGAAATACATATGTCTTGTTTTTTGAACATGAATTGGCATTTTGAAGAAAAATGCGGGCAATTGTGAAGTATTTTGAAATGAAATATTAACCATTTATTTTAATGATTGAGTGATAACATGAGAGCCTTGATAGTTAGTGGGTTATTTGGGAGAAACATTATAGGATGGTAATCCTTTAGCTACTGGTTGATTCTTTACAACTCTAATAAAAAAATATTTTTTCATATCATGTCCCTAATGGGATGTTGACAGGTACTATTTTACATCACCTTGAGGGATGTGTGTACACATACATGCTGTGATCCCTGATATGAGATGTGTGAGGATCCCATAAATTAGTACTATCATAGTGTAGGAAAGATGATGATTGTACTTTTGTGATTAAAATATTGTTTATTCCGTTGAGTTTAAACCTTTTTTACTCATGACTAATGACATATATAATCTCTTTTATATATTGTTTTTATTTAATCCATGTTTGAAATTTTTCCAAATTTTGAAATGAAAATCATGTTTTGTTTAAAATATAAAAATTTACTTCCATTTTTATTTTGATTATATTTTTGAAAATTATTTTCTTTATTATTATGGAATATTATTATGGAACACTTTGTGAGACCTTAATGGATTTGTTAGCTCAAACACTAACTTTTCCTCTAGGAGTTTGTAGATTTTTTTTGTCCATGTATGAGTAAAGGGATGACTCATCTTAGAGGAGGTGGATGTTCTTGATACATTGTTGATTGGAGTAACATGTACTTTGATACATTGATTTTTATGACTTTTAATTCTTTTATTATTTATAGTTTTGCTTTTTTATATACCATTTTGCATTCTAGTACAATATCCCTTTGTTATTTTTGTGCATACCGATATGTATCCTTTTCTTCCACTATGCCAGTAGAAATTTCATTCCCACTTTTATTTTGTATGATACCTTTTGATTTCCACCAACCCAGGAGAATTGGTAATTCCCTTTAGGCATTGAAAGTTTTGTTTTGGGTATCAATATACTTGGGTATCTATGCTGGTTTGTGATAGAGGCATTCTAAGAATTACATAAATTATTAAATGGATATTTATTAATATTAATATAAAAGACTAAATAAATTTATATATGAATAATATATGATGATGATGAGTCTAAATAGTCTCATATATTAAAATTTAGAGACGTTTTGTGTTGTTTTGACCCTTATGTCTATTTTTAACCCCTCTTAACCAATTTGATGATTTCCATGATATCAATTTTTTTTACTAATTTTGTGTCAAAATTTTATTCATTAATATGATAAATGACATATAAATATAATATCATTGATATTTTAAAAGTTATCTTATTCAACTTTACAAATATTTTTTTTTAATTTTAATTCATTTAAGTAAATATTTAATTATAAAATTTCATTAATAACATTTTTGGAACTATTCTTTTATATTGAAATTAATTTCACTATGATAACAATGGAATTAAAATATAGAATTTTATATAAAATATATTATGTTACATTTATATATAAAATTAACGGAACACTATAAATCACCAAAAAAGTACTTTTTGAGTTTTTAAAATTGTTTACATTTTTTGTTAACTGTTTGAACAAGCACTATTTAATGGTTGCATATGAATTTAGGATTAATAATTCGCAAATAAAAATTAAAAATCAATTATATCCTAAAAATAAGTTCATTATGATAAAAATTATCTTTAATATTCATTAGTACTTTTTCAAAACCATGTGAACGTAAAATAAATATTTAAAAGCAAGAGCTTTACATTTTTTGTTTTTAATTAAATAAATTAATATATGCTATTTTCGAAGATAAATTGAAAAGAATTGACCTAAATTCAAATATTGGAGGAGTATGGTCGAACACCACTCATCCAACATATTAAATTGAACTAATATGGAAATTTTTAGTATTTATCAAAAAAATTTAACCCTTAATTACATGATTTATCCTTATCAAGGTGACACATATTTAGGATGTTTACTATTCATAATGTGGAAAAATAAGAGGCCTATTTACCAAATGTTTTAATATTGATTCTAAATATAAAATATATTTTTGAAATTTTAATATCTATATGTTTCTAAAATTAATTTTATATAAAAACACAAAATGTAATGAAAAACCGTTTTTTTAGAAAAAATCAAATTAATTACAAAAATGAACTTATAAAAAATTCATATATAGTGATTAATCATAGGTAAGGATTTATATTATTTATAATTAATGGATATCTATATTACATTAATATTATATGAGTCTTTAAAATTACTTAATATAATGAAAATAAATAACTACTTTATAAAAATCTATATTTTTCAGTATTCCATATAAAATCAATATTTTCAAAAGAATCCCAAAATTTCCCTCTAATTAAATTTTAATATATTTAATTAAAAAATAATACCATTTTTACCAAATTAATATTTTATATTTTTAAATAAAACTATATAATGCATGGAAACCTAATTTGGATACAAATAAATCATTTTCCTTTTGGTAGGAAAATCACCTAATTTTGTTATAATGAATATTAATATATAAAATATATTTAATGAATATTAATAAGTCTTTAAATTGAATTAATATTAAAAATAAAATGGTTGTACCAACAGAACCATAATATAAAGAGATTCTTTATGAATGATTTCTATAAAAAAAAATCATCAAATCATTTATTAAATGATCATGTTCGAAACATAGCATGGTTAATGACACATTATAATGTATACTTGTAACATTAAATAAATTGTTTACATTTCCTAGATGATATTGTATCATGAAATAATAATGTTTTATCAGTTCCAACCATCCTCTCTACCTCATGTACAAATTTTCATAGACAATATATAGTTTAAACTTTTATAGTCATTTTCCATTTCAAATTTTAACCTATAAAAAGGATGTATAAATTTATTTAAACAAAAAATACTAAAAAAATATAATATTAACATGTAGGGAAAATATTTTCTTATATTTTCAACTAATTTATATAATATATAATTTCATGATCGTTTAAAAGTGATAAAGAACTAAGTCCATTCGGTTAGGAATAAATGGGAAAAAATAACAATCTAGTATTGTAAAGTATAGCACTAATTAATTAAACACTATTCTGTTAAATTATTTAAACATTCATAAAATTTATTTTTCCATAATAATTTAAATACTTTTTGAGTTAATATAGTTAGTGGGCTAAATAATAAAGGAAATATTTTAACAAACCGTCTGTATTAAACTTATAATCTAAGGAAACATTTAACATTAGTAACATTTTTTGGACATGTACATTCTTAAAACACATTAATTTTAGTATGATCAAATGTTATTCTATCTTTAGAAACAATATTCTCAAGAAATGAAATATTATATTACCATAATTCACATTTTCCATTTTTTTATTATAAAATTTATTATTTTGATATTTATTTAATAGTACATATATGTTTTTAATGTTCTTAATAACATTTAAAATAATATATAATTTCATTAATGAAAATCACAAAACATTTACCCAAATACTTAGAGAAAACTATATTCACAAGATTAATAAATATAGTGGGTGCATTATTCAACCTATAGGTACAAAAAAATTATAATGGCTATACATAATGTGGAATAAAAACCACATATTTTATTCTTCATTTACATTCATATATTGCTACCCAATCATGATACCAAACATTGAAAAATACTGATAACCCTATAGCTAATCAGATAGGTTATCAATATGAGGCATAAAATACTTATTATTAATAGTGATGTCATTAAGCTCTCTATAATCAATAAAATATCTCATTGAACGATCATTATTTTTGATAAATAGGGTAGTATCACCATAAGGTGAAGATATAGGGTGGATTAAACAACTATCAAGAAACAATCATTGTTGCCTTTTCAATTCAAAGAGTTCTAATATATCCAATTTATAAGGGGATTTTGAAATAGGTATAGAATATTACAAAAATTCATTAGTAAATACAGCCTCTCAAGGAAAAATAAAAATAGGAAAATAATCATGAAATACATCAATTTGTTCATTTACTACAATGTAATCACGAATTCAAGAAGTTAATTAATTTTCAACAATATGAAAATGATAAATTTTGATCCAATTTTAATCAATTTAAAAACATATTGATGTGTTATCAAAGGTATATAATCATTCATAAAAAAATACATAAACTCACTAAAAAATTAAATTAAAATTATTTATCTTTGTGTTATATCATATCATGATAAAATTAAAGCCAATACTTACCCAAAATAACATCAAACTATACTAATGTTCCAAAAACACTATTTTTATCTAAAACCATTCCACATATGATGATAGGAAAGTTATTAAAAATTATTACTACCCAAATACTAATCATATGAGTTATTTACAGAATATATGATATAATTTCTTGAGAAGCTATTTATATTTAACCTAGAAATTTACTTGATATAATAGAATACATGCATCCCATATCAAGTTAAACATTGAAATAAAATAAATAAAAATGTAATTTTCAAGTCACCACTTCATTTGAGGTCCCATCCTCATCTATAATAGTAATAGTAAAAAAAATTAACAACAATTTCCATTTGAAATATTTATGATTCTCACCATGTGTAGATAAATTTGGAAGATCATTTTCATAATGACCAACTCATTGAATCAAAAACATTTCATTTCTGGCTGATAATATGTTTTCCCATTATGGGTTTTATAAGATTTATTTTCGTTACTTTCAAAAGACAAATGATCAATATTAACACATCAAAAATAATTAATTGGTCCTATCAAACATTCAATAAAACGTATTTTATTGGATTTTTAATTAATTTGGGACTTAACTTCAGGTTTTTGTTTGAATACATCTCTATTAATTACCATGTTAGAAAATTATTATTATTTTTCTTTCTTGAAGTACATAAGATTCATAAAACTCCATCTCAAATTTCATATTATAATGAGAAACATATTCATAACTTATAAATTTATGATAGGAAAAAAATCATTGTAAATTTTTTTAGACCTGTGTAAAGTCTATCAGTTATACATTCCTGGATTAAAATAAAATTTAATACATACATTTCCATTCAGGTAATTTTTTTTTCATATGAAGACACTTATCCGTCATCCATTCACTTTAACTCTATTAATTTCAATTAAATTTTATGTTAGTGTAATTTATGAAAATAATTTTCAATTAAACATTCTTTAATGACTTTCTACTCCATGGAATTATTCTCATCATTTTCATAAGTACTAATAATTACAGACAATCCTTGATATTATTATCCATAAAAATGAAAAAAACATATAATTAAATTTTTTTGTTCAATATATCCCAAAACATAAAATATTCTCTCTAATTCATTAATTCATCCTTATACTTTCACCAGGTTAAAAAATCCACTAAAAGTTAGATGTGATGTTTCATAAAATTATACACTATAGGCATGTTCCTCTTGGAGAATTTACTTTCTATCCTTCAAGGGTGAGAGTCTTAATATAATATGTTATTTGAGTCAATAATATTACAAACTAATATGTTATAATAAATCTTTATTGATGTCTAAGATGGTTTTTATACCATTAATTCCTTCATACATCCACTTCATTTTTCCTATACGAAAAAGTATTTTGAAAAAAAAGGAATAGATGGAGGAACATAGAAATCATAAAAACATATTTCATGATAATATAACCATACTCTATATTCTATTTAGTGTTTCTTTTTAATTTTACCCTAACCTATAATGTTTTTGAAACCTTTCCATTGATGCAAACTATAATTCCATATAACATAATCAATCCATAATTACACGATTTATAACAAGGATATCACATGGTAAGATTTTTAGGACCTTTTTAGGTATTGATTTTTAGTGAAATATGGAAACGATTACATAATAATGTATAAATTTCGATATACTATATATTTTGTTTTCACAAAAGAATGTTCATATATTTACAAACTTGTTTCATTCAAGACAATTTTAATTTCTTTTTGATGAGTCACCAATGTAGATAAACTAAACGTTATATTATTTTTAATCATCCTTATATCTAGTAGAACCATTTAAAAATATGGTATGAGTGAAATAAGTCTCATTTATGGACATAAAAATAACTGAAACAGGTTAGTCTAGTGAAAATAACGAAAACAGATGACAATATTTACCTTTTTTCACAATAATACATTGATAAAATAAATTAAATAAATCTATATGAGAAAATAAACTATTGATCAAATAAAATAATAAAACCAATTATTAGTATATAAAATTATTAAGGAAACACGAGGTGTAGGATAACTCAAGAATATATTCCTTGAAAAATAGACCACTCACTTTAAATGTGTATAAATATTTCTCTCCACATGAAATCAATATATTTCCATAAAAACCTTATCAATCATGAAGTAATTATCTTATAACATCATATTCATATCTCATGATAACTCATGTTTAACTCATTTCCAATATAACTATGTTCTATTTAGAATCATAATAGTAACTAATTGGGTTCCCTCTCTCATTGTTCTCATTTGAAGATGATTCATTACCTAATGAATTAAGGATATATATATGGATCACCCATCTTCATGGCCTATATGAAGATCACTTATCTTCATCTATAATGATAAATTACAATATTAAGAAACAAGAATTTCTAATATTTCGTGTTTTTAGTATAAAAAAATTGATAAATGCATTTTAACATCTATACAAAACATCTTTCCATTTTCTCATAAAAATAAAGACAAAAATTGATTTCCATCTAAAAAATAATTCACAAAAATATTATTATATAAATAAATATATTATATTTTTTGAATAAATATGAAACAATATATAGAAATAATTAAAATTAATGAATGATATAATTTTGGGAAAAAGTTAAAAATCTATATACATCAATTTTTTTTCAAATTGTTAAAAAACTAAAAATGGATAGAATGGTAAATGATAAAAATAATCATTTTCAAACCATTTAAAATAAAGTAAAAAGTTTCTCAAATTATAATTCAACAATATTTGATTTTTATATATTAAAATTCGTGGAACATTTTAAAGAACATTGATATATAATATTACGAGTTTAAAGGAATAATTTAAAATAAGGTGTTATAGAAAAATGGCATAACATATGTCTCATTTAGCCTTGTACGTTCTCTAAATCGTAAATAAAAAATATTATTAATTTAATTATTTATAAAATTTTCCATATTAATTCCATTAAATTTATTCCTTTTATTTAATTTATACCATATTATATTGAATTACTAAAATGGTTATAGTCACATTGGTCTTTTAGGGTCATCAGGTTTATAACCTCAGAATAATATCCTTTTTTTGACCAATTTCAAAGGGTATTTGTTACCATAATATAAAGAATCCTAAATAATATACAATTATCATTCATTTTCATTAAATATAATTTTAAAACATTTCATGAAAGTTTTTCATTTTTAATAAAATCAATTCTAGATATAGTAGTTTGTATACAGACTTGAACTACGACATCATTTTTCTAGTGGTTGAAAAATAAATATAGAAGAAAATATTTTACATTTATAGAATAATTAATATGTAATAAAAGTAAAATGTATTCCGTAGTAACAATATTATGATAAGAAATGAGATATGGTAATGAATACAAAATCACATTGATTTGTTGGGGGGACTCTATACTTACGACCGAGTGACGCTATCATTTTCCAACAGATGGAAAGGATAGAAGTTAAGTTATATATTTTCCATTCAAAATCATAATTATTTCATAAATATTATATTTATTTATTTTATCTATCATTTTAACGAATCATATATGTCAATTATGAATAATGAAACACATCACACTATGGAGGTGGTAGTCCACATGTACAGATGTGTGATGTTTTCATTTACCATAGGAAGGAAAATGATATGAAAAGGCGTTATAAAATCACAAAAATAAAAAATAAATATTTAAAATATACTAATTTTATTATATATAAATTGTTGAATAATATTTTAAAGAGTCATAAGAATAATTAAATATGAAAACCAAAAGTAAAAAGTTATACATCTACTTTAAAATCCTCTTTTGGATTACACGTTAAGCACTATTGGATTGTTTCATTAATGTGACAAAAAATTATAGGATATGGGAAGGGATGTTTCAAATATATTTGGGTTGGTATTTTTCTAGATAAATGTCTCAAGTGGTGCTATAAATAATGGATATATGGTTCTCTTTTATAAGTGAGGGGAGTGACATTATTGTATTTATTTAATGTTTTAAAATAATATAAAGTCACTCTCATTATAGAGTGAAACATAAATAGTTAAAATTAAATTATAGGTTGACAAAGGTTTAAATAATATCATCTAATAATAATCAATATAATATTTCTTGACCTTTTTACTAGGTTTTAACCTTAATTAGCTTGTTTTACGCTTTTACTTTGGAGACAACATTTTTACCAATGTTACTATTTATAACGAAGGAATCGAAATTGAACTCATGAATATATTTGAAATCCTATTTAAAAATACAAAATAAATTTTTCATGATTCAATTTGTAGAATTTTAATGAATTATTTTTAATATAATTGTGATAAATATAAAGAATAACATTGTTTAGAAAAAAATGTGTTTTCAATTATAAAAATGAACTTATACCAAAATAAAACATAATACTAACTAATATATAATTAATGAGATTATGTTTAGTCAAAGAGATTTTATTTTACTTTAAAACAATCCAAAATATAATGTTACTTTTAAACTACATTATTTTAATAATTTAAAAGATAGTTTTTAAAAAAAATTAATTTTTTATCTATTCACTAATATAGTAAATATTTTTAAAAATATCACCAAAAAATTCACATTAAGATAATTTTGACATTATTATAAAAAATTATGTACATTTTTTTCGAAATAATTTACTATAATTTAGATATTTAATTTTTAATGAAACTATATCATTCATGAAAGTAAATTTTTCAGTAAAAGAAATTTATTTTCAGATAAAAAAATTTCATAAAATGAGTATGGTGAATAGATTAAGAAACATGATCGTGAATATTACCAAAACATGAAATGCATTTATTAGTAAAATTAATCGGTTTGTTACATCATTCCTTAACACCATTAATTTTAAAAAAAATCACTATATACCATAGTGTTTTTGACATGAATAGAAAACATAAAGATATAAGCTTCACTGAAAAATCATACATTAATTGGGGGTCACATGGATTAGAAAAACTATTTAAAAATCCTATAAATCTTTTTTTTCAGTGCTAAATTCAGGTAACATACCATTATTAATAAACTATACTCTTTCATTGAATCCATGATATTCCCTCTAAGAATAAATAATTATTTTTGATAAATATGACTACATTGACATTAGAACTAAATGAGAGGTAGTTCCTAAATGAACAATTTCTGTGAAATAATTAATTAAATCATTAACCAAAGGATAATTTTAAAAATTTATAATGTTTAAGGAATAATTATATTTTATCTAAAGCTATCAAATACTATTTTTCTTTAGTCGGACGATATTGAATTGTGCTATCATAATCCATTATCAATTATAACAATCATATATACCAAATGTTCAGATCTTTTTGTGTGAATTTATTCTTCAAAAATTTATGGTTAGTATAAATTTTATACATTACCCTATATAAAATAGCTCATTTAATTTTTTAATAAAAAACCATTACGACAATCTCATGATTACACATAAATTTTTTTTGATAATTTAATTTTAATTAACATGGAGTATACGAAATTACTAGATGGTCAAGAATCAAGACACAAGAATTGCCGTTCAAAGAAGAATCATAGTAAGAGGACAATTCTCCATTTATTGTTGGGGAATATAACAATAGAGCATTAGACGTTATTATTTTTAATTTCTAGAAACATTTATCACATTCTTTTGACTATATAATTTTAGATCCTTTCTGAGTTAATGTTTCTAGAAGGACAGGTAAATGAGATATATTTTCAACAAAAAATTGATAGTAACCTAATAATCCTAGAATATAATAAATATCATTGACCATTTCTATTCATTTCCACTCTTCTACCACTTTAGTTTTATCATTGTAAATGGTTATGTCATCTTTAGAAACAATATGCCCGAGGAGAGTTTTTTTGGAAAAAAACTCAAATTTACTAAATTTGACATACATTATATATTATTTTATTTTATATTAAAAAATACATATACTTTTCTCATATTCCACAAAAATTTTATAATAAAAAAAACTTCAATGATAACCACCACAGTTTTTTCTAAATAATCATTGAAAACTCTATTCTTAAGATCCATAAATACAACAAGTGAATTCATAAAATTCAATGATAAGACCAAAAACCCATAATGTACAGAGATAACATAAAATCCTATCTATATAATTTATTTTTATTTACATTCAAACAATTATATTAGGGGCTATGAATAATCATAAAAAATACCATTATCCATGATGTTGATCACACAAGTCATTAATATAAATTAAAAATGCTTTTTCTAGATAATTATGTTATTGAGTGCACTATAATAATTGAAATTCAACTTATAAAAAATAATATTTTTAATTAAAAAATGGTGAGTACCCCAATGTGATGTCATATAGTGGATAAAAACCTTATAAAAAAATAGTTGTAATTTTTTTTTCAATTCCAAAAGTTATACTAGATTATTTCGATAAGGGGTTTCTATAATTGGATTATATTCAAACACTAAGTCAATTGGAAATTCAAACTCCCAATATAGAATACCAGTATGAAAATAATCAGTAAGTACTTTCAGATATTCATTTATTATTGGCTCATCACTAATTTTACCAGAACATTAATTCTCACATATTTGTTCAATATAACTTTCACTCCAATATTTATTCAAATTTTCATCTTATTTCCTTGTTACCATAGGAATGACATAATTATTATTTACAAATTAAAACTCACTTATAATATTGAATATACCTTACATATCATGGAAATATCTATTAGCATGATGAATTTAAATCAAACCCATAACCCGGATTAATTCTTACGCAACTATGGTCTTGAAAATAATATTTCCATGAAAACCCATTTCCCTAATAACCATATAACGCTTTATATAAATATATGTAGATCTAATACTTCCACCAAATATTTTTTCCAAATTTTTGGTCTTTCGTTCTTGGGTTTATACTCCCATTTTACATTCAAATTTATCTAAATTATAGAGTTTAAAGACCCTAAATCGAATTATACATTGTAATAATTTTTGAAAACAAGTAGTGTATCTTTAACACCTTAATTAAATGGCCATGTATTTCCCAAGGTAGTCTAAAATGACATTTACAAGCTATTATTCTTACAGTATTAATGATTAAAATCCTTCATGTTTATCTCCATTCAAGTATTTTTATAATAGAACATAATATTACAATTATAACACATTAGTTCTTGATTATAATTATTCATCTAACCATTACCTGTACCTATTCCCTTAAATTCATGAGCTATATGTCTCCAATTTCCACACCAAAAAAAATTCCGTTATTTTATGTGATACTCACAAGGATGGTTCATATAAAAATTACCACAAGATGAAAATTTATAACTTTTATCTTTATAATTTCTTGATGGGTGCCTTCCCATTGCATTACTCCTAGAGAATGTATTATCCTTGTTTTTTTAAAAGTAAAAAAGCACCATCTTTATGTTTTTAGAACATTGAACAACTTTCTCAATGATTATTAATTCTATATAAGCTAAGGATCTTTCTATATATGGTTTAAATATTGGGTAATACCTGTTAATTTTAATATATTTTTCTAAAATTAATTTTTTTTTATTCAAATTCAATATAGAAAATTTGGATTAATAGGATACAACAGAGTCATCCTCCTTTTTCTCCATCTCAAAAAAATTCCATTACATCTAAAGTTAAAAATACATAAGAAACATTTAATCAAAAAAAATATATTAAACCTATATAAACTCCCTGGAATTAATACTATCTTATGCCTTGGCATTTTAAACCAAGTACCACCATTGATCAATTTCACCTTCAAATTTATAAATGTAATAAAATACCTTTTTATATTCAGAAAAAACCAAAAACATCAAATATTTATTTCAAAGAATTGATCATTCTATTGGCTACAACTGTGTATGAGGTTCCACTAAATGAGAGAGGGTGTTATTTAATGAAATTACCATATATAGTCATGTTCCTATACTATGATTTTGTTAGATCAATATTATGGGTACCATCAATAATAACTGACATATACTGAGTTAAGATAACCATAGTATTCTCTATTCTAAATCCTACCATTCTAAGTTCCTAATTTGAAAGGATTTCATCCTAAAGATTCATTTACACTTCATTCAACGCATTTCATATATTTAAAATCATTCTAATGTATACATATATTGAATAACACAACATATAAACAATAAAATATTTCACAGGATTATATATTCTATATATTAATATCCCAATAAATGTATTTTTTAATAGTAACCATTCCACTAAAGCTATATAAACTATCAATAATACTAACTATAATGACCTACACCATTAAAAATCTATATATATGAGTTTGATAGTAATTATTTAAAATATTAATATTCCTATTATAATTTAGGTTATTTGTTTTAGATAATTATAAAAAATCATACATATCAAACCCTTACAAAAAAGTGGTAACTTCTACGCATTATTTATTTTTCCATAAGAAATAAACTTTAAAATTACAATCATTTTTATTATAAACATATTTTAATTATTTGTGATGAATTATTCTTGATAAATGAGAGTATTAATTATATTTTCCATTCATCCTTATGGATTTTTAAGAGAAGGTTTGAAAACTTTGGATTAGTAGAAAACGTTTAGTAAGGTATCTAAAATGGAAATGAACCGATTAGTTCATTTGAAAATCTCTAAAATTCATAATAAAATTTTCTCATTTTCATAAGAAACATTGAGATCAAATATGTATTTACATACTCATGAAATAAACACTATTTCATGATGTTTTTAGGATAAAATTTCTTAAACAAGAAAGAAGGTAAATCAAAATCGTGGGATTTTTTTTGAAGACATGAGAACCCAAGAAAAACCTATTCCTAAAAAACATTCCTTTAACCTTTTAATGGTTTGTAAACATTCATAAAATATAATATTGTTTAAATACAATTTGAAACACAAAATATATCAATAAAAACTATTTTTAAAGAATATAAAATTTGTATTGGTTCTTTAGAACATCATATTCAAAAATACATTACAAAGAACCATATAAGAACCCTTAAAAATTAAATAACATTCATGGTTAATTCCAAAATATTTTGTTTAAAAATCATTACCCAATGTATTAGAGAGATACATAGGGCTCACAAATAATCATAAATAATTTAAAAATACAATAATATTGATGAAAAACAAAAATTATTTCCTTTAAATCCTAAAATATCATAAAATATTCTACTTATCACATACGAAGAAACACATTAAGGATTTATGAATAAATGAAAATAACAATATTTTCCCCTTTGAATGTCATATAAAAAAATTCTCAAAATTCTAGGGGATTTGAAATTATTTTTTAAATAATAAAAATTATTTTATAATATTTGTAATGAATAAAAATAAATATTATCTGAAATTATTCTCGTGTTGTTAATGTTAATATTCAATATTTTAGACTTTAGTAAAAAGTGTCAAATGCGACCCCAATGGAAAATGTTAAAATAATAATTTAAAAATGTTATAAAGAATGTTAAAAGTAGTTGAAAATTCGATTTTGAATAATTTTATATATAATAATAAAATCCATGTAACATATTTTGAAACATGGATACTCAATAATATGATTCTAGAAAGAAATCGTTAAAATATTTTAGAAAAATGTTTTAATAAAAATCTGTTACCTCGACTTTGACATGAAATTTTATATATTTATCTAATGTATGATAAATTTATATTAATTGTTTAATTACATAATAATTGTTTTATACCACTAATATAATATATTTTATTTCATTTATTATCATGTATTATATAATTATTAATTTGATTAAGTTCATGGCATATGTTTAGAGGGTGTTCAGTTCATAATCTAAAAACTACTTATATAGGTTTAACATGGTCAAAGGGTTAATTTTCACATAAAATAAATAATAACAATGATTAAATAATATTAATTTTTAATAAATTAAATAATTTGTTTAACTATAAATGAAATTAATATTTGAATAATTAATGACATCACATCATGGTTGTGGTAGTCGACACGTACACATGAGCGGCATTTTCATTTTCAAACTTATATAAAGGTAGGAAGTTATGTTATATAATATATATCCTAATTCATAAAAATGTTGTCAATATCATATAAATATTAATCATATCCATCATAATACTAATCGATGTAAGTCAGTGATGAAAAAAAGAACACATCTCTCAGTGGAGGTGGTAGTTCACATGTATGCACGAATGATGCTACATTTTACAATACAATGGAATAAGATACAAAAAGGGTTTTTAAATAAACATAATAAATTATAATTTTACGTAAGATAATTATTATATAACATTATAATAGTAATATAATATTTTTAGTAGGCCGATAAAGAAATAGACATGAAAACACTCTGTTAAGAGTTATAACTCATCATTAGAAAACCTTATTTAGCCTACACCAGAAGCATTATAGGTTGGTATTTTGGAGAAAATAGGAACTATAAGAAATGGTTAGGGATTTTTAAAGGGTATTTTTCTACTTAGTTGTAGTGATAAATTATTCAATGTGTGTGAATAAGAGAAGAAACAGGGTTCCCTTTTATATGTGTGAGGAGTGACCCTTTAGTAACTTTTTTGAAGTTTTAAAAATAATATAAATTTTATTCTTCAAAAAATGGAACTAAATGTATCCCATTTGGAATATAAGGTTATAATTATTGAAATAGTTACCTCTAGTAATATTAAAGATGATATTTTCTAACCTTATTATATATTTTAACCTTACTTAACCCGTTTTACACATTACTATGGTAACAACACTTTTACTGTCGTTATTAATTTTGACCAAAAAGAGAATTGATATAATAAATAAATTTAAAACACTTTGTTAAAATAATCAATTTTTTAATATTCAATAAATAAAATGGTTAGAAATTAATTTAAACAAATTTTTAAAAAATACAATAATTTTTTATATACAAATGTGTTTTAAGCTAAAAAATGAATTTGTACCAAAATCAAGTAGGATAAAGTTTAATATTTAATTAATTGTATTAACTTTAGTTAATGGAAAATAATTTTACCTTAACACTAATCCAAAATGTAATGGTACTTTTTAAATACTTGAAAAAAATGTATTTTTAGAAAAATTAGAATATTTCTATATTCACCCAGAAATCAATATTTTTAGAAGAAGCCCAAAACAATTAACCCGAAGATATATTTGATATGATTTTATAAAAAATTAATTGAATAATATTATATTAATTTTCAAAAATTTGGTATTTTAAATTTTAAATAAAACTGTATAATACATTGAAACCACTTAGAAATAAAATAATATTTTTCTTGGATTTGAAAAAGAATATAATATTACTAAAATGAATGTTATTCTATAAAATATAATCATGGATACTAATAAGAAGGGAAATTAAATTATTAGTAAAATTGTCTTTGTTTTCACATTTACCTAACCAAATATATATATATATATATATATATATGGTAAATTTGGGATATCATTTACAAGAAGAAGTACATTATCCACATTTAATATTAGAAATTCATAATGGATCCCACTATTACTATTGTATAAACAAGAGTCATTAATGTTTTCAATGTATCTAAACTCATTGAATGCACCATAAATTTTTTTATATAACTATATAAATTTTTTTAATCGATAAATGGAATGTTGAAACATATATACCATAACAGACACATCTAGCACTTTAAAATCTTCACATAGTAGGAAATATATAGCCTATAGTATATTAATTTTAAATAATGTAGTTTTTAAATACATATGATATATCATATAATAAGCATGATATGATATGTGAAGTAATATCCTTATGGAATTTATTATCAGCATAGATAAAATAGTTTCATTATAGTCAATATCAGGAATGTTATTATAACATTTTCCCACCAGACATGTTTTATAGGTAGATACTCTACAATCCATTTTATAATTCATGAAAAAACCCACTTTATCCCTACATATCTCATTAATTTTGGATTTTATACCAATTTACAAGCTCGGTTATCCTATATGATTCTATTTGTGATTCCATAGATTTTAACCATTTCTCAAAATTATATGTCTCATTGGACTCTTTTTAGGTAGTAGGTTTATCTCCTTTGAATATTAATTCATCATAATTTGAATTAGAGAATCCATATTTCTTAGTATATTGATGAATAATATTTTAATTTATTCATTCTTCTATAATTTGAGTCTTTTTTTTCTTATAAAACTATTTGTGGAACTATTTGAGAAAAATTCTCAACATTTGATAAAAGTATATAATTGTTTTAAAGGACATACTAATAAGTGATGTACAATTTATAATCATGATGTTATAAAAAAATTATAAAAAATACATATTTAAGGATGAATATCATGATTTATATTTTCCATTAAGAACATTTATTAATGTTAATCCCAATAAAAATGATAACCCCTTTAAATAAATCCATTTAGTGAGATGAGACCCTTATTTCATCCCGAATTACACTAGATTGAGAATATAAATAATTCATCATATATGTGGTAGACAATAATTCTAAATCACATCCTATAATATTTTTAGATACTTATGAGGATAAATCTTTATCCAAATACATCATATGGAATCACTCAACATTATTTTTCTAACAACCTAATGGTCTGGGATTCATGTCATAGTTTAACACCAATAAAATATAAAGCATAAGGAACCTAATAGTTAGGGTAAACCCATTACGTGTTTTCATTATGGAAGATAATTATTTGGAAAAATTTTTATGGTCATATATATTGAATGATCGAGGTCAGACAAGTGTACTTTTTTTATGGAATATCACACCTAATATTTCATGTGTTTGCTTTCATATTCAAATAAATATAACATACATCATTTATATATTAAATTCATAATTAATGAATCATATCTAATATTTATATTCTCATGTTTTAATCCTTTCTGTAAGAATGATTCTAAGGATTTAGTTTGGGAATCCCTATTCCATCCTATAAATTAATTTGTACACACCATATTAATGTGTAACACCGTAAACAAACCAAATTGTATACTACTAAAGAACATATCAGAGCCAAAAATATTCATAAATATCTATTTTCGTATTATTTATAAGTTATATGAAATATTTATATAAATTATTATAATTACAATATTTTGACAATATCTACAAGATTATGATTGGAGCTAACGATAACCAATCATACCTTTCTTAAATATGGAATAACCCTCAAGTCATATGTAATACCAATCAAAATACCCTCTAACCAGCAATACTTTACTCAAGAGACTTTCCAATTCAAGATAAATTTGATTCATAATAAGTAAAAACTAATTTTTTGATTAAATTCAACATAATAACCTTAATTACAATTATAAGTCAAAGTAGATGACAATTAAATCATATGATGTAGTAAATAACATGCATAGAGTGACTATAAAATAAATGAAAATCTATTTATCACATAAAGTATAAATAAAACATATAAATATTTCATAAACATTTTCTTAAAATGAATATTACATCAGAATAAAAAAACACTATTAATTTTCCAAAACAAGAAATAAAAAATTGATATTTTGATATTTAATTTCAGAATAGAAAATGTAATTTTACAATTAAAAACACATATGATTTATTAAAAATTTATAAACTATTACCATTTCATGAAAAATATTAAAGGTTTATTATAATATTCCATATTATATTTTATGATATATAGGGTTCCTATCTATAATAATCTATGATACAATAATACTAAAATGTATGAAAAGAAAAAAAAATAATTACATTCCATACGATTTTTCATTTCATACAAATGTTTTTTAAGGAAATAAACTTATGAATTGTGTGAGGTTTTTATAAAAACTTATGCATTAAATAATATTTAATGATAGGACTGAGATCATAAATATGATATGATGATCCCTTTTTCTGAAATCCAAGTATTAGTCACATTTTATGATATTACATTTCATATCATTTTGGGTATTATAATTTGACATGATTCAAATATATTATACCTTAAAATATAAGTTACTCATATTATATGACTATAAAAATAAATTTTTGTTTATAACATATATTACAATATGGTCTCAAGCACATTACAATGTTGTTGTTATTAAAAAAAATAGGAAAAATATAATGATTGTTCATGAAACACGGATATGATACAATTGATGGGTTTTAGTTGTACATTAACTTATCTTTAATAACATAAGAAAATAATATATACAAGATATATTTTCAATTGTTTCAAAATGCTACAAAAATGTACAAAAATAGGTGAAATGGAAATGTTAAAGACTATATATTTTTCTTTTTGATGTCAAATTATTCATACCAATAAAATATTTTCATTGAGGTGATTGCATCGACAATTAGATCCTCATTATTAATGAAAGGATCCTAAAAACCAAATGGGAGCTAGTGGATTCTTATAATGAATAATTTTATTCAATAATAAAGTGAGATTTGACTTGGATTGAATGCAATGAGAGTAACTCAATATAAGGGACCAAATCCCGTTTTATAGGCTCTCTAATTTCAATTAACAGAGTAATAATGATGTAGAATAGAGTGTTATCTCATTTCCCCATCTAGTTACTTCTAGCAGGAATCACATTCATTAAAAAAATTATAAAATTTATTTAATATGAAAAATCATTAAAAAAATAAATCACATTGTTTTATAACTAATGATACTATAATGTAATATGTGGCAATGATGCATGAATATTCATCCCATGAATCCAATATGATAATTCCAGTCATATAATGTGATATAGTAAAATAGTAATATCACATGATACATTATTATATAAGTGTACCATATACTTTGATATGAAACTCTTGCATATCTTGTCTTATGATAAAAATATATCATAAGAAATTATATCCATTATTTTAGTGGATATATAATACACTAGATATCTAGTGGCCCCACGTGGTGTCATATTGTGTTCATGATAATCTTTTTGAACCTATCAATCATTTTCTTATTTAAAATATTTTTATTTACCATTTTTTATCTTACTAATTTCTATTGAAAAGTATATACTATCTCTCTAAAATATCGACCTTTACACTATTATTATAACTCTAAATCTACCTAATCAGTTAACTAAATCACATATCAAGAAAACCCAATGTTTATATACATAGATTTTATATCATTTTACATGATTACACACAACAAATCATAATTGAAGACCGACCCAAATATAAAGTGGATTAGTGTATTTATAGATTATGTGCACATTACATTTATTCACACAAGATTACATACAAAATTTTACTAAAAGGAAACCTTTATAAAATTGCATATTGTCATATATTTATTTCCAATAACATAATAAGTTATTCTTTTATATGATTATATGACTTCCAAGGGATCCTTATAAATTATTTCCTTTATAATATACATGTTTCCTTTATAAAGTTATATATAATAGATGATCCTAATACCCTACTTAGTAATTAGGAAAACATATCAAATATCATTTGAATCAATATAAGTGATAATGGAGAATATTTTATAATTGTACAATTAAAATGAACATGTAGGTTTGAATGAATAATCAATGTAATTTTCATAAGAAAAAGGAAATCATATCATGTGTTTTATGAACCATGAAAACATAAACATAAATTATAACATTGTGTATGTGTCACAGAAAAATGATATCATAAGAGTGAGTTAGGGATAATCTATATGGATTTATTAAAAAATGGACTAATCTAAACCCTTATGTTCCATATTATAATGGTCTAAGTTAACCACATGTGTTCCATAATATAGTGGAATAAGCTAAACAATCACATCGTAAAATATAATGGTTTGATATAATAAATATTGTAGTATAACATAATAGAATGGGAAAACTATCCATGTATCATAACCTTGTTTAGTAAACTAATCACTCATGTCTCATAATATAGTGGATAAGCCCAATTACCCATTCTGTACTTGATAATATAATGAGATTAAATGTTTTATTGAATGAAAAAGATTAATTTATAATTTTTCTACCACTAATCAAAAAATAAATCATCAAATGCAATTTTTAATGTTTAGAATTAATGATGAAGAAAATTATAAAATATCATCCATTCCTTGTTCAATGAAATTATAAAATTTGTGGCCATATTATAACAATACATTAGTTTCCTCAAGACACCTGATTGTATAATAAGTGGATATTAAATCATAATATATATATATAATTTTATATACTATTAAATAGTGATCAATAAAAGAAAAAAGTTCAATAATAAATAAATTATATTGGCGATCTGTATTAAAATCATGTAATATCCAAACATGTAAAAACAATTACCAATGAAAAATATATCATAACATATTATCAAATAGAGAAATATAAAATATAATTTGAATTTTTGAATAAACCTCATAGGGAAATAATTTTTTTTAATGAAGTTAAGGAGAAGCTTTTCTTATCATTTTCAATAAATTGAAATAGTAAAAAATGAAGAGGAGTGATTTGAAAATCAGTTTTTAAAAATTAAAAAAATATATTTATACATATATAATAATAATAAAGGGTTGTCAAATAGATATTACAACAATAAAACACAAATAATAAAAAAAAAATAAAGGCAAATATTGTTTTAAATGAATATAAAAAATTAAATTTTTTAGGAATAAAATTCAAATGTTTTGAAACAATATTTGAATATTCACCATAAGGAAAAGATAACATTAATATTTATTTCAAATAATATAATTACAGCTCAAATTATATATATTATAATTTTTTTAAAATGAAAAATGTTAAGGGTATTCAATAGTAATAATGTAATTTTTAAAGATTTATGACTAGAAAATGTGTAAATTTGTACTAGAATCTTGAAGAAATTACAAGAATTTTTATAATATATGAAATTTATTTTTTGAACTGATTTTTTTTAAAAATGTGAGATAAAAATATAATGAAAAGTCGTCAATTGAAATAAAAAATATTAAAAAAATATTTACATAATTAAAAGAGAAAATTTATATGTATGGAAGTCAAAAATACAAATTAAAGAGTGAACAGGAGTAATGTTTCTATTTAAAAAAAAATTCATTAATAGTTGATAAAATAATAAATAAGTATGTTAATGGAGGGAAATAATTATAAGAGAATGAAATTGAAATTTAAATTACAAAATACATATAAATCCTCTAACGAGAGATAATATATAAGAAAGATCATGAAAGAATTGAGACTAAGGGAAAACACCATACCTTAATCCCCAAAATTCCCAAACATATTGAAGATCTATATAAAATAAAATTTAGTTTATTTGTTAACTATTTTTGAAACTTATATATATACATAAAATATTGATTTATTACATATTGGTTAATTATTTTTACTCTATAATGGTCCTCGATTTTTAATACATATAATCACCTGATACCAATTTTGATACACTAGTCATGATCATTTTATTAACCCTAGTTTTGGGTAAATAACCCTTACCCATTGGATTTTATGTTTACGAAGTGTAAGGGTAAAGGTCGGGAATGGTTGGGAAGCTTCGAATGGGTTTTGCGGCTAAAAGGTGGGGTGCACAGTATGTACACATTTTTACCAAACTATGCAGAGAACCTAGGTGAAACCATGTATGGTTAAAGTCATAGAAATGTATCCCATGCATGACCTGCACATGGTTTGCCTAACCGTGCGGTTAGACCATGTGAAGAGTCAAAAACTAGATCCTGTTTTTTTTAGAAATTTTCTCGTTTTTTCTTTAATTCAGTAATTTTTCCATAAAAACGTCCCTAACTCTATATTTCCATCTATAGAAGGTAAAAGAACCTTTTAAACATTCTTTTGATCCAACACGGATCCCTCCCTTGGTTATTTAAGCAAGATTCTTATGATAAGTGCCTGATATTCTTAGGTTTTGTCTCGTTTACATATATCTCCTTCCCCTCTCTTATTATTTTCATAGATATACACCAAATATAGGTGGATCTAATATTTTTAAAAACACCTAAATTTATATATGTAGTTTTTATTTATAGATAAAGAGATATAAACTAGTTTCCTAGAATCTTGACCATAATTCTTGAGGTACATCTTCATTCTTTGTTGTCCCTATCATGCTTTTTTATATCTACATAGATCTTCTTCTCTGATCTTATTTATTTTTCCTATCTATGGATATTATGGGTACATATATGTTGGGGGATTCCAAATCAGTTGAGTTTCGATTGTGATATTTCCAAGAGAAAAGATCTAAGTACATATCTGGGAGAATCGACCCACCATCTTGTTTATTATTCATATGTTGTTGAGTTTTATCAAAACCTTTTAGGTAGGTGGATTAAAAATCATATCCACTTGATATAATTTAATGGATTAGCTTTAAATCAATAAAATTGAATAAAATTTGTTATGAAATCTTATTTTACCTCAAGTAATAAATCTTTCTAGTGATAATTTATCGCATTTGGTGAAATTGTTAAATCGTGATAAATTGTCATGAAAATTGATTTAGTTTCTAGAATTTAACATTCTTATTTTAACTTATTTATTTGATGGAATCTCTAAATGGATGATGGGGATGGGGTTTTCAATAAAGAGTCGTTTTATTGAAACTTCTTGGTTTTTTAGTAGTTCAAATGGAAACATTTTTGGATAAAGAGGTAATTTTAATAAAAACATTTTTTTAGGAATGATCCTTGGGAATATTGGTGTGGGAGTTCATATTTAATATATAGGGCTTGGTTTAAATATTACCTTGTTCTTGGTGAAATTTTTTAATGGATCATGAGACATAATTAACTTGTGACATCTTGGTAGATCGGCAAGAAACCACTCATTAGTATGGGCTTCTCATAACAAAGAACACATATTTGATAGTATGAATGTATGGCATGGTTCAAGTATGTTGAAAAGTATATTGTGAAATGTTTTTAAAGATTTATTTTTATTTTTATGGAATGATTACTAGTTATAAAATTAGTTTTAATTCCACTTGCGAACTTTTGGTTGCAACTATTTTTGGAACTTGATTATATTTATTCATAAACTTGTTTGGGAAATTTATTTATATATATTATTTTATATGAATGTTTCTGTGTCTTCTATCCTAGTGGAATGAGTAGGGAAGTCATTACGGGAGACACTATTGTGTTTTATACTCACACATTATTTGGAACTTTGGTTCTTTTTCATATGCTATCTTCTGGGATAGTGGAAAATGTAACATGTCACACATTTTTATCACCACTTTGTGATACTAGGGTAGTTTGGTGATCTTGGAGAACAGAACTTGGAAAGTGTGGAGTCATGTAGTGTTATTAGAGTCATTATTTTTTCTTCATTTTCATTCTTTTATAGTTGGTTTTTCTTCCACTATTCCACACTTTGATGTTATTTTTTCTAGAATAATGTTGTCGAATTTTCATTCATTATTCATGTACCATATAGTGAGAAGTTTGGTTATGGGTGTTGAGTTAGTAGTTTTATTCTTAAAGGGAAAATCGTCATCCTCTTTTATTAGAATCCATTTTGCATTTATTACCAGCCTATGGAGTCTTGGGGATGTCACCTAATTCCTAGTAATGATTCATTATATTATTAATCCAATGGGAATTTGTGGGTCATTACAAATGCTATCAAATGGAGGTGGGAAATGGATCAGAGTTTTCAGAAATCTTATGTGGACCATAGTCTACGATCATTGTTATTTTTCACGACTGATCATGTGTTCTTGAGGATATCTCCAAGTCATGGAAATAGTCATTTTTGGAAGCATGGAATGTTATATATGACATATATTGACCCTTTTGAGATATTATAATAGGTTGGAGAAGTGGTATATTAGTTGTCATTACCACCACAGTTCAGTTCAGTACAAAATATGTTGCATATATACATGTTTCAAAAGTATTAGACTGATCTTGTCCATGTGATCAGATGTTATCACATTAACCTAAATCTAGTATATAATTTGGTATACATCCCTTTTCAGATTGTGGATTGAAAAGAGAAATTATTTCATGCAAAAAGAATTGTTCTAATGCAGGTTTTATGGGAACATGGTCAGATTCAAGAAGAGACTTGGGAGCATGAGAAGGAAATGGAAGGGAAATGGATAGAACTATTTCAGGGTAGTGATGGTTTTCTAGTTTTCAAGGAAGTAATGTCCAATGGTGGGGAGAATTTATTACCACTGGTTTCTTGTACATAACCCTTACTTGTTTTGTTTTATGTTTACAAAGTGTGATGGTGATGGTTGAGAGATTTTGTGATGATTTGAATGGGTTTGGTGGCTAAAAGGTGGGGTGTATAGTCTATGCATGGTTTTCCCAGACTATCTGTTACACCTCGGTGAAATAGTGCCTAGTTTAATTAATTGTAGAGTAGACCACATGCATCCTATGCTCTATTTTCCTAACCGTGTGGTCCGACTGTGCGTAGAGTCAAAAACGAGATGCTATTTTTTAGGAAGTTTCTTGTTTTTTCTTTAATTAACTAATTTTTCCTTCAAAATGTCCCTAACTCTAGATTTACCTAACTATAATCATGGAGAACATTTCTAATATGATTTTGAGCCAACTTGAAGCCCTCCCATGGTGATTTCAAGCCCGGTTATCATGATAAGTGCGAGATCATCTTGGGGTTTGTCTTGTTTTCTTAGATCTTCTCCACATATATTCTTGTTTTCAAAGATATAAAACCAATGTGGGAAGATATAATTTATATAACATCATATAATGTCATATATGGTGTTTTTATTGATAGAGGAGGAGATGAAAGCTTGTTTCTTGGAATCTAGTCCCTTATTCTTTAGGTACGTCTTCATTCTTCGTCATTCCTCTCATGCTTTGTTACATCTACATATATATTATACTCCATTCCTCTTTACTTTTTATATCTATTCTAGTTAATGGTAGGTAGATATTTGGGTATTCCAAATATGTTTATTTTTTCCTGTTATCTTGTTAGGACAAGAGATCTAAGTCGATTTTATGTAGAATCGACCCTCCATCATGTGCATTCTTTGTCCATTGTCGAATTTCATGAAAAACTTTGAGGTATGTGGATTCAATCTCATTTCCACATGCTAATATCTTTTTTTATTGGTTTTAAATTAATTAATTTTAATGGAATTTATTGGTAAATCTTGGTTTAACACATTAAATGAATCTTTTTTGTGATGGTTTATCATTTTTGTTTAAATTGTGAAATCTGGATAAATTATTTTTCAAATTTCATTAGTTACATGATTTTAACATAGTGTTTTTTAATTATGGATTTTCTAAAATATCTAAATGTTTTTTTTGGAATTTCATTTTAAATGAAAATCAATTTTTTTTAAAATGGATTGGTTTTGGAATGGTTTTGATGGAAACAATTTTCAATAAAAAAGTCATTTTATGGAAAATATTTTTTTATCGTGAGCATTGGGATTATTGGTGTGAAGTTCATATTTTATATACATGGATTTTTTGAAATATGACCTAGTTCTTGATTATAAAGTGTTAATGTAACAAGGGATATAATTACCTTGTGATGACTTGCTAGATCAATAAGAGGCCGCTCATGAGTATGGAACTATTATAATGAAGCATGCATGTTTGATAGTATAAATGTTTGGAATGGTTTGGGTATTCTTAAAAGAATATTGTGAAATATTTTAAAAAAAAAATTATTTTTATGGGATGATAACATTTTGGAAAATTAATTCTAATAGCACTTGTGTACTTTTGGTTGGAAAGGTTTTTGGAACGTGTTTATATTTATTTATAAACTAGTTTGGGAAATTGTTTTATATATACTATATTATATAAATGTTTCTAACTATTATATCCCTATAGCGTGAGTTGAGATGTAATTGGTGAAATAATAATAGGTTTTATACTAACCCCTTCATTATAAATTTGGTTTTTTCCAGATGATATCTTCCGGGAGAGTGGTAAAGGAAGTGTTTCACACGTTTTTACCACAACTTTGTGATACTCGCGATGTTTGGTGATCATGGAGCATATAGCTTGGGAAGCATGGAGTCATGTTTACTTCTTGGATTCATTAATTTTTATTATACTGTTTACGTTGATAGATGTTTTTTCTTTTACTCTTTCACACTTTGAAGTTGATTTATTATAAATAAAGTGGTTAAATTGTCTTTCATTGTCCTAGAATCATATAGTGAGCTCTTTGGTTATGGGTTGTTGAATTTATAGTTTTATTTTTAATGGATAAAGCATCCCCCATTTTCATTTGAATCCCTTCAACATTTATTAACATCTTTTTTTCTTCTTATGGGTTTTTTCTAAGGTATAGTAATGATTCGTTGTATTCTCAACCTAATGATAATTTGTGGGTCACTACAATAATTGTTCGTTATTCATGAATTGATCAAATCTAAAATATATGAGGTGTTAAAATAAAACATTCATAATGTGTTCTAATGTTCCATGTTCCTTCTACTAATGCAATGGGTATGGTTCATAAACAATTAAATTATTAGTTCATTTGAGGTGATTTTATAAAATGTAAAGACTTATTTTAGTAACATTTTCTTTATTATTTTTCAATATTGTAAATAAAATAATAACATAAAATAATAATAAATTTCCTATTTAAATATTAATTAATTAATTAGACTCCATTATTGAATCAATTCCCAAATTTATATTATATTAAAGATTACAAATTATGCTATATCATAACATATAATTTCATAAACCCAAGAATCCATTAACCGTTGAACATTTCAATAAAAACTATAACATATATTATACTTATATTATATATTATTTAATTAATTTTCAGTTAATTTAAACAATTTATTTTGTTAAATAAATTTTTACCCATTTTCATAATTATATTAAACTTATCATAGAACACATGGTGCATATTGTATAATTTTACATGCCTTGGATATTTAATATAATACAATTTCATCACATCAATAAGTATGATATGATAAATTTTGGCAACATATCTTATTATTTTTAAATT
Organism: Viscum album; assembly: GCA_963277665.1. NCBI lineage: Eukaryota > Viridiplantae > Streptophyta > Magnoliopsida > Santalales > Viscaceae > Viscum > Viscum album. Next base: position 615,192,863 of record OY728155.1, on the reverse strand, counting down.
GATATAAAATATCACAGGCTTTATGTATATTTTAAATGATCTTGAGAAAACCTATTTAAAATAATTTTGATAGGGAAATCTTATATGTTATATGAAATTTCTAGTAAAAATTTTGTACCAAAATGAATTGTCATTCAAATAGCCATAGATGGGAAATTATTTATCCACATGGATTTATAATGTATTTTAAATTCTTAATTAATAATAATATGATAATATAAGTATATAAAAACATTCCATTGATATTCAACTACAAAAGGTCATGTTATAATTTTGAAAAAAATTCCTTGATCTAATTTAGATTTTTGATAACTGAAAATCATATTTTTATTCTATTCTCTCTAATATGAGTTATTTATAAGAACTAGTGTTTTAATTTTTCATAAATTAGATAATTATTATTTATCAAATCTTTAAAAATAATAATTTTTTTGTTTGAAAGTATTATGTATGTTTAATAAGGTTATATTTCATGTAAATTAATTATTCTTCATCATATGATAATTTCTTTTAAATTTATAAAATAGGAATTTTGGATACGTGAAATTTTCCAATGTTAATAATTTTGGTTAAGTGGATTTAGTTATTTTAAAAAGCTAGATACATGTATTTACTTTTATACAAAACTTTTGTTACATAAACTATTTCTTAATACATGAAATTTTTTTCTGTAAGGAAATTTGGTTATAGATATATATAAAAAAAAATTAGAATTTTTTTGGATATATTAAATACATTTCATCAAAAATTGGGATAGATGATTCTTTTTCTTATATGAAAATTTCCAATGTAGAATGTTTTTCCAACATGGTTATAATTATTTAAATGAAATATTTATTTTTATCATATATACATGACCATTGTAAATGCACTATGTTTCACTCATTTATTAAAATTTCAATTTACTACACGTTTGTTATATCTTTTTTTGTTGAATTAATTTTTCTATAATTATATGTAATTAGATTGAGTGTGGTAAAATTAATTTTTATATATTTTGATATATTTTAATGACTATCACATTGTTTATGTATTCATGATACTCTATTGAAATAAAACAAGTTTCAACTTTCAAAAATTTTGAAAATGAAGATTCAATATCACATAAATTCTTGGAGAATTCAAAGGACTTTTAAACATTTTTTATGAATCATTGAATGTTATATTAATTATTTTCATTGATATTTCTTTAGGAGACTTTTCATTACATATAGATCGTTATTATTAAAAGATAAGGGTATGACTACATGAAAAATGATGTATAACAACATATATACATTTGAACAGAAATTGTTTGAATCTACTATACACAAAGAAACTTGATAAATAGAATTTGAAAGGACTAGTGAAATACATGTAGAAGAGATTACCTTATAATTAAAATAATTAATTGGAGTATCTTTTTTATACACTACGCGATCAGAAATACTGAAATCTCTTTTGCTGGACTTTATTATTGAACACCCTTACTACTAAAATGATCTTTTAATCCATGAAATTGAGATTATAACTGTTTATATTGGTTCTTTGTGGATATATGTTTATATTGTAGTAAGTATTAATTAGTTTCCAATTCTGAATCCCATTAAAAGTCACGATTGAGTCTGTTGTTACTCTAATTTAAAATTATGTCATAGGTTGTGCCTCTTGGTAGAAATATGATGTACTATTTGGGTTGTGCCTCTAGGAAGAATAATAATTTTCTTTTATTGTACATCTCGATGGGAAAAAAGTATTGTAATTGGATTGTGACACTGATTGTAAGAAATTCAGCATTGGGGATGTGAATCCCCTCCAAAGTAATATATTCCATTGTTAATGGGTGACATTTTTCTCCACATTTGATAGCATTGAAGCATAGTTGTTGGATCATCTTAGTAAGAAATATTACAAAAATATAATATTCCATTATTTATTTTATATCCACTAAATTATTAAATATATCTACTATAATAATTAGAATTTTGAAAAAAATTCCTAATCACATACCTCTTTATCATTTGAATGTCTCCCATCAAGGATATAATAATATTGCTTAGATCTTCAACACTAGCTCTGATGTTTATATTATTATTTGTGAAAAAAATTCATAACATAATAATATAGGGGAAAATATTTATTTAAACTTATAGTATCATGTTAAAATGATGGATGTATTACTTAATAACCTCTTCATTTCGATGGAAAATGCTATGGGTATTGGTATCCCCATTGGAAATTTGTCTAAAATATATTAGTATTAATCATTAGAGTATCATAGGAAAACCATACAATCTACCATATGTGATCCTGAAAAAGTATCATGTAATGATGTGGAATGTATGTGTTGGATTAAAATATGGTGAGTATCTTATATTCTGTTATCAAAAGATATGTTTATAGTAAAATATCTACAAATAAAACATTATATGTTTTTTTAATATTATGATAGTTATAGATAATAGATCAAATAATATTATAAAAAATATGTTAGACATGATATGGGATGAGTATAATGAAATACAAATTCATGAATATAAAACTAAAAATAATATTTTTCTTATATTAAATAGCCTTTAAAATGATATTTGTAACACCATGATAATTTAAAATAAGAATATTGTGTTTGATAGTTTATGTGACATGCACCACCAAGCTTAAACCACACATAAAACATATTATTTAAATACAACCATTGTAATGTAGTCATTTAATTGGTATTTATAAATAGGATTAAAAATGGTTGATATATATAGTGGAACAACTCAGAAAAAAATTATTTATAAATTCTTAGTAATTAATAACCCAAATTTTTAGTTAAGTCATTTTATGATTAAAAAAAGTTTCTTCAGAAATGGTTTTATTTTACAGCTTATATTTGGGAATTATAATTAATTTATTATAATTATAAAAAAAATTTCATAAAATTAATATAATATTTTAAATCATCAGCTAAATATTATATTAGATTTAAATTCTGCAATTTTGCTGAAATTAGTGAATTTCTAATGAATATGGAAAAATATACGTTTTTATAAACATTCATTTATATTTAACTAATTATGTAATCTAAAAGTACTATTATTATATGAATTTGTTTTAAAATTTAATCTTTTATTATATAGTTCTACTAAAAATAATTAATTACATTTGTAATAAAATTATACTCGATTTTGGAATAAGTTTTTTAGGCATAATTTTGAAATTTTCTAAAAACTATTTTCAAGTGCAGATTGTTCCTCATTTTTAATTAATTAACATAACCACTGATAAAGAAATATTTAAATTATATTTATAGAATATATATATCTATACAAACCTAAATACATTTAAAAATTTTCATTATTCATATAACTAATGTAATATCATTTTATAGTTTAAAAATGTATTTCTTGACAAAATATTTTTAACATGTGTTTTGGATTTATTTTTATGATAAATTCATCCACTTTTTTGAATTGAATTTTAAAAAATGAATTCCATATTTTTAATCAGAATAATTAATTCTTTTAATAATTGGATCTCAATTGTTTATCATAATGATTATTAAAAATAGTAAAAAAATAATTAACGCAGGTAAGGTTAAACTGAGGCTTTGTGTGTTACCTGCATTTATGTTAAAATTAATTTTCCACAAAATTTTAATTACTATTTTATGAATTGTGTTTTATATTGAGAATCATTAGGTCAAATTTTTATAATAATTATCATTTTAGTTTGGGTGAAAGGATTAATTACGAGGGATAAAAATCTAGTTACCATAGTGAAAACTAAAGTGGTGAAAGTAAGTAAACTAAAATGAAAAGGAAATAAAATGTTTAAAAAATATTTATATTTATATTTATGAGGTGTGGATAAACCTTAAATTCTCTAATATTTATTAACTATCAATTTTTGTTGTACATGGGGTGACAGTGACTTCATGTTATTTAATAGTTTAGGTTATTCATAAAAATACCACTACTTAACTGTAAAAGGGAGATCCCTCCCCTATCTTATTCACACCTATAAAGCCATTTTTATCAACAAAAACCTAAAATTATATCTATAAAACATTTTTAAACACAGTATAGAGCTTCCAGTTTTCCCAAAATACTGAACAATGGTCATTAATATGAAATCCATATGATATTTTTCTAATAAAAGTTAATAATATCCAATAATCATTATTTTTTACTTATACTTTTATCACCATAAATTATATATTTAAAATTCCAATATAATAAAAAAAACTTATATACCATATATTTATATATTATTAGGTTTATTTTATAATATTTCTCTATCCCCCCATCAAATGGGAAATAAAGCCGTCACTTATGTGTATGACAGACTACAACATCATGAACCGATGTAATTTTTTTTCCATCACTAACTCACACATATAGTCATAATGAAAGATAGAATGAATATATTGGATAAATTAACATGTTATTAATTGTGTAAAATTAATATATTATACAATTTTTATCCTTTCACTTATAAAGGTTATCACATCGTCACTCGTGCGTATGTAAAACATATCATCTCAATGAAGCAATGTGATTGTTTTTCTATTTCAAACATTGAATAATGGTTTTAAAATGTATGTTGTTAAAATGTATGATATTTTTAGCATTATAATTTTCATGTAGATTATTTATCTATTTCCAATGAAATATAACTTGAACATCCATGATAAAAAATTAATGGGATAACAAAGTAGTTGACACCCGAAATAATAGTAATAAATATAATAAATGAAAATCAGAAAAGATATTATAAAAATAAAATATATGATATTATAAAACAGAATATGGTTTTGGAATTATTCAATAATTTTTTTAAAACAACTATGAAATAAATTAAGGTATATTCAACAAAAGGGAAACAAAAGGTAATTAACTATTCAATTTCCCTTAATTGTGGAATATTTTAATGTTATATAGTAAATTTATTCTATATGGTCTATGTACATCACATTACACATGTAAAAACATGAATCTTTCATACTTCTTGGTATTTTATGTTTCAATTTAAATTATATTCTCCAATGGGATTTGACATGAATATTAACAAGTTGTAAGGAGTTTCATAACACGAAATATGTTCCTTTGGATATATTATTTCTGTATTTATTTCTATTTTATAAGATTACCTAAATATTGAATTTTTATTATTTTATGTTTCATTTACACTATTTTTATGTGGATTTAAATTTTAGAATCATAATTACTTATTATATTAATTCTCACAAAAACATTGTGATCTGCTAAAAGTTAATTTCATAATATCAATTTAATCATGATTCTATATGCCTCTATTTACATTGAAAAATATTATTTGTCCATTGTGAATTAAAAACCTGTAATTTTATTATAATTTGGTAATTCATGATATTTTCAATTAATAGTACTATATTTATCTCTTTGGTATATGAAACGGTTGATATTTTTTAAGAAAATCATCTTTTGTTACCACATTTAGTCAGAACTCCAATGTCTTATAAATCCTGGTTTTATAAGAAAAATTAATGAATGTTTTTTAATCTATAAGAATTTATTAAAAACATTTTACCCAAATTTTAATTTTTAATATTTCATTAAAAGGAATCCTCCAATATATTTCCAAATGTGGAACCCATTAAAATTTATTACAATAATGTGAGAGGAATATTTATTTTAACTTACTCAGTATGTCTGGAATTTTTGCATCATCCTATATACTAATTTTATTGAAGCCTACTTTATTAACTTACGAATTTATTTATGGGAGAAAATCTTCTTCCAAATATTCTAGAAATTTTAGTGTATAAACATTATTTTCAAAGTGAAATGTGTATTTTCCTCAATAATTTAATAATAGTCATTTAATGTTATTTTTAGTCATCAATGAAAAATTCCATTTCATTTTATAATAATCCAGTAGGGATATGTTTCAATTATAACATCATTATTCGTTATCATGATTGTTTATGGTTAGTTTAACTGGGTAAAGTATGAATATTATTTTTTTAATTGATTTATATATTGTTAACATTCTCATGAAACATTCAATTTCACATGAAATTTGGACATTAAATTTCCCTTAAATATTATAATTGTTAATCATGGATATGATTATTTCTCGAACTATATATAATTTCTATAAATTTTTTAACTTTTAATGTTTTTTTATTTAATGTGGAAATATTGATATTCGAGATTCCATATTCAATACTAACATCCATTGATATGGAAGATTATTCAGGAATTAAATCGAGAATTTTACATTAGAGTAATGTGTTGGACATGTATAGTTGGTCGAGGCCCTAAATTATATATACTCATGATACATATATAGTATCATGAGGTGAATCTATTGGCCAACCAAATTAAAGAAGGTTTTTTTGTGTATACCTACACATCAATTAAACTGGTATGGTTAAAGGTCATGGAATCAAAGATATCATGAAGTCTAAGATCATGAATTCCAACAATAATCTTAACCATCATTTACAGTAAAAATATTTTTATCCCGGTGAATATTTCATTGATATTATCTATAGATAGATTTTGTGATCACCTTATTGATAAAATATAATTTGTTTCTTGTTATTTACCTTTCAATATTTATAATTGAATATATAATATTTATATTAATTCTATATAGTAAAATTATTGATTTTTTGTTTAGTTATTTACCATTTCATGTTGATTATTCCTTATTTATTCATGATAGATTTCACTCTATGTAACCATTATTGAGTATTTTAGATCACCCATAATATGTTTCCCATCCACATGATATGAAGATGGAATATTTGAATGAGTTCAGGGATTCTATTTTTATTCGTTTCTTCCTAAAATTTTATCTACTCATTATACTGATTTTCTAGTAAAAGAAATTAGTTGGTGTGAAATAACCATGTTCTGAAATTAAATATAATAGTTTAGCATTATTTGAATTAATATAGATTCGAGTTAGTTTAATATGATAATAATAAATATAAAAATATATATCCAATGTGTGTGATTTATATTTTTTAGGGTTATTAATTCAATTTACTACAGATAATTCAACTAGATCATTGGCCAATTCAACCATCAAAAGGGTCATATTGACCACACAAGAAGGACAAAATAATCCGTCAACGAAACTATATCAGTTATGATGTTTTTTTATCAATACATAATTTATAAATCATTTATTATCCACAATAATTATAGGTACATTACATTAAAACATTCATAAAAATTTAATGTCCCAAATCAACAAATAAGGGGCCCAATTGATGCATTAAATTCTAGTCCACAATTCTGTCTCATTTTTAAAAAAAGCCCACAATTCATGAATTCTATCACAATATAATTATCCAATTTAGATGATATTTTTTTATTAATCCAATATTTAAGATAGAAAATATGATAATAAATGGTTTTTATTTTAGTGAATCTTAATAGGCATAAAATCAATCACATTTATACCATGGAAAAATCAAGTCAAAACTAGACAAAAGAACAATGTTTATGAAAACAACAATAAATTTGGATAAATAAGTAAAATGGACTCTAAATTTTAAGGATAAACTAAAAATATCAATATTTAAAACATTTAGGAATAATATTTCTCTATATAAAGCTATCTAAACGGTCAAATTGTCGATCTAACACGAGGTGCAGTTTTAGAAGGAAAATATTTTACCACAATGGGTTTCAAATTATTCCCCTATTCTTTTTACAAGGGTTAATCAATTCAGAACATATGGAGGAGGTTTTAAATGACCCTGTAATTTACAACGGGTCGGTAGGTCTTGAGTTATTCTTATTTCAACAAAATATACCTCTTCTATAATTTTGTTTTCATGTCCAGTTCCCATTGTTTTCATTTATAATTCCATAAGTTGTTTTAAATTTACATTGAATTTTAATGAATTTTTTATATTAATAATTTCTTATAATCATTAAAACTATGTTTTTTAATACTAATGTACATAAATTTTATAAATCATCTTTATAATACATACCTTTATTCTCATTCATATTCATTCTAAAGTGTGTTCTAACTCACTTCACCATTCATGTTTTTGTTCGACACACACCTATTTTGTTATACCATTATTTGAATTCTCTTTATTAATGATCCCCATAATAATACTATACTATATAAATATAAACTTCATTATATTAGTAAATAATCTGTTCGGGTGAGTCATAATTTTGGGATGTCATGTAATTTGGAGCTTTATGTCCTAAAAAATTATTTAGGTTAACACTGTTTATGTTAAACATAAAATTTCATACATTAATGAAATGTTTTATTTAACTGATTTTTTCTTTGGATTATTGTAACTATAAATAGACTAACATAAACACATATTCATTGATATTATAACCCTAGTAAACTTAAGTCTTGTATTAAAGCTTCAACACTTGGAAATTCTGATCAAAATTCACTAGTGGAGTTGGAGTTAATTTTATGAAATATATCCAATGATCAAGGATATAATAAGATTAAATATCCAATAATTAAATCTATCAAATAATTATCAAATTTTTTAATTAAACTTCATCAATAATTTAATTTCATTAATCTCTATGAACAACCCCCCCCCAGTAAAAAAAATAAAAAAATTAACTATTAAAAAAGCATTATCATCTGAGATTAAACCCGAGTTTCTCTATAAACATTAGTAGAGAACCAAAACATGTAATGGTCTATACAGTAAAATCATTTATTCGTTAAAATGAGTTGTTTCAGGGGATGGTGTAACTAGGAGTAAATATGTTTTTATTTAAAGAAATTAAACAATAATAAACCAATTTTTTTTGGATAAAACCCCGTAATCCTTTAAAAACCATAAATAGAAAAAAAAATAACCATCTTAATCATCCTTTAAAAGATCCAATTAATTTCTCATAGCCTCCCAAAAAAACCATAATATTTTTAAGCCCAAAATTGAGTGAACTCTTCACCGACTTAGGAGGAACATTAGGGATAATCAAATCACCCAATAACTACTAATTTCACATTTAGTTGAACTAGATATAGTCATTAATAGGGAATAAATTCTTAATGAACTAACAACCACTAATGTGAATTAACAACCCTATGGTATTCAATATCTAAAAAATTTTGTTGATCATGAACTCCAATATGGTTTGATTCATCTTTAATATCAATTCTATGGGCTATCCATCAAGGATCCTCATCTTCATCTCAAAGAGTTCGAAGTTGTGTGCTTAACCATGAATTATCAAGGCTGTTCTAAAGAACAAATAATAAATTACGAATTAACTTTTATCCCTATATGACTCGACCAATTCATAGATCTACTACCTCACTCTGGGTTCCATAAAAACATGGATTGACACAAAGAGACAATTCTTAGATAAATTCTCACATGATTCCTTAACAACGTCCATTTGAATTATAAATAAGTAGTGTCCATCAATTCACCAATGAATTAATCCATGAGTAATGGGAGAGGTTAAAATATTTTTTGGAAACTTTACCATTCCAAAAAATACATAACCAACTCATTATCAAATACTTCTATGAGGGTTTGTTGGATATGGAGTGAAATCTCATTGATGCAATAAGTGGTGGTACTCTGCTTGATAAAACTCCTACAACTGCATGAGGGCTCATAAGAAAAATGTCTACGAACACATAGTGTTTACATACTCAAGAAGTTTTTCATGTCAACAAAGTGTATGGTAATAAATCCATAGATTCTAACAAGATGATCAAGTGGATGAGTGAACTTATTGGCCTTGTGCATCAACTATCCTTGGATTAAAAATATCAAACACCATCTTTCGCATAATCATTATTCCGTTGACCTAAAAAAATTAATGAATCTACATATCACCAGATCATCAGACTGAAACTTTTCCATAAATTCAAGAAGACCAATTATATTCTTCTGGGTTGATTGAGTTTAATGTAGCATATGTTTAATGGAAAACAAACACCTAACTATTAGGTCATTTTATTAGAAACTCTAACAAAACCCACCTTTATCCTTTATCTTTATCGTATAAACCTAGCATGAGGTATGGAAATCCGTCTCTCATTACTATAAGTTCCTTATTTAGGACCCCGCGACTTCCAATATGGTCAAGTTGGCAGTACCTTCTAATAAACATATATGTTTTTACCTTAATATTAAATGATAAATCATCCTCTACTTATCTTGTCATCAACTATCCTAGAGATCATTCTAAATTCCCAACCTAATACAACCGCATTAATAAGATCCAAAATCATGGTAATATGAATACAAGACATGCCTTTTCCTTAATGAATACATAGAAAAGTGATGTGTAAGATCATACCTTATTCACTCATTCTATCCTCCAAAACATTGAAAATGAAATTTATTAACTTTGATCCCAACTAATCCACTAGAATAAATCATAATCATCAAAACTCCTACCATAACTACTTACCAACCTCATTATAAATGTATGTTCAAATATACATAATTCTAAATTGAAAATTTGTATGCCTCATTATGAATCCACAAAGTCCCTTTAAATTTTTGAGATAGAAAAAGAAAAAAACAAATGAACTTAAAAGGTACCTGAAGCCACTCCCTCACCTCCATAATGTCCTCTATGGAACCCAACTTAATTTACTTAAGCCATATCTATTCCTACGAATCTCTTTATGCCAGATTCTAAAGTGCTTGAAATATTTAGACATGATTCAAAAAACATTCCCATCCTAGATTCCATCAAAATAAATACTTATGTAAGAAAAGTATAATATGAAAATTTTCACCCATAAGAGACAACTTAGGACCATTGAAATTGTCTAAACCCAACATTCGATTTCCATGAAGTGAGAAAATCTAGTGAACTTTAATGTTCCATGCTAAATAAGGAGTTCCAATGTTGATGATGCACTCATACACCAAGGAGACTTGATAAATTTAATGACCAAATCCAATATATCCAACATTGTTATAGGTCCCTTGCACAAAGAATGTTTTTTTATTCAGTTATCCAATAAATGAACTTTTAGTATAAAGGGAATAATTGTGGATGTCATTCTAAGAGTAAATGATCTAATCATTCAAACTGATTTCTATGTACCTAACATGGAAAGTTAGAAGAATCCATTTCTATCTCTTATAATTATAGGGATACCATTCCTCATGATATATATAACTAAGAATTATTTCCACACATGCATATTATACATGTAATTTGGTGACCAAAAGGATCTTTTAAACATTTTTCAATCCATGCAGTTCCCATATAAGGATCCCTATGAATTCTCTATCGATGCTTCCAAGGACACTTCCAATAGTGGATTAAACCATATTCCATCATGTTCATATTTTTCTAGTTAATATGGAGTATGTAAAAGTTTCACCATTATTAACCAAGTCATAAACATTGAATTTTATTTAGTCCATCCATTCATAGAATCCATACATATAAAGGATATTGAAAACTCTCCTAAATCCCATCTCAACTCTAATCTCTACTATTCAACCTTGGACAGTATTGAGGAAACTGAATTAAAAACAACATTAAGACATTACTCTATTTATATGTTTTATGTTCCCAAAATGATGGATGAAAAGTTTCTAAAACCTCTTCCCATGGATATGAAATATGCATTTATATTTTATGACCATTCTTATTCCATCATCGTATCTTCTTCACTTTCTGAAACCAAGGTGTCCAAACTCATTTAGTCATTACTAGAACAAAAAAAGGCCCTAGATTAGACTCTATGTAATATATAAAAAATTAACACAACCAATTTTATTCTTAAACTATATATAATATAATCAAACAAACTAATGATATAAAAAAAGAAGACTTTATCCAATCATACTTGAGGTAGTTATGGAAGAAATTACTAAGATTTTTCACGATGGTATTATCAACCCTATTTTAGATAGTGAATGATTTAGTCTAATTCAATTTTTACCTAATAATGGTGGGATAAAAATTTGAACAATTAAATATGTATATATTTTCACAAAAACATGTAAAAAATGGCATGTATTCATCAATTATAAAAAATTTAATGATTAAACACAAAAATATAACTACCCACTTATTTTCCATGATCAAATTATAAAATGATTAACCATAGAGTCACATTATATATTTATTTATGGATACAAAGGGTACTTACATATCCCAATCACATCATAGGACCATGAATACATTCAATTACTCCTTTGGAACATATGCATATAAGATAATGATTCATGGTATTTTCAATATTCCTGTAACATTATAGATGTGTATGATGAGTATATTTTTTTAATTAATTTATTATTTCATATAGGTATTCCTGAATTAATAAAACATAAAGGGCGAGACATTTGAATCCTTCTCACATTCACACTCTCTTATCCTACAAAAGTATTTATAATGTATCCTTGCACTGAATTTTGAAAATGTCACTTTCAGGTAACTAATGGGATTTTTTTAGGGAACATAATTTCTAAAGAGTGTATTCAAGTTTATCATTCCATAATTTAAGGGATTCAATCACTTCATGAACCGACATATGTTTAAATAATTCATTAATTCCATGGTCATATTAGTTTCTATTGGAAGTTTATCCAACAATTCAGCCCAATTTCTCTCCCATTCACTATTTTTTTAACAATGATATTACATTCCATTTTGATGTGGATTATAAGAGATTCATCATTGAAATAAAATATGTTCTTACATATTCCCTAATAATTCAACACTTATTTTGGTCCTTACCCTTCAAATTGACGTGTGATTCATCAGATATGGCCATTGGGGAATTTCATGGTCAAAAAAGATAAAAGTTCACATGTTCTATATTATGCCTCAAAAATACTGTATGAAACTCAATTTAAATTCACTATCATTGAAAATGAACATTTAGGTATGGTTTTTTCCTAAGATAAATTTCAACCCAATATCATAGGTGAAAAAATCATTATCATTAAAGACAATTCATTACTAAAGTTCTTACTTAAGAAAATTGATCCCAAAATGAGGATAATAATATGGATCTTAATGCTACAAGTTATTGACCTTGGTATCAAAGATATCCACAAAATGAAAACCCTCTAGTTTATCAGTTGTGCATAATTTATAATTTGTCTCATTTTTAAATCTTTTATCATTAATTTACCCTTGAACACCACTAATATATGAATGATAAGTGAACATGATACTACCCAATTTTAAATTACTTTGTTTGTAGTATTTTTTAGATTTATTTTAAAAATCACGTCAAAATGTGATTCAAAATACTATTTTGGGGATATAATAAACATTAGAAACATTGATATTACATTAAAAGTATGATATTTTTGATGAATAAGAACATTCATCGAACATATAATTCTAACATTCAATTAATGTAGGTATATAATTTTGGCCACAAAGGACCTCCAAAAAGGACCTTAACTAAGGATTATACAACACTTCACTCTTTAAGGACTCACTTGAGTTCTATCAATCAGGTCCCAGTTTCAAAATGATTGGCATAATTTCCAAATAAATCAAATTCCCCAAAATACCATAATATTTTTTTCATGATATTTGATGTTTGTGACATTGATTTCATGGGACCATTCCCCCTTCTGATGGATTATAATATATTCTTATTGTGGTGGATTACGTGTATAGGTTGGTTGAGGCCAAATTCCCTAGGAAGAAGGATGTATAAACTATTAGTGAGTTCCTTAAAACTGACATCTTCTATCGATTTGAAACATCATGTGCCTTATTAAGTGACTTAGGAACCCATTTTTGTAATCATGCCATCTAGTCTATTTTGTAAAGGAATCGGTTTGTACATAAAATATCAACTCCATACCACACCAAAAAAATGGAGTGACAAAACATTCCAATATAGTAGGGGAAATATTTCTTGAGATAATTGTTAATCCCACATAATAATATTGTCTTGAAAGATATGGAGAAGACCTTGGGATTATCGAACTTCTGATTAAACACCCATCGGGATGTGTCCTTTAAAGATATTTTTTGTTGGAAAATCCTGTCATTTACTAGTTGAAATCCAACATTAGTCTTTTTAGTATTCTAAAAATTTTAAATTTGATTGAGAAAAATATTGTGAAGAGATATTGTTATAATTGAATAATGTAAGGGATTTTCAACATGATTATTAAAAGAATTATAATATATACAATGAAAAGGATAATGTACTCCATTACAAACACATTATAAGAATGTAATTCCATTAATTTGGAAAGGTAGGGATCCTCCATTATTAATATAACACCCACCATGGTTAGCTTATTATCATTGGGAATGTCCTTTTATTATTAAAATTTTTACCAATTTGGTACAGTGAAATTCCATGATCTAATTCCAAAATAACATTCATATTTAATGGAAATTAGTTAAAGAATCACTATAAGAGGACACATACCCTTGGAAATAGATCTACTTCTTCCAGATCCCCAACTATTATTGTATACCTAACACTATATAGAGATGGCAGCCCACCAAATATGATCAAGGGGAACCAATTTCCGTTTAACTCCCTCTCCCTATCATCGTCCTCATCCACTGTCTCTCTCCATTTCACTCTTTCTTTTTTAAGTCTCCCATTCTCAAATTTTTAGCACATTCTTCATCATACCCTTATTTTCATATTTCTTTTTTGTGGTTGTATATTTTAATAAAAATGAAAAAATTATAAAAAATTATAAAAAATGACTCAAAAGTACTCACCATTAAATTCTGAATATTGTTACAATAATTTTGGGGATTCAAAAGACTAGTTTTCATCTATTTTTTTTTTGAAATTTTATCATAAATTAGGATAAATATTTTTTTTCATGAAAAATAAATTTTAAAGTCTCAATTTTTTATTTGGAAAATGATCCTTCCCAAACAACGGGGAATATTGTTATTTATCAGGATAAAGTCACATATGGACATCTTTTCATATTGTGTTCCCCCCCGATTGTGAGTCTTGAGTTTGTAAACCTTTAAGCAGAATTTATTAATTTAGAATAAATTAATATGATAGAGGCATGTTCTAAACTTCTTGAGAATAAAAATAGAAAAATAACCTCCCATTTTCTTAACATTGATCCTCCCTTTGAAAGACCTTTAGATTTTATGGAAACCCTTTCTGTGATAGTGAAATTTCAATCCCAAATCCTTTTTCCACCCAATATTTAGATGGGGTTTTATGAAATAATTTATTTCAATTTATGTGTGGTGGAGTGTATTTAATTTTGTGTACAAATTACTTTATTTTCAATGTGTCTTAATTGGATTGAGGGATATCATCCATTTAAGTGTGATGGAGAGGTTTTCATTTGGTGAGATTTTGGAATGTATATGTATTTATAAAATCTTGTAAAAATAAAATTGAAAGTGTTCAAAATGTTATAAATGAAAAAATGAAAAAATAATGGGTTGTGTCTTGTGTGGGTAAAAAATATTTTTCCATAAACCTTTTTTATTGTTATAACTATTAAAATTAGTGTCATTATGAGATCAAACACGAGTGGGGAGATTAGTGTGTGATTTTATTAATGTTTAAATCTTAAAAAATATAAAAAAAACACTTTAATAATATTTTTTATGTCATTAGGAGAAATTTTGTTTTTTATATATATTTCATCATTTAATCCGCTTAATATTCTATCTATCGCCTGTCTTCCTTCAAAAATTCTTTTCCTTTCAAATATGTTTTCCCATTTCCTTTCATGTATCATTTAAAAAAAATTCAATTTCTTTTTAAATGTTTTATTTTACCTATATTTTCCTTACCTTCCTTCCATAATATTCCTACTATCCCATACCCACTAAAAAAACCCTAAAAAATCCACATTATTCTTATTCAATTTAGAATAGGTAGTGTAATTTTAGATCCATTAGAAAAATTAATATTTTTATTTTCAGATGGTGAATGAGTGATCCCGCATAAATAGAATTTTAACATTATGAGAGGAGTTATATTTTAGTACCTTAGTATTCAATTTATATTTTTGATCATAAAAAATGTACTATTTTTGAAAAAATTGTGCTGTATCAATTTCTGGTGGAATTCATTATGGAGGAGTGAACTAGTTTGAACCCCCTAATTAGAGAATTTTTTTAAAAAAATTAGTGACCAAAAATGATTTTGTGATGTTTTATATTTTATGTAATTGATTATATTAAAAAGTATTTGTGTGTGGAGGTTGTTTCAATCCATTTATTCATAAAATTTTATATACTCCTTATACTATTTTTCACAAAAATGATCATAGTTAGTGTAAAATAACCATATTTTAATATTAAATATAATTTTTAGCATTATTTGAATTAATACACATTTGATCCAGTTTAGAATTTCAATATAAACTATCAACATAATTATCCAAATGGGGGGATTTATATTTTTTAAGGTTCCGAATTCATTTCAATACAAATAATTCAATTATAGATTTGGGTAATTCATCCATTTAAAGGGTCAGATGGAAAACATAATAATACCCAAAGAATATTTCAAAGAAACAGGACTAGCTATGATGTTATAGTTTTTGGGATCAATAAAAAACCACAATTAAATTCATTGTACACAATATAAAATTGTATATTACATTACAAAATGGATAAAATTTTCAAGGCTCAAATAAATAAATTAGGGTCCTAAATGATGCATTGAATTCCAACCTATTTTTCTGGTATTTGAAATCTGCCCACAATTCTTGATATTTATCCCCAACCAATTTTCCTATTGGGATTATATTTTGTTGGTTGAAAGCCTAGATGGAGTTTCCAGTTTTTTTGAATAAATGATTCATATTATAGGGCATCTTCATAGGCATAAATTCAATATCTTTTAGAATGTGATAAAACATAACTCAAAACTCAAATATAGAACATGGGATAGGAAATCAACAATAATGTTAGCTGAATAAGTGCATTTAATAATATGTATATATGGTGTAATTTAAAAATCCATATACGAATCTTTGAATAAACATATTTCTAAATATTCTACATTCTATAAGGTCAAATGGTTGAGCCTAATTGAGGGGTAGTTTTGGAAGGAAAACAATCTACCAGCTTGGGCTATAAATTCATCTATATCTTCTGATTATAATGGGTTTGAAATTCATCAATTAAGAAATATATTTAGAATGAAAATATAATTTAAAAGGGCCTTAGAGTAATTTTCTCAATATTCATTCAACTAGAGAGGCCTCTCCTCCACTTTTCAATACATATTCATTTTCCCAGGTTTTTATTTTTAATTTCATAATTTAATTTCAATTTTAGTTGACATTTTATACATGTTTGTTATTTATAATTTCTTAGAATAATCCATACTATATTTTTTAATATTAAAAATTTAATGTTTTTTAAACCATTTTAGAAACCATTCACATCATTGTCATTATTATTCAATAAAAAGTATATTTTAATTATCTTCACAATTCGTGTGCGTATTTGGTGCCCAAATCTTTTCTTGTCCCCTTATTTATCTTCACTTTATAACTCATATCTATACATATCATAAAACCATATTAATTACCATATCAATGTATGAATAAATCATCTATTGCGTTGAGTCATTATTTTGGGATGTCATGCGATATAGATATTGTTCTTGTTGAATATTATTTAGGTTAACATTGCTTATCATAATCTTAGAATTTCATGGATTAATTACATGGGTTGTTTAATGTGTGTATTACACGGATTATTTAAACCATAAATACAATACCAAAAACAAAAATAGAATTATATTAGAACCCTAGTAAGGTCATGTCATGGATTAAATCCTTAACACTTAGAAATTCTGATCAAAATAGACTTGTGAAGTGGGTGTTAATTTAATGCAATATAAAACAAATCTCAAGGATATCATAAGATTAAATCCCCAATAAAGAAATAGCCCCAATAAATATCAATATATTTAATCAAAAATCATACACCAATCAATTTAACTGATTTGTAAAGGCAATCCCCTCCAAATAAAATTAAATATCAATTAAACAATCTACTATTAAAAAAATTTCATCACTGAGGATTCAACCCAGCTACCAATATACACAATAGCATAGAACCATACCTTTGAATGGTTGATAGGAAAAAATAAAACATGCTTTAGATGTGGAATATTTACTTTAAATGTGTTGTAAATTATAATTTCAAATTTCATGCGATACTCGATTATGTATGTTGTTTACCAAGACTACTAAACCATCCTGTCCTTTGGGGTGTGATTAATTGTATCTAGTACCAATGGAATAATGTAACCACCAACTTTTGGGTACTATGGTCAGGTTCAATACATTTTAAATTAAATATTGTTTAGTCAAACCCATGGGAACTATATTTATGAAAACATATATTTGGGAGAAAAACCTCTTTAATGGATTTATTGATAAGCCTATATATATCATATAACAACAAAATGTTTTGTTAAGGTATTATTATGCGGTGTTCCTAGCAATACATATATGTATAGGCAATCCAAGTAGAAGTGGTTTGGAAAAAATCCATCTTGGGGTAACAAACATGAAAAGGTTTTGTCGAGTATATCGTAGACATCAGTCTAAAGTATTCCCTAACTACGGTTCTAGTTTGACGGTCCAAGGGAAATGAATAGGTTAATTCCCATTTTCTCTACAAACAATTATGATAAATTAAATACTAGTCCCTATAAAAACATATAATACTTTATAATGATATGGGAATGACCTTAAATTTCTTGGGAAGATATATATAAGGATAATAGTATGTTTAAAAGAATAGATACTCATTTTATTGTATGATGTGATGGATTTAGACATTATTATTGAGAGTTTAGGAGACAATTATATTGAAAACCACTTATTTTTAGTATGTTGTTTAGTTAATGGAATAAAAATTTAATATTTTATGGTCATAGGATTAACGGTATTTATCACCTTTAGGGTTTTTGTTATCATTGATGAAAATGTAAGGACAATTAATTACGACTATTTGATTCTATAGAAGAATTTGTATCGAATGATTGAGTCGTTAAAAAGTTATTTTATGATTAAATTTATTTTGAGAATGTTCATAATATTTTTTTGAATGTTATAATAATTTTATGAATATAATTTCGGAAAAAAAATACAACATGCATGTCGGGTAATAATCTATCACATCTGGATTGGACCAATAACTAAAGTGAGACTTGGGTGATGCTACTACCACTGGACTATGTGATATTTTAGTTAATATTAAATATCTCTTTACTTAAATGAAATGATTAATTATTATAATGTTAACCTTTGGGTTTTTTTGAGTTTAGTGATTAATGTATTGTTTTGGATGAGTCAAGATATCCTTTTTTAGGTTGTGTTTAATATATAATAGAAATAAAAAATTAATTTCAAATATTTTATAGATCTTATGATCTTTTAAAATGAAATTTTAATACTTCATACATAAAATAATAATATTTATGATTCATTTAATTGATAAAAACGTAGAGTGTAAATTAAAGGAAGTATAACCAAAAGATGATATTGGGATTATGAAAATGAAAGTTATAAAGTAAATATATTTTTCTATATTATTAAATGGTAAAATAATTACCTAACTATAAGATAATTATATTTAATCAATGACGTTATCATATTGACTTTATCTCTGAAGAATAAATAGTAATTTAACTCATCATAAATTTATGATTTTATGGATGTTGACTGTTTCTTGACTATTAGAATTCTTATGATCAACGATCTCTATCTCTCTCCAGAAATATTTATACTTTTCTACCAAGTTCATATTTTCACCTCACAATTATCTTCTCACACTCGGAAACCTAGTTATGTGTTATTCTTGATGGCCCTCATATTTACCATTTATTATTTTTAGAGGGTGTTTTTAACATTTTTTAGAATGGGTGTTATCGACAAATGAAACTTTAAATATTAAACCCTTGATATCTATGTGTATTTAAAAATTGATAGGATGAGATTTATTAGTGTATGAGAGGATTTAACACCTCTAGATTTTAAAATACGGACATTGTTTTTTGCAAATGTATACGACACACAACACTGAGCTTAAACAACCGATGAAATATAATATTTAAATATGGATATTATAAACAAGCTATGGAATTGGAGGGGATAAAATATATTAAAGTAATTATAAAATATATATAGTGGTAATAAAAAAAAATATTCATATTTTCTTATTAAAAAATCTCTAAAATATTTAGTAAAGTTGTTTTATCCTTCAAAATAATATTTTTTTCAAGAATAGTTTTATTTGTCAATTTATGCTTGGGAAATATAAATACGTTTTATCAATTATAGAAATTTAAATTTATAAAAATCATATAATTTTATAAATAATAATATCAATAAGTTTTTATGGTTAAAATTTGGCATTTTCTTTAAAAATTACTAGTTTTTATGAAATAGTAAAAAATACCTTTTTTCTAAAACTATAATTTCTTTTAAATTAATAATGTAATTTAAAAGGCCAATTCTGATTTGAATTTTATTGAAAAATTTAAAAATATTTATTATATATATTTAAAATGATTAATTTTATTTCAATCATCTTCATAACTGATTTTGGAATAAGTTTATTTTTATGCTTAAAATACATTTTTCTACAAACTGTTTTTAAATGCATAATATTCCTCCCTTTTAGTTAATTTAAATTAACAATAAAAAATAAATATGAAAAATAATTTATTAATTTATATATCATAATATATATATATTTAAACCCATATAATGATGATCACTGGTCATTTTTTTTAACGTACGATCATTTTATATTTGAAAAATGCATTTCATGAAAACCTATTTTTCAAAACAATTTTCAAGTTGTTTTTAAACACTTTTTTTCCACTTATCCAAATTTAATTTAATAAAATGGATTAAATATTTTTAATAATAATAATTAATATTTATTAATACTTTAAACATAATTTTTTTCCATTATGATTATTAGAAATAGTTAAAATTAATTAATGTGGTTATGGTGAAAATGTGGATTTGAACATTACATGATTTTTTTGTTAAATTTAATTAACAATTTTTTTTATTTATCACATAAAATATAATTAGTAATTATAATAATTAGGTCTAATTATATAATTATTATTATTATTGTATTATATTATTAAATTATTAATTATATAAGTTAAAAAACTAGTAACCCTGATGAAAATCTAAATTTTAAAAGTATATAAATTTAGAGGATAATGGAATAATTTTTAAAAAAAATACTACAATTAATATTTTAGAGGTTCCCTCCAACACAAAATTAATTAAAATAAATTATTAATAAAATATTTAGATATCTGGGTTGATATTGACTTCCCATTATTGAATAGTTTTAGGTATTTACAAAAATGCTACCCATCTTCAATTATAGAAGGGACCTCCCTTCCCACACATCTTCACACCTATAAAGGAATTTTACTCAAAAAAAATATATTTATATACATCTATAATACTTATAGAAATTATATATAAACTTTTATTCCCATAATAAAATCCATACAATCCTTAATAAGTGTTCTAGAGGAGGTTCTTCAAAGAAAAGGTAATTATCTAAGCACCTTATTTTTTTACTTATTGTTTTATCACCATAAATTATGTATCAACACTTTAAATATAATATCTTATAAACATATATATATCATATAATGAGATTTTATTATGTTTATGTAATATAATTTAACCTTTTTCACCTCAATAAAATAAAAAATAAAGCCATTTCGTGTGTGTACATCAGACTACTGTCTAATGAACAAATGTGATATTTTACATTACCTACTCTTATGGATAGTCATAAGGATTAAAATAATATATATATATATATATATGATAAATAACATATTATATTTATTTTTATAATCAATATATCATCATATTTTTTCCCTTTCATCGATGAAGGGAATGATATCTTCACTCAATCATACGTACGATCTACCGTCTCCACCAAGAATTGTCCTTCATTTTCCATGGACAACATTAAATAATGGTTTTAAAATTGTTTAATTTTAGAAATATGATATTTATAAAAATAATATCATCATTTATATGATTTAAATATATCCTTGTAACAATAATAATAACTTCACTCACAAAACATTAATTAGAAAACAAAGGAGTTAACGTTAAAAAAAATGATAATAATGAAAAATTGTAAATTAATGTGTGATAAGATATTATAATAAGATAAAATATGATTAAACAAATATAAATATGATTCTAGTAAAAATAAATAATGTTTTTAAAATCATTATACATGATGTTAAGGAATGTTCAACTAATTGGAAATGTGAGGCAAGGGACTTCATATCAATTTACCTTCACTCAGCCATATTTTAATGTTATTTACTGAATTTATTTTATATGGTTTATATAGTAATCCTTTGACATATTATATCCTAAATCCTTCACACATAACAGTAGTTTATGTTTTAGTTTTGATAATTTCATCCCAGCAGATTTGACATGCAAGATACCAAGTGGTAAGTAATTTCATAACTCAATTTATTTTAATTTTTTTATAATAATTCTTTATTTTATATCATATTATTAGATTATGTGTGTAATGTATTTTGAATATTTTATGGTGTATTATAACTTTTTTTATTTAAATATACATTTGAAACACATAATAACTTATTTGATTAATTGTCAATATAACTTCATGATATTTTGATGTTTTTTTCATAATCTCATTTTAATCGATAATGTTTATGCTTTGATTTCCATTAAATGAAATTATATGATAATTTTATTATAAACTGTAACACCACTAGAAAATTGAGACTTTTAAGGATAAATGATACGACCCTTTTCAATAATGTGCAACATTATTTACTAGAGCATAACATATTAGAACTTCACAGTTTAGCGTGATTAATATGGAGTAGGGATCATGATAAATTATCTCCTGGGAAGTTTCCCTGGGTGGGTGTGAGTGAGAAAAGACACACTGAATGAACATGTGTTTTCTAATGGAAAAAGTCAACAGTCTGGTTAGTGACCCATGTGGGTAATATCTTATGGTGTGATATGAAGGCAACCAAGGCAATACATGAGACCAATGTGGTTAGTTGACCAGGTTCATGGACCACGGAAGGCCAAGTAATGATAAATGGTATCAAATCCAGTTACATTATGTAAGTACATAGAAAATACCTAGTTTTGAGGTTTAGGGTCCATAATAAGGCTTGGGGATGGTCAGGTCATACCAGATGGTATAAGAGCCAATTCTAACCATGAAATTCAGAGGCACTACATGTGTTTGAGGCATAGGGTCCACAATGAGGGTATTATGCATTAAAGGGGTAGAGAGTGTGACACCCCAATAAAAGTGATGCTTAAAATGAAAAATTCTACCATCCATGTCAACAATGTGAATTTTTCTTTTCAGAAGACTACTTGATTAGAGCTGAATAGTTAGTCATGCTTGTTCTAAAGCAATGACCAAGTTGGGAGACCTCATGGGAATTTTTCCAAGGTGTTTGTGAGTGAGGAAAAACCACATTGAAAAGACATATGTTGGGTTATTATGATATGTATTAATATGATAAGTGAACCTAATGGATAATAGTGTGTGATTTGTTAGGATTGAAACCAATGTATTAGGGGAGGCCTATAGGGTCTTTTGAGGAGGGTCATGACCTAGAGAAGTATGGGTCATAACATAAACCCATTTAATTTTCATAACATATTGTTATTTCAATAATTCTAATTTAATATTCAATTTTTTTTATCCTTGGTAGAAACAATTATTGAGAAAATGTTTTTACAAAAACCAGTCTTTTTAGTCTCTTTCAACGAGAATCGTTTTCCGTGAAAATCCATGTTTTTTTAAAAATTATTTTAATTTTATTAATATTACTTAATGATTTATTAAATACATTTTGACTCATGTTTTTCTTTTAAATTTTTTTAAAGAAATATTCCAATATTATTTTAACAAGGTACTTTTTGATTTTTCTTAAAACATGTGATAAAAATATTTTTTTAATATAATTTTTGTGTAGAGAATTTTCTCTTAATCATTACCACTAATTTCATTGAATATTCACTTAAAATATTACAATGGTCTTTTAAAAAAAAATTCCTATGATTCGATATATTTATATGTTTTAAATTTTATTTTGAAATGCGAGAATTGAATTTTACTCAAGAATGTTTCAAAAAATATTTTTATGGTATTTCGATTAAATGACAAAAAATGCTTTATTTCAATCATACTTTACTAGGGATATGTTTTAATGATACCATACGTTTTATTTAATGGTATGGTTTATGAGTATTTTTTCCTAAGAAAGTATTGAAATTCTCTATCCAAATTAATTTTATGGTTGTTAACATTATCATGAAACATTCACTTTCTCATGATCATTGAACATTAAATTTACCTTAATTATCTATAATCCATATCATAGATATTCATATTTCTTAAACTGTATATACTTCATACATATATTTTTTACAGGGAATGTAATTTCATTGACTTGGGAAATATGTATATAATTTTTTTTTGATATTATAACATTAAATATTAAACCTCTCTTTCCTTGAGAATTCAATTATTATTATATATCAGATTAATGCATTTATTTTATCCATAGTTGAATCGGGGGCCAATCTTTAACCACACCCCACTAATTATTGCATTCCAAAAGAATTCCTTATTTATTAAATGACCATAATTTACCCAAGGATGATACTGGTAGCTAGATAGCTCCGAACGAGACTATCTACACCAAGCCAAGACAATCGATAAATCTAAGTTACTGTTATGGGGTGACACAAATATGCTCCCCACCATAAGAGACAACAAATAATTTTTTTCTGTGTCAGAATCGGGACACTAATAGGGGGATGCCTGGACGGACTCCCTAGTACATGGGGTAGACTTCCATTCAATGTTTCTGAAGAAACATACATGAGAATCATAGTGGTTCTCCCCATCATAAGAACCAACCATCTTAACCCACCATCATGGGCCGACACAAAAAACCCAAAAGTTTCAAGATTTGGGAAGGTCGCACGGTTAGTTTGCACAGTTTGTGAAACCATGAACTAACTATGATGATCAATCTTACTGTATGGCTTCTAGGCACACAGTCTCTCTTAATCGTTCACAAACCATGTGCTCAGCCTGTCTAGCCAAATTTCCAACCATTCTCCAAAGACTCAATGGAATTCAAAGGTGGAGGGAATGACATTGGGAGATGTCATGGGTACAAGGCCCTCCACCTATTTCCACTAAACGTAAACAACAAAAGAAAGATTATGATACCACATGTTTAAACTATTCATATCTTTCATATTTAGGATAGGACTTTGTACAAGGGTTTAAATGACCCTGTGATTTCCCATGACTACGAGCCAACTTCTTACTGAGACCTATGGCTGGAGCTCAAATGATTGAAGCATCTTTGGCCTCACAGTTAGTCTTTGGAAACCCACTGAATGAGAATTATTCTTTCGGTACCACCAACAACTACACCACAATCCCATATATGTTTTCTAGACATAACACATTCCAAACTCACTTTAACCTATCCCGATATTTCACTGAAACAAGGGCTAAGAAGATGCAAACACATCACACCTTGTTTCTTCAGGTGAGAAACAATAGAAGTAAAGAACACACACACTCACTTTCCTCTAAATGGAAGATTTTGATGTTTTTCCAAGGGAGACATTCTCCCAATATTACAGGTATTCTTAGAGTATTTCACAACATTCACCTATATAGTCAATCGAGAACATCACATCATAAGGAATCACCGAACATGACCATTACGACTGATATAACCAATTCATGGAGAGGGACCTTATAAAACATCCCAAAAAAACATCCAATACTAGAAATTGGCCACAATATTCTATCGTGACCATATTTCCCACACAGGTGGTTTAACATGAACTCATGATTCAAATAAAATTGGAAGAGCCCAAAGGCCCTCTTAGACACCATCGAGATACTCATCTACACTGACAACCCTAGACCACGTCCACCTTCGAAGAATCAGGAAACATAAAACTGTAAGGTCTCTTTCAACCTTCCATGAGAACTCTACCGTTACAATAGATCTAAAAATCAAAGAACAGAATGGGTGTAGACTCAATCTACAGATCTCGAGAAAAAAAAATATTCCTTATATTGATCAACTGGAGGATTTTCCAATGGAGAAACAATCTGGGATGCACTTCCGTTATGCATTAACCCTTAATGGGGGAATAATTTATCCAACAATAGAAACTAAATACCCAAAAAAGCTGGTCTATTGGTAAAAAGTGCCACAAACGAGATCCAAACACATTAAGGGATCTATCATAAAGGTGTTTGAAAACATATCTCAGAGGTGACTACTAACCGGTCCTTCTAGCCAGCTTACCAACCAAACACAAACCCAAAACACAGTTCAAACAGGAGGGGTTCTTGGTCTCAAAACATCCCACATCATAAATTTTATCCATAAACACATAATATAAACCATCCCAAACAATTCATCATGACATCATGTTTTTCATTAAAAACATTTCTTTGAAAACAAATGGTTCAGCAGTTAGAGCATCCACCAATGGTACCCCATGGGCCTTACACATGCATGTTTCTGTGCCACACTGGGCACCCTCCTCATATCCATCCTAACACTCATCATGTAACACCCAATATTTTTATGAGAAATATTTTGTTTTTATGTTATATACATCATCATAGAAATCATTCACTATACAGAACACTAGATTGGCTTGCTTTACATGCAATTGTGACCTTCCTTGATAGCTTGGGTTGTACGCAATACCGAGTTTCACAAAAAAGCGACATGCTATTAAAATATTATTAAAACTAGCCGTTATGAATAGTAATAACCACTTTTTAAAATTTAATAAATTTTATCATTCAAAATGGACTTCATTTTAGGATTCGGAATATCGAAATTAGCCTAGGGTGAAATTTTTGTATTTTTCTGAAAACATTCAAACACTGGGTTACTATTTATAAATTGACTTTTTATTTAAATAATTATTTATTTTATTTAAATTTATTTTAGGTCAAAATTGATACATAATACCTATATAAGTTCAATGTAATTCATTGGAGTCATTTTATAATAATTTTAGACATATAAAAATTTTATTGAACTTTTCACGGTCTTTTACCCACCTCCTAGGAGAGTTTGAAAATTTATATAAAACATAATTTTACCGCTTCTATGAGTAGAATTTCGAAAATCTAAGAGACACGGTTAATATCAATGAGTAAAATGTGGTTTAATAAGATAAAAATAATTTTTGGTGAATAGTAACTTTTTACTTTTATTTACCACGGTTAAAGGTAAATAAGGTAATTAAGGGTAAAATGATATTATTATTATCCTAACACATGTCCTAATTATATTGGATAAGTTTAATTCGACTAAAGTCAACCTTAAGAATAATATATGACCATTTTGGTCCACTTGGATTAGATTAGGACATTTATTATTAATATATTTTAAGAAGGGTTAAAATAGTTATAAACGATGTTTAATAACTAATTTTTTTTAATATAGGGTTATAAAAAAGATCAATTTGACTATAAATATTCATTAGAAAGCTAAAACGATTTCCTAGATAATGGTATTTTATTAATAATTTTAAAACATTAAATAATTTAATTTATTTATGACACAATGATGATGTAGTAATTACCTAAATAATGAAATATTAAAATAATTGATGTTATAAATACCCAAATAAATGTAATTTGAGACTTTTTATGAATTAAAATAATTTTATAGGTCCATATGACATGATAGTATTGATTTAATTAACTTTTTTTTGAATTAACCATGTTTTTATGATTTTCACAAAAATCTTTTACCAAATAGTGTCAAAATTCACATAAAATAGTTTTTAAAACAAATATTATATTATCAATTGTTATTGTATTCCTAAAAATCTACGGTTCTTCCAAATGACTTAGATAAAGATATATATATATTAATAATTAACAACCAGGGGTTCGTTTGTCTTGTTATAGTATGTTTATTAACCATATAGTGTAAGAAAACAAGAAGACACGGTAAAAGTTAAACTATTTAACATATAGTTAAATCTAAATGATAAAGTTAAAATAGTAACCTAAACTTGTCTAAAATATATTAGTTGAGAGGATTTCGACCCATACCCACCTTATCTTAGAAATAAATCAATTGGGAGCTATTAAAAACCGAATATGACTTTATAATAAAATAATCTTTTATGTTTTTCCAAGGTTCCCCTCTCCTCCCTTATAAAAGGGAACCTCCTCCCTCTCCTCCTCACACCACTTTGAGCCTTCAGGCTCGGACAAAACCTTCCAATTTATCTTCTACACTTACCTAGAAACAGCCTATAGGTCCTGGTCTTCTTCAAAGACCATCGTTAGTGCCCAAAGAGAAGGTTAAGAAGAGGCTCTTCAAAGAAGAGGGAATGTCCGTTACCGATTCATTCAACTTTATTTATTCTTCTAATTCTTCTTCTTTAGTTGTTTAATTATGAAGTAATGACATATATATCCCTAATATATGGATATATTATTATAAATATGAAACAACCCTAATTCACCTTCTACCCATCCTATGAAAAATTAAATCACCGCGCGTGCGTACGTACGGAGTACCGTCTCCACGACGTGGTGTAGTCTTTTTCCACCACCACCATACTTGGATTGGTATAATGGTGTAAAGAATAACTATATATAATTATTTTAAATTGATATAAATTCTTAAATAGTATACATACACTTCAATACAATTCCACGATCATGGGAATGATATAATTGCCCGTGCGTACGTACGGCCTACCATCTCCACGATGTGATGTGACTCATTTTACATGATCATAAAAGATTAATGATTATATAAATGAATTGAATGAAAAAATATGATATATATTACACTAATAACATTCTTGAAATTAGTTATCTATAATCGAAAATATGAATAAGAATTTATTCGACAAAACACGCATAAGAACAAAAAGCAATAAACACCCGAATAACGAGTAACAATGAAATATTACTAATAAAGAGCTAAGAATATGACCAAATATGATATCATAACAATGAGTAAGATTCTATAATAATTCAATAACATTATTAAAATCATTATACATTAGTTTCCAACACATACAAAGCAAATCAGACCTATTGTAAGGGAAAATCTTGCAATATCATTTTTATCCAAGATTGTTTATATTTCAGAATTTATTAGGGAATAATTATCAGTGAAATCCATGTTTCCTAAATATTAATATTATTTATATCCTTATACAACTATTTAAATCCAATTTTACCCATTTGGGAGTAAAGGATATGAAAGGAATAATTTTTCATTTTTATTACGAGGTACTTTTTGACTTTTCCGGCCAAAGTACGAAGAGAATGTTTTTTTAACTTTTACATCATGAATGGATTTTATGATTTCATGAAAAATTATTTCCATGAAGCTTCCTTTACAAGTTTTCATGTTTATTTTTAATCAAATTCTTTTAGTTTAAAATTTTATTACATGTTAAGAAAGGAAAAAAGCTTTTCAATTAGAAATGATATATTCCTCAAGAATGGAGTTCAAGAGTTTTATCAAAATTATTTTCCATCTAAGATAATATAGGGTTCTATTTATATCCTTATTTTTACATTGATTCGATTATGTTATGGTGGAATTATTTTTAAGATGTCCTTTTATCTTATATGGATTATGTTATAATGGAATGATGTTTAAGAATCCCATTTTTATTACATGGGTTATGCTATGATGTATGCTTTATGATTTTGTGGAACACATAAGAATTGTTTCATTATGAGATGGGTGAGACCTATATCTCCCTCCAATGCATTGGGTAATGATTTATATCTCATGAGATAGACATGGCTGGAATGGTAGGTTAAACCGGTTCAGTGAAACAGAACTGAAATGAGTAGTGAACTCGGTTCATAAATGGACTTTGCCTGGTATGATAGTCTTGGAAATGAGTCTTGACTTCTAGGAAATGATTTTATATGATTATGTGTGTATGACAAAAAGTTTCATGTTTTATGTTATGATTATTGGGATTACATATCCCTACTATGATTTATCCCATGTTATGAAATTGTGATCTATTTTGCAGGTTAAGATTTCCAAAATGTTATGTTATTATGAATATGGTGTTATTGATATTTCTTTTGTTTACCCTAACTATGCATTTGAGATCACCCTTTTGTATGTTTTCTTTTCCCCAGGTCAGGAAGAAAGATATTAAGTAAGATATTCCAAAAGGGACTCTATATATGATAAAATAAAAGGGCGAAAGTGTAGATGATTTATGAACCAGTTGTTTATGTTTCCCAGTTTCTGAAGACACTATACCTATACGGTCCTTTCATGGTTTTGTTATATGTTGTAATAAGTGTGCTTAAATTATGAATTAATAACATTGTATGTAATGTATGAGTCATTATAGTTGGTATCAGAGGAAAGGTATAGTCAACATTTGGAAACTAGGATGTGAAAGCCTTAGTAAGAACCCTACAGATTTGTCGAAGCCTAGAACACAATCTTAGTGTTTTAGAAAAGGCCATGAACAACCTATGATAATACCTTAAGTATGAAATTTTATTCTTGATTATGTGGTTTTCCAATTATAATTAGTGATTCTCACACTATTATTCTTGGTTTTTGTCAATGGCTGGAACTCGAAAGAACCGTGTTAATGCAGAATGCGATGGGAAATGCAATGATTATCCCACTGAGAAACCAAACATTATGGGAGCTGGAATGCAAAATCTTTTAGCCATGATCACACAACTTTCTCCAGCTATAAATCATTCAGGACTTCCAAACTAGAAA
Organism: Viscum album; assembly: GCA_963277665.1. NCBI lineage: Eukaryota > Viridiplantae > Streptophyta > Magnoliopsida > Santalales > Viscaceae > Viscum > Viscum album. The sequence goes on along the minus strand of OY728155.1, from coordinate 615,162,089 downwards.
AGTATGTAGCAACATTATATTTAATCCTTTATGAGGCAGCGTCCACCCTCATTCAGCGGGTCTACTGATCCATTAGTGGCTGAACAATGGATATGTACTGCTGAAAAGATATTTTTAGTTCTTCAATGTTCTGAACATGATAAAGTCATCTTAGCAGTATATCGTTTGAAAGGTGAAGCTGATCAATGGTGGAATCATATCAAGAATACAAGGGCAATAGATGAAATTGAGTCCGTGGAATGGGACGAGTTCAAGAACTTATTTTTCAATAAGTACTTCCCTCGTAATCTTCGAACAATAATGGAGAAAGAGTTTCTTGAACTAAAGCAAAAGGATGATGAATCTGTTGGTACCTACAAAGAAAATTTTATAAGACTTTCGAGGGACGCTTCTGGTATTATTATCCAAACTGAGAGTAAGATCGATTGATTCTTTAGTGGCTGAAAACTAAGTCTTTAAAGGGTTTTAGCCATAAGGGACTTCAATAGTTACGAGGAAATTGTTCGATGTGCTCTCAAAGTTGAGATGGAGATTGGGGTAACCCATCAGTCACATGCATTTGATAATAAAAGGAGAATGGAATTCAAAGGAAAATCTAAAGAGCACAGTGAAAATAATATTAGTTTTCACTTATGCTCAAAGTGTGGAAAGAAACATGGATGGAGTTGTCTTAAAGGGACAAGTAAAGGTTTCAAATATGGAAAGGAAGGTCATCAGGCCTTCGAATTCCGCAATGATGGAAAGAAGATGTCTAGTGATGTGAACAATGAAAAGGATACACAGAGTGCACCTCCTACAATTTAATGTTACAAGTGCAAGGAAATGGGGAATTATTCTAATCAATGCCCTAATCCGAGGGTTGTTCATGATGATCGACGTCAAAAAAATATTAAGGCTAAAGGGAAAGGAATGTCACCTGAAATTTCTATTAGTGATGTCGAGTATGATAACTAATTGGTGAAAGGTACACTTACCATCCACTCTAAACTAGAAAATGTTTTATTTGATTCTGGATACACACACTCTTTTATTTCTGATGAATTTTCTAAGGGTATCGTCGTATTACCTCAACAATTAGATGTTGAGTTAGCTGTGACAACCCCTAATGGCACAACAGTCGCATCAAATGTTTATAATTATTCTCTGATTGAAGTTTGTGGGAAAGTTCTTCCTAAAAATCTTGTGATCCTTCCAATAGTGGAATTTGATGTGATTCTTGGTGTGGATTGGATTTCTTTATATAGAGCTCATATAAATTTCCAAAGAAGGGATGTAACATTTCATATTCCAGATCAATATATGATCGTCTATCGATGCAAGGATGAGCATAACCTTCCACTGGAAATTTCTTCTATCTTATGGGTCTTGATTCCACTAAATGAAGGTTATTTATCTCAAATGGAAAGTGAGAGAATCATGATTAAGAATATTCCTATTATACGAGAGTTTGATGATGTCTTTCTAGAATAATTGTTGGGTCTTCCACCAAATCATGAAGTTGATTTTTCAATAGAACTCTTACCGAGTGCTTTACCTATTTCAAAGACACCTTATAGAAAGACCCCAATTGATTTGTAGGAATTAAAGAAGAAACTCCAAGAGAATCATGATAAGGGATTCATACGCCCTAGTGCGTCACCTTGGGGATCACTGGTTCTATTTGTTAAGAAGAAAGATAGATCAATGAGACTCCACATTGATTATCGAGAACATAACAAGATCACTATAAAGAACAAATATCCTCTCCCGTGAATTGATGACTTATTTTACCAACTACGCAGAGCTCAATACTTTTCGAAAATTGATCTTTGTTGAGAGTATCATCAATTAAGTGTCAAAAGGGAGGATATGCCAAAGAATACTTTCTGTACAAGGTATGGACACTATAAATTTATAGTGATGCCATTTGGTCTTAATAATTCCCCCGCTATCTTCATTGATCTAATGAATAAAGTCTTTAGAGACTATCTTGATCAGTTTGTTCTAGTCTTTATAGACGATATTCTTGTCTATTCAAAGAGAAAAGAATAACATGAAGTTCACTTGAGAATTTTATTGAAGACCCTAAGAAAGGAGAAGCTCTATGCCAAATTTACCAAGTTTGATTTTTGGCATAAAAAAGTTGCATTTTTGGGTCACATAATAACAAAAGAGGGGATATATGTGGATCCAGCAAAAAATAGAGGTTATCGAAAGATGGTCGAGACCAACAAAAGTAACTGAGATCTGAAGTTTTTTTGGTTTAACTGGATATTATCAACGTTTTGTGAAATATTTTTCATGATTATCTAATCGACTAACCAGGTTGACTCAAAAAGGAGTTATGTTCATGTGGATAGAGGAATGTGAATAGAATTTCAAGGAGTTGAAAAGAAGGTTATCCAGTGCACCTGTGCTCACACTGCCTTGTAGTGGAGAAAGTTTTGTGATCTACATTGATTCATCCAAGAAGGGGTTGGGGTGCGTTCTCATGCAAAATGATATGGTGATAGCTTATGCCTCACGACAATTGAAAATCCATGACCAAAATTACCCAACTCATGATTTGGAGTTATCTGCGGTAATCTTTGCATTAAAGATTTGGAGGCATTATCTTTATGGAGAAAGTTGTGATATTTATACTGATCATAAATGTTTAAAGTAATTTTTCACACAAAAGGAGCTGAATATTCACCAAAGAAGATGGTTGGAGTTGATTAAGGATTACGACTTCTCAATTCATTAACGCCATAGGAAAGCAAACAAGGTGGAAGACACATTATGTCGACAAGACTATGCTATCTTATCCATGATGAGGATCACAAAAGATCCAATATTTATGGATTTACAAAGGATGGATCTTGTAATTATAATGGAAGGGGAAAAATATTATCTTTCTGAAATTAATTTTCAACCATATATACATGTGAAGATTAACGAGGAACAGAAAGAAGATGCAGAGTTACAAAAAAAGGTGAGAAATGTTCCTGAATTCAACATTGATTGTGATGGGATAATAAAGTTCAGAAACCAGGTTTGTGTTCCTCCCATCATAGAATTAAAGGATCTGCTGGATGAGGCTCATAGTTCTTCATTCTCTATTCATCCTGGAAACATGGAGATGTATAGGGACCTGAAAGAGTACTTCTAGTGGGATTCCATGAAAAGAGATGTTGCTGAATATGTCTCTTGATGCTTGGTTTGTCAGCAAGTTAATGCTGAGAGACAGAAGTCTAAGGGGATGTTACAACCATTACCAATACCCGAATGGAAATGCGAAAACATCACTATGGAATTTGTCACCAGAATTCCTAAAACATACAAAGGTAATAATGCTAGATGGGTCATAGTTGATCATGTTACAATGTCTGCACACTTCATTGCTATTAGAGAGTATTTTTCTCTGGATCAGATTTCGAGGATGTATATAAAGGAAGTGGTAAGATTTCATTGAGTACCATTTTCCATTATATCTGATCAGGATCCAAGGTTTACCTCAATGTTTTGGAAAAGTCTTCAGCATACTCTGGATATAAGGTTGAGTATCAGCACTGCTTATCATACTCAGATAGACGGTTAGTCTGAGAGAACAATTCAAACTCTAGAAGATATGTTAAGATCTTTATCTATGGATTTAAAAGGTGGTTGGGATCAACACCTACCTTTGGTAAAATTTTCTTATAATAATAGCTTTCACTCCAGTATTCAGATGTCTTATTATGAAGCTCTCTATGGAAAGAAATGCAGGACTCCAACTTGCTAGGATGAAGTTGGGGAAAGAATGCTTTTAGGAAATGATCTTGATGATGTGATGGTAGAAAAGGACTAATCTATTCAACAACACATAATAGCAGCTCAGTGTCGATAAAACATTTATACCAATAACTGATAAAATTACCTAGAGTTTGAAGTGGGTGATAAAGTGTTATTATGAATATCTCCATGGAAAAGAGTAATATGATTTGGAAAGAAGGGAAAGCTAAGCCCTAGGTATATTAGTCTTTTGGAAATACTGGATTGTGTTGGGAAGCTAGCTTACAGATTGACTCTTCCATAGAATTCTATCAAGTTCAAGATGTGTTCCATGTATCTCTCCTGAGAAATTACATACCCGATCCTTCACATGTACTCAGCTCAGAAGATGTACAGATGGAGAAAGATCTTTCTTATGAAGAACATCTGATAGAGATTCTGGATCGTAGCATAAAATTCATAAGTAACAAGACCCCTCGTTTGGTAAAAGTTTTATGGAGGAAATACCAATTAGAAGAAGCTACATGTGAGCTTGAGGATATGATAAGGGAGAGATATCTTCAACTATTTGTTACAAAGTGACGAATTTCGAGGGAAAATTTTATTTTAAGGGTGATAGAATGTAACACCTGAGATTTTTATGTGAAATATTTTGTTTTTATTTTATATACATTATCAAAATAATCTTTCAATACAGATAACACTATCTTGTCTTACTTTACACGCAATCACGACCTTCCTTGATAGCTTGCGTTATACGCAATACCGAGTTTCACTAAACAGCGATATGCTTTTAAAATATTATAAAAACTAGTTGTTATGAAATGTAATACCCACTTTTTGAAATTTTATTAATTTTATATTTCAATATGGACTTCATTTTTGGATTCGGAATATCAAAATTAGCCTAGGGTGAAATTTTGGTATTTTTCTGAAAACATTCAATTTTTGATGAATTGTGAAAAAACTGGGTTACTATTTAAAAACTGACTTTTCATTTAAATAATTATTTATTTTATTTAAATTTATTTCAGGTCAAAATTAATACATAATACATATATATGTTCAATGTAATTCATTGTATTTATTTTATAAAAATTTTAGACAAATAAAAATTTTATTGAACTTTTCACCTTCATTTACCCACCTCCTAGGAGAGTTGGATAATTTATACAAAACATAATTTTACAACATCTGTGAGTGGAATTTCAAAAATCCGAGTGACACGGTTAATTTCAAGGAGTAAAATGTTGTTTAATAAGATAAAAATAATTTTTGGTGAATAGTAACTTTTTAGTTTTATTTACCACGGTTAAAAGTAAATAGGGTAATTAAGGGTAAAAATGATATTATTATTACCCTAACACATGTACTAATTCTATTGGATAAGTGTAATTCGACCAAAAACAACCTTAGTAATAAAATATGACCATTTAGGTCCACTTGGATTAGATTAGGAGATTTATTATTAATTTATTTAAAGAAGGGTAAAAATAGTTAAAATCAAAGTTTAATTTATTTAAAGAAGGGTTAATATTGGGTTATACATAATATAAATTCAACTATAAATATTCATTAGAAATATAAAAATATTTCATACATAATGGTTCTTTATTTATTCTTTTTTTCCATTAAATAATTTATTTTATTTATGACACAATGATGATGCAGTAATTACCTAAGTAATGAAATATTAAAATAATTGATGTTATAAATACCCAAATAAATGTAATTTGAGACTTTTTATGAATTAGAATAAATTTATTGGTTAATATGACATGTTATTATAGATTTAATTAACCCCTTTTGAACTAATAATGCTGTTATGATTTTCAAAAAAATCAATTACCAAATAGTGTCAAAATTGACATAAAATAGATTTTAAAACAAATATTATATTATTAATTGTTATTTTATTCCTAAAAATCTATGGTTCATCCAAATGACTTATATAAGGATATATATATTTTAATAATAAACAACTTAGGGTTCGTTTGGCTTCTTATAGTTTGTTTATTAACCATATAGTGTAAGAAGACAAGAAGACAGAGAAAAAGTTAAATTATTTAACTTAGAGTAAAATCTAAATGATAAGGTTAAAATAATAACCTAAACTTGTCTGAAATCTATTTGATGTGAGGATTGCGACCCATACCCGCCTTATCTTCGAAATAAATCAATTTTGAGCTATTAAAAATCTAATATGACTTTATAATAAAATAATATTTTATGTTTTTCCTAAGGTGCCCCTCTCCACCTTTATAAAAGGGCACCTCCTCTCTCTCCTCATCACAACACATTGAGACTTCAAGCTCGGCCAAACCCTACCAATTTATCTTCTACACTTTCCTAGAAACATCTTAGGGGTCATGGTCTTCTTCAAACACCATCCTTAGTGCCCTAAAAGAAGTTTAAGAAGAGGCGCTTCAAAGAAGAGGTAATGTCTGTTACCGATTCTTTCAACTTTATTTTTCTTCTACTTCTTCTTCTTTAGTTTTTTAATTATGAATTAATAAAATCAATATCAATTATATACTGATATGTTATTATAAATATTCAACAACCCTATTTCACCTTTTATCCGTCCTACGGAAAACGAAATCACCGTGCGTGCGTACGTACGGAAAACCGTCTCCACACCGTGGTGTAATCTGTTTCCCACCACCAACATACTTGGACGGGTATAATGGTGTAAAGAATAACTATATATGATTATTGAAAAGTGATATGAATTCTGAAATAGTATAAATACACTTCAATACAATTCCACGATCATGGGAACGATATCATCGCTCGTGCATACATACGGCCTACCGTCTCCACGATGTGATGCGACTCGTTTTACATGATATTCAATGATTAATGACTATATAAATTAATTGAATGAATAAATATGATATATATTACCCTGATAACATTCTATAAATGAGGTATCTATAACCTAAAATAATAATAAGAATTTATTCGACAAAACACGCATAAGAACAAAAAGAAATAAACACCCGAATAATAATTAACAATGAAATATTACTAATAAGAAGCTAAGTATATGACCATATATGATATCATAACAATGAGTAAGATTACGTAATAAGTCAATAACATTATTTAAATCATTATACAAGAGTTTTAGACATGTATTAAGCAAATCAGACCAAAGATATGAGAAAATCTTGCAATCTCATTTTTATCCGAGATTGTTTATATTTCAGAATTTACTGGGGAATATTTATCATCCACATACATGTTTCCACAATATGTAATATTATTTATATCCTTCTACAATTGTTTAAATCCAATATTACCCTTTTGTGAGTAATGGATATGAAAGGAATCATTTGTCATTTTTAGTACGAGGTACCTTTTGACTTTTCCAGCCAAACTATGAGAAGAATGTTTTTTAACTTATACGGCATGAATGGATTTTATGATTTCATGAAAAATTATTTCCATGAAACATCCTTTAAAAGTTTTAATTTTTTTAATAAACTTCTTTTAGTTTAAAATTTTATGAAATGTTAAGAAAGGAAATTTTTTTTTGAAGTAGAAAGGATATTTTCCTCAAGAATGGAGTTCAAGTGTTTTTTCAAAATTATTTTCCATCTATAATAATATAGGGTTCTGTTTCTATCCCTAATTTTACATCAATTTGATTATGTTATGATGGAATTATTTTTAGGATGTCTTTTTATCTTATATGTATTATGTTATGATGGAATGACGTTTAAGAATCCCATTTTTATTACATGGGTTATGCTGTGATGTATGATTTATGATTTTGTGGAAGACACAAGAATGGTTTAATTATGATATGCGTGGGACCTATATCTCCCTCCAATGCATTGGGTAAATATTTATATATTATGATATAGACATGGCTGGAACGGAATGTTAAACCGGTTTAGTGAAACAGGATGGAAATGAGGAGTGAACTCGGTTCAGAAATGGACTTTGTCTACTAAGATAGTCTTGGCAATGAGTCTTGACTACTAAGAAATGATTCTCTACGATTATTTGTGTATGCCAAAAAGTTTCATGATTTATGTTATGATTATTGGGATTAAATTTCACTACTATGATTTATCCCATTTTATGAAATTATGATCTCCTTTTCAAGTTATGGTTTCCAAAATGTTTTGTTATTATGAATATTATGTGATTTATATTTCGTTTGTTTACCTTTACTGAGCATTTGAGCTCACCCTTTTGTATTTTTTCTCTTCCCCAGGTCAGGAAGAAGGATATTAAGTAAGATATTCCAAACATGACTCTATATATGATAAAATAAAATGGAGAAAGTTTAGATGAATTGTGAACTAGTTGTTTATGTTTCCCTGTTTCTAAAGACACTATACCTATACAGTCCTTTCAGGGTTTTGTAATATGTTTGTAATAAGTGTGCTTCAATTCTGAAGTAATAACAATGTTTTTAAAGTATGGGTCGTTATACATCCAGTCATTTCATAAACCATCCATCTTCACATATAACCCCATGCATGTGGTTTCTCACGAAAATACAGAAGGTTAAAACAAAAATTCTTTCCACTTTTTAAAACCCAAACGGTCAACCAACACATCCTTTTTCTCATAATCGCTAACCATGAGTTCAAAATCCCAACTCACATCATACATAACTTTTCAGAAAGAAACAAAATTTTAAAAAAGAACTCACTTTCATGATATTCACATCAATTTCAAAACATCGCATCCCATTAGAACAGTCTTTGATTGTCTATAATACTCTATTTGAAACACCTTTCAATAGAAACTTCAATATAGTTCCATCTTTCAAAAGAGGTGTAACCCTGACATTTTCCATTTCAAAAAAATTAAAAAAATTTAGTTCTTCCATTTCATAAACCAAACCATTCTTTGTTTATTTAAAAATCATTTCATAAAAACATTACGCTTCTTAAACCAAGTCACTTTAAAACCAAAGTGCCAAGATTTCAAAACTAAAGCACAAAACAATGCGAGATGAAACTAGTTTCAGTGGGTGACTTGGAAATATGGTTGGTAGCCATATTCCAATCACTTCACCATCATAGAGAGTGTTCTAGGGAATATCCCTGACTCCACATGGCTTTCCAGGCCCTACGAGCTCACTAAGACCATTAACCCAACTCTCTTTTCATTTCCCCTAATCATCATCAAACCAGGACAACCAAAGGACTTAGATAAAACACAAATTTCCATGGAGACTTGAATCCCATCATGAGGTGTGGTGATCAGGAACAATACCCATAACCGAACTACTATGTACCAAAAAAAATTAATGCTAGACTATCCCAACTGTTCCCTAAATAACGTGACCCAAAGAGTTAACCAGAACCTCCATTAATACCATTTTGTCACGAACTGTATATGGTCACCATCAAATCGGCACCAAAACCAGCCTGTGCCAAGTCCTAAAGGGTGTTCCTGATCCCCACAGACTGGAACAAGTGGCTGGGTATCATATAAAGATAATTGGGAATGGTTTACCCGATTTTATAAACATTAAACAACAAACAAACTCAATAAAACAAATCTGGATTTTTCAACTAAAACCCTCTTTTAAAAAATTTCATAACTGAATTACATAAGTTAAAACTATGTTTAAAGACCATTAAAAAGGTACAAAACCAAATAAGGGCATCCCAAGAACCCTCATGATAAGGGGAACCACCCTCAAGCCATCTCCACAAGACTTAACCACCAAGGACCTGCCAGAAACCCGAACAACTGGAACTAAAAACTGTACCCAAACTGTGACACCAAAAATAACCAAGTCTAATTACACCCAAGGGTGTAAGTAGGGTGTGAGACAGAGACCAATAGTATACATCCACTAACAGATTCCATGTGATTAACATTTAATGACGAAAAGAATGCCAGTTTTCAAAAACATGAGATGCTTGTTAAAATTTTTAAAATATGCAACATTAAATAAAAATAGCTTTCTGGTGGTATAATTTAATGAATAAAAACATTTAAAATAAAAAACATAGATACTTAATTTTTCAGCCTCTCATACCATATGCTGACGGTAAGCACAAAATATCCAGTGAGCATAAGCAATAGGAAATAACCCCTAGGCACTAGCTAGCTGTGGGTCCCAGGTACCTCATATCTCGATGAGAGTAACCATCACAAAAATCCATTCTCATGCACGAACCAATAGTGGAGAACATAACCATAACCTAGTGGTCCCCAATCATAATCATAATAGTTTAGTTAGAGTTGTTAGCGTCAATCTTGCTAAGTGAAAGTTACTCCAAACCCCACAGATTCACTAGCATACTAGTACACGTCCACCCAGCTAGATACCCAGGTATTCCCTTTGTGCTCAAACAAGTTCCAAAAGTCAATGAATATAGTTTTCACATGAAAAATATCATTTCCATATCATAAATTCACCAAACAGACCACATGTATACAACACAAGTAACAAAAGTCCACTTTTCATTCAGATTGATTTTGAAATTTGACTCACACCAAAATAGCCCACAATACTTTTCACATTTCATTAACACTTCCACAAATCCATTAAAAAAATTTATAAATCCATTCAAATATATTAAAACTCTCATAAAATCCCACTCACTTGTTACATAATACCCTTTTACCTTCAAAATCATTTTATCATCAAACATAGACGAAACAACCCACAAACAAGTTTCGCCCCAACATCACAATTTATTAAAACATTTCAGAAATTTACAAAACATTATAAAAATGTTTGACATGTTAAAACCTTAGCTAACCTTTCAAAACCCCTTAATAGGTGAACAAACATTCCAAGCAGTACAAATTCACCATTTTCCCACTTTTTTTTACCAATTAAAACATTTTCAATTTTCATAAAAAGAGCCCAAGTGGTGTCAATATATCTTGCACATAAAACCTATTTAAAAACCGAAATTTAGGACCAAAAACAAAACCAATTACTATCCAAAATATAATTGGAATCCCTAGAGACATTTATAAAACCACATTCATGTTTTATAAAATTACCTTGAATAATACTAAAAAAGATTCAAATGAAAACACACATTTTCATAAAATGCTTTCAAGAAGTATAACAATGTTTTACACATAAAACCTATTAAAACACCTATTTTTAGGACCACATGACACTAATACATTACCAGACTAGAATTTGAAGTCCAAAAAATATTTATTAAACCAATTCCATAAGTTATAAAATACACCAAAATAATACCCCACAAGTAACACATTAAAACACCCAATTTCAAGTTAAAATGAAAATATAAAATTGAACACTTAACGAAATCAATAATATACAGTTTTCAAACCACACACAACATATGAGGAATATGTAAAATGACTAAATACATTATGTTAAGTCGTCAATAAATGTTTACACATGGAACCACCTAGTAAAAGTGTCGAAACCCTCAAAATTGGTGGGGAACATCACCGCACCACCGCCGTATAACAAGGATGATAAATCTAGCCCTATACCACAATAGTTAACCAAAAATACACCAAAGCAAACCATATGTTTGAACCCTAATGTTTTGACATTTTGGAACATAATAAAAGAGGGAGGAAACCCTAAGGAGAATGAAGAAATTGAAGAGAGAAACACTTACTCAAAACAATCTTGAATTAAACATCCAAATATCCACCAGAATATGAATTTTAAAACATCCAACCACTAAGGTTCAGTTCTCACAAGGATTATGAGATCATTTATAAACTTGAATGGTGGAAAAAGAGTGAAAATTTTGAGATTTATGATGGAAAGAAATTACCTCCTCAAATCTGCCCGATTTTAGAAACCTTAAGCATTTCAACACACAATAGAGATGAAAATGAGCTCCAAAGTGAGGGTAAAGGCAATGGTGGGGGGGGGGGGGGGTCCGGGATTCTTAGTTTAGGGAGGGAGGTAGAATCACTAAAAAATTCATTATAATGAATAAGATATTAAATCATTAAAGAAACAATTTAAAACTGGAAAATGGGCATTTGGGTTGGCCCAATTCATAAATAAAAACCCCAATCCCATATGATTATGGATTTATAAATGCCCCAAATTTAAATTTTGGTGTTAATAGTTTAGGGGAGGCCATGTAGTAATTTTAATGGATAAAAAATATTGAAAATTGAATGAGTTATAAAAGAAACAAAATTTATTTCAAATCTGGAATTGGGTTCAAGGTTTGGCCCAATTCATGAAAACTCAACCATTCCTCCATAAAATCTTGGGAAACCCACAAAACAAATCATGAATGGAAAATAAACTAAAAATAACATTAACCTATGTTATTTATGTGATAATAATAATAATCCATCTTGGAAAAAAACTTCAAATCGCAAAACAATTAGTTTGTAAAATAAATTCTTACCTATTTCGTAAATTTTAAAATACAACCTCTTAAATTTATAAATTTTAATAAAAACTTTAAAAATATTTAATAAATATAAATTAATGATAAAAATAATCAAATTGGTAATATATAAAACACATAAAAATTAATATTCGCATAATACCAACTGTGTCTTAATGAAGTGGAAATTGAGATGAAATCACTTACCTCATGTTCAATTTATCTCATAAGTGCTTTTAACATCATAAAATATTTAATTAATTTAATTATAATTACATAATTGAAACATATACATATATAGATTATAATATATTAACCATTTATAATTTCTTATCACCCAATTGTTGATAATATTTTCTTATAGTCATTGTTTCAGAGGTTAACTACTTCATTTTTAATGTATGTACTGATTTGATAGTTATTATCCTTGTTTATTGATCACTATTATATAGTATAAATAATATTATTATCTATATAAATATAATAAATATTAATTATATGCATATCCAAAATGTTCTGTCTGAAACAGACATGAAAAATTAATCACATCGATTCACAGAGATGGTAGGCCATACGTTTGTCAGAGCTACATTATCATTTTTTAATTGGTGGAAGGATAATAAAAAAATAATATATATTATATATCAATAATAAAAGTTAATATATATATATATATATATTCATTAGCTCCATCATGAGGAAAATCTATGTGAGCTAGAATGGAAAAAAATAGATCAGATCCCAAGGATGTCGCCTACCATACACCCAAGTGATGGTTTTGTTTCCCATTTGATGGAGAAGTAGATGGATAATATTATTCCAAAAAATAAAATCTTGTTTTTTATGGGAGGTCCTAGTGTTACTATATTGACATGTTTAGAACATAAATAAAGGTTGTAAAATTAGAATAAAAATTAATGTTCCCAGTGAATATGTTTACTTATTCATTGAAACAGTTCCTTTACATCTTCTCTTAGAGGTCCTTGGGGCGGTCATTTAGAAAAATACATATAAAACTTGGATAATTATATTTATAATAGTTTTTAGGTTATTTATAAAATAATTTTCTACTTTTAGTTTATATATGAAAGGAGAGGTTGTTCCTTTTTATAGTGAATGAAAGGACTTACTCAGAATCAATAAAAAGAACTAAATATATTAAATTCATTTAAATTTGAAAGTGGTGAAATGTGTATATAATTTCAAAGATACGACATGATATCTTTGAAACCCCCTCATCCAATAATATTTTGATAGTTTTATGTGGTGTTTTATGTTTTATCTTTTGGTTTTAGATCCTCGTTAATTTTTTTAACCATAACCACAGTAACAATTTCTTCAATATTAAAGACTTATAATTTTACATATATGTTAAATATTTTCTCATAAATGGAAAATAGAATAAATTTTAAGCCAATTCCCATCCTAATTTTCCTCTTTAAGGTTTTTATCATTTAAAATAATTTATTAAAATATTATTTAACATAAAATAACATTAATGTTATTTTAGAACTATTCCTTTAATTTGAATATTTATATATCAAGAAAAATATTATATTCAAGTATAATAAATGTAACCATAAATAATAAATTAATATAATACTTTTAATATGTATATTTAGTCACACACACACACATATATATATATATATATATATATATTATTTTTTGTAATTTTTTATCTTGACTTTTTTATCCTTGCATAGGCATTCCACAAGAATTTTGATAATTCAATTGTTATATAACTCTAAAATTCATATATATCTATAAAATATCCAATAATAATTCATATCTGATAATTAATTTGATAAAATACTTTTTTCAGATTAAATATTAACTTTAAGGAACCAAATTGTACATTTTTAGTTTCCCGCAAGCACTGTGTCAACACAGAAAGTGATTTTCACATTAATCCTGAAATAAATCCTAATTTTTGTGTTTTTATTTATTTTCATATAATATTTTTATTATATTAATTTTTAATATTCTTTTCATAAGTTTAAGAAAATTTTATATAATATTTTTTCTTTTTTATATCATAAATGATACTGTATTTGATAAAAAAATAATTTTTTACCATTAACCAAAAATTTAAATTCATTAAAAAAATCTCAAAAAATAATCCAAGAGTAAATATTACATTCTAATTGAAAAATTTAATTCATATTAATCAACTTAAATTCTCAATATTTGATGAAATTAATTTAAAAAGAAACCCATAAACTGCTATAGAAAACTCATTTATAGAGAAATGCATTATTATGCCTAAAAGATGACATATATTAAAAAACTGTAAAATAATTACGCTAATGGAATTGATTATATTATTATTAAATAATTGATAATTATTTTAGTAAAAGATAAAAAATAATTCATAATGTTACTTTTAAAAAAATTAAAATATACCTTTTACAATGATAATATTTTTATTATTCCTTGAGAAATCAATTTTCTAATAAAAATACAAAATGTTGTCCATATGGAAATTTTGATATGATGATTTAAAAAATGATATAAATATAAAATAATGATTTTTCAATAGTTTTTAATGGTCCATTTAAAATTGGTGTCGTGTGTAAAAAAAGAAATAAAAGAAGTTAGATTTATTTGAAATGAATCATATCATAAAATCTCTAGGTGTTAAATATTCTAACCGTATAATAATTTCTCCTTGAAATCCTATCACCCTAATTAAAGAAAACATGGATACTTATAACTAATCACGAAATTATATTCCCATGTCGATTTATCAAATTTATTGTTTCTCTATATATCATTGACTGTATTAGTAGTCCTTTTTTGTAGATTATTCCCTCTATGATCCAGAATCTCCACCAGATGTTCCTTATAAGATAGACCATGATATAAAAGTATGACCTCAGATTTTATTCGATGTTAATGATAAAGTATGAACTTTATTATCATTTAAACATAGAGCACATCATGTACATGATGTATATTTATTGTAAGTTCCATGAGATAATCTACTGTCTAAATATGACCATGATTATCCAAGGGATCAATATATATACATAAAATTTTTTCCATATTTCAAAATTTTATAACCATATTCCATGGGGAAATTTTTTGGAGGACCTTTTCATTTACATTTTTCTCTAGATCATACCAAAAATATTCAAAAAAACCTTTTTGTCAATACTAATCCATCTTTATGTGTTGTTGAATAGATATTACATTCTCTGTATTTTTTCAAACCAGATCAAGTACCAATAAATTTTTTTTATCTTAATTCATCGCAATATATTGTGATTCTTCACTTCCTTCAATAGAGGGATTGAATTATTGAGTAAAAGATACTATTGTATGAAAATTATAACAATTTAATTTTTTGGCCCCAACTACCTTTTAAATCCATATAACATGATATTAACATGTATTGTTGAGTATGAATGGTCCTCTCAGACTAACCATCTATCTTTTGGTGATAAATAGTACTGAAAGTCATCTTTGTATCTAGATCTTGCTGAAGGATTCTCTAGAATGTCGCGGTAAGCCTCAGATCCCAACCAGATACCATTAATAATCGTATGACATCAAATGTAACAAATTATTAAATTTATAATTTCTATGTCAACCAAGAGTGTAATATTATTCAATAGAATAAAAATGAACTTATTTTATAATGGATTTAATATACTCTAAATAACATTATGACATTTTGTTGTTATGAGGTATATGATAATAAAATCCTTGGTAATGTTTTCCCATTTCCATTATGATATGGGTAATGGTTATAAAATCCCCTTATAATTACATATCTTAGCATTAAATTACTAAAAAACTATGTATCTGGATATATACTCTGAAATATTTATTTCTATGTTCTCCCATGATAAATAATCATTCAGATATCTATAAATCATTGTATTTATAGACCAAATTATTCATATTTAATTATAATGTACATATAATAGATTCTTTTTTTGTATTGGTGAAAGACATATTGAGTTTATAAATCTTATCATTAATGTATGATCATTATTGAACTCAAGGATAATCCCCAAATTGTTCTATAATTATACATCATCATTTTCAACCTTCTTAATATGATTTTTTTAGATTTTTAACATTCGTCTATAAAATAAAATATTTTCCACGATTCAAATGATTTTAAGATCCAAATTTATTAAATCCATATATATTAGATCTCTTAAAATCCTGGTCTTGAAAAAACTAGCATGTCCTTGAAGACTCAGGGCATCACCACCTTGATCAATTTCTCATGGTGGTATTATATTGAGAATTTATAATCATTTGTCAACTACAAACAACTTATTTGGTGTATATTCACCTTATTATATATAAATATATACTTCATTATTCTTAGATATATATATATATATATATCACAAATATTGCTGTAATGAAAATTACTCCAAATCATTAATTGAAATATTACAACAACCAGATCCAAATGATGAGTTTGGTAATTTTTCTCATGAATTTTCAAATGGAGAGAGGCATTATAAATTACCATATTATTCCATATGAAGATGAATTATAGTACATTTTTTGATGAATAACTATATATCACTATCCCTACTTCACTTCAAGGTTGTGTAAGCACATACATAGTGATCAACCAACTCTTTTGTTCTTTAAAATTATCCCCACATTCCTCTTTCCATAAGAACTTGGTGACCTTCACTATAATAATACAGAGTGTATTATATAATCATAACAAATCTATCCAAAATAATCATTCGTATTCATTGAGTCCAAGGAAACTACAAATCTTCGTTACCATAATTGGTATAGTCTATTTCTTAGTAAATTTTCTCTTTGAATGAGCCACCGATATAACTTCTCTGGACATTATATCACATAAGAGATTGACCTTGTTATCACCAAAATTAACACATGTTTAACCTGGAATACATATTCTCCTTACTCAGAGTCATTAGAAAAATTGGAAAATATTATTTATTATCATTCTTATTTATTTGTGAATATATATAGGAATATCATCTATAATGACTAACAAAAAATGAATAAGGCAATATATAATGATAATATTATTTAAACCTATGAAGATAAAAGGAGAAATTGTAAGTACATATAGACTTACTATAAATTCATAATGACTATACCTTGTATAAAATGTTTTCTTTGGTATATACTTCCTCCTAAACCTTAGTTGATGATATCTAGACTCAAAATAAATTACTTCAACATTTTGAACTCCTTGTAATTGATAAAACATATCATCAATACGGGGTACATGAGACTTTATCATCATATTTATTTTGTCAAGTTCTCGATAATAAATAAAAATATAAATTCACAAATAGTTTTTCTAAACAAGAAGAATAAGTGAGCCAAATTATAAAGCACTATTCCAAATGAATCAATATCTTAATTTTACATTGGTTTCTTATTTATTTCAGGTAACTTAATTGGGGTCATTCTATTTTAATTATTTGAAATAGGTGTAGTATAAGGTTTGATTTCATTTAAAAAAATAAAATACATTTCCTATTTTAATACATGGAAAACATTCTCAAAAAACATAAAAAATCCTATAAAATAAGAATATAATCAATTTTGAGCTTATCCCCAACCATTCGAGATAAATAACCTTCATAGATCGGTATTAAAACCTATATGATAGAAGAAATTTCCATTACAAGTTCAAGTACATCCTTACACTAATAGTCTATCATATTTTGATTCAGAATATCTAATATAAATTCCAAAAGGCATCAATATATCTTCAATGAAGTTCTAATATTGTTCTTATACCAATGAATTAGTATTTATGTTAAAATATATAGGCTTCTATCACATGAAGTGATCCCACATAGATGAATGATTTTGTGGAACAATAGGTTGGTTAATATGGAAAAGGATATTCATTATAACTTGAGTCATCTTCCCTAATATATCTATGAAATAATATGTTTCAAAAATAGGTTTAATTTCTTTCTCATTATCTTAATCCTTACATTGAATACAATTATTGATTCCCTATCTTCTATTAGGTTCCATCTCTAAATAAAGGAACATTTTGAGTTAACCCAAAATCATTATGAATAATTGATCCATAAAATAAAAATCACTATTATGGAATAATTTATCAAATAATATAATGGATTATCATTATTCTAATTTTAACCTTGTTTAATAAAAATATTGATCCTTGGGATTCTACTAATATTGATCTGATACCATATTTAATAATCAAAATACAAAATCCCAGATCCAATGTCTACTTAGTTACATTGACCTAAGATACAAGGGATCACATTACCAAAGATCAATCAGTTTATTACTCTTGAAAAACTATATATATAATCTATTCTCATATTATACTGAAAATATAAAAAAATTGAAAAAAAACTTCCTCGCATCCATTATATTAATCATAATATTTGTAATCAATTGCTATGGAAAGGAAGAAAATAAAGGGTGATATCATATGCTGATTAAGGGTTACATAAAGTGAATCATGAAATGAATTAATAAGGTATAATAAAATTGGAAATGTAAATAACGGAAAAACTTGCTATTTAATAAATAAGTTGAGAACTAAATGAATCCATGGATAATATCAATATTGTAATATTATAGATAATAATTACTAACTTCTCAATGAACGAAATGAAAAATATTGGATTATATGATCTCAATGATCATGATTTCTTTACCATTAAGTCCTTTTTCCAAGATGGTTTAATCGATGGGTAGGTATATACCAAAAACCCATTTAATATGTTTTGATAAATGGTTTTCATTATGACACCCATTGATTCATTGAGTGTAAATGTAAAAATGGGACCCAACCATTAATGTATTTCCAAAATAGTTTTCATCAAGTAAATTATCTATTTAATTCATAAACAATACTAATTTTAAATAGATATAAACATTTAGTATTTAATATAGAATATCAATATTTACCCTATCTATATAATAACATTCACAATAAATAACTATGCAATAAAATTGTATATGTTTTAGGATATAATCATATTAAGGACACAATGAATATGGATAATTAAGAGAACTGAAATTTCAAATGAAAATTATATAAATAAATTAATTGTTTCAAGTGAATTTTAATGACCGAAAAATGTATAAGGTACAAAAGTTAAATATTAATTTATCTGTAATAGAGGTTTTTTAATAAAATAATATCCATTATATAACTAAATAAAATGGAAGTGAACCATTAAAAAGTTTTCTTTAAAAATATTGTCTTTGTAAATTCATTGAAAACATAGATAAGAATATAAATTTCATAAAACAGTTATGGTGGAAGGAATATCTGAAAAGTTATATCCATTAAAAAGAAACTTTTCTTTTGAATTTTTATAATGAAATTAAAAAATAACGATTTTATAAAGAATAATATTTATTCCTTTATAACATTTTAAAATTTCATTAATAATATAAAATTCCATTTATAAAAATTTTGATTTAATAATGTGGGCTTTTGTAAAATAATTTTTCAAAATAAGAACATGGTAGAAAAATATATCTGATAAAAAGAGAAATAAATTATCATTTATTTTAAAAAAATTATATTTATTTAAGTTACAATGAAAGGAAAAGTTATTAGAAAACATATAAAATCATTAAATATAAGGATAATATGAAAATTACTATACTTTATGATGTGTATATTATAATATTCATTCGTGGAAAATAAAAGGAATCCCAAAAAAATGAAATTAAAAAAATAAATTCTCACATATGTGGTAACTTTTAAATTTTACCCCCTTGAAGATGAAATCATGAATTTAAAAATTAATCTTCAATAATAAATATTTATTCATGATTAATATATAAAAAAGGTATTATATAAACCCATTTAAAATAATATGGTGTATAATACCCAATATATCTTAGTGGAGTAAAAATAAAAATGAAATCTATTACGTCAAGATTGACTTTCCTTGTTAGTTCTTTTTACCTCATATATAATAAATTTGAATTTATTATACATCCATACCATAAAAATAAAAATATATATAATATAAAATCTCATCAATTTATGATCTCTTACCACATGTTAGTTAATACTCCATATTACTATCATCCTTTTATATGTTAAAATGTGGTTTTTTCATGTTTGTTTTTATTAGGTAATTATGGACCATATAAATTAATCACGTTTTTATCAAATGAATAATTTTAATATTGATATTTCTATAATAAATATTCATTATATACATATTTAAAATCATATTTGAGACAAATATGAATAATGAATCCCATCGTTTAATGGAGACGGTAGGCATTACATATATACAGAAACGTTGTCAATTTTTAACATGTAGAAGGGTAAAGAATTATATGATATATTATAATTATAAAATAATAATCATTTCAAAATTTTCCTATATACTCAGTAGTTATATCATTATGAAAAGCTATTTGAATAGGTAATTGAAAACAAATTACTTATATTTGTGAGGTTGAAGTTCAAAATACACACGAGTAGTGGTTTGTTTCAAATTGATATCGAAGGATATTGTTAAATATTATTCTAAAAACATAATAATATCTAAATATATGGTATATAATTATTTTATTATATTTAAATGGTTTGGACACAATTAATGATGTTAAAAGAAGAAGAAAAATGAAAGTTCTCGGTGAAGATGATTACCACTGCTTTGAATGACCATGTTTAGACCTACTCCTAAGGGTCATAGGGTTGGTATTTTGGAAATAAAAAACCTCTAGAACATTTATAATTATTTTTATAATATTTTATACAGTTTTTGGTTGAGAACAATATCTCTTTGTGGGGTATATAAAATAGGACAAGTGGTATATCTTTATTATGATTGAAAGGACACACAAGAAATTAATAAAAATATTTAAATATAATAAATTAATTTTGATTTGAAATTTCTAACTTGTGTACATAATGTATAATATAGTAAATTATATTGTGAAAATACATTAAAATAATAAAATTTTATAATTTTAAGTTTAATTTTAAATATTACATTTTGTATTATTACAATTTTTAAAATATTTTATGATAACCAAAGTAACAGATTTTTCAATATCAAAGTGTTGTAATTTTTTATATAAGGTTAAAATTTAATCATAAATAGAATATGGATCACATTTTAGAATTATTATCATCATAATCCTCCTCGTAAATATTTTTATGAGTTTTTAATAATTAAATAAAATATTATTTAACGAAAAATATCATTAATGACATTTCTAACACTATTCGTTCATTTTTAATTTAAAAACACCAATAACAACTATATAATTAAAATATAACAATTTTAACAATCAATAATAAACTATTATTAACATAAAAAGTGTTTTGAAACCAAAATTCATTATAAAATCATTTTTAATGATTTTAAAATGATTTAGTTTGAATTTTTTGACTGCCTGCACAAACACTATGACAAAATTATATAACCATTTAAGATAATTATTTGTTCCTAAAAATTAAAATTATATTAAAATCATAAAAACAAATAAATATAAATAAAAATTTATATTCATTTATTATATATATATATATTTACCCACATAAATTTCATGAAAACATATTCTGAATTTTTTAGGCTTGTGGAATTATTTCACAAGCATTTGAATACGTCACTTGTACTATAACTCTAAAATTTATATCCATAGAAATAATAAATAATACTTAATATATATTAACAATGTTGATAAAATACATATAATTTCTCAAATATAATTTTAGGACGCACAATAGAACATTTTTCGTGAGGCACATGCACTACGTCAATAATGAAAACGATTTTCATATTTTTCATGAAATAGAATCTAATTTAAATGGTTGAATTATTTGTGAATTATATTTTAGTTATATTATAATCAATTATTTTTATAAAATTTTAATTATTTTTATATCTAATTTATTTCTTGGTGATATCAAAAAAATAATTGCATTTCATAAAAACTGTATTTTTTACCATTCAAAAAAATTTAACGTCTTCAAAAAATATCATACAGTAATACATAGATAAATTTGACTTTAAAAATCCAAAAATTAATTAAATTTAATCATATTAAATTTAGATATGTTTTATAAATTAATTTTAAACTAAACTTGTAAGATTTAATGAAAAACAGTTTTCTAGAAAAATGCTTTTTGAAACAAAAAAATTGACATAAATAAAAGTCATGAAAAATGACAATACTAATGGAAATAATTAGATAATTTTTGAATAAAAGGGTTTTATTTTTAAGTTGAAATGAAATAATAATTATAATGGTATTTTATTATCAAATACATTTACAGTTTTAAAATGAATATTTTTTTTCACTAGTCACTCTAAAATCAATCTTTTCAAAAAGATAAAAACAATTTCACCCTTAGATAATTTTAATATGCTGATTTCAAAATTTTTTAACTAAAAAATAATATTATATAAATATCTATCCATGGTTCATAAAAACATAGTGTTTAATTTAAAGAATGTTATCAATAAAGTTTGACTTATTTGAAGATAAATATATTAAAAAATCAGAGGGTGTTACATCATTTTTCCTAGTTAGTCTATAGTTATAGAATGTATATTTGATGAGTATCTATATTAAATACACATAATTCATTTTTGATGGTTATTTTATGAATTTTAAAAATTTATCATAAGAAAGCACATTCATTCATATGATGCAGCAAGTGGACACTGGTATAAAGAAACATGTTTTTTATCGCGATCAGGTTAGTTTCCTTTATAGCATGAGTAACATATATTCTTTGGTTGAGGTTTACCGTTTATTATATTTATGAATTTAAGAGTTAAATTTTTATGATTTAAATAATTTTTCTCTGGGAAACAATTTTTCATTTATTTAATGTGGATTTAATTTCACTCTGAGAGATGCACATTTTTTTTAAAATTTATAAAAATAGTTTTGGATGTTTATTCAGAAAGTATTTCATATGATTTGATAAATGGTGAAATTGATAATAGATTAACGAAGGGTTTTTTTATAAATATACAAAATTGGTATTGGATGTCCATTTCTATGTTATTTTATATAATTCATTATATATTTTAAATATATAAAGTCTATAAGGATTTAGTGAAACTTGTAGATTGAATGAGATAATCTATACACCATTATATATATATATGATGTAAATAGGATGATAATGTAACATATAATACCTATTTTTCATATATTATGTCTTATTGAAGAAATTATATAATATATTATAGTGATATATAATATCATAAGGAGTTGTATAGTGATACCACACCACTATCATAATCTATCGTAGTGTATAATAAAGGGGAAATCATATGGCATTATGTTTGAGATAATATGATTCATATTCTACCTATAAATAATTATTCCAACGAAATATTAACAGTTAATGTTAATATCTTCCTCATTTATGATCTCATTTACATATTTTAATTTGATGGTCATGGGGAATAAATTATATAAAGGTCCATAGACTTTGTAACCACGTTATATTTAATCAATTGTTCTAAACGTATGTGTAAATAAAAAAAAGATATATATGGGAAAAATTGTGATTTTATTTGAATGTTATTTCATAATTTCATACTAGTTATTTCCACTGTAATTCATTAATTTTACATTCCCATTCATAAACCTAGAATCTAGCATGTAATGGGAGATTATAGATTTCTATCTGAATATGAGGTGATTACTTTGACCTATAGATTCACCATAGAGAAGGGAGTCTATTGGCTACCTGTGATAGCTCATCCTAAAAATATTCTTCCAACTAAAATGTTCACAAATTGAAAATTTGTAATATATTTTATCTTTAAATAAATTCAATCCATTCAATAGCTTTCGAAACACACAACACTGAGTATCAATGAATTGTTATACTCTATTAAAATATAAACAATTCAATAGTACCATTATAAAATTGATGTTAAATTTTTGGGAGTAAATTTGTATAAATAAAATTAAAAAATTAAAATTTTAAAAATATATAAAATTAATTAAATGATTATATATCGATTAAAAAGAAAATAAGATCCATTTGTATGAAAATGAAATATTTTCTCAAAAACTGTATTTTTCTAAAAGGTGGTTAAGTCAAACTTCACATATATTATTTAAAATTAATTTTTACCAAATTAGAAGAAATTAATTTTAATGAAAACTAAATTTTTAAAATTATAATATCTAAATTATAATATGGTGATAATTTTGGATATTTTTGGAAAATATTAAATTTTTATTGAATAGTGAAAAATAAATTTTCCTTATAATATTTCATTTATATTAAAAAATTACGTACAATTGTTAATTTAATTTTATAAAAAATTACTAAAAGTATTATATAACTATATGAAATCTTATTAATTACATTTAAATAAAATTTATTCAATATTTTAGTAAAATTTAAACTATTTGATTTAAAACACTTTATTTCTAAAAATGTTTTTAATGTGAATAATTTTAATCCATTTTAAATAATTATTATAACCCATATTATTAATTAATTAAATTAAAAGTATAAATTGTATATTCTAAAATGTTACGTTAAATTTAACAAATTACTATTACTTTTCAAGTAGTTTATATGAGGTCATCATTTCTTTAAAAACATGTTTATTGAAAACACGTTTATTCGATATGACTGTGGGATTGGTTCAAAATAAAATTATACATATTTTATGAGTCTAATTTGAAAAAATGGATCCCATATTTATATTAAATATAGTTTATTTTACCTAATATATAAATTTTTTTACTATATTTTATAGTTAAAACGTTAAAAACTATTTAAAACGGTTAAGGTAAAACAGAGTTTATAAGTGTTAAACTGAAAATATATGGGTTAAAATTACCCAAAATATTTTTAATTCCAATTATTTGGTCATAATTATACCTTATATATTATAAATATTTAATATTATTCATTTTAGTGCATTTTCGAATGAGAAAAACGTGGGTGAAATTTTTTCATTCCAAAAATTCAACGTGTTCCCTCTCCCTCACATATAAAAGGCCACCACACTCCACTCCTTTCCACACATAAAAATCCAATCAGACCGGCCAAAACCTGACCGAATTAATTACCTATTTCCCTAACCTTATCCTTGAATTAATTTTTCTACATAAATACAACATAGGAAAGAATTTGATTAAAACCAAAAGAAGTTGATTAAAGAAGAGGTACATCCTTAACCGATAATTTAATTATATTTGTTCATCTAGATCCTTAAAATTACATTATTCAATTACGATATAATAACAACATTATATGAAATATCATGACATTTTTTTATTTTAATTTAATAATATAAAACCATCTCCTCCTCCCTCAAATGAGAAAAAAATTTGTTTATCATGTGTACGACGTACTACTGCCTGGCGAATAGACTTAATTATTTTTTTATTGCCACTTCTTACTGATGGATATAATAATGCATATAATTTTTTTGTTAAATTTTTAGGATATAATTTTAGTTACCTAGTCATAATATCTAATACACATTCTTACTTTCAATTCAATTTTTAATACAATAATATACGTCATCTGTACAACGGAATGCCACCACCGAAAGTAGTGTGATATATTTTTCACTTAAAAATTACATGGAATGTAATAAGGATTAATTTGATGTTTATGTTTGATATTAATGACATATTAACCATTATATTATAGAAATATATAATATAATTTCTTACATTACCATCCCATTAATAAATTATAACATCATATTGTTTGTACAACAAACTACCGCCTCACACAGCGATGCAATTAATTTTTCAGTAACAATTTACATAGAATGTAATAAAGGATAAAATTTTATAGGATATATATATTTATAAGATATTTCATTTATTATTTAAAATTATTATACAACCCACTTAATTGCCCTTTAACATGTTAAAGATGTTATAATGTTTATCATTCGTACGTATGGCCTACCCTCTTTGTGAAGTGATGTGATTCATTCTCCTTATTCAAGATTCAATAATTATTATAATGATGAATTTAATTAGAAAATTATATTTAAAAAATTAATTTAATTCTCAATATTTTTTAACTATATCCTATTACTGATAACCGTAACATTCATGGAAAAATATGAATGAGAAATGAAGGAAATTAACATAAGAAAGATAAGATATAATGAAACATTGTTCACAAATTGGTGATAATATAATATAAAAGGGATCTTATTTAACATTATAAAAAATAATATGATTCAATTATAACATAATAACATGTTTAAAATAATTATATAGTAGGTTACGCAATATTTAACTAAAGGTAAGTGTGATATAGGGTCTTCTTACCTTAATTTTCTTGCATTGGAATATATTTCTACATCATTGCGTATATTAATCCATGATTATGTGTAAATGACTTGTTATTTATTTATGTTGTATTTTATATTCATTTTATTGATCTATATTTGTTACACATAATCTACACATTGATTAAATCTCATATCAATTATATGAAATTTTTATGGGTTTTGTCTCAAACTTCCTTCATTGAGAAACATGTCCTTTTAGGAAACTAATTTATTTTTAATGGTGTACTTATTGACCCTTTATCTTATATATCATACCTCCTTCCTTCAAAAATATATGATAAGTCACAATTTATTCCATTAATTCCAAGGAAGTTATGATTCAAATGTTACCAAAGAGATAAGGGTTTATTCCTGAATCACATTTAAATCATTATTGCTTATGCTCGAATTTCCATTGAAGGAAATTATTTGATAATTGTAAATAATGCACTTAAATTTTCTTAAAATAAGATATTAATGATTTCTCAATGTAATTGTACAATTTCCCTCACTTTGTTACTTAAAATTATTGAGAAACCTTTTTCCGGAAAAAATGATTTCACTTCCCTCTTCTGTCAGAAATCATTTTTCTTTCTTATCCATGTTTTCTAAAAATTTATTTAAAAATGTTTTTATTTTATTTTATAATTTTTAAAATTAATTTTAACCATGTTTTACTTATTAATTTTTTTAATGTAAAATTCAAATCATTTTATTATAATGGTAATTTTTAAATTTTATATAAAATGTGAAAGGAATCATTCATTAATCTGGAATAACATGAATGGTATTTTATAATGTCATAAAAATTATATTAATTAATGCTTAATTTAAATGTTAAAAATTTTATTTTAAAAGAAATTTATTTTGAAAATATGTTGTGAAATTTTTTCAAAAGTATTTTTTAATTTTGAATATTTATTTTCCCCATGAATGTTGTTAATATGTTTATAATAGTTCTATTCATTAACAAGGAAAACCATTTATGTATTTGATTTAGAGTAAATTTTTTATATGTTTCTTTCACCTATATAAATAGATTATTCTCTCACCCCATTATGAGGAAATACATGTCTTATGTTCATCACTAAAAATTACATCGTTATATAAATATATTTGTGTTAGTTTATAAGACAAGATTATGAAACCCATTTCTTTTCATTGGAAATTATTTAAATAATTCCTTATAATTAACATCATTACGTGGAAGATGTAATAATTTTGATTAAATGAATTCATTGTGTGGTATCAAAATTATATAACCCTCTAATGGAATGTGAAATTATTTAGATTATTGAAACATAATATACGGGATTAGGGAGTAAACCTAACCCCTTATGGTACTCTTTCTACCATATGATGTTGTATTATAAGTTAGACATGACTTATTATTATTTCATGTTTTATATTTCTTCCACAATAAATATCATTCCATGATCTTATAACACCATGTTATTTAAATAATTATTCCTTGTGATTACTCATGTTCCTTATATTTTATGATATCATGTTATACCTTTGACACACATGTTATGCTTCCCTGTTGTTGGTCGGAGTGGATACTCAAGAAGGGGGTGAATTGAGTTCCATTTAAAATTTCCATTTAAAAATGTTGTCTTAAAATCCCACAAATAAAACATAGAATTAAACTATAGTGAATTTATATCAAAATAAAGGTTCTGTTAGGTTCTCAAAGTGTAACACCCCAAGCTTTCACGGTACGTTTCCCTTCGAATAATGCGATAGCGTGTGTTGTACGCAACCTCGAGTTCTAACACACACCACAACTAATTAAACTAGCCGTTGTGAATAGTAATACCTACTTTTTGAAATCATATATATTTTATATTTCAAAATGGACTTCATTTTTGGATTCGGAATATCGAAATTATCCTAGGGTTAAATTTTGGTACTTTTCGGATAACTTTTATATTTTGATGAATAGTGAAAATTACTAAATTTTAATTAAAAACAACTTTTTTAATCAAAATAAGTAATAGTGATAAAATATGAATTTGAGTGGTTTTAAAGTATATTTAGAATATATTTTTACCATTTAATATAATGTTGGTCATTGGACATAATTTTACAATTAAACCGAACATAAACAAGTGTCAATCTTTTGGTAGTTATTATCTCTTAAAAACACGCTTTTTGTTTTGACAGCGGGAATTAATTTTAAATTAATTTCTGCCACTTATGTGTTTTGAATTTAGAAAAATGGATTCCATATTTGGAATCAGGATGTTCAAATTGTGTAAATAGGTAACTTTTATTTTTAGACATTTTGAATAATTACTGCGGTAAAAATTTTATTTACCATGGTTAAGGGTAAATCCGGTAAATAAGGGTTAAAAAAATAATATTATAATAATACTAAATTACCCTAAAACGTGTCTTAACACTATTGGTTGATACATAGTCGACCATGGGCATCTTTGGGTCTATTTTGGGACCCCATGGATCCACTTGTAAGTGATAATGACACATTATATTAATAAAGTTAAAATAAAAATAAAAATGGCATAAGCTTACACCTTTTAGAAGAACAATTTTTACATAGGGTTATACATGTTGGATTTTAGATTATAAATATTAATTAGAAATCTAAAAAGATTTCCTACATAATTATATTTTATTTATAATTTTTAGACATTATATAATTTATTTTATTTATGACACAATGATGATGCAGTAATTACTAAAATAGTGAAAAATAAAAATAATTGATCTTATAAATTTCAAAATAAATATAATATGAAACTTTTAATGAATTAAAATAATTTTCTAGGATAATATGATATATTAGGATTGATTTAATTGACTTTGTTCGAAGTAATAAATCTGTTATGAGTTTCACAAAAATCAACTAATGAATAGTGTCAAAATTGACATAAAAGAATTCTTAAAACAAATATTATATTATTAATTGATATTAAATTCCTAAAAATCTAAGGTTCGGCCAAGAGACTTATATTATGATAGGTTAATCATTAATGGACCACTTGGGGGTCTCTTGGATGTATATAGTATGTTTATTAACCATATTATATAAAAATACAAAGAGACATTGTAAAAGTGAAACTAATTAACTTAGAGTTAATACTTAAAGATAAGGTTAATATAAGTACCCAAACCTGTCTAAAATCTATTGGATGAGTTGTTTTCGACCTATCCCCACCTCATCCTTTGAATAGTCAACTTTGGAGCCTTTGTAAACCGAATATGAATTTATTATAAATTAATATTTCTAACTTTTCCAAAGGTGCCCCTCACCCCTCTTATAAAAGGGCACTCCTACTTCTCATTTCTTCACACCTTCAAAGCCTTTTGGTTCGGCCAAACTCTGCCCAAATACTCTCCCAACATCCCTCAATACAACCTAGAGGCCTTAGTTTGATCAGAAAGCCAACCTAAGGAGCCCTTTTGATCAAATCAAAAGGAAAAACCCGAAGAAGAGGTAATGATTTCACCACCCTTTTCTAAGTTCATTTCTTCTTCCACTTCTTCTTCCTTTGTTCTTACCATTCTGAAATAATAACTCCAGTATCTCACATATACTGTGATGTTATTATAAGTATGGTACAACCATATTCAGTATTCTATCCACCCTTTGAATAACATGTCACCATACGTGCGTACGTACGGCTTACCGTCTCCACGTCGTGGTGTAATTGTTATTCAATATAATATTATTTGGATGGGTATAATAATGATGTGTAACTCATGTAAATAATAAATATAACATGTTAATGATTCTGTATATATGATATACCATCCATTTATATATTATTTTAATATCAAAAGAATGATATTGTCGCTCGTGCGTACGTACGGACTACCGTCTCCACGAACGCGATGAGATTCATTCTCCATCGTAACCATTAAAGCGTAATTATCATTTTATGATTTAAAAATGATGTTTAAGGACTTGATATCATTCTGGATATGAATAATATACAACCAATCCTTTACAAACATGTCTTACGTAACAAAACATATGAAAGAAAACAAGTAAGTTAACACCCGAAACAACGATAATACTAAGATATTATTATCAAATCAATATTAAAAGATCATATATGATATCATATTAATGTATATGTTTCTTTTATAATTTAATAACAATTATTTCACCATTATACAGGAGGTTAACCTACCACAACCAAGGAAAAGTACAAGGTAAGGGTTATTTCACAATCTCTTCATTATCCGAGGTTGTATTATACGTAATAATCTACTGGGATCTCTTTATCATCCACATCCATGTTTCTTCGAAATGTATTTCAAAACATTTTTACTATTTACAAGAATATGGGTTAAAGTCATTTATACCCTTGTTTGACTTTTTATAAGAGGTTTATAAAGGAATCTTTCCGTCGTTTTCAAAACAAGGTCCTTTTTAACCTTTTCGACAGAATTGAGGTAAGAATGTTTTTTTAACTTATACGGCGGGTGCGGCTATTTTCCGCCGTTATAAAATCGTCTAAGATTTCCATACAATATTATAAGAATATTTTCAAAGAAAATGTTTTATTTTATATGGATCTTAAATGGTTTCAAAATAAAAGGAGATACTTCTTTAAAAAGAATTTTGATTTCATCTATGTCAACATCCTTTGATGGATTTTAAGATTATTTGAAGTTGATTTATTATGATACAAAACTTCTATATTGTATTGAAGGTTTTGTGATATGTTTGACTGTGGATGTGCTATTTTTATACCATTCATAGTTTATGGTGAAATTATTGACATTTCGTATGCAAGTTTTAATACGAATGTTTATGTTATGTTTAAACCTTTTCATATGGGAATGCATTGGACTTAATAAGTGACGGGTGGAGCCCGCTATAGCTCCTCGATGCATCGGTAGGTCTCATGAGACAATCTAGTGTCTTGGCACAAGGCCTTGACAAAATCTTATTTGTAGTCTTGGCACGAGGCCTTGGCTATGTGGTTATGATAGTCTGGCATTATGCATTCCAACATTATGAAAGTGGTTATTGATTTTTGCATGTGATTATTCGATTAGTAGAATATCCATGTGAATAAGTAAATGGCATTATTTCATTTTACTTTTTCCATACCATGTTGATGTTCAATTTTAAAAGGCTTTTGTTTTAGTAATGCATTGCCTTAAATGTTTATTCTTATTTATGAAAGTTTCCGCTATATTGTTATCCTTACTGGGCATTTGAGCTCACCCCTTTTCTATGTTTTATTTTTCCCCAGGATGTGAAGAAGTAAATTATGAATGACCTGCAGGGATATTATGAGGGGATAGTAGTGTGGATTATGAAGACTTTGTTGTTGTAGTAGTTTTTCACTTTGAAATGTAATGTAAAACTTTATGATTATATCTAGTGTTTCCAAGGCTACTAAACCAATCGGTCTTTCGAGATTTGATCTTTCTTGTGATCATGCCAATGTTATGTAATAATGCACCGACTCTGGGTAGCTGGGGTCGGGGCGTTACAGTTGGTATCAGAGGAAGTTTAGTACAAACCTTGGAAGCTAGATTTAGATAAACTCTGATTAGAGCACGTAGACCTAAGATGAACTTTGAGGATTAGTATAGAAGAACTTCCTAGAATTTTGGTATTGTAGAGATTTTGTGAGTTTTCCGAGCAATACATCCCTGTCTGGATACGAGCAGGTAGAGGCGGCTCTGGCACAGATGTACCTAGGGGTAAAACCCGAAAACACCGCTTTGAGCTAGACTCGAACGGGAACTGGTGCACGACAACGGGCCTTGCTGCACTCTTGGTTACGACACTCCCGGGGGATATGCTTAGGATAACTCTCATTATCTTTACAAATCATTATGAAGGGTTTATGAGTATATACTTCCTCAAAGAAAAACATTTTTATGATTATGGACTATATCCATAAATAGTTCAATTTATGTTAAGTGTTTTATAAGAATGGGATTATGTATTTTGATTCATAAACTGATCTAGTTTATGCCATTGTTTAGAAATGGCTCCTAGTGGAAGAAATGGAAACCGTATCAATGCGCGCACTCCATGTAGGGATTGCCCTCCTGCTCAAGATAATTATAGTGGGGCTGGTGATGCAACTGGTACCGATCAGCTAATCACCATACTGGGACAACTTACTCAGGTTATGAATAATAACCTTACCCGTATGGAGCACCCTGATCCGCAGCGTGGAGGATCAATGTTAGATCGATTCATGAGACAACAACCACCAACGTTCAATGGGAGTACAAATCCCTTAGTAGCTGAGCAATGGATATTTTCCCTAGAGAAAATATTTCAGGCTTTGGGGAGTAGTGAAAGGGAAAAAGTTACCATGGCAGTTTACCGCCTCACTGGAGATGCTGATCAATGGTGGTCATTGATTCAAAACATGAAGGAAGATGATGAAGTATCAAACATGGAATGGAGGGAGTTCAAAGATCTGTTTTTAGAAAAATACTTTCCTCACGACCATCGAGCAGATATGGAAAGGCAATTTCTGAGTCTGAGACAAAAGGAGGATGATAATGTCACAAAGTATGAGGCTAACTTTACAAGGTTAGCGAGGTACGCTGGTGATTATATTCGCAACCCAAGAAGTAAGATTGATCGTTTCTTTGATGGGTTAAAACCATTTCTCCGTCGAGCATTATTCTCACAATCCTTTTCATCGTACGAAGACATTGTCTCATGTGCTATCAAGACCGAAAAGGAATTCTCTAAGTCTTATGACTTTAAAGCAAAGCAAGAGAAGAAGAGACCTGCTGATCAATCTGGGAATGGAAATAAGGGGAAGAAGGGAAAGGTTGAATATCCATCTTGTGGTAAGTGCGGGAAGAAACACCCCGGTGCTTGCCTGAAGGGAATGGGAGTCTGTTACAAGTGTGGTGAAAAAGGCCACCAAGCTCATGATTGCAAGGGGAAGAAGGAAGCTACCAATGTTCAGTGCTACAATTGCAGGGAGATGGGGCATTATGCAAATGCATGTCCTAAGAGTCAGGAGAACTTACCTCAGAAAAGGCCAAGGGATCAAGGCCAGGCTTATGCTATCACTACTGCTGAGGTAGAAACTCCGAAAGACGTGGTGGCAGGTAATTTAATGGTTTCCTCAAGTTTAGCAAATGCATTATTTGATTCTGGATCATCGCATTGTTTCATATCTTCCCAGTTTGCTAAGAAAATTAGATATTTCCAATTTGATTTAATAAGGGAGTTGTCAGTTAAAACTCCTAAGGGAAGTATCGTTGCAACAAAGTTTTGTGAATCAGTCCCCATTAGAGCACATAAATTTTCTTTATCTGCTGATTTCATCGTCATACCTATGATTGAGTTTGATATAATCCTCGGTATGGACTGGCTTTCGGACTATGATGCGAAGATTTATTGTAAGAAGAAAGAGGTTACGATTCTCGATGATAATGATAAGGAACACCTTATTTTTAGAGCAGAATCGTCACCACCTAATTCTTATTTAGACCCACCCCCAGTAGCTCAACTTAATTCAATTATTGGGGAGGAAGAGAATGAAGTAACTATCGGTGAGGAAAGGAATGTTCAAATAGAGGATGTACCTGTTGTGAAAGAATTTGTAGATGTATTTCCGGAAGATTTACCTGGACATCCTCCAGAACGAGAAGTAGAGTTTTCCATTGATTTGATTCCTGGATCAAGGCCTATATCGAAGACCCCTTATAGAATGGCTACTGTAGAGTTAGTCGAACTAAAGAAACAACTAGAGGAATTGAGTAATAAGGGATTTATTCGCCCTAGTGTTTCTCCATGGGGAGCCCCTGTTCTTTTTGTTAAAAAGAAAGATGGATCTATGAGGTTATGTATCGACTACAGGGAGATCAATGCTATAACGATAAAGAACAAGTATCCCCTACCTCGTATTGATGATTTATTTGACCAACTGCATGGAGCTCAATACTTTTCAAAGATTGACCTTCGATCTGGATACCATCAGTTGTGTGTGAAGAAGGAAGACATTCCGAAAACAGCATTTCGAACTAGGTACGGGCATTACGAGTTTACTGTAATGCCGTTTGGATTGACCAATGCACCCTCTGTATTCATGGATCTGATGAATAGAGTTTTCAAGGAGTATCTCGATGAATTTGTGGTAGTATTTATTGATGATATATTGGTATACTCCAAAACCTATGAAGATCATGAAAATCACTTGCGCATTATCTTGAAGACTCTGAGGAGGCATGAATTATATGGAATGTTTAGCAAGTGTGAATTCTGGCTTCAGGAGATTTCTTTTCTTGGACATATTGTCTCTAAAGATGGAATCTCTGTTGATCCTTCTAAGACCAAGGCAATCCAAGAATGGCCAGCACCTACGAGTATAACTGAGGTACGTAGTTTTATTGGTTTGGCAGGTTATTATCGACGTTTCGTCCAGAATTTTGCCCGATTGGCAAACCCATTAACGAAGCTCACACGTAAAGGGGTTAAATTTGTTTGGACAAAAGAGTGTGAAGAATGTTTCGAAGAACTGAAGAGAAGATTAGTCAATGCTCCTATATTGACTCTACCATCGGGGAATGATGGGTTCGTTATTTATAGTGATGCATCAAAGAAAGGACTTGGCTGTGTCCTTATGCAGAATGATAGAGTTATTGCCTATGCATCACGACAATTGAAAATTCATGAACAAAACTATCCTACTCATGATCTTGAGTTAGCAGCTGTGATCTTTGCTTTGAAGATATGGAGGCACTACCTCTATGGTGAAAAATGTGAGATTTATACTGATCACAAGAGTTTGAAGTATATTTTCTCACAAAAAGAACTCAACATGAGGCAAAGGAGATGGCTTGAATTACTCAAGGATTATGATTGCACGATACACTACCACCCGGGGAAAGCAAACAAAGTAGCAGATGCTTTGAGCAGAAAAGACCATGGAGTCCTGAACATGATGAGAATTGAAAGGGATCCAATTTTCATGGATCTAGAGAAGATGGACATGGGAATAACCAGGGAAGGTGAAACATCAATGCTTTTTCAAATGGTTGCCAAACCATCTTTACTAGAAAGGATTAAGAGTTCCCAGACCGATGATGAAGAATTTCAGAAGAAGATTAAAGCTGTGAATGATGGGAGATTGAGAGACTTTGTGTATGAAGATGGAATTTTGAAATTCGGGAAGAGACTTTGTGTTCCCGATTTACCTGATCTGAAAAGGGAATTGTTGGATGATGCTCATAGTTCCAATTTCTCTATACACCCTGGGAGCACCAAAATGTATAGAGATTTGAAGGAACATTTTTGGTGGGACAATATGAAGAGGGAGATTGCTGATTTTGTGTCAAGATGTATGGTTTGTCAACAAGTGAAAGCTGGAAGGCAACAGCCTGGAGGAGTCATGCAACCGCTTCCCATACCGGAGTGGAAATGGGACAATATTACGATGGACTTTGTCATGGGGCTACCAAAGACTCCTAGAAGGAACGATGCTATATGGGTGATTGTTGATCGTCTTACCAAGTCAGCACATTTTCTTGCTATAAGAGAAGATCTACCCCTGGAACGTCTAGCAAGACTATATATTAATGAAGTTGTGAGACTTCATGGAGTACCCCTATCGATTGTTTCTGATCGTGACCCCCGTTTTACATCAAGATTTTGGAAAAGTCTTCAGAAATCCCTGGATACTGAACTTCATTTGAGCACTGCTTACCACCCTCAGACAGACGGACAGTCAGAACGGACTATTCAAACCTTAGAAGACATGTTGAGATCTTGCTCACTTGACTTTCAGGGTATGTGGGATCAATATTTACCACTAGTAGAATTTTCCTATAACAATAGCTTCCATTCGAGTATTCAGATGGCACCATATGAAGCGTTATACGGAAAGAGATGTCGTACACCAACCTGTTGGGATGACGTTGGTGAAAGAAAACTTGTAGGCCCAGAACTGGTGGAGGAAACGGTGGAAAAGGTGAAAGTAATCCAAAATCACATCAAAGCAGCTCAAAGTAGGCAGAAGAGCTATGCCGATAATCGAAGGAAGGATTTGGAATTTCAAGTCGGTGATCATGTTTTCCTGAAGGTATCTCCGTGGAAGGGAGTCATACGTTTTGGTAAGAAAGGTAAATTGAGTCCCAGGTACATCGGACCTTTCGAAATTCTAGAACGAATTGGGGATGTAGCTTACCGATTGGCAATGCCGCCAAGTCTCTCCAAAGTTCACGATGTGTTCCACGTATCTCTGTTGAGAAAATACATGCCTGACCCAACGCATGTACTCACCTATGAGGAATTAGAACTGGAACCGGATCTGTCTTATTGCGAAGAGCCCGTCAGGATTCTTGATACAAGAGAACAAGTGCTGAGAAACCGGACGACGCGTCTGGTAAAAGTTTTGTGGAGAAATCATAAGATGGAAGAGGCAACGTGGGAACCCGAGGAACTTATGATGAAGAACCACCCGAGTCTTTTTATACAGTAATACCCTAGAAATTGCGAGGACGCAATTATTTGAAGGAGGGGAGAATGTAACACCCCAAGCTTTCACGGTACGTTTCCCTTCGAATAATGCGATAGCGTGTGTTGTACGCAACCTCGAGTTCTAACACACACCACAACTAATTAAACTAGCCGTTGTGAATAGTAATACCTACTTTTTGAAATCATATATATTTTATATTTCAAAATGGACTTCATTTTTGGATTCGGAATATCGAAATTATCCTAGGGTTAGATTTTGGTACTTTTCGGATAACTTTTATATTTTGATGAATAGTGAAAATTACTAAATTTTAATTAAAAACATCTTTTTTAATCAAAATAAGTAATAGTGATAAAATATGAATTTGAGTGGTTTTAAAGTATATTTAGAATATATTTTTACCATTTAATATAATGTTGGTCATTGGACATAATTTTACAATTAAACCGAACATAAACAAGTGTCAATCTTTTGGTAGTTATTATCTCTTAAAAACACGCTTTTTGTTTTGACAGCGGGAATTAATTTTAAATTAATTTCTGCCACTTATGTGTTTTGAATTTAGAAAAATGGATTCCATATTTGGAATCAGGATGTTCAAATTGTGTAAATAGGTAACTTTTATTTTTAGACATTTTGAATAATTACTGCGGTAAATATTTTATTTACCATGGTTAAGGGTAAATCCGGTAAATAAGGGTTAAAAAAATAATATTATAATAATACTAAATTACCCTAAAACGTGTCTTAACCCTATTGGTTGATACATAGTCGACCATGGGCATATTTGGGTCTATTTTGGGACCCCATGGATCCACTTGTAAGTGATAATGACACATTATATTAATAAAGTTAAAATAAAAATAAAAATGGCATAAGCTTACATCTTTTAGAAGAACAATTTTTACATAGGGTTATACATGTTGGATTTTAGATTATAAATATTCATTAGAAAGATAAAAAGATTTCCTACATAATTATATTTTATTTATAATTTTTAGACATTATCTAATTTATTTTATTTATGACACAATGATGATGCAGTAATTACTAAAATAGTGAAAAATAAAAATAATTGATCTTATAAATACCAAAATAAATATAATATGAAACTTTTAATGAATTAAACTAATTTTCTAGGATAATATGATATATTAGGATTGATTTAATTGACTTTGTTCGGAGTAATAAATCTGTTATGAGTTTCACAAAAATCAACTAATGAATAGTGTCAAAATTGACATAAAAGAATTCTTAAAACAAATATTATATTATTAATTGATATTAAATTCCTAAAAATCTAAGGTTCGGCCAAGAGACTTATATTATGATAGGTTAATCATTAATGGACCACTTGGTGGTCGCTTGGATGTATATAGTAAGTTTATTAACCATATTATATAAAAATACAAAGAGACATTGTAAAAGTGAAACTAATTAACTTAGAGTTAATACTTAAAGATAAGGTTAATATAAGTACCCAAACCTGTCTAAATTCTATTGGATGAGTTGTTTTCGACCTATCCCCACCTCATCCTTTGAATAGTCAACTTTGGAGCCTTTGTAAACCGAATATGAATTTATTATAAATTAATATTTCTAACTTTTCCAAAGGTGCCCCTCACCCCTCTTATAAAAGGGCACTCCTCCTTCTCATTTCTTCACACCTTCAAAGCCTTTTGGTTCGGCCAAACTCTGCCCAAATACTCTCCCAACATCCCTCAATACAACCTAGAGGCCTTAGTTTGATCAGAAAGCCAACCTAAGGAGCCCTTTTGATCAAATCAAAAGGAAGAACCCGAAGAAGAGGTAATGATTTCACCACCCTTTTCTAAGTTCATTTCTTCTTCCACTTCTTCTTCCTTTGTTCTTACCATTATGAAATAATAACTCCAGTATCTCACATATACTGTGATGTTATTATAAGTATGGTACAACCATATTCAGTATTCTATCCACCCTTTGAATAACATGTCACCATACGTGCGTACGTACGGCTTACCGTCTCCACGTCGTGGTGTAAATGTTATTCAATATAATATTATTTGGATGGGTATAATAATGATGTGTAACTCATGTAAATAATAAATATAACATGTTAATGATTCTGTATATATGATATACCATCCATTTATATATTATTTTAATATCAAAAGAATGATATTGTCGCTCGTGCGTACGTACGGACTACCGTCTCCACGAACGCGATGAGATTCATTCTCCATCGTAACCATTAAAGCGTAATTATCATTTTATGATTTAAAAATGATGTTTAAGGACTTGATATCATTCTGGATATGAATAATATACAACCTATCCTTTACAAACATGTCTTACGTAACAAAACATATGAAAGAAAACAAGTAAGTTAACACCCGAAACAACGATAATACTAAGATATTATTATCAAATCAATATTAAAAGATCATATATGATATCATATTAATGTATATGATTCTTTTATAATTTAATAACAATTATTTCACCATTATACAGGAGGTTAACCTACCACAACCAAGGAAAAGTACAAGGTAAGGGTTATTTCACAATCTCTTCATTATCCGAGGTTGTATTATACGTAATAATCTACTGGGATCTCTTTATCATCCACATCCATGTTTCTTCGAAATGTATTTCAAAACATTTTTACTATTTACAAGAATATGGGTTAAAGTCATTTATACCCTTGTTTGACTTTTTATAAGAGGTTTATAAAGGAATCTTTCCGTCGTTTTCAAAACAAGGTCCTTTTTAACCTTTTCGACAGAATTGAGGTAAGAATGTTTTTTTAACTTATACGGCGGGTGCGGCTATTTTCCGCCGTTATAAAATCGTCGAAGATTTCCATACAAGATTATAAGAATATTTTCAAAGAAAATGTTTTATTTTATATGGATCTTAAATGGTTTCAAAATAAAAGGAGATACTTCTTTAAAAAGAATTTTGATTTCATCTATGTCAACATCCTTTGATGGATTTTAAGATTATTTGAAGTTGATTTATTATGATACAAAACTTCTATATTGTATTGAAGGTTTTGTGATATGTTTGACTGTGGATGTGCTATTTTTATACCATTCATAGTTTATGGTGAAATTATTGACATTTCGTATGCAAGTTTTAATACGAATGTTTATGTTATGTTTAAACCTTTTCATATGGGAATGCATTGGACTTAATAAGTGACGGGTGGAGCCCGCTATAGCTCCTCGATGCATCGGTAGGTCTCATGAGACAAACTAGTGTCTTGGCACAAGGCCTTGACAAAATCTTATTTGTAGTCTTGGCACGAGGCCTTGGCTATGTGGTTATGATAGTCTGGCATTATGCATTCCAACATTATGAAAGTGGTTATTGATTTTTGCATGTGATTATTCGATTAGTAGAATATCCATGTGAATAAGTAAATGGCATTATTTCATTTTACTTTTGCCATACCATGTTGAAGTTCAATTTTAAAAGGCTTTTGTTTTAGTAATGCATTGCCTTAAATGTTTATTCTTATTTATGAAAGTTTCCGCTATATTGTTATCCTTACTGGGCATTTGAGCTCACCCCTTTTCTATGTTTTATTTTTCCCCAGGATGTGAAGAAGTAAATTATGAATGACCTGCAGGGATATTATGAGGGGATAGTAGTGTGGATTATGAAGACTTTGTTGTTGTAGTAGTTTTTCACTTTGAAATGTAATGTAAAACTTTATGATTATATCTAGTGTTTCCAAGGCTACTAAACCAATCGGTCTTTCGAGATTTGATCTTTCTTGTGATCATGCCAATGTTATGTAATAATGCACCGACTCTGGGTAGCTGGGGTCGGGGCGTTACACAAAGGATTGATTATTTCCCAGTTAATCAAATCAGAATAATTGATTAACTTTTGAAACTAACTTACTAATTTACAACTAATATAAACAATTGCGAGTTTAATTATCAAAGTGACTTTAAAACGGTTTTGGTTTTAAAGTAGTTTGAAGTGGAATAAAAATAACATTGAAAATAAATAAGCACAACAGTTTTAACCCAGAGGTTCAGTCTCAAGATGAGACTTAGTCCTCTCAAAACGTTATCTAATAGTGATCCACACCTTGGATCGGGGATTACAACAGTATGCAACTATCCATGTCCAAGACCTCTACCACTGTTATCTGTGGGAATAAAAACAGCAGCTCCAGCTGTCCAGGTCACACACGACCTCTACCACTATTCTAGTGGGAAATAAAAGATAAAAGAGTTTGAGTGAGGATTTACAGATCCTCCAGTTAAAGTACAGGAGACCATGTGTGTAAAATATAGCAGATAACACACACTGCTCAATATGTAAAAAGATAAATCAGAACAGAAAAGAATTAGAGTTTAGAAATGGATCTACTGATTACAGTGCAGCCTTGGACTCCTTTGGATTGATTAGAATTGGTTGTGAGTCCACTTCTGATTTTTGTCTAGAAAACAGAGTGTTGTCTACTTCATTGACTTCCAGGTGTAGAGACAGAGAAAAAGGTAGTCGATTAAGTTCTTGTGTTATGTTCTCGTTCTCAGCTCTTCACTGGTATGCAGTAATGAAAATGAGTTCCTCATGTAAGTTCAGTCGTCTCTTTGCATGAACACTCGGTTGTTCTTCCAACACACCTCATGTTGGTATGTATGTCTCTATGTATTCATCTATTCATCCCTCTCTACTTTAGCAGCACATCCTTCTTTCATTTAAAGCATGAGCTCCGGAAAAAGATGATTTAATTTTTTTCAGGTACGAGGTATAGTTCCCTGACAACCAACAAAACAAATTAAATAAATGTCAGTGTATTAAAATATACCTGATATGACCGTTGGTTAGATTAAATAATAATAACGAAATTAAAGCAGTTTCGGGTTCTATCTCTGGAACGGTGGCTTTGGATATCGGTAGGTAGATGTCACAGTAGGGCTGAGTAATGGTAGCTTCTTGTGTAATGGTTAGAGTTGAGTAACAATATCCTTTCTATAGATAACCTTTTTATATCGGCAGGCTTAGTATATCATTAACCTTCCATGTATCGGTAGACTTGCATAACGGTGACCTTTGAGTATCGGCAGGCTTTGATGTAACGGTAACCTTCTTATATTGGCAGCGGTAGCTCCGTCTTGTATCGGTAGCTATAGGTCTGTCTTGTATCGGTAGACTTCCTTTGATAACAATAGATTCAACATATCAGCGGACTTCTGTGTATCAGTAGCTCTGTTCTGTAACAGTGGACTTTAATGTAACGGTGACTAGTATGTATCTGTAGCTCTGTTCTGTAACGGTGGACTTTAATGTAATGGTGACTAGTCTGTATCGGTAGCTCTGTTCTGTTTAAGTATTCTATTGGAAGAATAGGTTAAGTCAGAGTGTACAAACATCCAGTAACTGAAAGACAAATATTTAAACATAGAATCAATAGTACAATACTTAAAGAAAATAAATAGCTAGATTCCCAAATATGTATTTAACCAATTATCAACCAGGGATTAACAAAATACAAATAAGCATAATTGGGATTATCAAAATATAATAAATAAGTAGATTCCCAGAGAGTTCAACAATCTCCCCCTTTTTGATAAACACAACTTATGCCAAGAAAATTGAAATAGTATCAGAGGAAAAAGTTTCTTTTGTTTTGTTCAGAAAAAAACTTCCAAATTCCTCCCCCTTTCAATTTTACTGCAAGATTCTCTCTTAAGTATTATTTTCTCAAGTCTCATATTATCATTCCCTATTTGTGTGTTTCTCCCCCTTTGTTAACTCTTAGGTCTCATTTCTTATTTGCACTCATTTTCTCATTTTTCACATTTTCTCATTTTCTCCCCCTTTGTGATTAACAAAAAGAAGGGTTGCAAAGAAAAGATAAAGATTAGCAGAGAATAAATGACAAAGTAATAGAAACTAACTAGAGTAGAGAATGAAGATGAATTTCATTAATATACAGACGATACACTGATAAAATCAGAACAAAAAAATATAAGTGAATCCTATCAAAAAAATCAAGAAACACTCAATCCTCCTTTTAAACAGGTGTCTTCCCCTTAGGGTCATCAGAGGGTTTTAGAATGGCTGATGGAACAACTGGTGGTTCAGCTACAAAAACTGTACTGGATCTGAAATATGTGCTCCTCTGAGTGATCATCGGTGTCAAGCTCCTAATGGTTTGAACTAGAGTCAATTGAGGAGTACTCCCAGAGGCAGAAGCTGAAAGGGCAGGAGGTACAATTACAAGTCTTGCATCCACATGCTTAAATGGTAGCAGCAGATTCCTGAAATCCATTATAATGCTTCCTCCTCTCTCCATTGCAGACACAAAATCATCTCTATTTTCAAAAAATTTATCCAAAGCATGAGTAAGGTCCCTCAGCTTACCAACCTATTCTCTGAAGGCTTAGGTTACTGGAGGTAACTTCATATTTTCCAGTAAGAGCTCGAAATGGTTGGTCAGCTGATGCTTGGTATAAACCTTTTCAAAATAGGCATCCACCTTATTCTTTATTGCCTCTTGAGAAGCAGTAGCTGCCTGCAGGGGATCATGAACAAAACTACTAACATCCCTAGCTGTAGCAAGAATCTGAGTATCTAATGCACCACTAGGACTGGCCTTAGCCAATTAGTCCTGAAAAATAGAGCGAATCTGATCAAGGTTCAAATTGGAGCTAGTTGAGGGAAGAGGTTTCATAGAGAAGGCCACTGTCTCCTTGAAGGATTGAGTCAGACTACTAACTAACTTCTGAACAAGTTCATCATGACTGTTCATATGTTCTTTGACTGGCTTCTTAAAGGCATCAAAATCTTCCACAAATTGCTTGACCACTTCTTTGATATATCGAATGTCTGAGTTTACTTTATTTTGAGAGCTATGCATGGTAGTCAGAGAAGCAATCGATTTTCTCAAGGAAACTACAGCTCTTGTCCAACTCTCAATCTGAGTGTGACACACTTTAAGTTCATGCATCATTTCCTTCACAGGACCGGACACACCACATCCAATGGATAACTCAAGGGATTTCTCCATGCATTTCATCTCTTCAACCATAATTTTGTTCATATCTTCCACTGATTCCCTTATTTCTTCTTTCAATTCATCCTTAAGGAATCAAGGTCCTCCTTGGTTGCCACATTTTCAGCCATAGTGGGTAAGGTAACTGATTCATTTTGGGGTTGGTCTTCCTCATCATAATCTCCATAAGAAAGTCCAAGAATCATATATCTGGGATATGATGTCCCACCGTCAATGTCATATTGCACTGATACTGAGCCAAGATTCTCCCCCTCACTTGGAACATTATCCTGAGGTATCTCTTCCAACTATTCATCATGAGGTAATTCTGAAATTTACTCTACAATTGCAGTAGATTAAATAGCCATTTGTTCTGAGTCATTAATGACTCTCTCATCAATAGGTGTTGATGCTACTTCTTCCTGATCCGGCACTGTCCTGACTGTACTATCTATCAGTGGACTCAAACTGATATCTTTTTCAACATTTTCCTCATCATCTGCTTCACCATCAGCCTCCTTTTCTCCATTAACATCATGATCATATTCGGTTGCCTCATCCTCCTCAAATGTGTCCTTGAAAACATACTGGCATAATTCTTCTCCTTCTTCTTTAGTCTCGGTATCACTGTCCTTCAAGATAGTTTCTCTCTTTGGTAGCCTTTTTGGAGGGCTAGCTCCTCCAAAAGAAATAACTTGATGCATAGGACTAGGGGGTAAGTCTGGGGTCTCCTCCTTCCTCTACTGATGTCTCTTCCTCCTCAACTTCAGCTACATCACTGTAGACCTGTTCTGGCTCATC
Organism: Viscum album; assembly: GCA_963277665.1. NCBI lineage: Eukaryota > Viridiplantae > Streptophyta > Magnoliopsida > Santalales > Viscaceae > Viscum > Viscum album. The sequence goes on along the minus strand of OY728155.1, from coordinate 615,117,490 downwards.
TGGTCCAAGACTAGGATCCATCACATCCATTGGTCTAGAAGGATGTTCCACAGGAGTGAACTAGTCATAAATTTTTCCATCATCATTGACCCATGATTTCTTCCAAGGATTCCAGCTGACTTTCATGTATTTACAGAGAGTTCTTGTAATACAGAAGTTTTCCTTAACCACCACCAGCTCATCCTGAGGTCCAGCTACCTCTTTCACTTTTAGCATCATAGAAATTAGCTTTGAGAAAAACAGTGCATTTGATTTGGACTTCGGTCTAGTCATATCTTCCTCTTGAACCATAATCAGTCTACATAGATTGATTCTCACACTATGCTTCAGAAAATATATCAAATATATGTCTTGGAATCTCAAAGTAGAAAAATATTCTCTTCTAGGACTAACAACATGCTGGATAAATTTAAACAAAAACTTATCTTCTCCTTCCATCTCTGCAGCAATCACCTTTCTAGGGGTCTCATTCCCTATAAGCTCCAGCAAAGCATCTTCATATTGAAACACATCACTGGTCTAAGGTACATACTTTGAGTAGAACACATAATCTCATTCATGTGGAACTCTTAAGTTCCTAGCCCATTCCACTGAAGTAAAATATACTTCCTTACCATTTACCACAAAAATCATTCTTCTTTCTTCTTCAAACTTTTCAAAACGAACGAATTTGTAGAACTGTTTCACCAGTGCTAGATAATAAGGTCCATTGTTTCTTGCGAAGCACTCAGTCCAGCCTTGTTCTTCTAAAACATTAAGAACCAAGGACTTGCTCTCCATGAGCCATTCTACACACACCTCTTTCTCAACGACAATATCTCTCTTTGAGAGATGCAGGATTATTGGATTTCTTCGAGCTATACTTCTACTTCCACTTCCACTGGTACTAGCATTCGCTACTTTCTGTCTTTTCACTTGCGGCTCATCACTCCCATCTTTAAGCTGGGGTCTCTTGACATGGTCCATTACAGATTCGAGGTTTAGGGTTTTGCGGCATGAGAGGGTTAGGTTGGAGGGATTCGAACAGACGAGTTCACGATGAGATTGAGTGAAGTCTAGACTCGGTTTAATATCATTTAGGATTCACAAATAAAATAAATCATATAAAAAAATTCGATGTCTCGGCTTTAAAGAAGTTTAAAACAGCACGAGATGTACCGGTAAAGTCTCCTAACAGTGAGGTCTTATAACTGTGAGGATTCTCTAATGGTGAGGTCTTCTAACGGTGAGGTTTCTAACGGTGAGGTCTCTAACGGTGAGGTCTCTAATGGTGAGGTCTCTAACGGTGGGGTCTTCTAACGGTGAGGTTTCTAATGGTGGGGTTTCTAACGGTGAGGTCTTCTAACGGTGAGGTTTTCTAATGGTGAGGTCTTCTAACGGTGATGTTTCCTAACGGTGAGGTCTCTTAATGGTTTAATGGTAAGTTATCATTCCTAATTCGTGTCTAATGAAACTTAATCTTTCTGAACATAAAGGTTTAGTGAAAATATCATCTAATTGAAGTTCAGTGCCTATAAATTCAAGTGTTATATCACATCTTTGATAATGATCTTTTAAAAAGTGGTGTCTAACATCAATGTGTTTTGTTCTAGATTGAGACACAGGGTTCTTAGAGATGTTAATTGCACTAGTGTTGTCACAGTTAATTGAAACATGTTTAAAATCAAATCCATAGTCCAATAAATTGTGTTTCATCCACAGAATCTATGCACAGCAACTACCAGCAGCTATATACTCTGATTCAGCAGTATACAATGCAACTGAGTTCTGTTTCTTACTACACCATGATACTAGGGACTTTCTAAGTAAATGACATGTTCCAGAAGTGATTTTTCAATCTAACTTTGATCCAGCAAAGTCAGCATCCGAATAACTTATTAAATCAAATTTTTGTCCTTTTGGGTAAAACAATCCCAAATTAGCAGTATTTTTAAGATATTTGAAAATCCTTTTAACAGCAAGTAAGTGTGACTCTTTAGGGTTATCATGAAATCTTGCACACATATATACACTAAACATAATATTAGGTCGACTTGTAGTAAGTTAAAGTAAACTCCCAATCATACCTCTATAATTAGTTTGATAAACTGGTTCACCAGTTTCATCAATATCCAATTTACAGGTGGTATTCATAGGTGTATCACTTCCCTTAATACTATCCAAACCAAAATGTTTTAATAAATCCTTAGTATATTTACTTTGATTCATAATAATACCATCTTTAGTTTGAACGATTTGAAATCCAAGAAATTACTTAAGCTCTCCCATTAAGCTCATTTCAAACACATTTTGCATAACCTTTGAAAAATCTGTACATAAATAATTTTTATAAGATCCAAAAATAATATCATCAACATATATTTGTACTCTTAAAAAATCTTTTGAAATCCTGTTTATAAAAACAGTGGGATCAGCAATTCCTTTTGTAAATCCTTTTGAAATAAGAAAGTTTGAAAGTCTTTCATACCAAGCTCTTAGAGCTTGTTTTAAACCATATAAAGCTTTAGAAAGTTTAAAAACATGATTTTCAAAATGAGGATTTGAGAAACCAGGTTGTTGTTCTACAAAAACATCTTCAACAATAAAACCATTTAAAAAATCACTTTTCACATCCATTTGATATAACTTGAAATTCAGATGTGATGCATAGACAAGTAAGATCCTAATAGACTCTAATATAGCTACAGGAGCAAAGGTTTCCTCATAGTCAATTCCTTCTTCATTATTCTAACCTTGTGCAACTAGCCTAGATTTCTTTCTAATGATGTTTCCAGAATCATCAACTTTGTTTCTAAACACCCATTTTGTGCCTATGGTTAAAGTGTCCTTAGGTGTTTCTACTAATTTCCAGACTTTGTTTCTTTCAAATTGATTTAGTTCTTCTTGCATAGCCATTACCCAAAATTCCTCATTGATAGCACCATTGATATTTTTAGGTTCTAACTGTGAAAGAAAAGCTTGATGTTCAACCGGATTTCTAAGAGAAGCTCTAGTCTGTGTTCCTCTATCTAAATTACCTACAACATCATCTATAGGATGGTTCTTTAGAGTCCTAGTTGGTTTAGAAAATCTAGGACTAGAGATTTCAGGTTCATCTATAGGTTGGGAATCAACAAAATCAGGTTCTGGGAAATTTCTAGAACTGGATGTTTTTACTACAGGTCCACTGTCGTTATCATTAAGGTTCAAAATAGAGAGATCATCTTCAAGATTTTCAAGAGAGGTCTTGGGTTCATGTGGATCAGTTTCATAAAATTTGATGTGATCAGATTTTTCCACACATTTGGTTCTATTATTGAAAACTCTATATGCTTTACTAGAAATAGAGTAACCTAGGAAAATTCATTCATCACTCTTGGATGCAAATTTGTCAATATTATATTTAGTATTAAGAATGAAGACTTTGCAACCAAAAACTCTGAAGTAGTTAACCTTAGGTTTCCTATGGTTCCATAACTCATAAGGGGTCCTCTTAAAAACAGGTCTGATCAAGACTCTATTGATAACATAACAAGCTGTATTTATAGCTTCAGCCCAAAATTAAATATGTAGGTCATACTCATTAAGAATAGTCCTAGAAATTTCTTGCAGGGTTATATTCCTTCTTTCTACTACACCATTCTATTGAGGTGTCCTAAGGGCCGAGAAATTGTGACTATAGCCACTGTGTGAGCAGTAAGATTCAATCTCATGATTTTCAAACTCATGGCCATGATAAATTCTCAGGTTTTTAATTTTAATTCCACTAAGGTTTTCTACAGACTTGGAATATTTAACAAAGTAAGAACAAGATTCACTTTTGTGAGCTAGAAAATATACCCAAGTATATCTAGAAAAGCCATCTACTAGAACATAGGCATAGTGCTTCCCATTTAAACTAGAAACTCTGGACGGTCCAAATAAATCCATGTGAACCAACTCAAGAGGTTGAGAAGTTGAAACTTCTTTCTTTGATTTAAAAGAAACTTTATGTTGCTTTCCCTTTTGACAGGGATTACAAACATTGTCTGCTGGAAATTCAAGTTTGGGTAGGTCGCTGACTAAGTTCTTCCTAGAATGTTTTCTAATGAGTGTACATTGTAGTGTCCTAATCTTATTTTCCAAAGCCAAGACTCTTTATGAAAAGCATTTAAACAATTAATATTATGCATAGCTAAAGAACTTCAATCAACAGCATAAACATTTTCATTTCTTAATGTAGAAAATACTAAAAAAATTTAGAATTAAAAACATTGCAAGAAACATTTTCAAATTTAACATAAAAACCATCATCACATAACTGAGAAATACTTAGCAGATTATACTTAATCCCATCAACAAATATAACATTAGAAATTAATACCGATTCAATGTTACCAATCTGGCCTAAGACAATGATTTTTCCTTTTGAGTTATAACCAAAGGTGACAAACCCTCCATCAACTCTGACTAAGCTTTTAAAGCATGAGAAGTCTCCTGACATATGTCTTGAACATCCACTGTCCAAGTACCAGGTCTTTCTACAGGAGCTCTTTAAGAAGGTTCCCTCAGATGTGTTTGTCATAAAACACATATTTTCCCTATTTCTGGATTCAGTCTCAGAGGCTTCAGATTCACTGAAGCTATCCTCAGAAGCACTCCAAGTAGACTTCATGGCTTTCTTATACTTATTGTCCTTATATTAATACTTCTTCTTGTACTTCGGCTTTGGACAGTCCTATTTTATATGTCCTTTTCTTTTTCACTCATAGCAAACAATTTCATCTGTTTTTTCAGATTTCTTCCAATCCTTTTTCTAATGACCCTTACGGTCATACTTACTTTTGTAATTTTATTTTCTGAAAAACTTCTTCTTCCTATAGAACTTCTTAAACCTTCTGGTAATGTGAGCCATCTCAACATCACTGTCAGAAGCACTTTCACTGTCTTCACATCTTGATATTTCATTTATAGCTTGGAGCTTCTACTTATCCTTGTTCTTTGAAGTTGAAGTCTTGAACGCAACCGACTTCATTCTTGGTTCATCTTCTTCTTACTTGTTCACTTTGAGTTCTTCTTCATACATCATCAGCTATCCAATTAATTCCTTGACTGGTAGTTCACCAATATCACATGACTCTCTAATTGAGACAGAAGTTCCTCTCCATCTTTCAGGTAGACATCTCAGAATTCTCATAATTTTCTCCTTGATGGAACATCCTTTCCCAGAGAAGTCATTGTGTTGAAAATTTCATTTAACCTGATATAAATGTCAGAAATGGGTTCATCAGGCTTCATCTTAAAATTATCATACATAATAGTATAATTGTTCAATATCATTTCTTTAACATTAGTTGTTCCTTCATGAGAAACAACTAAGGTATCCCAAATTTCATAAGCTGTTTTACAAGCAGATATTCTATTAAACTCTTCATCTCCTAAATCATAGTACAGAGCATTCATGGATTTACAATTATTGTTGTACCTTGTCTTAGTAGCCTCATTCCAAGTAGATCTAACAGTAGTAGGAATTTTATATTCCGATTCTATACCAGCCCAAATATCAAAACACATTCTCTCTAAATGAATTTTCATCATGATTTTCCACTGAACATAGTTAGTGCCATTGAAAAGGGGTGGTCTATTAGTAGCAACACCTTCAAGTCTGTTATCCATGATAACATACTAAAAGAAATGATTTTAAGGAGATAAAAATTTAGAAATAACAGAAATTTTAAGAAGTATAAAATACAACTAAAATCACAGTTAAAAAAGAGTACGTTAGAAAATATTTTAAATACCTCTGATACCAAATGTTGGTCGGAGTGAATACTCAATAGGGGGTTGAATTGAGTTCCAATTAAAATTTTATTTAAAAACGTTGTCTTAAAATCTCCCAAATAAAACACAGAATTAAACTGTAGTGAATTTATATCAAAATAAAGGTTCTGTTAGGTTCTCAAAGGATTGATTATTTCCCAGTTAATGAAATCAGAAGAATTGATTAAATTTTGAATCTAACATACTAATTTACAACTAATATAAACACTTGCAAGTCTAATTATCAATGTGACTTTAAAACAGTTTTGGTTTTAAAGTAGTTTGCAGCGGAATAAAAATAACTTTGAAAATAAATAAGCACAGTAGGTTTAACCAAGAGGTTCAGTCTCAAGATGAGAATTAGTCCTCTCAAAACATTATATAAAAGTGATCCACACCTTTGATCGGGGATTACAACAGTATGCAACGGTCCAGGTCCAAGACCTCTACCACTATTATCCGTGGGAACAAAAACAGCAGCTCCAGCTGTCCAGGTCACACACGACCTCTACCACTATCCCAGTGGGAAATAAAAGATACAAGAGCTTGAGTGAGGATTTAAAGATCCTCCAGTTAAAGTACATGAGACCATGTGTGTGTGTGTAAAATAAAGAAGATAACACACACTACTCAATATGTAAAATGATAAATCACAGAGGAAATTATTTAGAGTTTAGAAATGGCTCTAGTGATTGCAGTGCAGCTCTGGACTCCTTTGGATTTAACAGAATTGGTTCTGAGTCCTCTTCTGGTTTTTTTCTGGAAAACAGGGTGTCGTCTACTTCCTTGACTTCTAGGTGTAGAGATAGAGAAAAAGGTAGTCGATGATGTTCTTGTGTTATGTTCTCGTTCTCAGCTCTTCACTGGTATGCAGTAATGAAAATGAGTTCCTCTTGTAAGTTCAGTAGTCTCTTTCCATTAACACTCGGTTTTTCTTCTAGCACACCTTGTGGTGGTATGTATGTCTCTATGTATTCTTCTATTCATTCCTATCTACTTCAGCAGCACATCCTTATTTCATTTAAAGCACGAGCTCCGACAAAAGATGATTTACTTATTGCAGGTACGAGGTAAGATTCCCTGAAAACCAACAAGAGACATTAAATAAATGTCACTGTATTAAAATATACCTGATATGACCATTGGTTAGATTAAATAATAACAAAGAAATTAAAGCAGTGTCGGGTTCTGTCTCTGGAACAGTAGCTTTGGATATCGATAGGTAGATGTCACGGTAGGGCCGAGTAACGGTATCTTCTTGTGTAACAGTTAGAGTTGAGTAACGGTAGCCTTTCTATTAGTAACCTTTTTATATCGGTAGGCTTAGTATATCGGTAACCTTACACGTATCAGTAAACTTTCATAACGGTGACCTTTGAGTATCGGTAGGCTTTGATGTAACAGTAACCTTCTTATATCGGTAGCGGTAGCTCTGTCTTGTATCGGTAGCTGTAGGTCTGTCTTGTATCGGTAGACTTCCTTTGATAACAGTAGCTTCAACATATCAGTGGACTTCTATGTATCAGTATCTCTGTTCTGTAATGGTGGACTTTAATGTAACGGTGACTAGTCTGTATCGGTAGCTATGTTCTGTAACGATGGACTTTAATGTAACAGTGACTAGTCTGTATCGGTAGCTCTGTTCTACTTAAGAATTGTATTGGCAGAATAGGTTAAGTCAGAGTTTACAAATATCCATTAACCGAAAGACTAATATTTAAAAAATATAATCAATAGAACAATACTTAAAGAAAATAAATAGCTAGATTCCCAAATAAGTATTAAACCAGTTATCAACTAGGGATTAACAAAATAAAAATAAGAATAATTTGGATTATCAAAATATAATAAAGCAACTAGATTCCCAGAGAGTTCAACAACTATCATATTGGTTTCCATACTTGTATTTTTAACTCTCCCCATTATTTATGTATTACCAAGTTTATCACATACATATTTAGGAGTTCTAATGGATTTTAGGATATCAATATGGAAAATATAATAAGGAGGCCATGTATTTTGTATTAATATCCATGTCCTTCAATGAAACTTTTCTTTTATATTCCTTTCATTATATTAATGGATATTTTTGTTATGGAATAATTTAATAAAATGAATAAAAGGAATGGGTCTTTATAGTTAGTAGTAGAGGAAATTTTTAGTTACCCTTTCAAACTAGGATGAGAAATATTTAGTGAGAACCCAATGGATAAGACTAACGATATAACTATATATAGAAAAATATCTTAGATTTTTAGAGAAGTATTGAATGAGTGGTTTATGAGAAGTTTAATCTATTTATATATATGAAAATTATACATGGTTTTAGAATATATATACTTAGAAGAAATAACTCCAAAAATGATGCATTAGGCTAGACTCGAGCATTACCTAGTATAAATATTTATCCTTACTTCACACACAGTTTGATACACCCATGGGGTATGCTTTATAAATTCAGAAACACATTAAAAACGAAAATGGTGGACTTGAAATAATTTTTTGGTTAGAAAAAATGACACGAATCATTATTATGGATAATGTAGAGTAATATGTTGAGAACCATAAGTGAGAAAGTACTAATTATTTATAAGTTATTTCTTAATATTTTATCAGTTTCCATTTTTTATATTAATTCATTATCATCTTGAATATTTGAATATTTTTAGATAGTAGTGGGAAATTAAAGAAAAATATATAAAAACTAATGTTATGGGAAAAATAATTATTTTCATAATGAGATGCCTGACCTTTAGGGAATAGATGTTAGTCATATTTTGATCATTTCAAATGAACTATCTTGAAATATGAGAAAAAATGGAACATTGTCTTAATTCTATGGTTATCCATGAAGATAATGATGGCATATCATGTTATCTTGAGTGATAAAAATATAATGGAAAATAAGATTAGAATTCCTACCTTAAAAATGTTGAGAAAGGAACTATGAAATATTCATTAAAGGAACTAGAAGAGGATCTAGGTGTTGAAAATGGTGGCATAAAGAAGCTAATTGGTGATGAAAAATTAAGAGTCTAGTTAAAAATATATAGGGTAATAAAGTTCATCTGAAGGCACTACTAACATTTAATTTGTTGACCTTTCTCATTATACAATGTAATTCCTTAATTGAAAGATTTATTTATAAGTGCCTATACTGTGGAAATAATTGAAGAATAATAATGGGTTTTTTAGGTGTTCGAACTCGGCAATCATGCTACGGAGTATTTTTATCTATCTTATTATAGTTACAAGAACCACGAAACATCTATATATTGTTCTGTATTAGTTTTTGAAAATGGACTTTCAAGAACATGTTGGATGGTACTGATGACCATGAAATGTGATTTAATGGTAATCTGATACTAGAGGTAAAAACACCTAATCTTGGAAAAAATAATATTAGAGATTTTATAAATTTTTATGTAATTATAGTCAATTAAAATTAGTTTATTATGTGTTAAATATATTATTTTTAAAAAAATTAGTGGTTACAAACTGATTTGATGGTTAATGATATTTTCGGTATATTCATCGTATTTTTTTGAAAAAATTTTATTATGTAGAGATATATAAAACATTTATATTTTACATGAAGGTTTATTTTTTATGAATACTATTATGTTTTTGGGAGTATAGTTAGAATGAAATTAGATAAAATATAAAGTCAATGTTAGAACCATGGTTTTCTATGTCTGAATTGGAGTATTGTTTGTGTTTATTGTCAATCATCAATGGAAGTTCGGATCATGTACCAGCAAAGAGATCATACCATTCAAGCAGACAACAGTATTGAAGGAGGCGTCGTTTCCCAATTTTTGCCAAATTTTTGGGGTCCAAATTCTGGAAGTTGCTGAGCATCGCGAAAAGTGGATTTTCAAGAAGATAATAATTAAATATGGAAAAGGAATTAATTTCGCGAAGATAGGATGCATGGTTTAGAAATTGCGAAGACCAGAAAAATGGAGGCGGTGGGTCTTCGCGATTACGTCAAAGCTTCGCGAACGACAGAGTTGAAGCACATCGCGACGGTGAAGGGCTTTGCGAGGGAGCTTCGCGGTGAAGGCGTGAAGGAATGATGATGGCGATACTCTGCGATTACGACGAAATCCGCGAACGGAAAATTTCCGTTGTGCTTCGCGATTTTGAGAGATTTTCGGCGGGAACTTCAGAGCTTCGCGAGTTGAGCTGACGTTGCGCTGACTTCGCGCGGAAGAGTCGAGGGTCGGTGGAATAGCCTATAAATAGAGGCCGACCGCCTCAAGAGAAGTAGAAATAATTTCAAAGAAAATCCTTTTCTCTTGGTTCGCAAAGGTCTCTCACGAAGGCAGTGTGCTTCGCCAAAGAGGAGCTTCGCAGCGGCTATTCTAGCTCCGCGAATGTCATGCGCCCCGTGTTGGCTCAGTGAGCATCGCGAAGAGGCAGGAGCTCCGCGATATCCAAGAATTACGAAGGCTGGAACATCGTGAGAGTACTTCGCGATTGAGCTTCGTGAAAGGGCAGGGGCTCTGTGAATACTTGTTTGAGCTTTCCAAAATTGGGTGCCTTGCGATGTAGGGTACTTTGCGAAAGCCCTTTCCAAAGGTTCTTCGCCCAGTGAACAGGAGACAAAGACCTTCATGTCAAGAAGGATTGAACTTTAATAGAGCATCTACTTAGGACTCTAATACAAGAAAAGTCTCATTCCGAATAGGAGACAAAGACATCAATGAAAATCTATTGAAGAGACATTCATGTCTATAAACTGAGTGAGACTTCACCAACGACAGTGAGCCAGGGGGAGTCAATGGGAGTGACCCGAGGGAAGCAGTGAGCTATCCCTAAACCTTTGTAAAGGCAGTGAGCTTGGGACAGAGTGACTGTACCCAAAGCTTTGTAATCTACTGCTAGTGAAGCATAGTGGATTTAGGTACGACCGAAAACCTGTCAGCGTATGCTCTTTGAACGTAGCCCTTAGTGGTGAACCAAGTAAAAATTGTTGTATCAACTCTCTACATCTAAATGTTTCATTGCTGATAATATCCATCATACAGGTTCAAGTAGTTCCTACCAACGTGGTAACAAGATCCACAACTTTAAGAAGAAAAAAATGACACCCTTCTTCGCCCCTCCCCTCTCAGGGTGTCCCGGGGTTGTACAGTCAAAACCATCTTTTATGTTTATTTTTATGTCATTTAGGATACATAGTTTTTTATTTAATAATCTATGTTACGAATTTATTTTTTTATCATTAAATTTTAGAGAATAAAATATTAAAATTTAGAATTATAATACCATGTGGTGACCAAATGTGGTTTTTATTATTTTAAAAAGACAATATAAATATATTTATTTCTTTTGGGGAGTCATGTGATATGTTAGAAGTCAATATTAGTTATTTTTAAATTTCAAATATCCAACTTGATTAATAAGTTTTATGGGAAAGAGATTAAAATGTGGTGAAAATGATTAATGGATGAAATAATACTCTTCATGTATATATATTTACTTATGGTATTTATCTATACAATAAATGGATTTCTCAACATTTGGAAAAGGATCTTGAAATAAAAATGTTATTCATTCTCAAAAAATCAACGGTATCTTATCTCTTAATAAATGTGTATTATGTTATCTTATAAATTAATCTTAATTCAAAATACATTAATTCACTTCCATTAATTTGATTTTATGTGTAAACCCAGTTATTTAATGAACATTGTATTTCTATTTCCCACTTTTCAAGTTGAAACCTTATTAACCCTATATATATGATGTGAGTTTTACAAAAATGAATATTCAAATGTCGAAACCATTATTACTAAATATAAGTTGAAAATGTGAGAAAACATTTTATATATGGGGGTATAATATAAAAATATGAGAAATAGTAATATAATTATCTTTAAATAAATTTTATATCTTCGATATCTTGAGGCGCACACAACATCGAGTTTGAACAAAAAAATGAACTCTACTAAAATATTATTTTTTTAAAAAGGGCAGTTATAACTTGTACACTAAATTAGAATGTATAAATAAGAATAAATACATTATGAAAATAATATTTTCTAGACATATATAAAATAAATTCAACTGTTATCTATTGATTAGAAATAAAATAATAACTTTTTGGAATAAAAATAAATGTTTTATAAAAACCTTATTTTCTAATAGTGGTTTAGTTGTACTATGCATGTATAATTTAGAATTAAAATTTTCAAATTTTCAATTATCTTCCAAAAAATCATTTTGAAAACATAATATATATATTTTCTTACTGTAAACTTTTTGGGTTTACAAAAATATACATTTTTCAGTGATTAGTGAAAGTAGTGATTTTTATAAATTTTTTATTTATTTTAATATATTATGTCCAATTATACTTTTAATTTCAATTAAAATTAACATAAATATTATTTATTTTTATTAAATCTAAAATAAATATATTTAAATAATATTTAAATAATATTTTAACATAATTTTATCATTATTCTTTAAATTTTTTTATTAAACCCTTCTTAATTTGTATAATGTTTATCAATTATAAATAATTATAATAACCACTATAAATGAATTAATTAAATAAATTAATATATATATATATATATATATATATGAATTTTAATTTACATAATTATAATCACATTTCTTATAGTTAATGTGTGATCATTTTTTACTTAAAAAATGCATTTTATAAAAACCATTTTTAACACATCTACGAGTTTTCATTCAAATTAAGTTATTCCAATTATATGAGATGAATGTGGGAAAATGGAATCCAAATTATGAATAATAATAATTTATATTATTTAATATGTTCAAATTTATTATTAACCATATTTAATAGTAAAAATAGTAAAATTATTTACCACTGTTAATGTAAAAACGAGTTTACTGAGGGTAAACTAAAATGACGAGGGATATAAATGATTGAAAACTTGTATAATTCCTATTTTATTGTCATATATATAACATATACATTATAAGCCTCTAAAATTGTCAATATTGGACCCAATGGAATATGAAAAAAATGGTTGAATTCTTTCTTTTCAAAAACTCTGACGGTGTGCTCTACCCCACATATAAAAGGCCAACCACTCTCATCTATTTTACTCAAATAAAAAAACCATTTTTTATCTAACTAAATAAAATTATATTCTAATGCTTCATCCCATTATCCTATAATAATTTTTATTATAATAAATAAAATATAGGAATTATTTTGATGAAAACCAATAATTGTTCTTCAAAGAAGTGATAACTTCCTTACCCAAGAATTTTAATTTATTTATTAAACCTCATAATTAAAATATTAATAATAAATAATGATATAATAATATAAATATCTTAAATATACTAAGGTTTTTAATTTGATGGTCATGACCTATAGCCATCTCCTCCTCCCTGAAATAAGAAATGAAAACGTTGATCGTGTGTCTGACGAACTATCACCTAATGAATTGACATAATTCGATTTCCATTTACACTTATAATTGATGGATATAATGATGTAAATAATTTTTAAATATGATATTTTTTAATTATAATTCATGAATTATAATATCAAATAATCCTTCTTATATTCATTTCTATTGGGAATAAAATAATGTCGCACGTGTTTTATGGAAGACTAACACCTAACAAAGTGATGTGATTAATTTTTCACTCATTATTTACAAGAAAGGTAAAAAGTGTTAATTTTATGTTGATATAATATATGAATAAAAAATAAATAAATATATAAAATAGAAATATCATATAATTTCATACCCTAACATCCATTTAATAAATGACAATATCATTCGTGTGTACGATTGTCTACCACCTTATGAAGATATTTTATTCTTTTTTAACTAATTACTTACATGGATGTTAATGAAAGATAAATTTAATATATGTGATATATTTTAAATTCTTTAGATTCCATAAAATTAATATACAATCAAATTTATTACCCTTTAACCCAATAAAGAAATGATAACATCCCTCATACATACGTATGACATTCCATCTCAATGAGGTGATGAGATTATTTATCCCTATTTTAAATTAAATAATGATGAAAAATATTTTTCAGATATAAAATGTTATTTATAACATTATTAAAATTATTTAGATGATATAAATGTATTTAATGTTTGATAATAGGATCATTCAGGACAAAACATGTATGTGACAAAAAAGGAAATTAGCTCCTGAAAAAATAGTGATAATGAATGATCTATAAAGAATGGGTGATATGATGATATTAAAGGGATAATATTTGTTATAATAAATAATAATAATATGATTTTGGTATATGTTTATATCATTTGGAAAACCACTATACCAAAGGATAAAAAATTATCAACTAAAGGGAAGCGTGAGGTAAGGGGTTTATTAACTCAATATTCATTCATTATGTTATAGGTGTATTAAAATTATTATATTATGGAAATATTATATGAAAAGATAATTTGTATAGATTTATATTTTATTTACACTATATTTTTTTGATCTATATATTATACACTCAATCACTCTATTGATCAACTCTCACCTCAAGGATATAAACTTTGTAATCGTTCTATATCAAACTTCCATCATTGAGACACATGTTCGTTTATAAATTTAGTTTCTTTTAAATGGTGTTTATAATAACCCATTACAAAATATATCATGATTCATTAAAATCACATTATATATTTTTCTATAATTCTTCTACTTATTTCTTCGAATGTCATGATTAAAATGTTAGTAAAATGATTAAGTTTTATATTTTAGTCATATTTTAATCAGAATTGATTATGATTAAATTTAAATTTATTAATTGTATATGATAATTGTATAGAACCCCCACACCCATTATTTTTTTTTCTTTTGGGGTTTGTTGATGGTTTAAAGAAATTTAACCATTTCCCGCTCTTTATTAATTAAAATAATTGATTTTTGTTTCAAAAAAATTGATATCATTTCTCCCTTCATTAGACAACCCTTTTTTTCATTTCCTTGCTTTATTAAAATGATTGAAAAAAATATTTTTACTATTATTCTATAATTTTTAAAATTACCAATTCCAATTTATTACTTTTTATAAAATGTTATTAAATAAATATTCGTGTTATTTTCCAAATAATGTACTTTTAATCATTAAACGAAAATGTGAAAGGAATATTTATTTTTTTACTTATATGACATGGACTATATTTTCTATAATATTGAGAATTTTATTACATGATTCTTAAATTATGATATTTCATTGTAATTCTCAAGGAATATTATGTCCCATATATATATATATTTATATATATTGAATTTTACTTCTTCAAAAGTAAATTTCAAAGTGAAAAGGTTATTTTCCTCCTGAATGATTTTAATTTTTTTATATTATTAATTTTAATCAATGAAGAAACCTTTAATATATTTGATTAATTAGAAATTATTTATATATTTAGAACATATATATACGTATATTATTCTATAGTCCTTTTATAGGTTAATAAATGCCTTAAGTTCATCTCTCAAATACCTTCATTATAAAAACATCATTGGATCATTTTATGATAAAAGATTATGAAACAAATTTATTTTTATTGAAAAATTTAATTATTATGACTTATGATTTTTATCATTATGTTTCATGATTATGAATATAAATGAAATTTATAGTATTTGTTGGATGGGAATTATATTTCCCCTACCACATTGATTAAAATTTTAGTCTAATGTGATTTCTTGTAAGGGATGAAGGTGTAATCCTTATACATTATATAATTGTTTCCACCATGTGACATTGTCTTGAATGTTACTCTTGAGTTATGACGATGTCATTTTTCATATTGCTTCCATATTTCCTATAATTAAATGATCCAATGATTACATGTTATTTTCATAATGATTCCATGTGATTACGCATTTTCCATACATTTTATGACATCATGTTATACAGTTGACTCACATGTTAGGCTTCCCTATTATGTTTATTCATTTATTGGGATTTTAGATAAACAGATTATTTATGTATTCTAGAGGTTATCCCAAGAATAATTTGGATATAAAATAGATATGAGCTCACTATGGAAAATAAAATATGTATTTCATGATTTATGTACTATAAAACTAGTCATTCGGAAACATAAGGACTTTAAAATCCTTTTGTTATATTAATGGATATTAATGCTTAAGAATCAGGTAATAAAATATTTAACCGAATGGTTCGCCATAACATTATCAAAGGATGAACTATTCAACACAACATATTATTCATTATTTTTAGATATACATGCTATCATTATAAAACATGTTTAATCAAGGAAATAATGATACTTAATTTCCTCTAATACATTGATTATTTGTCAATAGATCCTTATAAACCCAACAAATGGTATTCTTAATAACATATAAATATAAACACTTACATTCAATCTTTGATTTAGGAATTCAATTTTATTATTTTTAAAAACCATTCACTAAACTAATTATTACAAATTTTAATCTTTACAAACTTTCCTCATTCAGAAATCCATTGGACGGATGTCAAAATCTAAGGTTTAAGTCCCTGATTTTATCTTCCTTTCAGGCTCTATAATTATCAAAATAATCTAGAATAATTGAGAATCCATTTTATCTATCTTATAATAAAATTATTTTTCATATTTTATCCTCTATTTATGATTTTATTTGATAGAAATAAATATATCAATAATTTATCTCTCTATTGTGTATTTTTTCATTAACTTCATATAAAAGTTCATTAAATACACAAATTTTATTCGAAATCTTCTAATCCATCCCATCAACTAATTATTTCCAAGATAACATCTAAATAATTATTTTATTCTATCATTCCATATATTATTTGAATATAGAATCCACGTCATGGATAATCCCTAGTTGATATATCTTTCCAAAAAAAGATTAGACCACTTCTTTATTACAATAGGATTATTCATTAAATTTATATATATATATATATAATTTTCACAATTGAATCACAATATTATTTACAATCTATAGGGATCTTGTTTTTCCATATTTTTAGGAATATTGTAAGACAATATCGGTTTTTGATATATCAATAGTATCACCAACATTCAACTTGATTATAAATCCTTTTTTATGTAGATTATTATTATTATAATTAGTTATTTTCTAGTCCTTTATGATGAATAAAGTTTCAGTGTAATGATTTTCAATAAATTAAGGTATACTAAATCCCCCTCCTTTATACAATTTAATATATATCACTTCTAATTATTTACTTTTCAAAAATTTATTTGAATATTGAAATATTTTGTTATATACCTCATTTTCATTGAACTAAATAATATATTATATTTCTTTAAATCATGAAATATTTGAGTATTTTTTCAAATTAGGATATCCATAAATATATTGGATAGTAACATAACCATTAAAATCTAATAACATTCCCATATCGTTTTTCAAACAATAAATGTTACTACAAAAATATATGAGTCATTATGTAAGAACACATAGGTGCATCAAACATAATACAAGATTTCATTTATTATAGACCATGTTAGAACATATTGGCGATCATACCACATGATTTGATCAACGTGTTATGACATATGTCTCGAGGTTCCTAGAGTTGGTTGGGGTGAATCAATATATATATTGAATATAAATTGTCATTATCCTTTTCAATAACCATCAATTTTTTATTTTAATAAGGAATAAAATCAAGAAAACACTCTCTTATCTTCTCTGAAATTAAATATTGAAAAATTAATATAATGTCAATAGTAACACATATATTTCACTTTGTTCACCCTTACTAGGATACGTGTAAGTGTTTTACACATAGTGATGTTCTAATGTACTAAAAATTTATTAATTACACACTATTTTTGTGGATACACATGTTCTAGTTATGACCATTTAATATTAATGATAACTGTCTATACATATATTTAAGGAGGGAACATTATATCTAAATGAACTCTCCATTTTTTAATTCTGTTATGATCTACTCTATAGAAGAGTTTCTTAGATTATAATTATGACTGTATTAGTATAATGAGTATAATAAAATAAATATTTGTTTATAATGAAACAAAATATTTAATATTAATTTTATATCCATATAAAAAATATATTATTTAAAACTATATTAGATGAAATACTTTATGAAATAGTTGAATAGTTTATTATAGGTATTCATAAAAAATATTGAAACAACTATTTCGTACTAAGAATAAATTCTATGTTAAAATTATCATTTTATTCATATTCTTCTCTAATAAAATATATGTAATCAATGAAACTATATCAACAACAAACCTATTATATCATATATCAAGTATGTCATGAAATCCTAATAATGGGATATTTTTCCTTGTATAAGAATATCATTCAATGTTATTCTTCCCCTACAATTACCATTATAGATATAATAAAGATATTATTTGTAAATTATTTCCAAATATCTATTTATATTAAAAATTGGGGTAATAAATTTTCATTTATTCAAACATCCAAGATCATACCTTATGTCACACTCATTTATGTGTTCTAAATTTCATTCAGATAAACAAACCCAACATTACAAATACCAGGCTATAAAGCCCTTTTTATAAATTCAGACCAAATATTTCAAATTTACATACTTTAACAGATATTACAGTTCTATGAAAAATTATTTTTTGTGACATCCTTCATGTTCATAACATATAGTGTTACCAATGTGATTATGAGGTATTTTCTAATTGTTATTAGATTTGAAAATATTAGATGAAACCACCATTAAAACTTCATAAAAATATCAACTTGATTCTCCAAACACACATGAATATCAATCTCTTTATGGATTGATGAATGTCATTTTGATGTTACGCTTGAATTTAGAGAAACACCAAACCTCTATATCCATCAGTTATGTAATGAATATTATCTCATCATCTCAAGACCTTTATCCTATTATGTTGTGATACTATATATCATGGTGTAATTAAAAAATATAGAACCAAACTAAAAATGTTTATAGATTTTTTATTCTGACATAATCGAAAACATTACATTATAATTTAAAATTTGATAGTTCCCCTATATATCATATAAACAAACTCATAGATAGCTACCATAATGTAATGAACACTTTATAGAATGTTAATTCTTCATTCAGAATTTTTTTTAACCTTCAAAAAATGTCACCATGAAAGATCACACTCTTACTAATTCCATGATTACCCAGAATAGAAAAAAATAACCTCATCTAATATCCAACCAAGATATATTTACCATTATATATTTTTCTCAAATTTACGGCTTCAATACTCTTTAATATTGTTCTATCAAATTCTATTAGAACATTTACTATACATAATAATCTATATAGTAATTATAGTAGGTAATTTAATTTATATCATGATCTATAATGTTATTCCACAATCCAATAACATGTATGCTAAATCTAATCCTTGTATTGTTATAATAAGAAATTTTTTCCAAGGAATTCTAATAACATAGCCTTAGGGTTTCCACAATCCCCACCCTATGGTTTTTACTCCAATTTCCTCAACGATCATGCTATGATGTTTATAGAAAACCTATTGGATGTTGAAATATTCTCCCATTATTGGAAAAAATAACATCTAGGTTAACATTGAATATCAACCACCCTAATGTTAACGTCTAACACATCATTAATTTTCAACTATAACTATCAAAAAAATCCAAAAGTCATTATATTAGTCCATTTCGAAAAAATTATATTTTCAACATTGATTGTTATCAAATAAAACATTCAAACTATTTTCTATAATATTAACCTAAAAGGTTCATCAATCAAACTCCAAATTCCCTTTTTCTATATATCTTTTGTCAAATATTTAGAAACCCATCTATTACTCTATCTTGATATTTAATGTAATAATATCCATCTTAATCATCAAAAGGAAATTATCTATAGATAATCCATACTAATTTTGATAAAAAATCCATACCTTACAAATTATTATATGTAATAATTAACTACCAATGTTATATATTGATCATCCAAAACATGATTAAACTGAAAATCTTTATCAAACTAATTTCATTATAGGAATGTAACTCTTTACACCTATTTAGGATTTTCTTCTGGCACTCTTCCACGTAAGCCCCTAAGTCTCAAAAACTCCTAGATGAATCCTTAAATAAACTTGACCAAAATGAAAATACCCATATTCCAAAAAAAACACATGAGGAATTCAGAAAAATGATATAACCATAAAAAATGAGAATTATTCAGTCTCCTATGGATATGAAAATGTTTTGGATTTATAATTATATTCACCATTAACACCATTAAAAACTATATTATTCTTTAATTATCATCATAAACCAATAACTAATTATAAACACACATCATAATATAATAAATTAGAAATATTAAACCATACATTGGGTGAAGTTAGTAGACAATCAAGGTCTTCGAACAAGAATACACTAACAACTACACATGTTACTGGGTTCTTAGGTCTATGTCTAATCATTTGTTTTGATACACTATTACATACCAAAAAAAATATGATTCATACTATTTCATGGTTCGTATTTCATCGTAAATATTTCATTGTTTACATTATTCAACAACCAGAACCCATCAAGACTCATTATGAGTGAATTGTGAGATAAAAATTAATAAATAAATCCACATTTTATTTTCAATGATGTGGATTATAGATTTACAGTACCACTATTTTCTTGTAGGTTTTATTTTATTAATGTTATTATGTAAATAAATTATAAGGGTGATGTTTGGGAGAGTCTGGGAAATATTTTAAAGAGTTTTTGGGACTAAAGTAGAAATGCACGGGCTGCGTATGGTTTGTCTAAACCGTGTAGAAATCATAGGAGAAACCATTAAATTTAGAAGATGTTTGAAAGTAGCTTCATCATGGTGTTTCTATAGTCAGGGAGACCGTGTGAGGTGGACATGAGGGGGATAAACCTTGTAGTATCTAGCCTGTATTTAGCACATGGTTTGTCTAACCGTGCAAAAAAACTGTGCATGAGGTTAATGTGAGATCCTAAAAAAGTGGGTCTCACACGTGTTGAATCTAATTACCTTGTTATTCTCATTTGTAGTTCTATCTTTGTATTATTATCTATATAATGTTTTTGAACCACTCCTAAGAATTATGGAATCAATTCAGGGTAATCTCATGGTGATTAGAAGCTGATTTATCGTTGTATGTTCTCATTCTTCACCGGTCTTGTCTTTTTTTCATATATCTACATAGATATACATCTATGATCCTTTTAGTTTCTCAATTATGAACCCATTATGGGTATATATAATATTTTGGGTGCCAAATATATTTACATTTGGTCTTTATCATGATAGTAGAAGATATATAATGTGGTTTCGGGGAATTCTTACCCAGTTTATTGAGCGTTCTTCGTCCGTTTTAGTTTTTCATCAAAACTGTCATGGTAGGTGGAATTACACTTCAATAATGTTAGTAGAAATGATTATAATTAATTAAAATTGAATATCTTGTGTTGAATTGATTATGAATTTTCTATTTTGAAATTGATGGAAACCCTCTTTCATGATGGTTAGATAAATTGTGGAAATACGGGAAATTGGTGTCCCTGAATAAATTGCAGAGAATCTTGATTTTAAAAAGACGATTTTAAAAGGGAATTTTTCTAGAATTATTGAAAATGTATTTTTTATAATCTCTTAAATGAAAATAATGGTTTTATTGAAATGTGATGATTTTTTAATTGGGTTTTTATATGGTTTTCAAGAAAATAACAGTTCTACTGAAATGGTTTAAATTGGTTAATTTGATTGGTTTTGGTATACATGGGTCCTGTAAGTTCATGTTCTATGTTACCATGAGTAAGGATGTGTACCATTTGGGTACAAGGTACATGACCCTAGATCATGGGAGTGTTTTAGTGGGACATTAGGTGATTGGATGAGATATCACTCACAGGTATGGAACTATAAAAACAAAGCATGCATTTGTGGGAGTATTGTGAATCATATAAGGGTTATGAAAAAATATATGGAGAAATGATTTTAAAACTGTGTTTATTTTTTTCTTGTAATGTGGCTTGCTTTCATATTGGAAGAAATAGAAATTGTTTACTATTGGTTATTATGGTTTTTGGAACTTGTTTATATTTCGTTAAAAACTATTTTTAGAATTATTTTATATAAATAGATTTATATAAATATTTATGACTTTTCAATCAATGTGGAATGAGTAGGGAAGTTAACATGAAATACCCAAAGAATTTTATACTCGCCTCTTTTTTCTACATTTGTTATTTTTCTAATGATATCATTCAGGACAAGGGAAAAGGCAAAGTATCAGACATGTTTATAACCACCTATTGATACATAAGATATTTGGGGATGTTGGATAATGGATCTTGTGAAACATGGATTGTTGTGGTCATCATGGATTCTATAATTGTTCTAATGTGGTTTAATTTTTTTTGGATAAGCTTCCACTGTATCATAATTTGATGTGGGTTTTCCATAAATATGATGGTTGAGTTTTCTAGTTTTCATGATGTATTATATAATGATTGTTTGGTTAGTGGTTTACATCTTAATGGATAAATTGTACCCCACTTTCATTTGAAACCATAAAACATTTGTTGCCTATATTAGGCATCTTGGGTATGTCTGTTTAGGCCTAGTAGTGATTAATTTTATTCTTAATTCAATGAGAATATGTGGGTCACTACAAATGGTATCAGAGTGTTCGATCCAATGCATGTATGAGATATGTGGTTTCAGCTTGTTTGTTTCCTTGTAGAACAAGTATTCATCAGTCTTCTTGGTCTTGGAGTATAAATTCAATCTTTTATATTCCTTGGGTTGTGATTATAGAGAGGAGTTGGATTTCCAGGACATGAAATGTTGAGAATAAAAATAAATTTCTAACCATTTCATAAGGAACTTCATGTAACCTAGGAGTTGGGTACATAAGTGTTTTGGAAAGAATTTTAGGATCTCAGAATCTCATTTTCATGGGTTTAGCCATTAAGATGAGAATTAAATTAATTTTTAATGAATTATTTCCCTCTACGATTTCATTATCATTTTGTGTAATGATATATGATTTTTAATGGTGTAAATTATTGAAAAATGTTGTAATTGTGTTGACATGAAAGATTTTGAAAGGAGAGTTAATAGTGTATTTTAATAATGATTTGATTTTCAAAATCACGTTGAAAGATATAAGAAGTGTTTCAATGTGTAAAAGGCTGATTTTGGGTGAAAATGTTTTGACAGGTGATGTGATAGAAGTTGAAATGCTAAGCCTTCAGTTGTATGAGAGTGAGACATACAAGGCTTGTTTTATATTTAGAAAATGGCACCCAGTAGGCATCGTATAAACCAACTGAAAGGATATGTGGAGAGTGTGGTAGAACATTAACCATAGGTAAAATAAGAGTTGATTCAATGTATCATACAAGAGATTCAAGGTGTGGAAATGTGGAACTCGAGGGATGAGCCAAGATATTTGGATCATTCCATCATGTTCATAATGTAGAATTGAAAACATTTCTGAGGTGATTCTGATCACGGAATGGTAATGGAGTGGTTGAACATGATGAGTCATATATTTGAGTTCATCGGCACACTAGTAGAGTTGAATGTTAAAATAGAATTATATATTCTCTAGGATCATATATGCCAGTAGTGGGATCCTGCAGTGAAGGATAAACTAGATCACGACCTTATTTTGGTGGACATTGAGGAATTGTTTAGTATAGAATTCTTTCCTCACGTGTTCTGGATACATAGAGAAATGGATTTATTCAACATAAATTAGGAATATATATATCTATCATATAATATGTGTCTAAATTCCTGCATTTTGTGTTCTTTTCACCCAAAGATGCAACGAGTAAGGCCTTGAAGGCACTCATCTTAAAATCGGGGCTAAGGTAGAAGATTAAATCGATGATTGTGGTGCTCTATATTATGGATTATATAGAGTTGGTTAATAGAGTGACAGTTGAGTAATAGGATATATCATAAGATATTGGAGGAGGAAGTATAATGACATATATGGTAAATGGTGGGAACTCGAATTATGCGAACAAGAGGAAGAGGGAAACCAATTTCCAAGGTGAGAATGGGACTCAACATCAGATTGTTGGATCAGTGAACCATCTTCCATGAACCAAGAGAAAAGTAAGCTATTTCCAATGAGGTTTGTTTGAAAACATGAAGAAATAGTGTATGAAAAAACCTATAGCATTTAAAAACTACAATCAAATGGGTCATATTTAGCTCTATTGTCGCAGTTCTCTGAGTTAAGGTTCTCAAAACACTTATTAGGTAGTGGAAGAATCATATGATTCAATGGGATGAGGAAAACCAAATCAGACTCATCAAAAGAATATGAATAACCATGGTGATTCAAGGATCACAATGACTCCTCCGCAAGAGAAATATTAGCAAGGAAACAAGTAATATAGTCTAAAAATGAAACAATTATATTTAGCTGAGTAGGGGATTATTAATGATTAGACCGAACCATCTATGAAGAGAGGTATGATTCGATTGAATTAAACCCTTATGCACGTGTTTTTTGATACTGGTGCATCTTATTCCTTCATTTCCACATGTGATATTGATTTTATATGTTTTAAACTCAATATGATTCCTTCAGTGTAAAAAATTCAATATCCTCTATGTAAAATACAATATAGAGCCGTTGTGTGTAGAGAATGTTATATAACCATTGATGGAGCTAAGATGATGTGGGACTTATTAGTGTTGTAGATGGATGTATTTGATGTCATCTTGGTTATAGAAGGGTTACAAATATTCACAAATCACATAGACTATTATATAAGAACAATTAGTTTTACCAATTTGGACTACACTAACCATCTCATTAAAGGAAAAAGGGTTGTAAGGAAAAGTGTAATGGGATGGTTGGCACCAGTATTGGGAACATCCTCTTACAAGTTGGTGGTGTTGAAATTTTCATCGATAGAAGATACCAAGGATATCGATTTTCTAGGATCTTTTAGTAAATTAATTTATTTCTTCCCCAATAACATCTCTGGATTACTACCTGTAAAGAGTGTTGAGTTTATGATTGATCTCCTCTCAAGGATTAGTCATATACCCCTTCCATTTTATAGGATTAAACCAACATTCTAATGTAATTGGAAGTGTATATGGAAGACCTAGAATGAAAATGTTTCATTCGATCAAGCACGTCTCTGTGGGTAGAACGTGTCTTGTTCGTGAATAAATAAGGTGTAACTCTAAGGTTATGTGAGTATTATCATAATATTAACAATGTTATGATAAAGAATCAATATTAACCTGTAACAATAGATGATCTATTTGATAAATTGTGGGGATCCCAATGGTTATCTAAAATTTACCTGCGATTAATATATCACCAATTTCTAGTTCTGTAGAAATATATTCCAAATACATCATTCTGATTTAGATTTGGCCAGTATAAATATAGTTTCATGTCTTTCGGTCTTACAAACGCACCAATAGTCTTTATGGAATTGATGAATTCAATATCTCAGAGATATATGGATTATATTGTTATGTTGTTTGTGGATGAAATATTTGTGTATTCAAGGGAATGGTTTGATCATGAGAAACACTTTAATTTTTTTTTGGAATTCATGGGAGATCTACTCTTGTATTCCAAATCATCAAAGTGTGAATTTTGGATACAAGAGGTATGTTTTCATGGCCATGTTATTTCTAAAAATGCTGTTTATATGGATCTAGAGAATATATAAGTTGTTATCTATTAGAAACCATAGAAGGATATTTCTGATATATATTGTTTTCTTAGTCTATCTAGTTATTACCATCACATTGAGTGTGACTTTTCATGACTAACCTCACCAATTTCATATTTGAAAAAAATGCATTCCACTTTGATGGAGTGACGAATTCCAGAAGTATTTTCAAGAGATGAAGTTTCATCTTACATCCACACCTACAATGATTTTTCCCAAATCAAGACAAGTGTATGTGTTATACTGTGGTTCTTAGATATCTTGGTTGGTATGTGTTATCAGGAAAGGAGACCATGTATTTGATTATGGTTTATGTTAGTTGAGAGTGAATGAGAAATATTACATGAAACATGATTTGGAAATAACTATAGTTGTCCATTCTTTGAAGACCTGAAATCACTATCTCATTGGTGATAAATTTACTATGTTCAAAGATCGTAAGATCTTGAATAATATTTTATCACAATAGTATTTAAATCTAACGAAAATAAGATAGATGAAGTATGTGTAAATGATTTAATTTGACTTTATGTATACACCAAGAAAAGGAAATTTTGTTGCAGATGCATTGAGATGAAATTCATACGCTCAGGTGGAGAAGTAAGCCTTAGATGAATGAAATTTTATGTTAGTCCTGGACAACATGGAAGTGGAAAGTGAATACAATGGCGATGTTTTGGTCTTCTTTTGAGTTTCAATTGATCTTGATTGGGGATATATTTTCAAAGTGTCCAAAACACCTGATATATATTCCCTTGTTATGAGTTCAACACACAATGGTGGGGATACCATTGATGAATGGAAATTTAATGGGAGTTTAGTATTTTGTTTCATATATTAGATGGTTACACCAATTTCTTATCTGGAACAACTTCTCCATGCTTACCACCATTTCAAATGGTCTATACATCCGGGTATAAAGAATATGTATAATCTATTGAAAGAATTGTTTTGGTGGATTGGTATGAAGTAGAATGTGGATGTGTTTGTTTCGAGGTTCTTAACATGTAAGGAAGTTAAGGAATATCATCAATAACTATCAGGTATGTTATATTCTTGACCATTCCTAGTGTAAAAATATGAGTATATAGTGATGGAGTTTGTTACAGGTCTCATAAGAACAATTTGGAAAAATGATTCCATATGGGTAATAGTGGATCGACCTACCATGTCAGATCATTTCATCCATATTCGTGAAACAAATATGTTATAGTATATGTTTAAATCTATATCAAAGAGGTGGTAAAGATACATGTCATAACAGTTTTTAATGTCTTAGATAGAGATGCATGGTTTACATCTTATTTCATTAAATCCTTACAGAAATCCATTAGAACTGAGATGATGTTGAGTACAATATATCACCTTTAGATGAATGTCTAATCCAAAAAAATGATTAATATGTTGGAAGACACGTTGAGGGATTTTATAATGGATTTAGTGGCTCATGGGAAGAGAATATCATTTAGTGGGGTTCTCATATAATAATAGCTATTAGTCCTCAATACATATAGCTCACTTGGAAGAATTGTATGGGAGTCCTAATATTTCTCTATGGTTTTGGGTGGAAAATGTGAGACCACATTAGTTGGGAGGATCCTCGCCTATTATATGACATAGAAGATTTATTTGATCTGGAAATATATGTAGATAGCCCAGAGTCATTAGAAATCATATGTGGATAATTGCCGAAGACTATTGGAATTCCAGGTGAGTGATCATGTGTTCTTGAGGATCTCTCCATGTTTTGGAAATTTTCATTTTGGGAAGTAGGTAATGTTTAATGCAAGATACATATGTCCTTTTTATATACTGTAATCGGTTGGAGAGTTGGAATATCAGTTGGAGTTACCACTATATTTTAGTTTGGTGCATAATGTGTTCCATGTATCTCAATTGAAAAAGTATCAGTATAATCCTAAACCTGTGATCATATGGGATCAAATTGACCAAGAGAAGAATGCATCATTGGAACATATCTC
Organism: Viscum album; assembly: GCA_963277665.1. Lineage (NCBI taxonomy): Eukaryota > Viridiplantae > Streptophyta > Magnoliopsida > Santalales > Viscaceae > Viscum > Viscum album. Next base: position 615,090,002 of record OY728155.1, on the reverse strand, counting down.
TATACAAATTAAGGAAAGTTAAGATGAATTATTTCATTGAAAAATCATTAGGCTAGAATGGGGTTCATGAAAAAAGCACCAGGGAAGTGTTGGTTTTCTACTTTTCATGGATGGAAAGAATAATGGTGGGGAGAATGTAGTACCTCCATTTTATGGTATGTAACAAATTCATTATGTTTTTATGTACATAAATTATAATGGTATGGTTTGGGATAGTCTATGAAACAATAATAGAGTACTTGGGGCTAAAGGTGAAGCACACATGCTACACATGGTTTGCCTAAACCATATGGAAATACTAGAAGAAACCGTGCACATTGGTACATATTGGAAAATTGATTTATCACAATGTAAAAATAATTTAAGGAGACCATTTGAGGAATCCATGATAGGGTCTTCCCATATAGTAGCTAACACATGGTTTTTCTAACCATGTGAAATAATCGTGTACCAGGTTAATGTGAGATCCTAAAAAAGTGAATCTCATATGTTTTTCCACTAACTCCATCATTCTTTCTCCTCTGTATCCCTAAATCTGGATTATTATCCATTAAAGGTCAATTAACTTATCAAATGAATTTTGGAATCAATCTGGTGGCCTCTCTTACTGATTAGAAGTTGGTTCATCATGGTAAGTTCTAGTTATTCACCGTTCTGGTCTAGTTTCCTTAGATATACTTCTCTTATACTATAGTATTCTTATAAATAATCCCTTTATGGGTAGATATAATATTGTGTATTCCATGTATAATTATATTTCGACTTGATCATGATAGGATAATATGTCGAAGGTGGTTTTTTAGAATTCTTAACCAGGGTCTTGAGCATTTTTCACCGTTATCTATTTCTTCCAAAATCCTCGAGGTAGGTGGCTGCACTCTTGACTCCTATCAGTAGAAATTATTGGAAATACTTCAAATTGAATATATTATATTGAAATGATATTTAATAGGCTATTTTTATATTGATGGAAACCTTATTTAGTGATAGTTTGGTAAATTATGGAAATCTAGAAAATTGGTGTCCTTGAATAATGTGATTTGATTCTTGGTTTTATAATGAAGATTTTCAAAGGTTATTTTTTTTGTAATTTTGATATTTTGAATTGATTAATGTGTTTTAAATAAATATAAAGGTTTTATTTAATTGAAATGGTTGATTGTAATTGGTTGGTTAAATATTAAAATATGTATCTTCTAGAACTCTTCAATACAACATAATAAATATAAAATAAAAAAATATGGAGTGTCTAGAAATCTTTAATACAACATAGGATCATGTGTAGATGAATAATCCAAGTAAAATAAATATACACTGAAAAGTAGTCTAAAATAGGAAGAGAAGAGAATTGAAGTTGAGTTGGATTGATATAGCTCAGTCTGACCAGATGTCTTTAAATAATCCCTTAAAATGATTCAAGTTACTTTCCATTGAGAGGTCAAAAATAGAGTTTTTTATAAGGTTCATTTTGAGTCCTCAGTGTATAACATTTTCATGAATTAGTCTCCTCTTTTTATATTAGTTTATCTACTTATTAATGAGTTATCCATCTCTAATTAGCTATTTTAGGACATTAATAATTTAATCCTTACAGTCCCTCCATTCTAAATTCAATGTATATACAATTAATGATCCAATGTATAGGCTTTTAATATTTGAAAATATATCATTTCTTATGTGTGACATGGTCACTTGGTAACTTACAAATGTTTATTTTAACTCATGGTTACTAGGAAGGTTTAGTTTTTAGGGTCACTTTTTATGGTATCTTTCCATAGTTACATGGCATAGTTAATTATCAGAATCACCTGACACATTAACTTGGATTTTTTGTGTGGTCACTTTTCTCTTTATTTGGTAACTTATTTAGATCACATAATCACATCACTTATTATTGAGGTTTGTTTCTTTTTTCATATGGTATAAGAATCTATTATTGTGTCATCTTATTTTATTCCAAGGATTTATTAATTTCATAATTCATTCACTTCATTTGGTATTTCATTCAGTATACATATTTTTAGGGTAACATGCCTTCTTCATACTATATGATTATTTATTATCATGGTCACTTCCTTTTTTCTAGTGGTGGGTTTATCCCTTTTGGAGATCACTATATTATATGCACAGTTAGTTATTAACATATAAAAATATTCTCACATAAGTCATGGTAATTTGTTTTTTCATGTAGTAGCATGAATCCTTTTCAAGGTTATGTGATCATCAACATATTGTTAGTTCATGAATTAGAAACAATTAGCTTATCTCTTTCATAGACACTTAATTTTCCAAGAAGTAACATAAAGTTCACTATATGGCGAGTTCAACGCGGTGATTTTACATTCACATGAAAATAAAAATCATTAAAAGGTTAGTTAGCACTATCACATCTAGACAAAGGAATTTTTATAATTTTGAATAAAATATGAATACTATAATACTTGAAATTTATTGAAAACATGAGAAACATGATTCATGATCATTAATATTAGAGGGTTCAAGAAAAATCCAACAATGTACCTCTTTTTTATGATAACAAATAAAGACATACAAAATAAATTATTTTAATAACCTCTAATAATATTTAAAAAAAATGTAAATATATATTTCTCATTTTTCATAATTTTATAATTTATTAATGTCATGAAAATAATTGAAGTCATTCATCCCCAGTTGGAATTATAAAAATGTTATATCATCTAGAAATATAACAAGTAATATGAAATAAACACTGATAATAAATAGATAATATGAAAAACATAAATATTAAAAAAGTATTTCATTTATAGAAAAAAAGTACACAAATATTGCAAAGTGTGTACTTATTTGGAATTATATTCAGAATCAGAATTACAATCACGCACATACATGATGTAACAAGGGAGTATAATATCATTTCCATTTAATGTATAGGATGAGGAAGGTTTGGAATGTTCTGGTATTAGTGTTGATGTTGAAACATGGTCTTTTATAAAAAAAACACCATGACATTGGTCAATGGTGCGTAAAAAATATGTAGGATATAAGACATACAGATTAATAAAATATTGTTTAGATATAATTGTACATTAAGTAATAGTTATGGTAAGAGGATCCAAAAAATAATTGTTGGAAGCATAGATTTATGAATTTAGCAATTTGGTAAAATCATTTACATCTATTGATCTATGTTGGATTGTTAAAAAATAATTTTCATTGTTCTATATGAAATATTATAGAATATGATTTATAATATTTAACTTCTCTACTTGAGATTTGAATGCCTGATTCAAGGGAGGAATCCTTAAATACCTGGCTAGAATTCCGAACCTAGTCATCTATTCAGTTCAGGTGAATATCCCAATGAGATAAATGTTAGTGGAACATCCAATAGTTTCTATAAATATTCTATACTATCTTATATCCTTTATGAAAAATTTCACGGTCTTGGAGAATGGTCATGAAAATCATTAAATAGTAATTTTTTTTCAAATTCATTAATTATTACTTTTAGATCTTATATTATTATTTTTCTCATTTTATTTTCATTAACAATAGAGAGAATATTACTAAGTGGAGGCACTTGGAATGATCAATTAAAACCAGATGATGTAGAAAAATAAAACACTCTGTATAGAAAAATATGATATGGCTACAACAACATGTCAGGAATATAGGTGTGAAAAACACTAACTTGTTCCGTGAAGTCAACAAACACATTTTTTGTAAGTTTCATTTTGAGATGGAATCATGGTTGAATATTTGAAATAACCATGGGGAATTTCCCATCTACACATTCTTATATAATGAGATCTACAACAGTAACAAAAAAAATCACTTTAACACACCCATAAGATCTTATTTTAATTAATTAAAATAATATTTAGTCACATAAGATGTGGATGTGGTAAATACAAGTATAAGAGTGTATGAATTATAATCTTGTTTACCACCATCTATTTCATCCCCAATATCCACATTCATAGGTTAAAAATAATAAAATTTATCTTTATAATTAACATATTTTTCAACTTTAATAACATTTATCTAGAGAGATCCAATAGGTTTTATATCATGACTTTTCATAGGTTCCACAATTATTTTAGAAGTATAAGGAATAAATACATCATACATATATTTATCTACTAAATGTATTATAAGGGATACATCAAGAACATTTTGAGAATCAATCTCATATATAAATGATCCTTCGAATACTCTTTTAAAAAATGGGATGGATTTTAAACCATGATCATGTGGGATGCTCTCTTTTCCACTAAAATCCTCAGACTCAAAGAAATATAGGCCTAGCCCTAATAATCATGGGTAATTATTACTCTTTTTAGGTTTATCTGGTAATGTAGGTTTGGGAGTGCTTATAATAATAGTGATTTTAGTGGAATTCTTTTGAGAACATTCATCATCCTCTCCATACTCACTAGAGTAAGACCATTTGGGTTTATCAACAAGACCACAAAAAGAAAATTTTGGTTAAACAAGATATTCATCCTATAACTCATATTAATTTTAATTTTGAGGTAATGTATGGTCATAAATACAAAATTATACAATACGATATGATTCAATAACATCCATATAAGATACCAAGCATTCCACATTAATGTCTTCCACTTTAGGTTCCTCTTCTTCTACTCGATAGAAACATAACCTTCAACAACAAATGAATATTCACATAATTTTTCAGTATCAAGACATGATTCCACTTGATCCATTATTTTAACAAAAACCATTATTAGTTAAAAAGATTCATGCATTATTTTGATTATCATCAACCCATTTATTTCTCTAGGGGTTCCAATTTTCATTAATGTGTCTATGAATCCTTTGATTTAAGAAAACAATATCATAGAAAGTCTCAATTTACACCACATATAAAATTAATTATTTATAATACAATATAGAAGGTAATAACATTAAGTATGGTAGGCAAGTGAATATAGATGAAGTATTACAGATCCTGGGCATATATCTTATTAGATACCTAAAACAATTGATACGAATTTTTCTATTGTTCAATAATATGAAGGACATGTCTTGGTGTCTTAGGATGATAAGTATCACATTCCTATAAATAATAAGGTATTGTAAAGGCTTAACAAATATCATATATTCACCATTAATATACAATGTAGTTTTCTGTTTGGGAGTTTTATTCCCAATAAATTACTAAAGAGAAACTTGAAACTCAAAATGGACATCAATTATAGGATATGAATAATTCCAATTTCATTCTCACCCTTATGATTAACACATAATCTATTATCAAATTGTTTTTTAGAAAAAAAAATCCATTCACAATTATCCAAATGGAATCTCACTTATCTATAGGGACAAATTCGATATTGGCATCAAATTCATTAACATTGATTCTATAGAATAAATCTCCAAGGTCTATAAAAAATTCTATACAACCTTATCTCTGAATAATTTTTCATACTAATGATTTGATATATTCAATCCACTGAAAACCTAGTTCCTATTAATCAATTAATAGATGACCAAACAAATTATGGTTTTACGTCATAGCTCTTGAACATGAGATTCTGGTTTCCTTTTTAGATATTTATTGGAGGAGATGTGGAATCACATTCTCTTTTCACCCTTGACATTTTTCAATTTGATTTGAACTCTGAATGTTCATGTTCTAGAGTGAGTTTTTAGAAATAGTTATTCAGGAGACAAATAAAAGGTATTTGGGAATTGAAAAAAAAATTAATTTTAGGGAAAATCATGTGGTGATTCTTATTTTTATTTTTAATTGGGTACAATCACTTAGAGATTAAAATAATAATATTAAAATAGAAAAAAATAAAAGGTAATCAAATAGAACAATAACTATAGGTATAATGACCATGTATTATTGATAACTAAGGAACAATAGGTATAAAAACTTTAATCACACAGAAGGAATACTAACCATATGATTAAAATAACATAGTAATTATAATAACCATATATTAACAGTAGGTCTAGTGACCACATTTCCATATTTTCATAGTAACATAATAGAATGAAGGACAAATAAATTAACTATCACTTAACAAACTATGTGAAAAAATGTTCATAGTTAGTCAATCGATCATGTGATTTATAATTCAATGTTACATAAAAATTGAGGGATAAAAACATTAAACTAAGAAACTTTTTAACAAACATAGACGTTTAATCATTAAATCAATATTTTTTCCATGATAAGACTAGGAAATAAGTTAAAACATTTAGGTGTAGTTAATATAATTTATTCTCCCAATATTCAGTGGATTTGTAAATTATTATCATGCGGATTTTTCTTACCAAATAATTCAAGAGTAATGTACCTCTTTTTAATGTGGTCTCTTTAAATGAGATGACTTATATTAATATTTTTTTCTTGAATGAGATAAAAGATTCCTAAAAATATCAATAACTTTTGTATTATCATAGTTTATAAGGAAATGTTTGAATTAATTTCTATAATCTAGTATTGAGTGTTTTCCACTAAATCTATGAACAATAACTACCTATAACTATGTCCACAGTTAAGATAATGGATAATACAGCAATGTTATATTTCATATTACAACATGAAACTGCAATGTTTCCTAAAAAGTGACATTTACATTATTTTTTTCATTCCAACATAAAACTACCAAAATCTATAGCTAAATAACTAAATAAGTAAAAATTTAATCCTCAAGAATATAAAAACAATGAATTGGTGGTAAATATTTGGTATTGAAAATTAATTTTTATAGCATTCAAACTCAATTCCATTGGATTTCTTAAAATGGAAGACACATGTACAAACTAAACCTAAATTCATGTTAACAATTAGGTAATTGTAATAAAAATACAATTATAATTATATAAGTATAGTGGTCAAATAAAAATTTAGTAAAATATGTATATAACTAACATCTTTTATTCATGGGAGTAACAATACATTTGGTGTTATCCATAACAAAACGTTTTAGAATATATTTAGTGTATTTTCTTTGACATTAAATGGATTCTTCCATATATTAAAAAAACATGTAATTATGGGAATACATTTAACACACCCATTAATCTTATTTCAAAATAAATTTTCATTATTTTTGATAATTCATTAAATAAGTGATTTTTGGATGATCCAAATATAATATCATCAATATAAATATGAACTTACAAAATATCATTAAAAATAATTTTTATAGATGTAGATTAATCATCTATACCTTTTAAATAATCATTGGAAATTTAAATGAGGATTATCCTATCATTCGATGCTCTATGAGGTTTTTTGAAACTATAAAAATCTGTTTTAAATTTTAAAAACATTATTTGGAAAATTAGCTTTTTGAAATATGTGGTGTTGTTCAACAAAAAAATCCTCAATAATATAACCATTTAAAAAATAACTTTTGTAATAAATATGACATAGTTTTAAATTCGAATGTGCTTTATACGCAATATCCTATTGACTTTGAGTATTTATAATAGGTAAAGGTTTCTATATAGTCAATACATTCTTATTGACTATACCCTTATCAATCCAATCCATATTAACTTATAATTGTAATTCAAGAATCCTGAACATTGTTTCTAAACAGTTAATTACATACAATGTTTAGGAAGTATTTAGGTATTTTTAAGCATTCCTAGAATTTGTTTCTTTTAAAATTACTTAACTCTTATTTAATAGCTACTACCTATAATTATTCATATATAGCTTCACTAATGATTTTATTTACAAACTATGAATATAACGATAGATATTCAACCTCATTTATAAGAGAAGATCTATTGTGAGTTACTTTGTCAAGAGATCCTAACTATATCATCTAAAGGAGTGCTTCTATGAGTTCTAATGGATCTAGGTATATACATAATTGATACATCATTTTATTCTATAGGTTTGGGTCTAATCAGTTATTTTTCATTTGGTAATTTTATCTAATTTAAATTTCAAATAACCATCACTAGTCATGGTTGAGGTATTGATATTCAAGTTAGAGAGATCATCCTCGACGTTTTCTACAGATTTATTGGGATCTGGTGGACTTGTTTTATAAAATTTTACAAATAATGATTCTTCTACATTTCTTTATTTAACATCCTGTATGATTTAAAAAAGTACTAAGAACTAAATAATATTCCATCATCACATTCTAATGAATGTTTTTAAAAGATTTTGTTTTAATTGATAATATATTCCTAGCTGTGGAGAACTCTAAATTAATTATCCTCTGGTTTTCGTCCTTTCAAAAACTGATTTGGAATCTTCTTTACTGATGGTCTAATAAAATACTATATATAATATATAAATTCATATTATCATTTTCTTCTTAAAAATTAATGGGTATGTCATACTAATTATGTATAGTCTGGGAAATCTCTTGAAGATTCATATTTAGACTTTTTATAACATCATTTTTTTGGGGAGTCCAAGGAGTAGATTTATATTGATTGTAGGAATTTTTATTGTATAAAGATTAAAATTAATGACTGATAAAATCCTTATAATAAACAATTCATATGGTATTTGTAACACCCCAAACTTCTATGGTACGATTCTCTTGGAATAATACAGTAGCGTGTGTTGTATGCAACTTCGAGATTCTAACACACCACCACTAATCAAAGTAGTCATTATGAATAGTAATACCAACTTAATGAAATATTATAAATTTTATCTCTCAAAATGGATATCATTTTTGGATTCGGAATATCAAAATTATCCTAGGGTTAAATTTTGGTGCTTTTCGGATAACTTTTATATTTTGATGAATAGTGAGAATTACTAAATATTAATTAAAAACAATTTTTATTAATAAAAATAATTAATAGTGATAAATTATGAATTTTAGTGGTTCTAAAGTATATATATATTTTATTTTTACTATTTAATACAATGTTGGTCATTGGAAATAATTTGATATTTAAACCGAACATAAACAAGTTTCAATCTTTTGATAGTTATTATCTAAAAAAAGATGCTTTTTATTTTAACAACGGGAATTACTTTTAAATTAATTTCTGCCACTTCTGTGTTTTTATTTAGAAAAAAGGGTTCTAGATTTAGAATCAGGAGATCCAAATTGTGTAAATTAGCACCTTTTATTTTAATACAATTTGAATAATTAATTCGCTAAATATTTTATTTACCCTGGTTAAAGTGTAAATCCGGTAAATAAGGGTAAAAACATAATATTATAAGAATAATAAATTATCCTAAAACATGTCATAACACTATTGGTCAATACATGTCCGACCATGGGCATCTTTGGGTTGATTTTGGGACCCCATGGATCCAGTTGTAAGTGATAATGACACTTTATATTAATTAAGTCAAAGTAAATACGAAAATGACATAAGCATATATCTTATAGAAAAATATTTTTTGCATAGGGTTATATATGTTATATTTTCAACTAAAAATATTCATTAGAAATCTAAAAATATTTCCTACATAATGGCATTTTATTTATAATTTTTAGACATTTAATAATTAAATTTATTTATGACACAATAATGATGTAGTATTTTCTTTAATAATAAAAGAATCAAATAATTGGTATTATTAAATTTAAAAATGATTATAATTTGAATGTTTTGGTGACATCCACGACTTATATTGGTTAACATTACATGTTATTATTTCTTAAATTAATTTTATTCGAATTAATAATGTTTTTATGACTTAAAAAAAATCAATTATTGAATAGTTTCAAAATTGAGAGAAATGAGTTTTTAAAACAAATATTATATTATTAATTGTTATTATATTCCTAAAATTCAAAGGATCGGCCGAAAGACTTATATAATGGTAGGTGCATTAATAATAGACCACTTGGGGGTCTCTTGGATGTATATAGTTAGTTTAATAAATATATAATATAAAAATACAAAAGTGACATGGTAAGTGTCAAACTAATTAACTACGAGTTAAAACTAAAATATAAGGATAATATAATGAACCAAACCTATCTAAAATATATTGTCTGAAAATATTTCGACCCATCCTAACCTTATAATTTGAATAATCCACTTTGGATCCATTATAAATTGTATATAAATTTATTATAAAATAATACTTTACGTTTTTCTAAAGAGCCCCTCCTCCCCCTTATAAAAGGACACCACTTCTAACCAATTAATCACACCTTCAAAACCTTTTGTCTATGCCGAAACCTGCCCAAATAATCTCTCAAATACCCTAAAAGAAACCTAGAGGCCTTAGTTTGATCAGAAACCCAACCTATGAAGCCCTTTTGTTCTAATCAAAAGGAAGAACCCTAAGAAGAGTTAATGTTTTCACCACCATTTTTCAAGTTCCTTTCTTCTTAAACACCTTCATTCTTTGTTATTTACATTATAAAATAATAAATCCAATATATTATATATACTATGATGTTAGTATAAATATGGTACAACCAAATTCCATATTCTATCCATCCTTTGAATGACATGTCATCGTACGTGCGTACGTACGTTTTACTGTCTCCGCGTCGTGGTGTAATTGTTATTCAAAACATTATTATTTGGATGGGTATGATAATGATGTGTAATTGATTTAAATAATAAATATAACAAGATAATTATTCTCTATATATGATATACCATAAAATTATTTTTTATTTTAATATCAAAAGAATAATATTGTTGCTCAAGCGTACGTACAGACTACCGTCTCCCCGAAATGCGATGAGATTCATTACCCATTGTATCCATTCAAGTCTAATTCTAATTTGATGATTAAAAATAATGTTTAAGGACTTTATATCATTACGAATATAAATAATATAGAACCTATCCATAACAAACACAACTTATGTAACAAAACATATAAAAGAAAATGTGTTAGTTAACACCCAAAATGACGATAATACTAAGATATTATTAACAAAGCAATGTTAAAAGATTATATATGATATCATATTAATGTATATGATTCATTTATAATTTAATAACACTTTTTTCACCATTATATCGGTGGTTGACCAACCCTCAAACAAGGAAAATTACAAGGTAAGGTTTTATTTCACAGTCTCTTCATTATCCGAGGTTGTTTATACGTAATTATCTATTGGGACCTCTTTATCATCCACATCCATGTTTCTTAAAAATGTATTTCAAAACATTCTTACTATATTATAAGCTATGGGTTAAATTCATTTATACCCTTGTTTGAATTTTTATAAGATGTTTATAAAGGAATATTTCCTTCATTTTCCAAACAAGGTCCTTTTTAACCTTTTCGACAGAATAAAAGAAAGAGTGTCTTTTTAACTTATACAGTGGATCCAGCTATTTTCCGCCATTATAAAATCATCTAAGCATCCCTTACAGGCTTATAAATTTTTTTAAAGTAATTTTTTCCTTTTATTATTATGTGACTTTTAAATGATTTAAAAAAATAGTTATTTCACTCAAATAGTATTGATTTCATATATATCAACATCCTTTGATGGATTTTAAGTTTATTTGTAGTTGATTTATTATAATACAAAACATCCATATTGTATTGAAGGTTTTGTGATGTGTTTGGCTGTGGATGTGTTATTTTTATACCATTCATGGTTTATAGAGAAATTATTGACATTTCGTATGCTATTTTTAATAGGACTGTTTATCTTATGTGTAAACCTATTCATATGTGGAATTTATTGGACTTAATAAGTGACGGGTGGAGCCCGCTATAGCTCCTCGATGCATTGGTAGGTCTCATGAGAAAAACTAGTGTCTTGTCATGAGGCCTTGAAAAAATATTATTTGTAGTCTTGGCACGAGGCCGTGGCTACGTGGTTATGATAGTCTGGCATTATGCATTCATTCGGTATGAAAGTGGTTATTGATATTGCATGTGATTATTAGATTAGTAGAATATCCATGTGAATAAGTAAATTGAATTATCTCATTTTATTTCTGCCATATTATGCTGAAGTTCATGTTTAAAATGCTTTTGTTATAGTTATACATTTCCTTAAATGTTTATGCTTATTTATTAAAGTTTCCTCTATATTGTTATCCTTACTGGGCATCTGAGATCACCCCTTCCTAGGTTTTATTTTGCCCTGGATGTGAAAAACTATTTTATGAATGAACTACAGTGATAGTATGAGGTGTTATGAGTGTGGACTATGGAGACTATGTTGTTGTACTTTTCATTTTATGATGTAATGCAATCTTTTTGAATGTATCAAGTAATTCCAATGCTACTAAACTAATCGGTATTTTGAGATTTGATCTTTTGTGATCATGCCAATGTTAAATAATAATGCACCGACTCTGGGTAACTAGGGTTGGGGCGTTACAGTTGGTATCAGAGGAAGTTTAGTACAAACCTTGGAAGCTCAATTTAGATAAACCCTGATTAGAGAACATAGACCTAAGATGGACTTTCCGGATTAGTATATAATGACATCCTTAATATTGGTATTGTAGAGATTTTGTGAGTTTTATGAGTAATACATCAGTGCCTAGATACGAGCAGGTAGAGGCAGCTCTGGCACAAATGTACCTTGGGGTAAAACCTGAAAACACCGCTTTGAGTTAGACTCAACCATGAACTGGTGCACGGCAACGGGCTTGGCTGCACTTTTGGTTACGATACTCCCAGGGGATATGCTTAGGATAATTCTCATTTTCTTTATAATCCATTGTGAAGGGTTTATGAGTATATACATCCTCAAAGATTTTTTTTATGATTATGGATTATATCGATAAATAGTTCAATTTAATTTAAGTATTTTACATGTATGGAATTATGTATTTTGATTGATAAACTGATATAGATTATGCCATTGTTCAGAAATGGAACCTAGTGGAAGTTATGGACACCGTATCAATGCACGCACTCCATGTAGGGATATCCCTCTGGCTCAAGATAATTATAGTGGAGCTGGTAATGCGACTGGTGCTGATCAGCTAATCACCATACTGGGACAACTCACTCAGGTTATGAACAATAACCTTACCCATATAGAGCACCCTGATCCTCATCATGGAGGATCAATGTTAGATCACTTCATGAGGAAACAACCACTAACATTCAATGGGAGTACAAATCCATTAGTAGCTGAGCAATGGATATGTTCCCTAGAGAAAATATTCCATGCCTTGGGTAGTAGTCAAAGGGAAAAAGTTATCATGGAAGTTTACCGCCTCACTGGAGATGCTGATCAATGGTGGTCATTTATTCAAAACACTAAGGAAGATGATGAAATATCAAATATTAAATGGAGGGATTTCAAGGAGCATTTCATAGAAAAATACTTTCCTCGTGACCATCGAGAAAATATGGAAAGGAAATTTATGTGTCTGTGACAAATGGAGTATGAAAATGTATCAATGTATGATGCTTAATTTACAAGGTTAACAAGGTACATTGGAGATTATATACATAACCCAAGAAGTAAGACGAATCGTTTCTTTGATGTGTTAAAACCATTTCTTCGTCGAGCATTAGTATCACAATCCTTCTCGTTGAACGAAGACATTTTCTCATGTCCTATCAAGACATAAAATGAATTCTCTAAGTCTTATGACTTTAAAGCAAAGCAAGAGAAGAATAGATCGGATGATCCATCTGGAAATGGAAATAAGGAGAAGAAGGGAAAATTTGAATATCCATCCTCTAGTAAATGTGGGAAGAAACACCCCGTTACTTGCTTAAATGGAATGGGATTCTGTTACAAGTGTAGTGAAAAAGGCCACCAAGCTCGTGATTGCAAGGGGAAGAAAGAAGCTACCGATGTTCAATGCTACAACTGCAGGGAGATGGGGAATTATACAAATTGATGTCCTAAGCGTCAGGGGAACATACCATATAAAAGGGAAAGGGATCAAGGCTAAGCTTATGTTATCACTAGTTCTGAGGTAGATGCTCTGAAAGATGTAGTTGTAGGTAATTTAATGTTTTCCTCAAGATTAGAAAATTCTTTATTTGATTTTGGATCATCACATTTTTTCATATCCTCCATGTTTTCTAAGAAAATTGGATACTTCCAATTTGATCTAACAAGGGATTTGTCAGTTAAAACTCTTAAGGGACGTATCATCACCACAATTTTTTGTAAATCCATTCCCATTAGAGCATATAAATGTTTTTTATCTGCTGATCTCATCGTCATACCTGTGATTGAGTTTGATATAATACCTGATATGGATTGGCTTTCGTACCATGATGCGAAGATTTATTGTAAGAAGGAGGTTATGAGTTTTCATGATGATGATAATGAACACCATATCTTTAGAGTAGAATCGTCACCACCAAATTATTTTCTAGATCCACCCCTTATAGCTCAACTAAATTCAATTATTGGGGGGGAAGAGAATGAAATGACTGTGGGTGAGTAAAGTAATGTTCAAACAGATGATTTACATATTGTGAGAGAATATGTTTATGTGTTTCCAGAAGATTTACCTGGAAATCCTCTAGAACGAGAAATAGAGTTTTCCATTGATTTAATTCCTAGATTAAGACCCATATCAAAGACCCCTTATAGAATGGCCCCTGTGGAATTAGTGTAACTAAAGAAACAACTAGAGGAATTAAGTAATAAGGGATTTATTCCCCCTAGTTTTTCTCCATGGGGAGCCCCTGTCCTTTTTTTTTAGAAGAAAGATGGATATATGAGGTTATGTATCGACTGTAGGGAGATCAAAACTATAATAATAAAGAACAAGTATCCCCTACCTCATATTGATGATTTATTTTACCAACTGCATGGAGGTCAATAATTTTCAAAGATTGATCGTCGATCTAGATAACATCAGTTGCGTGTGAAGAAGTAAGACATTCTTAAGACAACATTTCGAACCAGGTACGGGAATTATGAGTTTATAGTAATGCCTTTTGGGATGACTAATGCACCCTCTATTTTCATGGATATAATGAATAGTGTTTTCAAGTAATATCTTGCTTAATTTGTAGTGGTATTTATTTATGATATCTTTGTATACTCCAAAAGCTAGAAAGAAAATGAAAATCACTTGCGAATTATATTGAAGACTCTGAGAAGACATGAATTATATGGGAAGTTTATCAAGTGTGAATTCTGGCTTCCAGATATTTCTTTTCTTGGCCATATTATCTCAAAGGATGGAATCTCTTTTGATCTTTCTAATACATGAGCAATCCAAGAATTCCCAGCACCGACGAGTATAAATGAGGTACATGGTTTTATTGGTTTAGCAGGTTATTATTGATGTTTCTTCCAGAATTTTACTCAATTGGATAACCCATTAATGTATATCGCATGTAACGTGGTTAATTTTTTTAGAAAAAAGAGGGTGAATAATGTTGCGAAGAACTGAAGAGAAGATTAGTCAATGCTTCTATATTTACCCTACCATCGGGGAATGATGGGTTTGTTATTTATATTGATGCGTCGAAGAAAGGACATGGTTGTGTCCTTATGCATAATGATAGAGTTATTGCCTATGCATCATGACAGTTGAAAATTAATGATCAAAACTATCCTACTCATGATCTTGAGTTAGCTACTGTAATCTTTGATTTGAAGATATGGAGATATTATCTTTATGGTAAAAAATGTGAGATATATACCGATCATAAGAGTTTGAAGTATATTTTCTCACAGAAAGAACTCCACACGAGGCAAATGAGATGGCTTGAACTACTCAAGGATTATGATTGCATGATTCACTACCACCTTGGGAAGGAAAATAAGGTAGAAGATGCTTTGAGTAGAAAGGATCAGGGAGTTTTGAACAAGATGAGAGTAGAAAGGGATCCTATTTTCATGGATCTAGTAATTATGGATATAAGAATCACCATGGAAGGTGAAACATCAATAATTTTTCAAATGGTTTCCAAACCATCATTACTAGAAAAGATAAAGAGTTCTCAGGCTGATGGTGAAGAGTTTAAAAAGAATATGAAAGCTATGAATGGTGGGAGATTGACCGACATTGTGTATGAAGATAGAATTTGGAAATTTGGGAGGAGACTTTGTGTTACCAAGATATCTAATATAACAAGGGAATAGTTGGACGATTCTTATAGTTCCAATTTCTCTATACACCATGGGAGCACCAAAATGTATAGATATTTTAAAGAACATTTTTGGTGGGACAACATAAAGAGGGTGATTGCTGATTTTGTGTCAAGATGTATGATGTGTCAACAAGTAAAAGCAGGAGGGCAACAACCTAGAGGGGTTATGGATCCTCTTCCCATACCTTAGTGGAAATGGGAAAATATCACGATGGACTTTTTCATGGGACTATCAAAGACTCCTAGAATGAACGATGCAATATGGGTCATTATTGATCATCTTACCATGTTAGCACATTTTCTTGCTATAAGGGAAGATATACCACTTGAACGTCTAGAAATAATATATATTAATTATGTTGTGAGGCTTCATGGATTACCCCTATCAATTATTTCAGATCGTGATCCCCGTTTTACAACAAGATTCTGTAAATGTTTTCAAAAAGCCTTGGATACTGAACATTGTTTGAGCACTGCCTACCACCCTCAAACTGATGGATAATCAGAACAGACTATTCAAACAATAGAAAACATGATGAGATCTGTCTCACATGACTTTCAGGGTATGTGGGATCAATATTTACCTATGGTAGAATTTTCCTATAATAATAGCTCTCATTCATGTCTTCAGATGGCACCATATAAAGCATTATACAGAAAGAGATGTTGCACACCAACCTGTTGGGATTATTTTGGTGAAAGAAAACTCGTAGGACCATAACTGGTGGAGGAAACGATGGAGAAGGTGAAGGTAATCCAAAACCACATCAAAGAAGCTCAAAGTAGGCAAAAGAGCTATACAGACAACTGAATGAAGGATTTGGAATTTCAGGTAGAAGATCATGTTTTCTTGAAGTTATCTCCATGGAAGGGTGTTATACGTTTTGGTAAGAATGGGAAAATTGAGTTTGAGGTACAACAGACCATTCGAAATTCCAGAACGAATTGGGGTTGTAACTTCCCGTTTGGCAATGCCGCCATATCTCTCCAACGTTCACGAAGTGTTCCACGTATCACTCTTGAGAAAATACATGCCTGACCCAATGCATGTACTCACCTATGAGGAAGTATAACTGGAACCTGATCTATCTTATTTCGAAGAGCCCGTCAAGATTTTTTATTCCAGAGAACAAGTGTTGAGAAACCATATGACTCGTCTGGTAAAAGTTTTATGGGGAAACCACAAGATGGGAGAGGCAATGTGGGAAGCCGATGAACTTATGATGTAGAACAACCAGAGTCTTTTCATGTGGTAGTATTAAAAAATTTTGAGGATGAAATTATTTGAAGGAGGGGAGAATGTAACACCCCAATCATCCATGATACGATTCTCTTTGAATAATACAGTAGTGTGTGTTGTATGCAACTTCGAGATTCTAACACACCGCGACCAATCAAAGTAGCCATTTTGAAAATTAATACCCACATTTTGAATTTTTATAAATTTTTTCTCTCAAAACTGACTTCATTTTTTTATTCTTAATATCTAAATTAGTATAGGGTGAAATTTTGGTACTTTTCGGAAAACTATTATATTTTGATGAATAGTTAAAATTATTAAATTTTAATTAAAAACAACTTTTTTATTCAATATAATTAATAGTGATAAATTATGAATTGAGTAGTTATAGAGTATATTTATAATTTATTTTTACCATTTAATACAATGTTGGTCATTGGACATAATTTCACATTTAAACCAGACATAAAAAAGTGTCAATATTTTGATAGTTATTATCTTTTAAAAACATGCTTTTTGTTTTAACAACGAGATGTAATTTTAAATTAATTTCTGACACATATATGTTTTGACTTTAGAAAATGGATTCCATATTTAGAATCCGGAGTTCTAAATGGTTTAAATAGATAAATTCTATTTTTAGACATTTTGAATAATTACTTCGGTAAATATTTTATTTACCTTGCTTAAAGGGTAAATCCAGTAAATAAGGGAAAACATATTATAATAATAATAATAAATTACCCTAAAACGTTTCCTAACACTATTGGTTGATACATGTCCGACCATGGGAATATTTGGTTCGATTTTGGGACCTCATGGATCCACTTGTAAGTGATAATGACACATTATATTAATTAAGTCAATGTAAATACCAAAATGACACAAGCATATATCTTTTAGGAAAAAAATTTTTACATATTATTATATATGTTATATATTCAACAATAAATATTTATTATAAAGTTAAAATAATTTCCTACACAATCATATTTTATTTATAATTATTATACATTGAATAAATAAATTTATTTATGACACAATAACGAAGCAGTATTTTCCTTAATAATAAAAGAATCAAATAATTGGTATTATAAAAGATAAAATGATTATAATTTGTAAGTTTTCATGATATAAACGAATTTTATTGGTTAATATTACATGTTAGGATATATTATATTAATTTTATTCGAATTTATAAAGTTTTTATGACTTAAAAAATCAATTATTGAATAGTGTCAAAATTTACATAAATGAGTTTTTAAAATAAATATTATATTATTAATTGATATTCTATTCCTAAAATTCTATGGTTTGGCCAAAGGACTTATATAATGGTAGGTGTATTATTAATGGACCACATGGGTGTCTCATGGAATTATATAGTGTGTTTATTAACTATATAATATAAAAAATACAATGTGACATGGTAAGTGTCAAACTAATTAACTAAGAGTTAAAACTAAATGATAAGGTTAATATAATGACCCAAAACTATCTAAAATCTATTGGTTGATAGTATTTCGACCCATCCTCACCTTATACTTTTAATAATACACTTTTTATCCATTAGAAACCAAATATGAATTTATTATAAAATAATACTTTAAGTTTTCCCTAAAGAGCCCCTCCTCCCCCTTATAAAAGGACACCACTTATAACCTATTGTTCTAACATTAAAAGCCTTTTGTATTGGTCAACCCCTGACCAAATACTCTCTAACCATCCCTCAAATCAACTTAGAGGACTTATTTTGATCAGAAATCCATCCTAAAAATCCATATTGATCAAATCAAATGGAAGAACCCGAAGAAGAGGTACTGTTTTCACCACCCTTTTTCAAGTACCTTTCTTCTTCAACTTCTTCATTATTTGTTATTTCCATTCTAAAATATTAAATCCAGAATCTTATATATACTGTGATGTTATTATAAATATGGATCAACCATAATTCGTATTCTATCTATCCTTTAAATGACATGTCACCATACGTACGTACGTAAGGCTTACCGTCGACACACCGTGGTGTAATTATTATTGAAAACATTATTATTTGGATGGGTATGATAATGATGTGTAATTGATGTAAATAATAAATATAACAATATAATGAATATTTATATATGATATAACATCCAATTATATATTATTTTAATATCAAAAGAGTGATATTGTCGCTCGTGCGTACGTACGGACTACCGTCTCCACGAAACGTGATGAGATTCATTCCCTTTCGTATCCATTCAAGTCAAATTATCATTTGATGATTAAAAATAATGTTTAATGACTTTATATCATTATGTATATAAGTAATATACAACCTATCCAAAACAAACACGACTTATGTAACAAAACATATAAATGAAAATGTGTATGTCAACACCCGTAACGACGATAATACTAAGATATTATTAACAAAGAAATGTTAAAAGATCATATATGATATCATATTAATGTATATGATTTTTGTATAATTTAATATCAAATATTTTACCATTATACAGGAGGTTTTCCTACCCTCAACCAAGGAAATGTACAAGGTAAGGGTTTATTTCACAATCTATTCATTATCCGAGGTTGTTTATACGTAATTATCTACTGGGACATATTTATCATCCACATCCATGATTCTTAAAAATGTATTTCAAAACATTCTTAATAGTTTAGAGAATATGTTTTAATGTCATTTATACCCTTGGATGACTTTTTATAATATATTTATAAAGGAATCTTTCCATCATTTTCCAAACAAGGTCCTTTTTAACATTTTCGACACAATTAAGGTAAGAATATATTTTTAAATTATACAGTGGGTATGGATATTTTCCTCCATTATAGAATTGTAGAAGCTTCCCTTAAAATATTATAAGAGTATTTGTAAAGTAAATGTTTTCATTTATAATTATGTTACTTTTAAATGATTTCAAAAAAAGAGATATTTCTCTCAAATAGTTTTGATTTCATCTATGTCAACATCCTTTGATGGATTTTAAGTTTATATGAAGTTTATTTATTATGATACAAAACATCCATATTGTATTGAAGGTTTTTTGATAAGTTTGAATATGGATGTGTTATTTTTATACCATTCATGGTTTATGGAGAAGGTATTGACATTTCGTATGCTAGTTTTAATACGAATGTTTATGTTATGTTTAAGCCTGTTCATATGAGGAATGTATTGGACTTAATAAGTGACGGGTGGAGCCCGATATAGCTCCTCAATGCATCAGTAGGTCTCATGAGACAAACTAGTGTCTCGACACGAGGCCTTGAAAAAATCATATTTGTAGTCTTGGCATGAGGATTTGGCTACGTGGTTATGATAGCCTGACATTATACATTCCTTCATTATGAAAGTTGTTATTTATATTACATGTGATTATTCGATTAGTAGAATATCCATGTGAATACGTAAATGGAATTATTTCATTTTATTTCTGACATATTATGATAAAGTTCATGTTTATAAAGCTTTTGTTTTAGTTATACATTGCCTTAAATGTTTTCCTTATTTATGACAGTTTCCGCTATATTATTATCCTTACTAGGCATCTGAGCTCACCCATTTCTATGTGTTATTTTTCCCAGGATGTGAAGAATTATTTTATGAATGACCTGAAGCAATAATATGAGGGGTTATGAGTGTGGACTATGGAGACTATGTTGTTGTAGTTTTTATTTTATGATGTAATGTACAATTTATGAATGTATCTAGTAATTCCAAGGCTACTAAACTAACCGGTCTTTCGAGATTTGATCTTTTGTGATCATGCCAATGTAATGTCATAATGCACCGACTCTAGGTAATTGGGGTTGGGGAGTTATAGTATTAATATATATTACACTAATAATTTCTATATATTTATTATATTTTTTAAAATAGGAAGAAGCTTCAAATTTGTGAGATAAAAATAATAACCAAGTGTATCTAGAATATCTTTCAATAAGAACATAGGAATAATGCTTCCAATTTATACTGGAGGATCTACATGGTCCAAAATAATCATTGTGAACCCACTTTTGGGGTTGATGAGTTAAAGAATATTTCATTTGAATGAAAGAGATCTTATGCTATTTACATTTTTGACATGGATTGCAAGCATTTTTATTTAGGAATTGTTATATACAAAGTTCCTTAATTTAACAATTCATAGTTAGATATATGAAGGAGTAAATATTTTAGTGTCCTATTATCCTATTACATAGGTAATACTCTTTGATAAAAAAATCCATATGGAATTTTTTTTACAAAAATAAATAATCCAAACCATCTGTATAGACATTGTCATTATGTAAGGTAGTAGAGACTGAAGAAAACATATAATACAAGATTTTACAAGAATTATTTTCATATTTTAAATAGTTACCATACCCACAGAAATATGAGATTATAATTACATTATACATAAATATATTAACAAATAATACTGTAGAAATAAAAATCAAATTAGATTTTATTATTTGACTGATTCCTACTTTTTTTCTTTGTAATTATCACCAAATGGACATGTCCATCATACAAATTTTTGAGGTTCCTAAAGCCTGATAAGTCTCCAGTCATGTGTTTGGATAATACAATGTCTATATATCATAAATTATTAATGTTTCTATTAAATAATGTTTTCATAGATGTGTTTGTCTTAGAACAATTGTTTCTTTATTATTCATGTATTTTCATCTATAATCAGAGTCACTATAACTGTTCCTAAAGGTGTTTAGGGAAAATTCATAGGTTTATCATTAATTTTCCTTTATTCTCATTCCATTTCTTAAGTTTTAATATTGGATATTCATCCTTCATATTGCCTTTTACATTTCACTCATAACAATTAACTTTTAGTATTTTAAATTGGGTTTTAATACTTTAGTAGTTTTATTTTTACAATTTTTTAAATAAATTAATGTTACACAACATTTTATTAATGCCAAATTATTTTAAAACAAAAATAATTTTTTATTTACTTGTATTATATAATTTAATTTTTATTTATTATTTATAAATAATAGCATTTTATAATTTTAATATGTTTACATAATTTATTTACTTCACAATTGTTTTTATTCTTGGCTTAGTTACAATGTTTATAATATTATAGAAAGACCACATTGACTAGCCATCAACCACATTGGGGACCCTTGGTTAACCCCATGAGAGATCATACCACATTGACTAGACATATAGGGTAGTGGGATGTGTATAAGACCCCATCATTACAGTAGTAGTTTTACATTTTTCTCGAAGGAGGGGGACGGGCCTAATAGGACAACGGGGTCGAAGCTCGTTTTTGATCGTGAATGTGCAATGGGTTATGTTCCCTGATAGTTAGAAAAATTGGGTTATGGTATTTATTTATTATTATTATTGTGGTTCTCCATAATATTTCTTCTATGTGGTTCAATAGATCAGACACCACTATTCATCAGATGTAAAATCATTCTCATAGAAGTACATCCTTCTGATAATGGTCACCCAACTCGTCTATTCGCAACCGAAACATTATCTTCTACCTCTAAAAATTGTTCAAGTAAAATTTTACTCAGAATTATTGGGTGTACCACCATTGATATAATCTATGATTTACATTGATGAGATGTGTCACTATGATCGAAACATGATACCACTATTAGTCCATTTTATTGTCTTGGGAATTAAAACAAGATCTATGGTTCATGAATTTATATTTAAATGAAATAAAAAAACATAATGCTATTAAATTAAAATGAATATTCATTAGTTTGTTCATATATTCAATAAAAATGGTGACCCATAAGGTAATTGTGATTGTGACCTAGAAAGTGACCACAAGAATCACTTGAGGTAACCATGCTTCCAACTGTGGGTGTTTCCAACATACTGTGCACTACTATAGTGAACCTAAAATAATGGTTGTAAAAAACCTAACATGATTTCAAGAAGAAAATATACCAAATGATTTATGAATATAACTTGACTTATTAACCTACGTAGGCCTCCCAACCTATCATGAGTGATAATGTCAACCTATTGTGTCAAATAGAATCTGCAGTGAGTATGAAGGTAAACCTACTATGGGTTTCATTATACCAACCAAATTTTTTTAATTTATTTTCACAATCCAAATTAATTTTTTTTAATTTAAAAATGAATTCAATGTAAGTATATTTAATGTGATATGTATTCCTATAAAATTAACCATGATGCTTTTCCTCAAAAATTTAATTTAGCACTTTACGTATTTTTGAGTAAAACTATATTTTTACAACACTCTATTTTATTGTCATTTTTTATAAAATGTTATACATTAGAATTAATTAAAATTTATTAAATATTTAATTATTTTATTGAATAATTATATTTTATCAAAAAAAATTATAATTGTTTAATTAAAATTATGATGAAAAATTATATGAAAATTATAAATTTTTTATATTAATTTTTTTATTTTCTATATGTAATATATGATTTATTTCTTCTTCTATAAGTTTAAGATAGAATTTTTTTAAAAAAAATATTTGATATTATATCATTTACTTTAACCAATATATTAGATATATTTTTATTTATTTCTTTGTAGAAATTTAATAGCACACAAACTCATTACTAATGGAAACCAAGTTTCAAATTATAGGCAATTGTAATATTATATTTTTGTTATTGTCTAACATGTTGTATCCAGTGATTGGTTTTTTTGAAACTTTTAAGAGAAATTTGATTTTAATAAATCCAAATTATTTTTTTACTGATATCAACACATAATTTAAACTACTACAAATAGATCATCCAAATTGATTTTTGAAAAAATTCATGGGATTCATTTTCTTTCTGATCATTTGATCAAGAGCCTCTATGAATTATTCTCTTTTTCAAGATCCCAAAGTGGCTTTTACTGTACCATAATCTATTTTTTAGTGATCTATATAATATAATATTATATTCATCATCATTAAAGTAACGGATGGACCCCATATAGCATGGATCCGATGTCTATTATCAATTAAATTTTGATGACTATATGGAATAAAATTCCAAATGATAGGGAGTTTATTAGAATGGGAAAATTAGATACATACAAGAACCTTTTATTAACAATTAATACACTATTTACAACCTAATTTTTTCTAAATATAATTTTGAGGATAAATCATTTTCGAATATTATATCCCATTACATGTTTTATAGTACACTTCTAGGATTCTGGGGGAAATGAATCCTAATAATGGTGAGAAAAAATTATTAGTAAGGGTAAAGTTAACAGAAGAAATATTTAATAAATACAAAATAAATCAACATGGAATTTAAAATAAATGAACAAAAATTCCATGTAATCATTATGATTAAAAGGAATGTAATATGAAACAAGTAAAGGTAAATGATAAAATAATCTATTAAAAATAAATAGACAAGTAAAAATAAATATGTCAAGGTTAGAAGCTAAAACACATACTAAGAAATGAATTAACGAAAAATTAAATGAATCCATAGATATGTTGATGAAAAATAGAATGGGAAAACTATAAGTGAATCTAAATGAAGGAAATGATTAATTGTTGGATTCCATGTTTCCAAGGAACATTGAATAAGTACTGTCAAGACCCCTTATAAGACGATTTATGACATACTGGGTACAAACTTAATTGGTTTTTCCATCCTTATATCTACTATAAAGACATTTCAGAAAGAAATTTGTAACATAATCGTTATAATTGAGAAGGGTCTTTTCAAACTAATTTCTTCCCATGAGACTACCAGTGCATCAAGAGGTTTTCATTAACTAATCCCCAACTCATAGGTCTTACATTAAATAGTTCCCAACCCATGTCTTAATGATCCAAGAAACACCTCATATCGAATAGAAAATACGGATTATAAAATATTTTGATGAATAACTGAAACGATTTTATCTATATTTCCCAAAAATAAAATAAATTTTTAAGTAAACACCATATGAAAAATTGTATATAGTTCCAGAAATATCCATATCCATTAAAAAGTTCAATAATATTTAAGGGAAATTCAATGTAAATGATTGTACGAAATTGAATATATCAAGGGGAAAAAAGGAATCAGGTCTGTGAATGTGAATACTATCCTTGTCTAAATAAATTAGAAACCATCCGAAGGAATATTAAGGATGGAATAAATACAACATTCCATAAGTGGAAAAAATATATGGTTTTTGTCCTTGATGAATAAAAATATTATAAAATAGTATTTTAAAAACATTATTGTGAAAAAAAAACCTCATTTTTAATATATTTTATTAAAAAATCAATAACCTTTAATTTGAAAATCAAATTTCAATTTTTTTAACAAAACATGGTTGTTTGAAGAGAACAGATTCTCTGACGAAAAAGATAAATGAGGCTGGGTTTTCAAAAAAAACATGCTCTAAAACATTTTGAGTACTAAAGAGTTATGAAGTGGATGTACAACTTAAGAAAGGTAATGAATAACATTATGAGATGAAATTTTAAGAGATTATTGAAAAATGGACATATAATATCCTCGAATGAGAATTAATGATCAATAAAATTATTCTTAATGGAAAAAATCAATAAACATTCCCATCTCTCCCATACTGCTTTTAATATTTTTAAATCATAATCCCGATGATGGAATAAAATAAAATTTAGGTTTTAAATACCATGAATATAAAAGGATTAATATTATAATATATAAAAATTGGTAGTATATACAAAAAAAAAATAAGTAAGTGGTGAACTTGACCTTTATCACACAAATGTAAAAGGTGAGTTGAAAAGCTATGACACTGAGTCTGATTTGTCTCGTGTGACTTCATATTACAGAATAGGAAAATTATGTTCATTATTTACTTTCATGAGAAACATTTTAAAGTATAGAATATCTTTTATTTCACTTAATTCAATGTTTTATACAACTACTTATAAAATTATTATTACATTTGTGGTTTCTGTTTATGTGTCAAAAACAACTTTGGTAGGTCAACTTTGATCAAAGTGGTCATTATATAACATCTATAAAATAATAATCATAAAATATTTATCATATTTTTATATAAGATATTATTTTAAAAAATTATTTAAATATGGTTATAAAAAATTAATCTACCCAGAATCATAGAGATGGTATTCCATACGTACAGATGAGTAACTTTCTCATTTTCCAAAGATCATTTTGGGAAGAAGTTAAGTAACGTTTTATCTTATTAGAATGATATTTGTATCTTAAGGAACAATTTATTTAATCATATATACTTTGGTATATATTTCTTCTTTTAAGAGCAATCTCATTTTGATTAGGAGGGGGTAGTGCACACGCCTACAGACGACAACATTACATTTTGATTGTGTGAATGGGTAATAAATAAATTGACATATATTTTATATTTACAAAAAGGTAATTATTTCAGTAATATAATAATGTTTTTTCAATTTCACATATGTTAAATATAAATCATACGCTATACATTCCATGTATCCTTTGAATGAATCACATCACTTTTATGGGGAGGTAGTGCACACTTCCACAAATAACATTATCATGTTCGCACAAAATGGAATGTTTACGGATTTGAATAATAAAATAATAAAATAATAATAAATAAATAATCATTATAATATATATCATATATAAATTTAGTGAAAATCATAATGACCACCATGAGAGGTGGTGAAGGAAGAATAGACAATCATTGTTCTATGAGGTTGTAGTTCCCCGTTTACATTAACAGTATGTTCAATACCCATTAGATGAATGTTTTTGTGAGTGTGGGATGAACCCTTAAAATAATAAAATCATATTATATTTATTATAATGTTTCTATATAATCATCTAATAATAATAGTTTATGGGTGGGGAATTAGACTAAAAATAAATAGCTTAAGGAAATATTTTATCTCTTAATCAGGTCACTCATTTTAGATTGAATAAAAGGGATTAATTAGTAGAATTTATAAACAAGGTAAGGATTATTGGTTTATGGTATGAATTTTGAAGATCTATTTGGGAATATTTTGGTTGATATAATGTGTCTTGATAGGTGTGAAGAAGTATGAGTAGAGGAGACCTTTTATATTAGAGGGAAAGGACACATGTGCAATTTTTGAAAATAATTCGGTGTTCCCCAAGTATAACTTATTCCCAAAGTATCAAAATTACCAATTATGTAACATTATAGTTCTAGTGTGTAATAAATTTCTATACAATAGGTTTTTTTACATGTTTATAGGTCCTGTTTCCCTTAAGATTAATGTTTAGTCTATTCTTAAACTTAAATTAACTTTAATCAATGTAATTAATTTTAATTACATTAACTAATATTTGTTGTAAAAAACATATTTTAATGTATTATAAATTATAAATAACGGTTATTATAAATTTTAAATCCTATTTGTAAAATTAAAATCACATATGTTGTAGAAATTAATTTAAATTAAATCCCACAGACCAGATGATGATGTAGGTTTATAATGTAAAACCGTCCTAAAGTTTTCTGTGTTTTTATATTAAATTTCAATGTCATGTTGATTAAAAATACCTAATTTGGATTAAAATATTATCAAATAAAACTTATAAAACAATTTATAATTTAATTAAACCTTTTAAATAAATTATATGAAAAACCATTTTTAATCAAAAATGCAGTATTTTTTTACTATTCATTAAAAAATAAAACATAAAAAATACCGAATCAATTACCCTAACAAATATTTTTGTTTCTATTCAAAATATTATGTTTATTTTGACATATATATTTCAAAAAATATCAAAAAAAATTTATTTAAAATATATTCTCTTTTAAATGGTGTTAAAATGATTTAATAAAAATATAGTATTTTATACATAAAATTGGGTTGGTTCATATCTTATGTCCATAGAATCTACTAGATGAATATCAAAAATATTATACAGAATATATAATAATATTGTTATATTAATATTTATCACTAATTTTAATTAATTTAAATTATTAGGGTAACCTAGATTTGTTACCATAAAAATAGTTTTCATTAAAAATATTCCCTATATTTTCAATTTGTTCTTATATACTTTAATAATTAATTTGTATAAAGATAAATAAATTTTATATTGGTGTAGGAGATATATTTTCCTAAGTTAGCTTCTCCTCTTTGTAACCTCTAATTTTAATGACTATGTTATATCTTATTATATTAAATAAAAATATTTTAATAATATATTGTAGTTCAGTAAAACTCAGTCTTGCATGTAATGGAAGCCATCGATGAAACTAATTGTTTCACGTGATGCATGATAACTCAGTGTTGTGTGGATTAAAAAATATAAAAATATTTAATTTATTTAAAATGTTAATTATTTTATAAAATTTTAGTATATTATTTTCTATTATGTGCTTGGTGGAGCTTGTCAGACATGTTATTGAATACGATGTTCTTATTTTTGATTTTTGAGGCATTACATTAATCCCACCTTAATTTAATTGCTTTATCACAATTTAATCATTATCATTTTGGTATATTGTTTTATATTTCTTATTTTAATAATCCAGAATCATGGTAATGGTTTTTAAAATATCCTATAGAAAAGAGAGAGTGGGAACTACAAAGGTCACATGGACTAACACAAACTAAGTATCTTATTATGAGAAAATTAGTGTAAAGTGGAGATACATACATAGAGGAAAAGAGTAAATATTTATATGGAGTTATTGAGGTCCTCAATATCAAATAATTTAATGATCAATACAAAGTTTAGGGTCTCAAATCGTTAAATCTGTAGTGATTTAGAATACCAACAGTTCAACTAAAATTTAGGAATTAGGAAAACATTATTAAGATCATTTTTATAATATTGATAAATTCTTTCATTTCCTTATAGTATAAATAAATTTACATATATGATTTGTTTTTGTTTCATGTGAATAATTTAATCTTTTTTTCTTTGATAAAATTTTAATTCATTTGTTACTTCATTAAATGGATATACAAAATTTAAATTTGATTCCTGAAGCACTGAATTAAATATTTAATTGATCATAAGTCCCATAAAATTGTGAAATTTATAACTATTATCCAAAGTCATTATTGTTAATACATTAATTAATATACCTAAAAAGGTATTTTCTTTGTTAAATAATAAAATTAATTCATCAAATTGATCAAATAAAAAAAAGATTTACTAAACTGGACATTGCCTATGTAAGTTTTTAGTGTTAAACCCATATCATTCTTCAGTTGTGGGTTCAATTTCAGAGGCCTTACTCGATTTGATATGTTGTTATGTTTCATATATTTTTTCATTTTCTAAAACCATATTAGTATTATTTCCAAAATAAATATGATGGAAATCCTAGAAGTAAGGTTAATTACATTGTACCCTTTTATGAATGGTTATAAATACCACCCCAATATATAAATACATCATCCATTTATTACCACATCGTTAATTCCCTAGGTTACGGTTTATCCTATGGAATTCATTGTGATTTTCTATTCAAATACATTATAATGGTTAGTAATGAAAGTGGTAGCCATCATCTGAGTATCCCCTAAGAGTGTCAACGAAGGTGCTTATTAAGGCATTGTGTCATTTACTAGGATACATCTAGTTTGGCCCTACAGACCTGATAAGAGTTGTCAATCCTAGGTAAATTTGTTCTAGAACCACATCCAATTTTAGTATCCAGATAGTGATGTTATTCTTGGAATACCCACATAATATCTACTGTACCATACCTTTAGGATGTTATTATATAATGATCTCCAAATTCTACCTTAGGTTTATGTTCTATAATCTATTTTTTCTTAAATCTAGTTCCTAAGATTGCTACTAAACTTCCATTGATATCAATAGTAGGGAATCAACCCTAAATAGTCTGGAGATGGTGTTTTCTATCAAATATATTGTCATGGTTTCAAGGAATCCCATCCAAAATTAATGATGGTTTTGTATCCTTCATAATGTATATATATACATGTGTATTTTTTCAAAAATTAATGCACGAATTAGAACATATTTTTTTTCAAAATAAATAACATAAAGGATAAATTTATTCTATCTAGTATATCTTTTTATATATTTCATAGTACTCTTCTTGGACTAATGTGGAATGAAAACACAACAAGGGTGAGCCCAAATTCTCAGTAAGGGTAATGTATAGTGGAAGTAATAATAGATAAATTGGAATAAATCAACATGGATAGGTAT
Source organism: Viscum album (assembly GCA_963277665.1). Lineage (NCBI taxonomy): Eukaryota > Viridiplantae > Streptophyta > Magnoliopsida > Santalales > Viscaceae > Viscum > Viscum album. The sequence goes on along the minus strand of OY728155.1, from coordinate 615,059,630 downwards.
ATATATGAACATGAATTCCAATTAATAAATAGTTGGAAAATGAATAGAATAAGAAATAAGTCATGGTTAATGAAAAAAATTCCATTCAAACAACTGGATAGGGAAAAATAAATATGGAAATGTATGAAGATGAAACACATGGCAGGAAATCAATGAACTGAGAATAAAATGAATCCATAGATAGGTGGATTAAAAAACTCATGGATAAATTATAAATGATTCTGAATAAGGTAAACACTTACTTATTGGATTCAATTTTTCATCGGTACATGGATGTAATACCATCAAAACCGTTACATGAAGATTTATAACATACTAGGTAAAAATGATTTGGTTTGTCCAACCTTATCTTTACTGTCAAGAACATTCACAAGATAATATATAACATGATAAATACAAATGAAGAGGGGGATACAACCTAATTTCTTCTCATAACACTACTGATTCATTGAAGGGATTTTAGTAGCTGGTCCCTAACCCGAAGTGATTATAATAAATAGTCCCCAATAGTGTTTTACATATCACAAAATCCACCTGTAGAATAAAAAATATATGTTATCAAATATCCATATTGAATAAAGGATACATATTTATCAATATTTCCCCAAATAATAAAATAAGTTTCAATGTAAACAACATAAGAAAAATGTTATACGCTTCAGGATATAGTTATATCCATGATAAATTATTTCAATATTTATGTGACATTAAATATAATATGGTCATAGGAAATTGAATATATCAAGGGTTCAGAAAATAAATCAAGTACATAAGTGTGAATACTAACCTTATACAAATGAATTATAATCTATCCATAATAATATCAAGGATGATATCAACATAACATTTCCAAAGTGGAGTGAAATTTAAGGTGGTTGTCATTAATAAATTGAAATATTATAAAATGATATTATATAACATTATTTAGGAAAATAATATTTTTGTGAATAATTTTTTGAAAAAAAAATTCATTGAAAATTATATTTGAAAACATTATAACAATACTTTATTTTTAGAAGAAAAAATGTCCTCTGACTAAAGAGAGAAATGAAGTTATCTGTTTTTATAAGACATTTTCTAAAGAATAATGAGTAAAAATGAGTGGAAAAATTGCTATTAAAACTTGAAAAAGTTCATTAATAGTCACATGAAAAAAATAAGAGATTATTGAAAATATTTCTTATAATTTCCTTGAATGGAAATTAATGATCAGTATAATTATCCTTGAGGAAAATAATCATTCAACATTACAACGTGTCCCATACAAATCTGAATCATTTCAATTCCTAAGAATCATGAAGGAATAAAATTAAATGGATTTCATAAAAACCATAAAAATAAAGTGATTTTTATTTAATATATCAAATGGTGTAGTATATAAACCACAAAAAATAAGTTAGTGGGTAACATGACATTTATCTCACATATGTAAAAAGTGAGATTAAAATTCTCTTAACTTCAGTCTAATTTGTCTCATGTTTCTTTATATTTCTAAATGAAAAACTTCTATATATTATTTACTTGATTGAGAAATTTTTTCTATTATTATCAAAACATTTATTTCACAAATTACTATGTTGTATACAACTAATTCAACAATTACGGTTACATCGGTTGTACTGAAAAAACACGGTTTACGTATTGAAAACACCATTGGTAGGTCATTTATGGTCAAAGGGATCATTATATAAAATCTATAGAATAATAATTATTAAATAATCAACATATTTATAATTAAAATATATTTTCAAAAACAATTATTAAACATATTTATGAAAAATTAATCAATGATAGAATCATGAGGATGGTAGGCCGTACGTAAGCAAGTGTAATGTTCTAATTTTCAAATGATAATTGTGGAAAGAAGGTATGTAGCATTATATCATTATGAAACTATAATTATACCATAAATTAAATTTTATATAACAATATATAATTAGTTATGTAAATCTTGTGATATAAAAGGAATCAAATCTTGGTGATGCGGTGGTAGTCCACACGTTCACGAACGTTGTTATAACCTTTTAAGTGTGTGAATGGGTAATAAAAAAATGATATAAATAAAATATTAGGAATGTTAATTATGCAATAAATATAATATATATTATTTCTATGTCACCTATTTTTAATTATAATAATTTATTTATAAATTACATGTATCATTTGAATGAATAACATCGCTTTTAGGAGGCGGTTGTCCATTCAACCACAAAATACGTTATTATATTTATAAAAAATTGGATGTATACATGTATGTATTATAAAATTATTAAACAAGAATAAATAAATAATAAGTATCCTATATATCATATATAAATATATTTGAAATCAAAATTACCTCCATGAGAGGAAATATAGGATAATTGAATAATTATCATTTTATGAGGTGGTAGTTCACCATTAATATAAACAGTATGGTCGTTACCCATTACAAGAAAGTGTGTGTGAGTGTAAGTCAAAATATTGCCATAAAAAATACTAGTATATTTAGGATATTTTTTATTCAATCATTGAATAATATGATTTTAGGGGGTGTATACTGGAAATAAAACTAAATTTCATAATGAAAGATGTTACCTCTTAATTGGGTAACTTATTTAGGTTTGAACCAAAGAGATCATTGGGATGGATTTATGACAAAGTGGAGGATTCTACGATGAGGGGATAGATTTTTAAGGGATATTTGGGTGGATATTTTTCGACACAAATTGTATTGAGTGGTTTGAGGAAGTGGGAGGAGAGGAGTCATTTTTATAGTGTAGGCAAAGAACACAATTGATATTTTTTAAAAGAATTATGTGTTCAAAAACCATTATATATTTAAAATTTAGAAAAATTTATTTCTATGGAACCCTATAGGTTCAGGGTAATACATATGACCATAAAATTGGTTTTAAAAGCTTATAGGTCATTATTTCTTTTTATAATAAGGATTCATACCATGATAAACTTAACTTTACATTAATTGATGTAATTAATTTTAAATAACTCTAATAATATTTTTAAAAAAATTATATGACCTTACTAGAAATTATAAATTAAAATTATTCAAAATATGGAATCTGGTTTTTCAAATTTTAATCACAGAATTTGAATAAATTAATTTATATTTGATCTTGTTTATTGGATGACAATATAGATTTTTCAATTAAAAACATCTACAAGTTTTCTAGGTTTGTATAGACAATTTCAATGTGAAATTGATTAAAAATAACTACATATAAATATAACATAATTAAACATTAATAGAAATTTAAAATTTAATTTACCTTATAAATAAATTAGATGAAAAAGTTATTATGAACTAAAATTCTGTATTTTTCACTATTAATTAAAAAATTGATACTTCACAGAAAAATAACAAACATTTTCCCTTAAATAATATTTAGGTTTGTATTTAAAATATGAAATTTATTTTGACATAAAATATTAATTAATGTTCCTATAATGGGATTTAAAATAGGTTTACCATTAAAAGGTGGTAAAAATGCTTCAATTAAAATATATTATTTTATACATAAATTAGGATTGATCTATTCTTATGTCTATAAAATGTGTTATTTGAATATAAATTTTTTTATATTGATTATATAATAAATATATTAAATTAATATAACTAAAAATAGTATTTAATTTAATTTATTAGGGTAAAACACCTTCTTGAGCGAAAAAAATTGTTTTCTATAAAAAAATTCCCTTTATATTCAATTACTTTGTTTATTCATTTGTAATTAATTTTAATGAAATGAATTCATTTTAAAAAATTTTAAAACATAAAATTTCAAAAGTTAGTTATTCCATTTCATAACCTTTAATTTTAAAGCTAGAATATATCTTATTACATTATATAATAAATTTTAATAATTTATTTTTATTTTGTAAAACTCAGTCTTGCATGTAATGAAAGACATCAAAGTAAAGAGTTATTTTTTAAGATGTACACTAAATCACTGTCATGTTCATTGTATAATATAAAATATGTTTAAAAATATTATCATAGTGAACATATTATATAGTATGAGGATATTTTATTCCCTTACATGCTTTGTATTTCATTTCATATAGAGTATTGAATAAAATGTTCATACAATATATTTTCGGGGTGTTATATTCAGTTATTTATGGTGGGTTTTTATTGAATATTTTTTCTTTATATTTTATTTTCCATATCTATTTTTAATTATTTCAATTCATATTTATGTTTTTCCCAAAAAATAGGTCTTATTTATTCTACCATGAAACATATTGTATAGTTTTTGAGGCCTGATCAATGTTCAAGTCAAAGTCTAGGCCCTAGGATCTTTAAAAGAATGGGTTGTGAATCCATGTTTTATTAAAATCCAGACTCATTATTAGTTCATCACACCTTTATAAGTGAATTTATTTATGGGTTCCAAAATTCTCATCGAATAGACATGGTTGATGAGTGGACTAAGATATTGGTGATCTGGACAACTATAAATACCAATGTTCATAATTTTAATTTCTATATCATTCCATATCATGAACATTGATCTTATTATGGAATATTTAATTAATTAATCGATTATTTTATTAATTACACTATGGATTTTAGTACATTTATATTACATTTTTAGATGAATATTCAAAAAAATACATAAAAACCACATCTGTACTGTAATATGTTAGTAAATCTTGAAATTTTGAACACAATATTATTAATTTCAAAAAAGATATTAAATTTCTCCCAAAAAAATATTACCATTTAATAATATTTGAAAAAATACCATAAATAAACCTTCATTAATATCATGTGTAAAGTAAACATTATAAATTATAGGATCTAATTCCCAGAAAGTGTAAACAAGGTAGATATATACACAATACATAAATATAAGGGTATGCTAATATGATCAAAATGTATAAAAACCATACACTGCTTATCAAAGATTAGAATATTTAGTCATAACATAAATATTGGTATTTTGTAGGATATTAATCATAAGAAAATAAAATAACGTGATCCATGATAACATAACATTAGCATAAGACATGGAATTGTTGTTTAAAAATAAGCATATAACATCATTTACTTAGTACTAAAAAAATAACTTTCAAAACATATCTAGGAACTAAATAGATTAATACACCTTCGATGTGGAAAACACCACCATACCCAGTAGCATCCCTTTCCTCATTGTGAAATGGGTTTAATCCAAAAACTATAATTATAGTCACGCTTCACCACCCAAGATCATCATAGCAGACAAAGTCCCTAATTTAAATAGGTTCACCCTGAATCAATTCTTATGTATATCATGAGTTATAATTAATTACCCAATGCATTGGGGGGATATTTACAATACAGTCTTTGACACATATATGATTCAAGTAGGTAGTTACATATATGTAACATGTGCTTGATGAGGCAGTCATGTCACATGCTTTGTGATATAGGATTTATGATATAAGAATGAAGTTGCATTGGTCTTTCAGGCCATGTTCATGGGACAGTTGTCTTTGGGCCTATATTTTATGTAATGGGTCTCCCTATACCCGGATATAATGTGGTCTCTTCTTTAATAATAAAATGAGACATTGAATCCAACATTAAAAAATAGATGTATCATATTTCTTTGGTTATAACATAACCAACACCCATGGTTATAAAGTAACCACCATCCATGATTATAATTTTACCACTATCACATAATTGTTTTGATGATGGGAATTTGAGTTCATGATTTACATATTTAAAAATGTCACATTTTACATTTTCTGTAAAACGCAATTGGGCATTGTTTTTGAAAATGAAGGAAAGATTCAATTAAAAAAAATTATTTATAAAGAAGAATTGGTTAAAATTATTAAAAATAATAATTTAAAAAATTACGTCAATTTTGAAAACATGTTTATAATAGATTGTTTTGGAAGAAATGTTTTTTCAACTGAAACAATGATTTTCCTAAAACAACCTTTCTGAATTATTGAGTAAACAAATAGAGGAAAATGGAGGTGAAAATGTATTCTAATTACATAACTAGATAATAAAAATTATGAGTTTAATTAGTTAATTATGATAAGATATCTAATTGGAATCATAATCATAAACAATGCCGATAAATGATCATATAGTAACATTAAATCGTTACCAATTTTGGTATCCTTGAAAAATAACCTCCAATAAAAAATATCATTAAATGAAACATAAAATATATTGAAGATAAATAAATTCATGAAGTTAAATTTCAATGGGGGATGTATATATACCTCATACTAGAAGATAGGTTCATTATAAAATATTATGTCTCAAAGAAGAAAAATTGAGACCAAAATATCTTACCAATATGGAAACATTTGAATTGTATACCCCATGAAAGAGAAATAATAAAATAAATTTTTGAAAAAAAAATATTTTAAGTATAAGAATTATAAAATATAATCATGGGTATTATACACACCACATAAATGAAACACATGGTGAGTATGCCTTGTGTATCAATTGAAAATAAAAGTGTGAAAAATCTATTACCTTAATACTTGACACTCACCATGCATGTTAAAGACTCATGTATAATAAATAAATGTTTATTATAAATAATATATATATATATATACTACCATATATGATTGTATTATTACATTTTATTACTCTTTTATTATCAATTCCATGTTAATGTAATGTTTTAGGTAAGCATCGATTTATTTTTCATGTATCTGTTAACTTTTCATTTTTGGATCTCCCAAAATAAAACATAATTTAATCATCTTCAGAGAGTGAACCAATATATAAATATCATATATATTTTTTAAGAGTAATCCGAAAATGTTTTTGATGGAAACATAAATACATCGTTCATGGAGACATTAGACCGTACATATACATGAATGTTGTGTACATTTTCTGGGTAGATTGAATGAATAAAGGTTAAATTAAATATAATCATTCAAAAATCATTTTTATGTAATATATATTACATGTGTTAATAAAACAATAATTAATACACTTAATGAAGAGGGTGAATGAATCACATCACTTCACAAGATGGTAGTCCATCTAACACATGATCAACATCATCATATTCCCACAAAATGGAAAACATGATGTTATGAGTGATATAATGATTAAATAATAATAATTTTATAAATATTATATATAAATAATAAATACCTCATTATGACCAACTATGAGAGGCGACAATGGAAAAACAAATGACATCTTTTCATGAAGAGATAGTATGACGTACACGAACAATGATTTATTAACACAATTGATGGATGCGAAGATGGTTGTAGGTCATGAATATAACATAAAAAATATGATTATATTTTAGATACTGGGGATATAATATCATCATGGAATAAGAATAATTTAAGGAGGTAGTGGAGGAAATAAAATAAAAAATCTCATTGATGAACGTTACATGTTCATCAGCTACCCTCATAACGTTTTAACCAAAAGTCTTCTTTAGATGGATTTAATTAAAAACTAAGGCTTATAAAATGATAATAGGGAATTTTAGAAGTGATTTTATCTTGGTTTGGTCGATCAAAATGTCTTTATATTTTTGAAGGAGATAAGGGAGTGAGTACCCTTTTCTAATTGAGGAGGGGTGTAATTTTTGTAAATAGCCAAAATAAATTATAATTGGGAGGTCACTCTGACGTCATGTGCCTCCAAAATAGATTAATGATGTATTTTAGGTATTATATTTTATAGAATCACCTCCACAACATAAAATAGATATATATATTAAAATTTTAGTCATTAGTCTTTATGTTTCCTCAATTTTATCCTTTTAGTTTTTTACCTCGGAAACTTTTATCCTTTTATTTACCAAGGAAATTTATTCTATAGTAATAAAATTAAAATTATATTAATTGTATAATTTAGAAATATATATTCTAAATATGGCATCAAATTTGTTAAAAAAATCTTATATGCATGGAAAATTAAGTTCAACATAAGTGTATGTAACGTGCAAAGCCTCATTTAACCTTAATCAGGAAAATTGATTTTTAACTATTTTTTCAAATAATTATGGAAAAAATTAAATAGTATGAATTATATATTATAAATTTGTCAAGTTAAAAAATTTTAATCAACATTTACAAATACTATTTATTTAAGTGGAAAAATTAAATTAAAAATTAATCCTGCATAAGTGATGAGAAAGCATGTTTTTAAAATAGAAATTGTTATAATGTTTTCAATTTTTTTATATAAAATCTAAATAAAATTAGTTGAAAATATATAAATTATATTAATGATTTTTTAGTTTAGTTATTATAATTTTTAACCAATTTTAAAATATAATTTAATTTTATAGATAAATTAAAATAATTTAAATTTTAAATTGATATTTAGTATTTTCACAATTCCACACTGAATGAAACTCTTTAAAAAAATTAAAAAAAATCAACATAAAATCATTTTTATATTTATATTTCAAAAAAAAATTATTATTTTTTTTTCAAAAATAGATTGAAATTAATATTAAATAATGTGCGCCAAACACGACTAATAAAAATTTTCGAAAAATAATATTTTTTATATATTTTTTATTTTCAATAATTATTTTTTTATAATTAAATAATAGATAACTAATAAATGTGTGTAAACTATTTATTTTTTAAATTTATTTAATACTATTCATACCCACCGTTCTAAGTTCTATGTGATATATTAAATAAAAATTTAAGTAGTATATTTTTTTTAAACTCAGTGTTGCATGTAACAAAAACATAACATGATATTATTTTTAACCCAATCAAAACATAATGTTTTTTTTAATGTCAGATAAACACAATTTTATATGTAAGTAAAGGCAAAATCAGTGTAGTGTGTAACAATAAATGTATAAATGTTTAAATTCATTTGATAAAATAAATCTTTCAAGATCTCATGGTGTCACATTCTACCCCACATAAAATGTACATCTCTTTGGAAATGAGTCTCATTCATCAATAGTTTAAAATTTATAAATGACTTCATAGAAACCCAAATCATAAAATCTGTAAATAAAAAATTATATCTAAAAAGAGAAAGGGATGTGAAAGACTACTATGAAAAAAAATATACTCAGTTTCCATATAGAAGAACGTTGGTGGGAAGTAATGATTTGTATACGGAAGAATTTGTAAATAAATATATAGAGTTATATAGAAAGTTGAAAACATGCATTTTTCTAATCTAGATAAGGATAACGACCCCAAAATCATAAATCTATGATTCTTTAAGGGACCAATTGATTAATAAAAAATGAATTTTCTTGGATAACATTTTTGTTTCAAAATACTTTTCTTGGAGTTGATGATTTTTTCACAAGAGGATATAATTACATGATTTCATCCCATTTTATAAGCACAGTCTCACCATTTGGTTGTGACATAATCAACATCATCTTCTCCTCTTACTCTATTTCAACCCTACTTTTTATTACACATTTGGTCATGATTTATTACATAAAACCTTCACATGATACAACAGATATGATCAAGAGTTCTAATGTATTTGGGGATTAGGAACATTACATCTTGTCTTAAAACATTAAAAACAAATTCCTTATTCAAAACATCCTTTACATGACCACTATATTCCCTCGTACTTAGCATTGCATGTGATAACCTGAGGGCATGCATAAGAAAAGGGTGAGATATAAAACCCAGTAAGGCAGTAAAAAAGGAATAACATGAAGAATATAATACATGTTAGGATGTATTCATATCAATGGATCATAATAGAAACATGAACATAAAGGTAATGACATATCATGATTATCATAACAAGGAAATGTGGAAACAACACTTAACATGGAATTAGCATGAGCTAAGGCTCATTGCCCATGGAGCATGAGTAAACCCCCATTGAAGTTGAATTACTATGATTAAATCATTATTGAACTTGAATTATAATGATTTAATACTCATTTCACATGACGTATCATGATACTAATCTTTACCTAATTCATTGGAGCACTATCAGGTCACACCCTTCATAATAATTTCATTTCATGTATAAGTGTGAATCAAGGATCATACAACATGGAATCATTAATAAACATTAATTCCATGATAAAGAGATGTAGAATATATTCCTGAATATTTATAATCATTAAGTAAATGTGAATAAACATGTATAACATTGATAGAGAAATGGGTATGGCATTCACTACACAATGACATTGGCTTGGAAATCGTGGTGCAATTTCTACAGCGTATTGACGAGATATAAGAATTCAAAAAAAAATGGTTAGCGAGAGAGAAAGGGATTTCCCATCGTATATAAATGAAGTGGAAATAAAATGGGTCAAATGGATACATTTCCCATCCAATGTAATGGATTATAGATTTAAAATACAAAATAATTTATTGAATGTAAATGAAGGGAGATAAATTCCTTACAGAATTTCGGTATGGTAACAGTTATACATAGAAGGCACTGATGAGAGACAAAGGTGTATATCATCATTAAAACATAAAGAGGACAGTTTAGAGGAGGTGTGAAATAAAACCCCAACATTTATAACTTAAAATAAAAGGTCATAACAATATTAATAAACATGTATAAAATGAGAACGCAAGGAATCCCTTACATGGATGTGTGATCCCAAAGGCTTGGGAGGGGTTTTAGAGAGGCTTTTTGGGAGCCCGGGGCACCTTGATAGGATTATAGAGAGATGAGGGCAGAGATTGGATGAAATCAAAAGGCTTTGAGTTAAGAGGACGTGGGAGCTTGGGTGGGTTTATATAGGAAAGGAGAGTGAATACTATATTATTTTGGTTTTGGCCACCACATATTAAAATATTAAAAAACCCTTACCAGCCCATGGTTTTTGCCCATGTATTTTTATAATGGGGTGTTTACAACAATAATTTATAAGCCCAATGTCCTAAATTATAAAAATAATTGGTTTTATTATGTTGACGTGAGTCACACTCTCTAGGAAATCAATTTAAAAAGATAAAATGTTTTATAAGTATTGGAGGGTCCACTAAGACTTTTTAAAATAAACTAAATAAACATAAAATAACATTTTTTTAATTGTAAAACCTATAATGGCATAAATTACTGTTTATAGGTTTTTATTACAACACTATTGGGTCATTATGATATCATAAAACTCATTTTATAATTAAACAATATTTATTTTTTAGCAAACATTTTGTCTGTCTAAGAAAATTATGAAAAATACAACATTTGATAAATTTGACATCCTGATTCCAAAAATAATATCAATTTTATCTAAATAATTTTTTAAATATTTTAATTTTCACTTTTAAAATAAAAACCGACATTTATATAAAAATCAGGGGTTTTGACAAAAACAACTTTCAAACCATAATACAAATTATAATTGTATTAATGAAATTATATGATCATTTATTTTTCATAAAATTTAATTTAATAATAATAATAATATTTTCTAAAAATATTATTAAATTCAAAAAACCATTAATTCATCAAAATATATTTCTTAGTTGAATATTAACAACAAATACTATTTGCACTTTTAAACTATTTACAAAGAAACAATAATAAAATGAGTGTATATTATCTATAAAAAATTGTGTACATAATCATAGTAATACGATATCGTTACATAACCCCATATAACACCATCATAATACTGAAGAGTATGGTGTGAGATTGTGACATACTCTTGGGGTGTCTCAGATAACATCGCTCTGGTGGTAGTCTTAACCAACTTCCACTCTCAGCTAGGTGGTTTCGTTCATGTTTCACTTGTTAAAGCTCAGATTGGGCCTGGTCAAGAGTGAAGCCCAATGATGCCATCGTCTTTCCAAGATCTGACAAATGGGCCTCGTACGAGGAAAGTCTAATCGATGAGGCCATCACTTCCTTTGTCTGAGTAAATTGGATTTGTTAAAGCCATATATTTATACTAATCATGTGATCACTATTTAACAGATATATTTGAAATGGTACTAGTTCAAAATAATATTTTAAAGTTCAAAAACATAAAACAAAGGAATTTCATTTTTTATATAATAAATTTTCATAATAAGACAGTTTAATTGATCAAGATAAATATTCATTAACAAATGTATGAGCAGTTAAAATATGTCCCCTTTAAGAAATTTCTCCCTCGAAATTTCCTTTTCCTATATAAAAATAGATGTGGGTAACTTTGCTTCATCACTTCCCATGATTCCCACATTTCTTTTTTAGACTTTTGGTTTCCCCACAACACCTTGACGAGGGGAATTGTCTTATTTCGTAGATCTTTTTCTCTATTATCTAAGATCTTCAATGTTTGCTGATCATAAGAAAGGTCATCCTCTAACTATACTACCTCTGAAGAGAGTAAATGTGAAGGGTCTTGTAGGTACTTCCTTAAAAGGGATACATGAATGACATCACATACTTTGTCCATGGTTGGTGGAAGGGCTAGTTGATAGGCCACAACATCAACACAATCAAGAATATAGAAGGGAATGATGTTCCATGGACTTAACTTCCCTTTATTTTCAATCCTCATGACCTTATTCCATGGAGATATGCGTTGAAATACAATGTATCCAATTTTAAAATTAGGGTCTCATAGATGGTATCTACATAACGATTCTGTCAACATTGGGATGCCATGATATGATGCTGAATGATTTTCACCTTCTTCACCTTTTCATCGACCATTTCATATCCTAGCATCTTACTCTCACTGACTTCATTCAAACACACCAGTGTTCTGAAACTTTTCCCATAAAGGGATTCATATGTTGCCATTCTTATGCTCGAGTGGAAACTGTTATTGTATGAGAATTCAAATCGTGGAAGTTATTTGTCCCATTCTCCTTTAAAGTCCATAGAACATGATCTTGACATATCTTCCAATGTCTGAATAGTTTTCTCATATTGACCCTTAGATTGAGGATGATTGGCCGTACTTAATTTTAGTTCAGTTTTTAGAGCATGTTGGATACTTTTACAGAACATTATAGTGAATCGATGATCATAATAAGATACAATAGATAGTGATACTCCAGGTAGCCTTACCACTTATTTGATGTAAATCATTTCAATTTGATCCTCTAAGAAGTCCTCTAGAATAATTATAAAGTGAACTGTCTTCCTAAGACACACCAAAATTTCCCATATAACATTTTTTCCTCAAGATTTCCTTGGATTTCAAGTAAAAAAGACCATGGTAAGGTTGCCCCACTTCCATGTTTGTATGGGTAGTGGTTTCATCCTCCTCGTAGAGTTTTTTCCACTCAGCCTTCACTTTATTACTTTCCAAGAACCTTGATGTATATTCAGAAATATCCTTTTTCATATTGTCCCACAAAAAGTTTTCATGGAGACCTTGATACAACTTTGTGCTCCCCTGGTGAATAGAGATGGTTGAGCTATGTGCGTCATTAAGAAGATCCTTATTTATCTCTGGATTGGATGGTACAGACGATCATCTCCCAAATTTAAAATTCAATCTATGTCAACCACAAAATCTGAGGATTTATCATTTATGATCCCTTACACCCATTTCAAAATTTCCACATCCTTTATTTGAGCATCCTTTATTTTCTCCATGAGAGATAGTTGAGAAATAATTTGAGAAATAATTGATGATGTTCCTCCCTTAATGATTCCCATGTCTATCCTCTTCATGTCTATGAATATTGCATCCTTTTCAATTCTCATTATTGATAAAGATTCTTGATTCATAATACGTAGAGGATATGCCACCTTGTTTGCCTTACAAGGAATTTAGAGGGTTTATCATTCATAATCCTTTCTATGTTCTATCTATCTTTGTTTGTACATATTAATCTCTTTTTATGTGAATATATATTTCAGTCTCTTTTGATCTGTATTTATGTCACATTTCTACACATAGAGATATTGCATCTTGATTTTCAACGCAAATAGCACAGCCACCGACTCCATATGATGCATGGGATTTTTTTTCTCATGGATTTTCAGCTTCCTCGAGGTGTAGCCTATCACATTATCATTATTCATCTCAAAAAAACCTAGGAACTTCTTTGAAGCATCAGTGAATACCACAAAAAATTATCCACTTGTGGGTAAAGTGAGTACAATTGCTTTGATGAGCATCCTTTTCATCTACTTGAACCTCTTCATATTCTTCACTCCATGAAAACTATACTCCCTTCCGGGTTAGCTTGTTATGAGGTTTTGAAAATCATGATTAATTTCATACAAATCTGTTATAATATCCAGCTACCCCAAGAATTTATGGATATTTGTTATGGATGTTGGCCTCGACCATCCCTCAATTGTAGTTGTCTTGGAGGGATCCACAGATATCCCATTTATTTTGATGATATGACCCATGAATGATAATTCCTTCAATCAGAACTCACACTTGAAATACTTTTCATAGAGCTTATCCTTTCGTAAGGTCTCTAGTACAGTTCTTAGATGAATCTCATTATCTTCTTTCTCTTTGCAGTATATTAGAATATCATATATAAATAATACCTAAAATTTGTCGAGGTAATCCTTAAATACTTTATTCATCATGTCCATAAAGATTTTTAGAGTATTAGTGTGTCCAAAAGGCATTAGTATGAATTCATAGTGCTCATATCTTGTACAAAAAGCAGTCTTGGGGATATCTTCCTTCTTCACCCTTACTTGATAATCTCTGAACTAAAAATCCTCCTCGGAGAAGTATTGTGCTCCATAAACCTGATTGAACAAGTCATCAATTCATGGGAGAGGATAATTGTTCTTTATCATGATTTTTAAGCTCATGATAATCGATAATAATGAACATTGACGCATCCTTCTTCATGAAAAAGAGGACTGGTGAACCCCATGGTGAAGCACTTGGGCATATAAACCCTTTATCCGTATTCTCTTGTAACAGTTTCTTTAGCTTATCGAGATCCACAATAGCCACTCTATATAGAGTCTTGGATATTTGGAATTCCCATGGTATTAGGTCAATTGGGAATTGAACATCTCTTCTAGGAGGATGACCATGCAATTCCTCGGGAAACATTTCGGCAAATTAGCTCACAATAGGCATGTCTTCATGGATGGTTGGTTCCTTGGACTCAATCATCTGACCCAGATATGTGTGCTCATATGGCAAGAATATCCACTATTGAGATGATGGTGCAAAATAAGATTCATCCTCCTCTGTGCAATTTTATTGAATCAGGAGTTAATTCTCCATATGAAGAGTGATTTCCAGCACGTGAAAATTTATTTTGGCTATATAAAAGGAAATCCAGTCCATGCTGAGAATTGCATGAAATTCCACTAAAGGGAGTATGATGATTTTAACCAGGAAGTTTACTCCACAAATTAGGAGAGAGGAGAAGTAATATTCAGGGGATGCAATGATTTCCCCATTTGTCGTACTCACTGACATATTTACTACCATGATTTGAAGTGGTGTTGGGATTGTTCTAATAAATTTTTGGGATATAAAATAATACTTAAAAATAGAATCCAGAAGTACTTTCACTATTCTAGAATGAATAATTAGAATACTTATCACTACTATGTTGTCGAGGTTTACATCGGAAATAGCGATGAAAAATATCTCCCTTCATGGCTTGGAAGTTGTTGGTTACCTCTAAAAACCCTTGTATTAGCGCACTAATTTGAAAGATTCCCTGGTTCTTTGTAGTTGAAGCAATGAACAATGCATTCAGAATTGAACTGATCATTCCTCTCCTCGATCGTAGTAGACGATTTTTCTTGTTATCAGTTAGCAGCTAGGTTTCCTTCTCTACCACACCTAAAGCATTTACTCATCATCTTTAGACAATTTATGCGGTGATTCTTTCTAAACCATTGGAAAGTGGGGTTCATGGTCTTTTTATAACCATTGGACATTTCCATTGGACTGCAAGAATTGAATTCCACCATACACATCTTATCCCCATGATTCCCTTGAGATTCTTCGATCTGAATTTCGACTTTGAGGTCCGATAAGATAATTTACACATAGCTGCTGAAGTCATGGATCAATAGGGCTTTCTGTAGGCTAGGTTTCATCCTACCAAAGAAGTGATCAACAATAAATTCGAGGGTAATGAAAAAGATGGAGGCGTATCATGAAATCCTTTTGAAGTTTTCCTCAAATGCTTTAATGGATTCATGGAATTTGTTCTAGAGGGAAAGGAATTATTTTTTCCATATTAAGCCGGAGGGTGCGCAGAAAATATTTTTCAAAAAACATCTTCTAGAAAACCTTCCATTCCAATGCCTCAATATCATCCTCATGCTTTTTATTTTTGATAAATGTCCAACATAGATCAACATCACCCTATATATGATAAGAATCCAGAAGAACATTCTATTGTTTGGAACATTGAAGGATGGAGAAGAACTTTTCAATGGAGTTGATCCATTTTTAGGAAATTGAGGGATTCGATGACCCATTGAAAGTAAGAGGCCTTTGTCTCATTTTTCTCTTGATAATGACTCATTCTTTCCTAGGTGGGGCTGAATGTTCTTCTTGACCCATGTTTCTATTCAAGGTTGTGTTAACAGAGAGAGTGTCATGAAAAAGTTCATGATTCTTGCTCTGCTCGGATTGGGCATCTCATTAGAACAGTCATCACATTGGTCTTCACGTCAGTTGTTTTTCTGAGTCCTCCTATTATAGTTCAATGACTGGAATAAAATGAAATTTAGTGGTAAAACATAAAGGGTATTCCAAGGAAGATGGATGACTTATAAATATATTTTATTTTCTTATGAATCTATAGGATTCAATCTACGTTATCCATGATCTAATTTATAATATATAATAATAGAGGTATTTTTTAACTCCCTTAATAATGGTTCATACTAAGCTTTTGAATTTACCAAATCATATCTCTCGAGAGTGTCATAACCAAGAGTGCAGCAATGCCCATTTTTTTGTACCAGGATTCCTGGGGTTAATAGTAAAACTCATAGTTGGAGTTTTCTCTCCTAGGTACATCTGTGCCAAAACAACGTATACCTACTTATATCCAGACATGGAAGTTTTATCTTGATAAACCACTCACTCAGTACTCACCAAAATTTATGAATGTTTTTTATAATTATTCTTATCCATAAAGCTTTCACTATGGTTATTTATTCCTAATTCCAAAAATAACTAAAAATATGCTCTAAGGACAACCATGACATATGGGTCCCAGTGACCACACAGAATCCCCAACCTAACATGGTCATCGGGTCCTAGCCCACCAGGTACCATGAGTTTCCCAAAAGACAAGTGGTACCCACCTTAGGGCCCACCCACATGCCTGAACGGGTCATCTGGCTAATTACTATCCTCATAGGCCATCACACGTCATTTCTAGTGTTCTTTTTCATCACTCACACCCACCCCAGGAAACAACCCTAAAGGTCACCCATCCAGATCACTACATCAGGACAAGCATGCATAACTGTGATGTTTTAATATGGTAGGCTCTCGAAATGTAAGGTACAAATTTTTGACATGAGTCATATCATTTATTCATTTAAACCATTATCATTTGGGGGTGTTACAATCATCCCCCCACCCATTAGAGAACAACATCCTCATTGTGGGCCCAACATCTCATCCTAGGCAGTGAACCACACTTAAGGTAGGGTTACTCCTCTCATAACAACTATAACAACCCTTCTTTTTATTAAACAATTAGACATGATTTATTACATAAAACATCACTTGATACGACAAAGAAGATCGAGAGGTCCAATGCCTTTGGGGCTTAGGAATATTACATAATGACTTAATACATGAAACACAACATCATAGTTGAAAACATAATTTACATTACCACTACATTTCCTCGTACATAGTGTTACATGGGATAACTTGAGGACATGCATAAGAAAACGGTAAGCTATAAAGACCAGTAAGGAATAAATAAGGCATAATATGAAGAATACGATACATTTTTGGTAGTAGTAATATCAATGTATCATAAAATAAACATGAACATGAAGGAAAGATATAGAATTATTATCATAACATGGAAATGTGGTGAAAACACTTAACATGGAATTAGAATGAGCCAAGGCTCATTGCACATGGAGCATGATTAAACCCTCATTGCACTTGAATTAGCATTAGAAAATTCTCATTGCACTTGAATTAGTATGAGTAAATTATAATTTCACTTGGCGTATCATGATACTAATCATTACCCAATGCATTGGAGCGCAATCAGGGAGCACCCTTCATAAACATTTCATTTCATGAATATGTGTGGCACATGGATCATACTACATGGAATCGTTCATCATCATTTATTCCATGATAAATGAAACATCCCGAGTAAATAAATAATATGACATTTTAATATTTATCAATATTTGTGAATAAAATATAAATATTACTTTAAAGGTAATTCTATTCTTGATGGCGTACCTAATACGCAACAACGAGTTTCTTTGAAATCTTACGTTGCACACTAATAATAAAATAATATTACATTAAATGGTAGTTAACGCCTATCCATTGTAATGGCGGTAATGAACAGAACTAACTAAAAAATGATTATATATGTTTGTTAAATATTTTTACTTTTATCCAATAAATTTTAGAGGCTTAAAATGCAAATGAATCCAATTTCAAGCGTAAATACTCTAATATTCATTAAAAGGTCGATTTATCAACTTTTGATGGAGATCCCCCGTTAAATATAGTTTTGGTCACTCTTATAATTTATATTAAACTAAATAAAATTCTATTTTAGAATCTAGACATCAAAATTTACTTTGTGTATGTTTGTTGTATTTTTCCGATAAAGTTCATTTTTTAATGAATAATGAAAGATGTTGTATTTTAATTCCAAACCTCCTTTCAGTCTAATTTATTTATATGGTCAGATTTTATTTTTAATTTGTTTTAAAGATTAATTAAAATATATTTTTACTATTTAATCCAATGGTTGTCATTGAAATTAATTTCACTTTGAAATTGGACATAAATAAGTGTCAATCTTTTGATAGATATTTTTTCTAAAAAAACGGTATTTATTTTGACAGCGGGAGTTAATTATAAAATAATTGAAGGATACTTTTATGTTCTGAATTTGGTTAAATGGAAATATTTTTTTAATTCAGAATATCAAATATATCTTAGGATTAATTTTTGGTTTTTTCTAAAAAACATCAATTTTTGATGAATAGCGAAACCACAAAGTGGATGTTAAAAAATAGATTTTTTGTTTAAATGAAATTTTACCACTTTGTTGATTTAAATTTAAAAAATTAAACATACAAGGTTGTTATTATTAAGTAAAATGTGGTTCAATGGGATGAAAATAATTTTTTGTGAAAAGTAACTTATGAGTTTTATTAATCGCGATTAGAGGTAATTAGTGTAATTTAAGGTAAAAATAATGTTTTAATAGTGTGAAATTACCTTGACACATGTACTACCATTTTTGGATGATTCATGGATGAGAAATACAATCAATGGGTCAACTTGGGGACCCCATGGAGTCACTTTGTAAGAAAATGTCATTAAAAACTTTTTTATTTAATGTTAAAATAAAAATGTCCCAAACTTGTATTATTTTACTAAAACAATTTATACTTGGGGTTATATAAGTTATCCTTTTAACTATAAATATTAATTACAAATATAAAAATAATTTCTAAATCACGGTAATTGTTTTATAATTTCTATACATTAAATAAATAAATTTATTTATGACACCATGATGATAGAGCGATTACCTCATTAATGAACGAATTAAATAAAATGAAAAGATAAGGTATCATCTAAGACATACAATTGTCAAAAACCTATTGTATGGGTGTATTTTGAACCCTTATCACATTATAGTAAAAATAGTTCATTGTGCGACCTTTAAAGTCCAAAAATAATTTCATAATAAGGTAACATTTGATGACCTTCCAAGAGTACCCCTCCTCCCTCTTATAAAAGGCCCCCACCTCTACTCCCTTACCCACAGCTATAAAGACATTGACTCATCCAAACCCATCTCATATTATCTATCCCAATCCCTTGTTTCATCCTAGAAGCCTTACCATAGGCAGAAAGCTCTTCAAGAAACCCTTTTGGTTCAAACCAGGGGAGTTACCCGATTTAAAGGTAATGTCTTTCTTATGTTCTTTTGTTTTATTTTGCTTCTCCAACCCCCTAAACATTTTTTATTCCTCTAATTTGTAACAACGACAGTTTATTAAATATACTAGGATTCTTTTATGAGAATTATTATAGCTACACTTACACACACCTCCATTTAATGGGTGAAGAACATACTGTTTCTGTGGACGGCAAACTACTACCTCACGAAACGATGATTGTTCAATTATATCCTACCACCTCGCATGGTGGCCATTATGATGTCACTGTATATTATATATGATATATATGGTATTTATGTTTTCTATATGTGTCTACATTTTATATCTAAAACATACCTTTATGCTTTGCGTGTTGTGAAAATGCGATAATTTCATACGAGGAAGTGTGGACTACTGCCCCCTCAAGTGATGTTACTCGTTCATGCAATACATGGAATGTATAAATAATTAAATTAATGAACTAATATGACCTATATAACATATATATTATTCTTTAATTATAATATATATATCTCTCATTTAGTTTTATTTCCATTAATATGAAAAAGAATTGAAAGTAGCAATCATGTGTACGTACGACCTACTGTCTCCATGAACGGTGCATTTCATTTGTTATCTCCAAATATTATGGAATAGTATAAAATGAATATATACTGGATTTATATGATATTTAAATCATTAATACTTCTCTGGAGATGATTTACTTATAACAACATGGACAATTCTTTTCAAACAAGTTCATTTTTGACTCATGTACCGAACATCGACAAAAACGTCTGATATGAACTCACATAATTGACTAATTGTTATAAAATTATAATATGTGATATGAATTGAATAAAATTTCAAGTATGTCTTTTGTAAGTTATAAATTGACCAAATTTTATTATTTATGAATACAAAGAATCAAACAAGACAAGTCGGACTTGAGGTATGGGATCCTACCTCTCTATTTCTTTTTATGTACTCTCTTTTATGTCAGTCCATTGATGATCCTCTTTATTTTGTTGGGGGATGTTATTTTATATTACTCTCAATGAAATTGTTATGTTCATATGGTGATAGACCATATTTAATCTCATCAATCCATTTTTGGATGTTTTATGTTGCGCCGTTAGGCTGTCGAATTTTTGTAAGGGATTTTTTATCTCTCTTTTAATTCTGTTAGATTTCTATTGTTCGCCACTTATTTACTTCATGTGGTGTATTGTGCTATACAATTTCATATATATTATCATGATTCTATTTATATTTATGGTATTATGTTTGGTGTTTATTATATTTTGGTATACGACTCTATTGATTACAACGAGGTAAGGGGTTTTTATCTCACTTTTTATTCCCATGATATTCATGCTACATTTGGCACTATTTACTTTTGTGCGGTGTATGTAATGCCCATGATTTTATTTTTTTTGTAATATACGTTAATTTATGGGTATTTACATCTTCATTGAATGAACTTTCTTTCATGTGGTGTACGTTTTGAATGTTACCCATATCGATAAGGGAACCATTCACCCTCCACTTTTTAAAAGACTTTTTTTGTTAGCTCTTTTAATTTACATCTTCTTATGTTGGAATATATTATTATATATCCTTATTGCTGTAAATGTTATGTACAATTGATGAGATACCCTTTTTATATCTCATCATCTCATCTTCTGAATTTAAAAGTGACATTGTCAGGCTGTCAAATTTCTGTAAGGGATCTTTTTAACCCAATTTGAATTCTTTGGGTTAAACCTCTAATTCTTGATTATGTCGTGCTATGAATATGTGTGGATTACTTCTAACTATTTTACACTTAATATCCACTTATATTGGGTGTATTAATATTTTTCACACATAATTATGCAGTTGATTTATCCTTAATCTAAGGATACCGTCTTTGTATGGGACTTCGTCTCAATCTCCTTTCATTGAGTAATATTTTATTCTAATACAAGAATTTCCTTTATATGCTCTGTAAAAACCATGGAAATTTAATTTCATTCAAAGGGAATATTTTTATATGAATGACTTTACTAAATGAAAAAAATGAATGTTTCTTTTAACATACGCAGTGACAACGACCTTTTCTTCCGTCGTGAGTACTACTTGATCTTTGGCTTCCATAACAAGCCATAAAGTTTTTAAAAGAAAATAAATACCATATACACTTTTATATATTTTGGTATTGAAAATGGTTTTGAAAATGGATTTGTTATGTAAATATATTTAAGGGATATATTGTGATTTAAATGTGCAAATGTTTTCTTTCCTTTATATTTGTTTTATGTCTTATGATTTAATAATGGTACTTGGAAATTTGACGGGTGGTTACGTGACAAACCAAATGACGGGTTGTGCCATGAATACCAGGACAGATGGTTACGTTATAACCTCCAATGCTTTGGGAATGGAATTTGGCTGTATGACTATTCCATTTAGTGATATGTGTGGAAGTTGAACGTATGGTTATTCCATTTATTAGGTTTATGTCCCAAGTTACCTTTATATGATATGTGTTCTTTATATGGGTTTTATGGTAATATTTTGGTTACAAATGGGTAAGTAATTATATTTTTTTGTGAAGACTATTTATTACTCCATAAAGGTTAAAATTATTACTTATGATAAATTATTCATGATTTACTTATTATTTTGAAAAAACTAACAATTTTCCTTCTTTTTGTATCCTTTACTGGGATTTTTATGCTCATCCCGTGTTTTTTAAATGTTTTCCACAGGACTTAAAGATGAATAGGGTCAAGTATGGGATCAATGAAAGACTTGTTATCTAAATCATGGAACAAAACACGTTTCTTTTTAAGTGTTTTTATTTTATGGAAACTTAGTAGAAGTGTCTACTTTGTAATCTTTTGAGATGTAATAGTTAAGTCATAATTCTCTAATACTGTAAACCTGATAAGATACTCTATGTTAATTATTCATTTAATTCATGATTATGTAATTTTTTAAGGCCAAAACCATATAGTTGGTATCAAAGGTCGGTTTCTATAACTTTATAAGTTAGGGAATTCTAGAGGCATAAGTGACATTACCATAATGGTTAGGATTTTAGAAAGAGTCATAGTTTTAGATACAGTGAATGGGTTTAAGATAACATGAATAATTATATCTTAGTATTTACCATCCTCATAAGATGTTATAGGATGATTCTAATGACATACTAAAACAAAAATTTTTGGTTTTAGTAAATGGCTCGATCAAGAAGGCACCAAAGTAACAGTGGATCTGAAGAAAACTGTGACAGTTTTCTG
This sequence comes from Viscum album, assembly GCA_963277665.1. Classification (NCBI taxonomy): domain Eukaryota; kingdom Viridiplantae; phylum Streptophyta; class Magnoliopsida; order Santalales; family Viscaceae; genus Viscum; species Viscum album. The sequence goes on along the minus strand of OY728155.1, from coordinate 615,036,353 downwards.
AAATAACAACTAAATGATATGGGAGCTGCAATGAGAACTCTTGTGGTTTTTCTCAAACAAATATTAAGAGTCATGATTATCCACTTGACCCTCGGTGATTTCTCTAATGCATCATGTACGCGATAACGAACTCTATGTGGAAGTTTAGGTAATAAACATATAGGTAACAATTAGGGTTTATATGATCCTTACTTTTGAGGTAATTATGGGTTACTATATGTTATCGTGGAAAATGAAAGGCATGAGATAAAATTGAGGTTAAATTATGTTATGGTTATTTTTGAAGATTTTATCTATTTTTGGGTAATTTTTTATTAAATATATAGTTTTGGAAAAAGGACAACACACAGACCATGTGACAATATATCATGTCGGACGAAGCTGCGGGAATCGAACCGACAACCAAAGTGCGACTGGCATTTATCACCTACCACTGGACTACATGAGGACCCTGTTTAGTATGACTAATTCGTTTCAGTTAGATGATCTTACGAATGAAGAATAAGTTAATTTTGGGTTATCTATGGGAATTATTAACCTATCATAGAAGATATGTGATTTGGTTAATTACTTTTCAGTATTAGACTTTAAGAGTAACTGATGTTATTTGGAGAGAAATTTTAAGATTTACCTTGGAAGACTATGTCATTAAATATTTTAGATATTTGGTTTTCAATCATAGTTTGGTATATTTTTGAATAATTTTATGGGAAATTTACTATTGAATGGGCTTTGTGGGATTTTGGGTTTATTGGGAAATTTTGGAGATTAAGAGTAGTTTTTATTTTTGTAAAAGATTATCTTTTTTTGGGATTATCTAATTTTATACTAACAATTTTGGTTTTGTTTAAGGTCTAAAGACATGGTAAATATATAGTTATCTTTTTTGGATTAGGTGATTCTCTAGAAGTTGATTATAGCACTCTTAATGTGAACAATTCATCCTAACTACTCACCTTTTGGTGAAAATATGGGTTGCCGTAAGAAATCTAGTAAGAGATGAAACTCTCCACGACACGTAAGTAAGTTTACTTTTGTTTTAGTTAAGCCCATAAATAAATTACTCATTGAAATGTAATTTAAATCAAAAACGTTGTATGTTAACATTTCATACTGTGGAATAAAATAGCGTTTAACCCATCAAAAGTTTGTGATTTTCTGGTGGTTAACTTTCTCCGAGACATATTCATACATCACTCTCCATCAGAACTTGATGGATTGTTTTCTTCTGTATATCCATGTTTTCATGGAATCTTAGTATCTGTTGTCTCAGGTGACCTTTTTACTTTTCTTTATTTCTTTTAAAGTGATAGTTTAATTTACTCCTTTTCTGATGCGGGGATTTCAATAATGTTTTCGAGTCCAATTTTAAAATTGCGAGGACATGATTCCCAAAAAGGGGGGAAGGATTTAACATCCTGGGTAAATAAAGAATATGACATTTTCATAGTTATCAATATTTTTGTATAAAATGTTAATATTTCTTTAAATTTAAGGCTATGCTCAATGGCGTACCCAATACGCAACAACGAGTTTCTTTGAAATCTTACGTTGCACATTAATAATAAAATAATATTAATTTTAATGTTAGTTAACGCCTAGCCATTGTAATGGATGGAATGAAAAAAACTAACTAAAAAATAATTATATATGTTTGTTAAATATTTTTAGTTTTATCCAATAAATGTTAGAGGATTAAAATGAAAATGAATCCAATTTTAAGTGTAAATACTATAATATTCACTAAAAGGCCGATTTATCACCTTTTTATGGAGAACCCTCATTAAATATAGTTTTGGTCACACATATAAATTCTATTATAACTAATAAAATTCTTTTTTATAATCTGGACATCAAAATTTAATTTGTGTAGGTTTTTGGTATTTTTCAGATAAAGTTCATTTTCTAATGAATAGTGACAGATGTTGTATTTTAATTCAAACCCTCATTTCAATCTAATATATTTATATGGCCAGATTAAATTTTTAATTGGCTTTAATGTGTAATTATAATATATTTTTACCATTTGATCTAATGGTGGTCATTAGAATTAATTTCACTTTGAAATTGGACATAAACAAGTGTCAATATTTTGATAGATATTGTTTCTTAAAAACATGCTATTTGTTTTGACAGTGGGAACTAGTTATGAAATTAATTAATTCAACTTAAATTTTATGAATTTTTTGAAGTGGATATAATTTTTGAATTCATAATATATAATATATCTTAAGATGAATTTTTCATTTTTTCTGAAAAACATCAATTTTTGATGAATAGTGAAACCACTATGTGTTAGTTAAAAAACAGATTTTTCATTTAAATGAAATTTTACAGCTTCGGTGATTTGAGTTTAAAAATTACAACATATATGGTTGTCATTATTATGTTAAATTTGGTTCAATGGGATAAAATTAATTTTTGGTGAATAGTAACATTTGAGTTTTATTAATCGCGATTAGAGGTAATTAGTGTAATTTAAGGTAAAAATAATGTTTTAATAATATGAAATTACGTTGACACATGTCCTACCATTTTAGTATGAGTCATGGATGACCAAGACAATGCATGGGTCAATATGGGGACCCCATGGAGCCACATGGGTAAGAAAATGAAAAAAATAATACATTATTTAAAGTTAAAATAAAAATGTCACAACATGTATTGTTTTACTAAGACATTTTTTACATGCGGTTATATAAGTTATGTTTTTGACAATATATATTCATTAGAAATATTAAAAAAAATTCAAAATCATTGTAATTTTTTTATAATTTTTAGACATTATATAAATAAATTTATTTATGACACCATGATGATGCAGCGATTACCTCATTAATGAACGATTTATATAAAATGAAATGATAAGGAAACATATAAGACACAAACGTGTCAAAAACCTATTTTATGGGAGTATGTCTAACCCTTATCACCTTATCCTCTAAATATATCATTTTGGGACTTTTAAAATCCGAAAATCATTTCATAATAAAGTAACATTTCATGACCTTCCAAGAGTACCCCTCCTCCCTCTTATAAAAGGCCCCCACCTCTACTCCCTTACCCACACCTCTAAATCCCTTGGATTGTCCAAAACCAGCTCATATTATCTCTCCAAATCCCTATTTTCATCCTATAATCCTTACCTTAGGCAGGAAGCTCTTCAAAAAGACCTTTTGGTTGAAACCAAGGGGAGTTACCCGATTTAAAGGCAATGTCTTCTCTTATGTTCTTTTGTTTTATTTTGGTTCTCCGACCCCTAAACTCTTTTTATTCCACTAATTGGTAACAGAAACAGTATATTAGATATACTGTGATGTTTTTATGAGAATTATTAGAGATACAATTACACACACATTCATCTAATGGGTGAAGAACATACTGTTTCTCTGGATGGTGAACTACTGCCTCACGAAATGATGATTGTTCAATTATCTCCTACCTCCTCACATGGTGGCCATTATGATTTCAATATATTTGATATATTATATATATGTTATTTATGTTATCTATATTCTTCTATATTTTATATTTAAAACATACCTTTTGCTTTGTGTGTTGTGCAAATGCCATAATTTGATATGAGGAAGTGTGGACTACCTCCCCCTCAAGTGATTTGACTACTTCATGCAATACATGGAATGTATAAAAAATGAAATTAATGAACTTATGTTACCTATATAACATATATATTATACTGGAATTATAATATATATATATATATATCTCATTTAGTTTTAATTCCTTTAATATGACAAGGAAATGAAAGTAGCGTTCATGCGTACGTACGATCTACCGTCTCCATGAACGGTGCATTTCATTTTTATCTCTAAATGTTATGGAATAGTATAAAATTAATGTATACTGGATATATATGATATTTAAATCATTAATACTATTCTGTATATTATGTATTTATAACTACATGGACAATTCATTCAAAAACAAGTTCATTTTTGACTCATGTACCGAACATCGACAAAAATGTCTGATATGAACTCATATAATTAACTAACTATTATAACATTATAATATGTGATATTAATTGAATAAACATTAATGAAGTTCCTTAGGAGATTATAAATTGACCACTGTTTATTATTCAGAAATATAAAGAAACAAACAAGATTATTCAGACTTGAGGTATGAGATCCTACCTCTCTCTTTCTGTTTATGTATTCACTTTAATACCAACCTTTTTAAGATCCTCTTACTTATGTTGGGGGATGTTCTGCTATATTCCACTTACTTTAATTTTTATGTTAATATGGTGGGATACCCTATTTGATCTCATAAATCAATTTTTGGATGTTTTAAGTGGCGTCGTTAGGCTGCCGAATTTTCATAAGGGATTTCTTATATCACTTTTAATTCCGTGATATTTCCATTGTTCTCCACTTATATACTTCATGTGGTGTATTGGTTAATTCAATTTAATATATATTATAATTAATCTATTTATATTCATGATATTATGTTTGATTTTTATTATCTTTTGGTCATACGACTCGATTGATTACAAAGAGGCAAGGGGTTTTTATCTCACTTTTTATTCCCGTGAGATTCATGCTACATTTTCCACTACTTCCTTTTGTGTGGTGTATTTAATTCCCATGATTTTATTCTTTGTGTTATATAATTTAATTTATGGGTATTTAAATCTTCATTCTATGACCCTTCTTTCATGGGGTGTACGTTTCGAATGTTTCCCAAATCGGTAAGGGAAACTTTCGCCCTCCTCTTCATAAAAGACTTGTTTTTGTAAGGTATTTTAATTTACATATTCTTATGTTGGGATATATTCATATATATCCTTATTACTTTAAATGTTATATCAAAGTTTTGAGATACCCTTTTTATCTCTCATCATCTCATTTTCTGACTTTTAAAGTGACGTCATTAGGCTGTCGAATTTCTGTAAGGGAACTTCTTAACCCAATTTCAATTCTTTGGGTTAAACCTATACATCATTATTATGTCATGATATGAATATGTGTGGATGGCCTCTTATGTTCTTACACTTAATATCCACTTATATAGTGTGTATTTATTTTTGTCTCACATAATTATGAAATTGATTCATCCTTAATCTAAGGATACCGTCTTTGTAAGGGACTTCATCTGAATATCCTTTCATTGAGAAATATTTTGTTATAATACAAGAATTTATTTTATATGATGTATAAAAACCTTTTACTTTTCAATTAATTCAAAGGGAATATTTTCCTATGAAGCATACTAATAAGAGACAAAAAATAATGTTTCTTTTAATGTACGCGATGACAATGACCTTTTCCGCCGCAGCGAGTACTACTTCATCTTTGGCTTCCATAAAAAAGTCATAATGTTTTTAAAAGAAAATAAATACCATATACTCTTTTATGTATTTTGGTATTGAAAATAGTTTTAATAATGGATTATTTATGTCAATATATTTAAGGGATATATTGTGATTGAAATGTGTAAATGTTTTCTTTCCATTATTTTTGTTTTATGTATTATGATTTTATAATCGTACTTGGACATTTGACGGGTGGTTACGTGAAAAATCAAATGATAGGTGGTGCCTTGAATACCAGGACGAGTGGTTATGTTATAACCCCCAATTCATTGGGTATGGAAGTTAGCCGTATCGCTGTTTCATTTAGTGATATGTGTGGAAGTTGACCGTATGGTTATTTCATTTAAGTTGGTTTATGTCCCAAGATACCTTTATATGATATGTGTTTTTTATATGGGTTTTATGGTAATATTTTGGTTACAGAAGAGTGTGTAATGATATTTTTTCAGTGAAGAGTATTTTCTACTTCATAAAGGTGAAAATTATTACTTATGATAAAGTATTCATGATTTACTTATCGTTTCGAAAAAACTAACAGTTTTCTTTCTTTGTGTATCATTTACTGGGCTTTTAATGCTCATCCAAATATTTTTTAATGTTTTCAATAGGACTTAAAGATGAATAGGGTCAAGGATTAGATCAAGTAAATACATGCTATCTAAAACATGGAACTGGACAAGTTTCTTTTTAAGAGTTTTTATTTTAAGGAATATTAGTAGAAGTGTTTACTTTGTAATCTTTTGAGATGTAATACTTATGTCATAATTATCTAAAACTCTAAACCTGAAAAGATCCTTTATGTGAATTATTCATTTAATTCATGATTATGTAATGTTTTAAGGCCGGGTCCTTATAGTTGGTCTCAATGGTCGGTTTAGATAACATTAGCGGTTAGGGTATTCTTTAGGAATAAGTGACATTAACATAATAGTTAGGATTTCAGAAAGAGTAATAGTTTTAGATAAAGTGAATGAGTTTAATATAACATGAATAATTATATCTTAGTATTTACCCTCCTAAAATGATAATATATGATTATTTTAATGAAATAATCACACTGAACATTTTGGTTTTAGTAAATGGATGGATCTAGCAGGCACGAAAGTAATAGTGGATGTGATGAAAACTGTGACGGTTTTCTGAAAGAACAAGTGAATGATATGGGAGCTACAATGAGAACTCTTGTGGTTTTTCTCAAACAAATATCAGGAGTTATGATTAACCACTTGAACCTTGGTTAGTTCTCTAATGGATCATGTATGAGATAACTAACTCAATGTGGAATTTCAGGTAATAATTATAAAGTTAACCATTAGGGTTTATATGATCCTTACTTTTGAGGTAATTATGGGTTAATATATGATATGATGGAAAATGAAAGGAATGAGATAAAATTGAGTTAAAATCATGTTATGGTTATTTTTGAAGATTTTATCTATTTTTGGGGAATGTTTTATGAATTATATAGTTTTGGAAAAAGGACAACACGCAGACCCTGTGACAACCTGTCACGTCAGACGAAGCTGCGGGAATCGAACCCACAACCAAAGTGCGACTGGCATTTATCACCTACCACTCAACTACATGAAGTCCCTGGTTAGTATGACTAATGCCTTTTAGTTAGATGATATTATGAACCAGAAATAAGTTTATTTTTGGTTATCTATGGAAATTATTAACCTATCATGGAGGATATGTGATTAGGTTAATTACTTTTTAGTACGAGACTTTAAGAGTAAATGATGTTATTTGGAGATAAATGTTAAGATTTACCTTGGAAGACTATGGATTTAAATCCTTTAGAGATTTGGGTTTCAATCATAGTTTGGTTTATTTTTTAATAATTTTAAGGGAAATTTTTTATTGAATGGTCTTTGTTGAATTTTGTGTTTGAAAATTTTTTCAGATTAAGAGTAGGTTTTATTTTTTTAAAAGATTATCTTTTTTTTTGGGATTATTTGATCTTATACTAAAAATTTATGTTTTAGTTAAGGTATAAAGACTTGGGAAATATATAGTTATATTTTGTGGATTAGGTGATTATCTAGAAGTTGATTATATGACTCTTAATGTGAACAATTTATCTTAAATACTCACCTTTTGGAGAAAATATCGGTTAGTGTAAGAAATATAGTATGAGATAAAAGTATACACAACAAGTAAGTATGTTTCCTTATGATTTAGTTAAGCGCATAAATAAATTCCTCAATGAAATTTAATTTAAAACAAAAATGTTTTCTGTTAACTTTTCCTACTGGGGAATCAAACACTGTTTAACCTATCACAAGTTTGTGATTTTCTTGTGGTTAACTTTCTCCTAGAAATATTTTCCCATTACTCTCCCTCAGAACATGATGGTTTGTTTTCTCCTCCATATAATTTTTTATGGAATCCTAGTATCTTTTGTCTCGGATGACCTTTTTAATTTTCTTTATTTCTTTTAATGTGATAGTTTAATTTACTCCTTTTCTGATGTCGGGCTTTCAATGATGTTTCCGAGCCCAATTTTAAAATTGCGAGGACCCAATTCCTAAAAATCGGGAAGGATTTAATATACCAGGTAAATAAAGAATATAAAATTTTCATATTTATCAATATTTATGAATAAAATGTTAATATTACTTTAAAGGGAATGCTATGATCGATGGCGTACCCAATACACAACAACATGTTTCTTTGAAATCTTATGTTGTACACTAATAATAAAATAATATTATTTTAAATGGTAGATAAATCCTAGATGTTGTAATGGAGGGAATTAAAATAACTATATAAAAAATTATTATATATGTTTGTTAAATATTTTTACTTTTATCCGATAAATGTTAGAGGCTTAAAATGTGAATTAATCCAATTTTAAGCATAAATACTCTAATGTTCACTAAAAGGTTTATTTATCACCTTTTTAAGGAAAACCCTCTTTAAATATTGATTTGGTAACTATTATACTTTCTATTGGACCAAATTAAATTTTTTTTTAGAATCGGGACATCAAAATTTACTTTTTCTATGTTTTTGGTATTTTTCTAATAATGTTCATTTTTTAATGAATAGGGAAAGATGTTGTATTTTAATTCAAAATTCCCTTTGATTATAATTAATTTATATGGTGAGATTATCTTTTTAATTGGTTTTAAAGTGTAATTAAATTATATTTTTACCATTTAATCCAATGGAAGTCATTGTAATTAATTTCACTTTGAAATTGGAGATAAACAAGTGTCAATTTTGTGATAGATATTGTTTCTTAAAAACATTCTATTTGTTTTGAAAGTGGGTATTAATTATTAAATTAATTAATGCAACTTCTATGTTTTTAATTTGGTGAAATGGAAATCATATTTGAATTTGGAATATAAAATATAGAATTTGATTTTTTTTGATTTTTTTTTTCTGAAAAACATAAATTATTTATGAATGATGAAACCATTAAGTGGTAGTTAAAAAACAAATTTGTCATTTAAATGATATTTTACCAATTCAGTGATTTTAATTTCAAATATCAAACATAGATGGTTTTCATTATTAAGTAAAATTTGGTTCAATGGGTTGAAAATAATTTTTGTTGAGTAGTAACTTTTGAGTTTTATTAATCACCATTAGATGTAATTAGTGTAATTTAAGGTAAAAATGTTTTTTTAATAATATGCAATTACCATGAAACATGTCCTACCCTTTTTGGATGAGTCATGTCCGACCACAAAAATCCATGGGTAAACTTGGGGACCCCATGGAGCCACTTGGGTAAGAAAATGAACTTAATAACTTTTTATTTAAAGATAATATAAAAATGTCACAAACATGTATTGTTTTACTAAACAAATTCTTACTTGGTGTTATATAAGTTATAGTTTTGACTATAAATATTCATTATATAGATAAAAATATTTTCTAAATCATGGTAATTTTTTATAATTTTTAGGCATTAAATAAAAAATTTATTTATGACACCATGATGATGCAGCGATTACCACATTAATGAATGATTTAAATAAAATGAAATGATAAGGTAACATCTAAGACTTAAACTTGTCAAAAACCTATTTTATGGGTGGATTTCGAACCCTTATCACCTTATACTAGAAATATATCATTGTGGGACCTTTAAAATCCGAAAATAATTTCATAATAAAGTAACATTTCATGACCTTCCGGGAGTACCCCTCCTCCCTTTTATAAAAGGCCCCCACCTCTACTCCCTTTCCCCAAACTCTGAAGCCATTGGCTCGACTAAACCCTACTCATATTATCTCTCCACATAACTCTTTTAATCCTAGAAGCCTTAAAATAGGCATAAATCTCTTCAAGAACCCCTTTTGGTTCAAACCATAGAGAGTTACTCGATTTTAAGGTAATGTATTCTCTTATGTTATTTTGTTTTATTTTGCTTCCCCAACCCCCTAAACTCTTTTTATTCATCTAATTTGTAACAACACCAGTATCTCCAATATACTAGGATTTTTTTATGATAATTATTCGAGCTAAACTAACACACACCTCCATCTAATTGGTGAAGAACATACTGTTTCTATGGACGGCAAACTACTGCCTCACAGAACAATGATTGTTCAATTATCTCACACCGCATCACATGGTGGCCATTATGATTTCTCCGTATTTTATATATGATATATATGGTATTTATGTTTTTTATATGTTTCTGTATTTTATATTTAAAACATACCTTTATGCTTTGCGTGTTGTGAAAATGCGATAAATTCATATGAGGAAGTGTGGACTACCGCCCCCCTCAAGTGATGTAACACGTTCATGAAATACATGGAATGTATAAATAATGAAATTAATGAACTTATATTACCTATATAACATATATATTATTCTGGAATTATAATATATATATATATCTCATTTAGTTTTAATTCCATTAATATGACAAAGAAATGAAAGTAGCGTTCATGCGTACGTATGGCCTACCGTCTCCATGAATGGTGCTTTTCATTTTTTATCTCAAAATGTTATGTAATAGTATAAAATGAATATATAATAGATATATATGATATTTAAATCATTAATACTACTCTAGAGATGATGTACTTATATCTACATGGACAATTCTATTCAAACAAGTTCATTTTTGACTAATGTACCGAACATCGACAAAAACGTCTGATATAAACTCATATAATTAACTAATTATTATAAGATTATAATATGTGATACTAATTTAATATAATTTATTTTAGGTCCTTAGGCAATTATAAATTTACCAATGTTCATTATTCAAAAATATAAAGAAACAAACAAGACAAGTCGGACTTGACTTATGGGATCTTACATCTCTCTTTCTTTTTAAGTACTCTCTTTTATGTTAGTCCTTTTAAGATCCTATTTCATATGTTGGGGGATGTAATTTCATATTCCTCTTACTCTTATTATTATGTCAATATGATTAGTGACCCTATTTGATCTCATCAATCCATTTTTGGAAGTTTTATGTGGCACCATTCGGCTGGAAAAAATTCGTAAGGGATTTCTTATCTCACTTTTAATTCTGTGAGATTTCCATTGTTCACCACTTATTTACTTCATGTGGTGTATTTTGTAAATCCATTAAAAATATATTATCATGATTATATTTATATTCATGGTATTATGTTTGGTGTTTATTATCTTTTGGTCATACGACTCAATTGATTACTACGAGGTAAAGGGTTTTTATCTCACTTTTTATTCCTGTGAGATTAATGCTACATTTGCCAGTATTTCCTTTTTGTGTTGTATGTACTGACCATGATTGTATTATTTGTGTAATATACATTAATTTATGTGTATTTACATCTTCATTTTGTGATCCTTCTTTCAAGGGTTGTACGTTTCGAGTGTTACCCATATCAGTAAGGGAGCCTTTCACCCTCCTCTTTTTAAAAGACTTCTTTTTGTTAGGTCTTTTAATTTACATCTTCTTATATTGGGATATATTATTATATATCCTTATTTCTGTAAATTTTAGGTCACAGTGATGAGATACACATTTTATCTATAATCATCTCACTTTCCGAATTTTAAAGTGACGCTGTTAGGTGTCGAATTTCTGTTAGGGAACTTCTTAACCCGATTTCCATTCTTCGGGCTAAACCACTACTTCTTGATTATGTCATGATATGAATATTTGTGGATGACCTCTGATTGTTTTACACTTAATATCCACTTATATTGGGTATATTTATATTTTTTATATAACGACCCACACTTTACATACATTGTTAATACTTCAAAATTGAAGCACACTTATTACAACATATGAAAAAACCACAAAGGACCGTATAAGTATATTGTCTTTAGAAACTGGGAAACATAAACAACTGGTTCATAAATCTTCTACAGTGTCTCCCATTTATTTCATCATATCTAGGGTCCCTTTTAGCATATTCTACTTAATATACATCTTCCTGACCTGGGGAAAAGAAAACATAAAAGGGTGAGCTCAAATGCTCAGCAAGGGAAAATAAAGGAAGTAAAAATCATATCATATCTTTTAGAAAATCATAACCTACAAAAGAGATCATAATATATTAACATGGAAAAAATCATAGAAGTGAAAATGAGATCCCCATAATCATAACATGAAACTTGAAACTTTGTGGCATGCACACATAATCATGGAAAATCATTTCTTGTTAGTCATGACTCATTGCCAATACTATCTTAGTGGACAAAGTCCCTTTCTGAACCGAGTCACCCTCGTTCAAGTCCTGTTTCACTAAACCGGTATAACCTACTGTTCCAGCCATGTCTATCTCATGAGATATAAAATCTTTACCCAATGCATTGGAGGGAGATATAGGTCCCACCCATCTTATAATTAATCCTTTCTTATGTGTGCCACATAATCATAAACCATACATCATAGTGTAACCCATGTAATAAAAATGGGATTCTTAAACAACATGACATCATAAAACAATTCATATAAGAAAAATGAATTCATAAAAATATTTCCATCACAACATAATCAAACCAATGTAATAATAGGGATAAAAATAGAACCCTTTTATTATCTTAGAAGGAAAATAATTTTGATAAAATACTTGAACTCCATTCTTGAGGAAAATATCCTTTCTTCTTCAAAAACATTTTTCCTTTCATAACATGTCATACGACTTTAAAATAAAAGAAGTTTATTAAAAATAAACTTGAAAAATTGTAAAGGATGTTTCTTGGAAATAATGTTTTAAAAATCCATTCATGCCGTATATGTTAAAAAAAACATTCTTCGTACTTTTGTCGGAAAAGTAAAAAAGTACCTCATACGAAAAACGACAAAAGATTCCTTTCATACATATTACTAAAAACTCACCGAAGGGTAAAAATGGATTTAAATAATTGTACGTGGATGGAAATAATATTACATATTGATTAAACATGGATGTGGAGGATAAAATACACCCCAGTAAATACTTACGAATAAACTATCTCGGATAAAAATGAGATTGTGATATTTCCCTTACCTTAGGTCCGATATTCTTTGTACGTGTCCGAAGCTCCTGTATAATGGTTTAAATAAAGTTATTGACTTATTCCAGAATCATACATATTTATATGATATCATATATGGTCATATTCTTAGCATCTTGTTAGTAATATTTCATTGTTACTTGTTACTCGGGTCTTTATTGCCTTTTGTTCTTATGCGTGTTTTGCCGAATAAATTATTATTATTATTTTAAGGTAATAGATACCTTATATCTAGAATGGTATTAGTGTAACATATATCATATTTATTCATTCAATTCATTTATATAATTACTATGTAATGATGATCATGTAGAACGAGTCGCATCACATCTTGGAGACGGTATTTCGTACGTACGCACGAGTGATGATATCGTTCCTATGATCGTGGGATTGTATTTGAGTATATATATATTTTTTCAGTATCAATATTACATTATAATAATCATAAATAGTTACTCATTACACCATTATACTCATCCTTGTAAGGTGATGGTGGAGAATAGATTACACCACGGCGTGGAGATGGTATTCCGTACGTACGCATGCGCGGTGATTTCATTTTTCCGTAGGATGGATAGAAGGTGAATTAGGGTTGTTTCATATTTATAATAACATATAAGTATGTAAGTAATACTGATGTTATTACTTTATAATGAAACAACTAAAGAAGAAGAAGTTGAAGAAGAAAGAAATTGAAAAGATCGGTAATGGATATTACCTCTTCTTTGGAACGCCTCTTTGAATCCTCCACTTAGGGAACTAAAATTGGACTTTTAATAAGACCAGGACATCTAGGATTATTCTAGGGAAGTGGAGAGGAGAACATGGCAGGGGTTGGCCGAGCTTGAGTGCTCAAATTGGTGTGAGGAGGAGGGGGAGGAGGTGCCCTTTTATAAGGGAGAAGAGGGGCACCATAGGAATATCTCAAAATATTATTTTATATTAAAGTCTAAATCGGTTTATAATGGTTCCAAAGGGTCTTATTTCGAAGCTAAAGTGGGGATGGGTCGAAATACTATCAACCAATAGGATTTAGACAAGTTTAGGGTATTATTTTAACCTTATCAATTAGATTTAACTCTAAGTTAAATAATTTAACTTTTACCATGTCTTTTTGTTTTCTTTCACTATATGGTTAATACACTTACTATAACATGCCAAACGAACCCCAAATTGTTTATTATTAATATCTATATCCTTATACAAGTAATTTGGACGAACCTTAGATTTTTAGGAATAAAATAACAATTAATAATATAATATTTTATTTAAAAACTTTTTTTTGTCAATTTTGACACTATTTGATATATGATTTTTGTGAAAGTCATAACAGAATTATATGTACGAACCAAGTTAATTAAATCAACACTAATATATCATAGTAACCTAGAAAATTAGTGGAATTAATAAAAAGTCTCAAATTACATTTATTTTGGTGTTTATAACATCAATTATGTCAATATTCCATAAATAAGATAATTACTGCATCATAATTGTGTCATAAATAAATTAAATTATTTAATGTCTAAAAATTATAAATAAAATACCATTATGTAGGAAATCTTTTTATCTTTCTAATGAATATTTATAGTCGAATTTATCTTATGTATAACCCCATATTAAAAATTATTTACTTATTAAACTTTGATTTTAACTATTTTAACCCTTCTTTAAATAAATTAATAATAAATGTCCTAATCTAACCCAAGTGGGACTAAATGGTCATATTTTATTCATAAGGTTGTTTTTGGTCGAATTAAACTAATCCATTAGAATTAGGACATGTTTTAGGGTAATAGTAATATCATATTTACCCCTATTTACTATTAACCGCGGTAAAAAAGTAAAAAGTTACTATTCACCAAAAAATTATTTTTATCTCATTGAACCACATTTTACTTACTGATATCAACCGTGTCTGTCGGATTTTCGAAATTCAATTCACAGAAGCAGTAAAATTATGTTCTATGCAAAATTCAGTTTTTAACCTACCACTTAGTGGTTTCACTATTCATCAAAAATTGATAGTTTTCAGAAAAATACCAAAATTTCACCATAGGCTAATTTCGGTATTCTGAATCCAAAAATGAAGTCCATTTTGCAAAATAAAATTTATAAAATTTAAAAAAGTGGTTATTACTATTCATAACGGCTAGTTTTAATAATATTTTAATAGCATATCGTTGTTTAGTGAAACTCGGTATTGCGTACGACACAAGCTATCGAGGAAGGTCACGATTGCGTGTAAAGTAAGCCAAGCAAGTGTGTAGTGAATGATTCCTTTGAACAAAATATTACTCATAAAAATATCGGGTGTTACATTTTACACATAATTATTCAATTAATTTATCCTTAATCTAAGGGTACCGTCTTTGTAAGGGAGTTCGCCTCAATCTCCTTTCATTGAGGCATATTTTGTTATAATACATGCCTTTATTTTATACGTTGTACAAACACCTTCGACATTTAATTTCATTCAAAGGGAATCTTTTTCTAAGAAGAATTTTACAAAATGACAAAAAGAAATGTTTCTTTTAACATAATCAGTGACAACAACCTTTTCCGCCGCCACGAGTACTAGTTGATCTTTGTCTTCCTTAACAAGCCGTAATGTTTTTAAAAGAAAATAAATACCATAAATTGTTTTTGTAATTTTGTATTGAAAATGGTTTTGATAATTGATTAGTTATGTCCATATATTTATATGATATATTGTGATTGAAATGTGGAAATGTTTTTTTCCTTTATATTTGTTTTATGTCTTATGATTTTATAATGGTACTTAGAAATTTGACGGGTGGTTACGTGATAAACAAAATGACGGGTGGTGTCGTGAATACCAGGATGGGTGGTTACGTTATAACCTTCAATGGATTGGGTATGTAAGTCAACCATATGGATATTCCATTTAGTGATTTGTGTCGAAGTTTACCATATGGTTATTCCATTTATGTAGGTTTATGTCCCAAGTTACCTTTATATGATATGTGTTCTTTATATAGGTTTTATGGTAATCTTTTGGTTACAAAAGGGTAAGTAATGATCTTTTTTTTCAGTGAAGAGTATTTACTACTTTATAAAGGCTAAAATTATTACTTATGATAAAGTATTCTTGATTTACATATTGTTTTGAAAAAACTAACATTTTTCCTTCTTTGTGTATCCTTTACTGGGCTTTTTATGCTCGTCTCATGTTTTTGAAATGATTTCCACATGACTTAAAGATGAATAGGGTCAAGGATGGGATCAAGGAAGGACATGCTATCTATAACATGGAACAAGACTTGTTTCTTTTTAAGAGTTTTTATTTAATGGAAACTTTGTTAATGTGTCTACTTTGTAATCTTTTGAGATGTAATAGTTATATCCTAATTATCTAAAACACTTAACCTGAAAGGATCCTCTATGTGATTTATTCATTTAATTCATGATTATGTAATATTTTAAGGTCAGGTCCTTATAATAAAGGGATGTGTAAAACATACTTGAAGATTTATAATCAATAATTAAATATCTATAAATCTGAATACACTTTATAGAGAAATGGTTATAGTATTCAATACACAATGACATTGTCTTGGAAAATTGTGGTGCAATTTCGAAAGCGTAACAACGCGACAAAAAAATCCATAAAAATGGTTGATTAGAGATAATGTGGAATATCATCATATATACATGAAATGAAAATTAAAAGGGTAATATGGATACATTTACCAATATATGTAATAGATTTCAGATTTATAATACAAAATAACAACTTGAATGTAAATCTGGAGAGAAAAATTCCTTACCGAATTTTTCCATGGAAACAGGTTTACATGAATGGAACCGATGAGAGATAAAGGGGAATCTCATAATTCAAACATAAATAGGAAATTATAGGTAATGTTCAAAATCATACCCAGTGATTTATAATTTTAAATAAAAGGGCATAAAATTTTAAAAACCGCGGATAATATGGGAAACGAAGGAATCCCATACTTGGAAGTGTGATCCCAAAGGCTTGGGAGGGGCTTGAGAGAGGCTTCTTGGGATATTGGGGAACCTTGGGAGTATTATAGAGAGAGGAGGGAAGAGTTTTGACGAACTAAAAAGGCTTTTAGTGAAAATGAAGTGGGAGCTTGGTAGGGTTTATATAGGCAAGGAGAGGGAATTCATTATTATTTAGGTTCGGGGCACCACATATTAAAGTAATGAAAACCACAATTTGGACCATGGTTTATGCCCACCGTTTTTGCGAAAGGGGAGGGAAATACAATTTTTAATAAGGCAAATGGCCGATATTCTAAAAATAATACGGTTTCTTATGTGCAGGTGAGTCACACTCTCAAAGAAATCAATTTAAGAAGATAAAATTTTTTAAATGTCTTGGAGGGTCCAATAAGGATTTGTAAAATTAATCATATAAAACTAAAATCGCATTATTTTAATGATAAATAATAAAATTTCCAAACATAGTGTTTTAGTTTTTTATTACATCACTATTAAGTCATTATGATTTCATAAAACACATTATTTAATTAAACGGTATTTAATTTTTACCCAAAAATTCCACTATCTCCAAAAATTATTAAAAATTACTCATTGGTAAATTTCAAAATACTGATTCCATATAACAATTTTGTTTTTATCTGCATAATGTTCTTAATATTTTAATTTTCTCTTTAAAAATAAGAACCAACATTTATTGAAAAATTCGGGGTTTTGAAAAAAATAACTTTCAAATAAATATAAAAACTACAATTGCAATCATAAAATTATATGATCATTTATATTTAATAAAAATTAATTTAATAATAATAATAATATCTTATGAAAATTTTATTTAATTAAAAAATCCATTAATTCATCAAAATAGATTTCTTAGTTTAATATTTAATAAAAATACTATTTGTGCTTTAAAAACTATTTACTAAGTAACAATAATAAAATGAATGTATATTCTCTATAAAACAATTGTGTACATAATCATAGTACTATGGTATCATTACATAACCACTTATAACACTGGTATAAGACCAAAGGGTAAGGTTTGAGATGTTGAAAGACTCTTGGGGTGGCTTAGATAACATCGCTCATTTGATAATCGATATCAATGCCCACTTCTCCCATAGGTGGTTCTGTTCAAGCTTCAGGTGTTGAAGCAAGGCTTCAGCTTTCTCAAGAGTGAAGCCCAATGATGCCCCCTCCTTTCAAGCCTCTAACAAATGGGCTTCATATGGGACAATTCTATTAGATTAGGCCATCACATCGTTTGTCTGAGTACATTGTATTTATTAAAGCCCTATATTTATACTAATCATGTGATCAATACTTAATGGATATATTAGCAACAGTAATCCTCTATTAATGGTATTTTAAAATCCAAAAACATAAAACCAGGGAATTGTATATTTTATATAATTATTTTTCATAATAATACATTTTATTAGGTCAATATGTATTTTCATTAACAAATGTTTGGGTCATTACATACTCCATGAAATAAATTTTCAATTTCTTATTCTTAAAGCACTAATAGATCATAATATCAATAAAAATAATTATAACTCATTCCATTTATCTCATCATAAAAAATTATTAGTATAGGTTATCCAATATACAGAAATCCTAATATGGTGATGTAATACATTAATATATAAATCCACTTCCAAATTTCAACTTGAAACATCTCATAAATGGTTACCCTTATTTCCCTTTAAAATACTAAAATACAAAACATTATAAATAAGGTAACTAAATTTCCCAAACTGAAATTAACATCAATCTTAAAAATTTCATTAAACAACTCATTATAGTGACATGCCAAATATGTGATTACCTTGGCCATATATTCTCTTGAAGCTTGGTAATAACAAGAATGACTATAAAATCTCAATTAAAAAATTCATGATTCTTCACCATATATTATTTATCATATTAAAAATATCAAATAATGCTTTAAACCCCATAAATGGAAACATAAAACACGTTGTCTATAAATCATTAATTAATTTGAAGTTCATTAATAAAATCAAATTTACTTAATTAATATCTATAATATCATTATCCCAAAATCAATTTCAAAAAATTAGGAATATATTAAGTTTTATATTTCCCATAATAACATGTTTCATAAGAATATCACCTTTCCACTAATTCACTTTTCCAGTTGGTCAACATCAGTCAACATATTTTTATAAATCATAAATAAAAAAATTACACTGAACAGTTCTTATATATTTCCATATTCATATTAGAAAATTCATGAATTAAAATACATAAAAACATCAACCATTCAACCTCATACTTCATCCATTGAGTAGGATTTATCATATTATTCTATGAAACCTATTTCCTTTCATATGTTATTCATAATATCTTCATTGTCAATAGAAAACCCATTCCTCACACAACCTTGCTGATTCCCTTTAGGAGATTTCCCCTCAGGATATCAATTTTTATAATTCCCATATATTACACATTTAAAACATTCAAAATACCTTGAAACCATAAAGAGGCCATGTTTATTATCCATTGTGTCAACAAAACTTTTCAGTTTCTCATATATTTACTTTCTTTACGCCCTTTTTATGCATACTAAAAATAACTTATTCTTTAATTGATTCATTCCCTATAATTATTCTTCCATAATTATAAACATATATTAAACTAAAAGAGATACTTCTAGAATACAATAGACTTATATATTCCAATTTTAAGGAAACATCATATTATTTCCATTCCGTTTGGGGTATAAAAAGATACATTATTTCCTTAAAACATATATGATCTATAGGAATGAAGGTAAAAGTTTTTCATAATGTCCTAAATGTAGGAAATCGTGATATAAAATGGATGGAAATACAATTGTGATTAATTATCAAGAATATGAATCTTTATTCCCAGCAACAAGCATCACCTTTAGGGAAGAATGTTTTTTCCCTCCCTTCGTCAACACCATTCTGAATAACGAGAAGATGGACCACTTTATCACCATTGAGATGAACTATTCCCCGATAAATGTGTTTTTACCCATTCCCCATTTATTTTTTCTATTCCAAAGATTTATGGTGCTTCAATAACATGCATCTCCATACTGATGTTTTGGAAGAGGTGCTTTGGGTTAAGAGTATTCGAACCAAATTCAATTTTCTTACCTAGCGGAATAAGAAAGGGGATGTTCTAATGGAAGAAAATGTCAAACATTGGAGGATTAATATGGCTTCCAGGTGTGTGTGTTTTACTGTCCATAGAGAGGAAAGAGAGGGTAAATTATTCATTGAAAGTGAATGGGTTCATGAGGTGTGCCAAATATTCAAGTAAATTCACTACTGTGTATATTCCTTCAATGGTGAGAATCTCCTTCAGGGATTTGTGGTACCATGGCTCGGGGGAAGGTGGCCCAGAAAAATAGGTTTGTAATGTGATTTTGCATACAGTTTTCTAGATCATCAGGAAGGCTGGGAAAAAAGTTATTTATGAAGGGGGTCTATATAAATTCGTGCTATTATTATGGGAATAAGAAATATTCTTATCAACGAAACTCGGATTTTCCACAACTGGGAGGATTCTCCTTCACTGTCGGACTTCAAGCGGGTCCCCGAGATTATCATTATAACAATAGTGGAATTAGGGGTAACTGGGTACGATGGTGCCCACCATCAAAGGTCTTGAATCTCAATTCAGATGGCTCGTGTGCCCTCGAAGTGATACACATGGGAGGAGTGGTGCGGGTTAAAAATGGGTCAGTCTACATGGGTTCCTCTATCAGACTCGGTCAGGGGACCTCTCTACAGGTGGAGGCCATTGCGTTGCTCACCGGACACACCTTATGAAACCAGAATAATTTGTATATATTTGAAGTTCAAAATGATTCTTTGTTAGTCCAGAACTCCCTGTATGACTCTAACATCTACCCCTGGTCGATCAACTACATCATTAGAAAGTGTTAGAGATTTATCAACAACCCCACAGAAGTGGTGCACACTTTGATGGAGGGGAACAAAGTTTATAATTACTTAGCCTTGTTAGATGTCCCTGGTTCGGAGACTATTTTCTTCTATACTGTGGTTAGCTTGATGCCTGAGGGGGTCAATCTGATTAGGTGGTATTCCCTTGGGATTCATCATTTCAGACATCCTTAGCTCAGTCACTTTTCTCCAAGGGCGTCAAGGGATGAATCCTCTTGCTCTCTTTTTTTCCCTTGAATAAATATCTATATAAGTGATGATCATGGATGAAAAACAGAACATTGATGTTTTTAATGCCAACAAGAAAAATTTATGACTGTATAATTAGAAAACTCTTAGACATAAATGTAATGAAAAAACATGGATTTCAAGAATGAATGTACTTTGTAACCATGATAATATGTTTGGAGTTATCTCCCATATTGAAAGTAAAGGGGAAATATTTTCCTTCAACTTGTCACACATTATGAAAGAAGTATAATAAACATTTTTTTATCAATCACAACATGGTATAAAAATATATTGTGGTTTTTTTCATATGTGAAAATTTTTCATTGTTGAGGGATTTAATGTTAATAAGTATTAAATATCATGACTTTCATGTATTTATATAGTAAATTATAATAGTGTCACTGCATGGAATATTGTTGACATATTTTAGAATGTCTATAATCATGTTTTGTTATATTTTTAACTAAATTATTATCCAATTCATAGATCCATATATGTTATATGTGTTTTAGAATGATGGTTTCCTTAATGATTTTCAAGTAAAAATGTATCTTTACAACATTGTTTTTTGATATAATGGATCATATTATAATTTATTTGGTGAAAGAGTTTATAATATATGATATTGTTTATTTAGGTTTGATGATTCCTTTTGATAGATATATGATTTTTTGAAGGGATATATTAATAGTCCGTATGGATGAGAGTCCTCTATTTTAAATATATATATATGATAATTGGAAATTATGTTCTGTACAGATTATTTATATAGAGTGGATTATGTTTTTCTACCTATATCTTGAATATTAATAGTTTATAGTGAAGGTATAGGGATTTGGGGAATAAAAGTAAAGGTACTACCATGTGATGAAGTAATAAAATAAAATTTATATATTTTGAACAAAATTTGATATATTAAACAACATATATCATCAAATATTTATATATTTAAGATATGATATCTGAGAATAATTGAAAAATGGTTTATAAATTATCATAAAAAACTATTGTTTCATACTTTAAAGAGAAAAGTAATATTTACTCATCCACACCAGATACCTTGAAATGGTTAGCAGGGGGACCAAGTGTAACTTTGAATACATAATCAGGTTTTGATATTCATTACAACACATTATAGAATAAAACTATGATGAAAATAGATCCATTATAAATAGTGGAGTAATTCTTGTCATAGAATCATTTCATTTTTCAAATTCCAATGATAAAACCCCAACTTATGAACCAACATAATATTTTGGAGATGTTGATGATATATGTAAAATTGAATATATAAAATTTATATGACTATTATTTAAGAGTAATGATGTAGACAATATGAGAATATATTTAAACATGTTTATTTGAAAATATCTATATACAAGGAGGAATCATTTATCATGTGGAATCATGAAAAATACATATTATATTGTTAACCCATCAAATGATTGATGGTTAATAGTCATAATAAATGAAATATTTAATTTGGGTAATGTGAATATTAATAAGGTTGAATAATTAACTAAAATTTCTCCATCCATTACATTATTACTCAATAATAACAATGAATTTATTCTGGACGTTTTACAATAAAAAACAAATTACCATGTAGAATGGATTTGGGAAAAAAAATATATTACTCTTCTAATTAATTAGGTAATTTATTTTTTGTGTGGAAAAAAGATAATTAAAAATTATATTTTTTAAATTTGATATATAAGTATGTTGATGTTTTTAATTCATACCATTTAATTAATATTTTTCATAATCATTAACTTCATATATAAATTTTTTAGATCACATGTTTTTCATTGATCATTATATTATGACTATTTTCATTATAATATACGTTTTCTAGTATACACTTTTCTTCAAGAAAATATTTCGAAGTTTTTCTTACTATGAAAAATAATTATTAGTTATATTATTTTTTTCGTTTTAAAAAATACATGTTTAAGAAATAATTTTTTAGATGATAATCATTTATGTCATTTGTTTTTTTAATTTTAATATACACTTGTATTAGTTGCATATTTTACATGTTGAAAAACCAATCATCCAATATTTTTCTTTTGATAATAATTAACCAATTTTTTATTTATTACTATTATTTAATTATAATCAAATATAGGAAGACAAACTTTTTTGAGGTAGTACAAATCATTTAAATTCACATGCACTGAGGAAGGGAAACTAAGGTGTGGATGATTTTCATTAAAATATATTTAATAGTTATTTATTTAATAAAATTAAACACTTCTATTGAATAAAATTTATAGGCATTATTCTTCTCCATTTTGGATGGAACCTAAAGAGGGTGGGCATGGGATTAAACATTTACAATAACATTCACATGAACATGGAGACCAATGGGTAATAATTAACATTAATGGGAATGATTTACAATATTGCCCAAATTCCACATAGTTTAGGTTTTACCTGGATATGTAAATAAATTTTAGGATAATTATTTTATTACCTAAATGAATGTGAATTAACTAGTTAATGAAATATATATTATAGAATCCCTAACGATAATATTTTCCAATCATATTTATTTAGTTTTCAAATTGTTTAAATATTAAACACTTCGTAATATTTTTTCATTCAATTATAGATGAAATTTAGTTTTTTCGCAAAAAAAACGGAATTAAAAAAGTGTCCAACATTTTTGGGAACAATTTGTAGAGGTTTTTAGACAATGTTGAGTTGAATTTATATTTCTAATAGTGACTAGGATGAAGATACATGCCTTAATTATGGATTTATAAATTTATATACATGGTAAATTTGACTCCATATTAAAGGAGATTGATTTTTTGTATGTTTTTTTCATTATAAAATTTATTTATTTAGTAAATTTACATTAAATTATTACATGTTAATTTCTTTTGTGTAAAAGTGTACAAGGGAAGAAATGAAAAGATAATTCCTTAAAATTTATACATGCATAAACTATCAGACTAATGTGATAATTTATTATAGGAACAATTTTTTTTTGAAAATTATAGTGAATTAAATATCAAGTCATGTAGTAACTCTAAATAGGTTCCACTCTACCCTCCATATCATCCCAATACTAATGAAAAATATTAAATGGAATGAATGTAAAAAAATAGAATGTAGGTTTCTAATCCAATAAATGAAGTATCTAGTGATACTGTATGTAATTAATTTTATCTTTTCATTAATATTAATGTTGAGTAAATTTGTATCACTAATATTATATTTGAAAATTTTACATCTTGATTCTCTTTAGGAGAAAGTGACATAGGGGTACCTTCATCTATGAGGGTTGGAAGGATATTCTCTCCATTTATTTAGTAAATATGATACAACCTAGATGTGTTAGAGTGTATAAATAGGGTATCATATTTTAAAAATATTTATGACTACATGTAATGGCCCGGACCTTTCCGGACCATTCCTTTGTCAAAAATAAGATAATGAAATGTTCTAGATGGTAAAATGGACTTTTCCCACACTTTCCAGAATTTTGAAACTACATGCCGTGTAGTGTGAGTACATGCCGTGTACCCCCTCGCTGGGTATACCTCATGTTTAAGGCTGTGTCTTTGCTGTGTGAAATAAGTTGGTACGCGCCGTGTGTCCATAATACACGTCGTGTACCTCCTTGTCGGGTATACCCCATGTTGAGGGTCGTGTCCTTGCTGTGTGAAATAATGGGTGCACGCCGTGTGTCCAGTACTACATGTCGTGTAGTCCTCCCCCGCGTACGCGTTTCTAGTCAACAGTCGTGTGCCGTGTTTGAGACGTGTGTTTTCCGTGTGAAATAAGTGGGTACACACCATGTGTGTAGTACTACACGCTCTGTAGTCCCTCCCCGCGTATGTGTTACCCTCAAACCGTGTGTTGACCAGTCAACGGCCGCGGAGCCATGTTGGAAGTCATGTGGAGACCGTGTGAAATAACCGAGTACACGCAATGTACCATAAAGTACACACTGTGTACTTTTTCTTTTCTCTCCTATAAAAGGATGGGTCCCCTCCTCCTTTTCAACTCACTCCTCTCCTCCCCATTCCTCTAAGCAGAGCTCTCCCAAGAGACTCGAAGGCTCCTTTTCTTCCATAACATCTTCGTCCGAGCTCAGATTTACGATCCGTCAGCAGCCACAGGATCGTAACGATGAGGCAAAACATCCGATCTTTGATCCATTGTCTTTACTTTGGCCTTTACTTCCCTACATCCACCCGAGGAGGTTTTTCCGATACTCGATAGAAGTGACGGACGCTGACAGACGTCTTCTAAGGTTGATCCGGGGGAGCATTGCGATCAGAACCAGTTGAGGTAGGGATCTTACCTTCGTCTCTCTAATTTGTGCATCATGCGGGGTGGGTATCCTCTTGTTTTCATGATAAATAGTTGAACCTTTAAATAAAGATAATAACTGGCTTAAAGAATGGGGATGGTAGAGTTGTTATGTTTATCTTTTTTTATCCTATTGATATTTTATGAATTGAATAGGCTTGTGCCTACTAAAAATCACGGTCGTAGGAGGCCTTTGCTTGCACAATTAAATGCTGACCTATCTTTCGAAGACCATTTTGTGGATGGATCTTTGTTGAATGTGGAATTTGGTTAATCCCGTAAAGTTGGCTATTTAAAATCTGTAACCCTTGTGTGATCACCCCTGTTAAAGAAAATGGAATAATGAACATGTGGGTGTGGGATTGGATACGTGGCATGTGATGGGGCTGTTTTGTGGGTTGTTGTGGTTTGGGTGAGTAGCGGGACTACGGTTGGCTTGGTTGTGGGTTGGTGTGATTTCTATGATAGTGACGGGCAGCGGGGCTACGATAAGTGGTATTAAAGGGATAATGACTCTTGGGTTTTCAGTGTGGTTGTGGTTATGGTGGTTGGCAGTGGGGCTGCAGGGATGGGTTAGAATATGAATGGACTACAGGTTGTGAATAATAAATAAAAGTGGAAGAGTTAATTAATGGTGGGGTATGGTAATAGAACGGGAATATTAATAATCAATGGGGTTGGTTGGTTAATAAGAAGGGACTTGTTGGTGTTTCTTGTGTTTTTCTAACTTGATTTGTGGATGGCAGGGTTATGTTTTTGGAATGATCGATGTGGTTGGTTGTAGATAGTTGCCCAGTAGTTAAGGAACTAATAAAATAATTCTACGGAAATGTGAAAACCTAAATGGGGTTGGGGTTGTTTGATGTATGCATGCTGCGTAGTAGCAGTGCCGAGGAACGTGATCAGTTTCTCTGTTAAGAAGCCATAGGTTGGGCTGTGTGTTTGGTATACATATATATGTCTGTATCTTTTGTGTTTTATCGCACCCCACCCATGTTGAGCACTTAGTGCCGAACACACCCATTTCATGGGAGATGGTGTTTTTTCCTTATTTACTAGCTCCTTGCTGCTCCATCTCCCATAGGCTGTGATGGCTTGAGGAGACCTTAAACCTAAGACTGTTTGGGTAGGTTTCGATTGGGGTGGTATTAGCCCAAACTCATCGGGCAGGTTCTAATGTTTCCCATGAATCTTCGGGATGAGGCCCAGGTGTGTGCGGGTGGGATACGTGGTTGTGAGGCCCAGGTATGAGGGTGGGATATGTGGATGTGAGGCCCATGTGTGTGTGGGTGGGATATGTGGTTGTGAGGCCCAGGTGTGTGTGGGCGGGATATGTGGTTGTGAGGCCCAAGTTTGTGCGGTCGGGGAGAGTGTGGTAGCGTCAGGACGTTCGCCATTAGGAAGAGCAGCTGACTAATGGGAAATGGTGCAGGGTACCCAATACTCTTGTTCTTATACTACTACTACCTTTTTTGATTGTGTTTTTGGTGAGTGTGGCTGGTGAGGTTGGGTGGATTGAATTCCTTGCTAGGATTTTTCTTTTGTTCTCACTGGACATTAGGATGTCTTCCCACTTGTGCACGAGAGCTCGAGGTTTTCCCTACTGAGTATAATTTTATGCTCACCCTACGTTTACTTTCAGGTTTCCAGGTGGACTACCAGCACCGTGCGGGACCCTACTAGTCGGACAGTTGGAGTTGTTGTTGTTGTTATACACTTGTTTCTTTTGGTATTGTACTTTGATCTTTCTTGTACTTTCACCATGTTATAAATTGTTTAAACATGCATGTGGGCTTGGTTTGGGTTTATTTATATACACTTGTTCTTTTCCTTTTTGGTGGTTGACTTGTCCTATTTCCTGATCCTAAATAATAAAAAGAGTAATGCCTCCCATATTTTGTGAAAACTCATACCCTTGGTGCTAGTCGCCACCCCGAGGCCTACTGGAGGAGGGAATCAGGGGTCATTATCTCCCTTTCACCATGGACAGCTCAGGAAGGGCATCTTTTGTGGGAGGGGGTCGTGACAGAATGGTATCAGAGGTGATGGATGAGAGAGAGGATGGAGTCTGGAGTTAGTCACAATGAGGATTCCATGGGATGGTAGCGAGACAATGTTAGTTAATCTTGGTGCATGACATAGGCCAGGGAAGACCGGCTAGGACACGAGATTTTAGGGCCCCCCATGATCTGATGCAAGGACTCTAAGCCTACCAAATGACCAAGTGATACTACATTGATTGAAGGGTAGAGACCCTAGGAAAGGTACATGCATCATCATGATTGTGTTTTACTTGATTTGGGTGCTTTGGGAATGAAATTGAAATAAAATGATAAAATAAATCCTTGAGTTTTCCTTGCTACTTGGGATTAGGATATCCTTGTTTACCGTATAGCTATGTCACCTG
Organism: Viscum album; assembly: GCA_963277665.1. NCBI lineage: Eukaryota > Viridiplantae > Streptophyta > Magnoliopsida > Santalales > Viscaceae > Viscum > Viscum album. The sequence continues at coordinate 615,008,620 of OY728155.1, read as the reverse complement.
GACGTCGTCCCTGGGTGGCTCAGACGGCCGAGGCCCAGCAGATTCAGGCGGTCGATTAGTTGAGGATTGACCGAGAGGAGGAATATAGCCAGTGGTAGAAGACTATCCGTTCTTTCCAGGAGTAATACCTCAAGAAGTACGAGGGAAATACTTCTGATACAGAGATGGAGGGGTGTCTTGAGGCGCTAGGGATCTCTTTTACCTTGATCCGTGCTCTGAGGGAGTACTGGGTTCCCCTAGAAGTCAATCAGCTGAGAGGTGCGGCGCGAAAGAGGTGGACGACATCAGAGAGTCCGAGGAGCTGGGCGTGGACAGTTGCAGGCAGCAGAGTTGGCAGCTCCGGCAGGACCAGAGGTGCTGCGAGGTATGATTTGTTTGTTCAGCACTCTTGTTTCTTCTTTGTTCGATTCGGGAGCTTCGCACTCCTTTGTTTCACCTGGTCTAGCCCATGCATTAGGACTAGACATAGAGAGACATTCCATACCACTAGTGCTGAGTAAACCAGTTGGAGGCCAGACCAGTATATCTTGTGTTTTCCGGGGATGTGGGATGACATTGGGACCACATCGATCTAGTGGGGACCTTCTTCTGTTACAAATACAGCCATACGATGTCATCCTAGGAATCAACTAGTTGTTTTCTGTTAGTGTCGTTATCGACTGCTTCCAGAGAATAGCCATGTTCTTCGACGTGGATGGGTAGCGTGTATCCTTTGTTGGCGAGAGGAGCTATCAGGTGGGAAGCCAGCATGTAAAGCCTCTCCTTTCCTTTTTCGACAGGTTATCAGTGGTTCCAACTGATACATAGAAGATGGATGTCCCGGAAGTTGGTGGGGATATCCTCGATGTTTTTCTGGAGGAGGTTGTGACTCTACCCCACCGACGTGACATTGAGTTCGGGATTGACTTACAGCCTGGGGACCGTCCTATTTCGATGGCCCCTTATCGTATGTCACCTTCAGAGTTGCGGGAGTTACAGATTTAGAATGATGATCTGATGGAGAAGGGTTTTGTTCGACCCAGCGTATCGCCATGGGGTGCTCCAGTTTTGTTCTTGAAGAAGGCCGATGGTGGTCTCAGGCTATGCATAGACTACCGAAGGTTGAACCGGGTAAAAGTCAAGAACCGCCACCCCCTTCCAAGGATAGATGATCTCTTCGACCAACTGAGGGGATAAGGTTTTTTTCCAAGATTGATCTGTGATCTGGATATCATCAGCTGATGGTAAAGGACAGTGACATCTCGAAGACAGCGTTCAGGTGCAGGTATGGGCACTTCAAGTTTGTAGTGATGCAGTTTGGAGTTATGAATGCACCGGCTGTGTTCATGGGACTTATGAACTTCGTCTTCCGAGAGTTTCTGGACCGGTTCGTCATTGTGTTTATCGATGACATCCTAATATACTCAAGATCAGAGGAGGAGCATGTTGAGCATCTCAGGGCAGTCTAAGAGGTCTTTCGACACCACCATCTTTATGGGAAATTATCGAAGTGTAAGTTTGTGATGCCAGAAGTACACTTCCTTGGGCATGTGGTGTCTCAGCATGGAGTGTCGGTGGACCCATCGAAGGTGGAGGAAGTTTTTTCGTGGGTGGCACCCAAGAGTGTGGCAGATGTTTGTAGTTTCATGGAGTTGGCAGGTTACTATAGGAGGTCCGTTTTGGACTTCTCTTGAGTTTCTTCTCCATTGAAAACATTTAATAGGAAGAACCGGGTCTTCCTATGGAGCTAGAAGTGCTAGAAATATTTCGACTACCTGAAGGAGAAGTTGTTCGGTGCTCCCGTACTCAGGTTGCAAAGGAAGGGTTGTTGTATGAGGTGTTTTGTGATTCTTCTAGCCTTGGTCTGGGGTGCATGCTGATGCAGAAGAAGGGAGTGATCTGTTATGGGTCTAGGCAGTTACGCCCTCACAAGGTTAACTATGCCACCCATGACCTAGAGCTTGCAGCAGTAGTGTTCGCACTAAAGTTGTGGCAACATTACCTATTTGTGGAGCACTTTGTGGTTTTCTCAGATCACAAGAGTCTGCGTTATATCTTCTCCCAACATGACCTGAACTTGCGGCAGTGGAGATGGGTCGAGTTTCTCCAAGACTATGACTTTGAGATATCTTACACTGAAGGTAAGGGAAACATTGTGGTTGATTCCCTGAGCAGGAAGTCACATCATGAAGTGGTTCAGGAATCCGCTGATGCTTGGAAGGCGATCAAAGAGTTGGCTACCATGCACTTGGATGCTAGGGTAGAAGGTGTTAGAGGCTGTTTGTTTCAGATGACGGTGCAGTCCTCCTTGTTGCAGCAGGTGGACGAGTCCCAGTGGGGGGGACTCCGAGGCGGAATTGATGCGTGATCATGTCGATCAGGGGAACGATCCAGACGGATGGTCGGAGGAAAGCCGACATTGGATGCTTTTCCATGGAAGGTTCTTTTTTGGAGACAATGCGTGAGAGAGTTCTCCATTAGTTCCATCTCTCAGCCTTGGTGGTACATCCAAGAGTTTAAAAAATGTACCGAGGCCTGAGGGAATAGTTTTGGTGGCCTGGGGTGAAACGTGTAGTGGCAGAGTTTTTGGCTAAATGCCTAGTGTGTCAGCAAGTGAAGGCTGAACACCGTGTTCCCAGTAGTTTGTTGCATCCTTTAGATGTCCCCGAGTGGAAGTGGGATGACATATCAATGGACTTCGTCATAGGACTGCACAGAGCTTAGTGTGGTTATGATGCTATCTGGGTAGTGGTGGATCGACTGATTAAATCAGGCCACTTCTTAGCAATTAAGGAGTCAGGCCCAGTGAGTACCTTAGCACAGATGTACGTAGACAGGGTTGTGCGGTTGAATGGAGTTCCAAAGAATATCATCACAGATCGGGATACTCAGTTTACCTCACGATTCTGGAGGGGGTTACAACATGCTTTTGGCACCCAGCTATGCCTTAACACTGCTTTCCACCCCCAGATTAATGGACAGACGGATCGGACTATCCAGACGTTGGAGGACATGCTACGAGCATGCATTCTGGATTTTGGAGGATCATGGGTACGACACTTTCCTTTAGTAGAGTTCTCCTATAAAAACAGCTTCCACTATATTATTAGAATGGAACCGTTTGAGGCTTTGTATGGAAGATCATGTTGTTCAATTATTTTCTAGGAAGAGGTTGGTGAGACAGGTGCTTTTGGGCCAGAGGTAGTGTAGAGCACCACAGAGAAAGTCCAGCTTGTACGTGAGAGGATGAAAGCAGCTTAGGACCGACATAAGTCTTATGCTGATCATCGAAGGAGGCCCTTGGTGTTCGAGGTGGGGGATCATGTGTTCTTGAAGGTTTCCCCTCGACAGGGGCAGTGGAGTTTTGGGAAAGGGATCAAGCTCTCACCTAGGTTCATCAGACCTTTTGAGGTGCTGAGGCGAGTCAGCGAGTTGGCATATCAGCTGGCCCTACCACCTTAGTTGGAGAAGGATCATGATGTCTTCAACGTCTCCCAGCTTCGCCGGTACATACACGATGACTCCCACATTATCGACTGGGGAGACATAGATATGGGAGATGACGAGACCTTCGAGGAACAAACAGTCAAAATGGAGGATCGTAAAGAGAAGGTGATCTGTAGACAAACCATTCCGTTGGTTCGTGTGTTGTGGAGGCATGGCGGCCTCAAGGAGAGAACATGGGGGCGAGAGACCCAGATGCCCGCGCAGTACCCAGAATTGTTTTGATTTTTGTTTTCCCTTGTTCTTCTGTGATTTGTGTTGATGTTGTACTATGTACCTTTGATATATGGAATGCTTGGCTTGTCGTTTGTGAGACATTTTGATTCCTTGTTCTCTGGAAGTGTGTAGCATGTACGGATGAGTGGGGAAAGGGAGTAACCTGATCCTTAATCGAGACACATTAATGCGTATGCGATTAAACCTATGCGGTCAAGTCAGTACCGCTTAAAGCGGATAATGTCTCGACATAGTAGAATGAATTTTTCCCCAAACCACATGTTCAAGCAGTGTGTTGGTTGTGTGTTGTTGGGGTAGTGCAAGTTGGAAAATCCTAATATATGGAGGTGGTAAGGCCCAATCCTCAATCGAGACGCATTAATGCGGATGCGATTAAACCCATGCAGGAGAGTTAGTGCCGTCAAAAGCGGATAATATCTCGACATAGGAGGGGGAATTACTAACACCTATGATTAGGGTTGTTGGTTGGGTTCCTGTTATAATGAGAACCCTAAGAGGTATCTTGTTGGGTTCCTCTGGGTTGGTTTTCGAAATATCAGGGACAAGAATGTTTTAAGAGGTTTCTGATGTAATGGCTCAGACCTCTCCGGCCCATTCCTTTGTCAAAAAGAAGGTCACGAAATGTTCTGGAGGGTAAAATGGGCTTTTCCCACACTTTCCATAATTTAGAAACTACACGTCGTGTAGTGTGAGTACACGTCGTGTACCCCCTCGTCGGGTATACCTCGTATTGAAGTTCGTGTCTTTGACATGTGAAATAAGTGGGTACACGCCCTGTGTCCATACTACACGCCATGTACCACCATTCCGGGTATACCCCGTGTTGAAGGCCGTGTCCTTGCTGTGTGAAATAATGGGTGCACGCCGTGTGTCCAGTACTACACGTCGTGTAGTCCTTCCCTGCATACGCGTTACCAGTGAACGGCCATGTGCCGTGTTTCAGCCGTGTCTTTGCCGTGTGAAATAAATTGGTACACATCGTGTGTCCAGTACTACACGCCGTGTAGTCCCTCCCCGCGTATTCGTTACCCTCAAACCGTGTGTTGACCAGTCAATGGCCGCGGAGCCATGTTGGAAGCCGCATGGAGACCGTGTGAAATAACTGAGTACACGCCGTGTACCATAATGTAAACTTCGTGTACTTTTTCTTTTCTCGCCTATAAAAGGATGGGTCCCCTCCTCCTTTTTCACTCACTCCTCTCCTCACCATTCCTCTGAGCATAGCATTCCCAAGAGACTTGAAGGCTCCTTTTCTTCCATAACTTCTTCGTCCGAGCTCCGATTTACAATCCAACAGCGGCCACAGGATCATAACGACGAGGCGGAACTTCTAAGCTTAGATCCATTGTCTTTTCTTCGGCCTTTCCTTACCGACTTACACCCGAGGAGGTTTTTCCGGGACCCGATAGAAGTGACGAACGCTACCTGATGTCTTCAAAGGTTGATCCGGGGGAGCGTTGCGATCAGAACCTATTGAGGTAGGGATCCTACCTTCGTCTCTTTAATTTGTTCATCATGCGGGGTGGGTATCCCCTTGTTTTCATGAGAAACATTTGAACCTTTAAATAAAGATAATAACAAGCTTAAAGAATGGGGATGGGAAAGTTGTTATATTTATCTTTGTTTATCCTATTGATATGTTATGAATTGTATAGGATTATGCCTACTGAAAATCACGGTCATTGGGGGACATTACTTGAGCAATTAAATGATGCCCTATCTTTCTAGGACCATTTTTTGGATGGAACTTGGTTGAATGTGGAATTTGATTAATCACATAATGTTGGATGTTTAAAATCCGGAACCCTTGTGTCATCTCCCCGGTTAAACAAAATGGAATAATGATCATGTGGGTGTTGGCTTGGATACGTGGCATGTGATGGGGGTGTTTTGTGGGTTGTTGCGGTTTGGGTGAGCAGCGGGACTACAGTTGGATTTGGTTGTGGGTTGGTGTTAATGCTATGTTGGTGATGTGCAGCGGGGCTGCGATAAGTGGTATTAAATGGATAATGATGTACGAGTTTTCGGTGTGGTTGTGGTTATGGTGGTGGGAAGTGGGGCTGCAGGGATGGGTTGGAATGTGAACAGACTATGGGTTGTGAATAATAAATAAAAGTGGAAGAGTTAATGAATGGTGGGGCATTGTAATGGAACGAGAATATTAATAACCAATGGAGTTGGTTGCTTAATAAGAAGGGACTTGTTTTTGTTTCTTGTGTTTTCCTAACTTGATTTGTGGATGGCAATGATATGTTTTTCAAACAATCGATGTGGATGGTTGTGGATAGTTTCCCAGTTGTTAAGGAACTAATATACTAATTCTGCTGAAATGTGAAAACGTAAATGGGGTTAGGGTTGTTTGTTGTATGATGCTGCGTAGTAGCAGGGCCGAGGAACGTGCTCAGTTTCTCTGTTTAGAATACATAGGTTGGGCTGTGTGTTTGGTATACATATATATATCTATATCGTTTGTGTTTTATCGCACCCCACCCATGTTGAGCACATTGTTCTGAACACTCACATTTCATGGGATAGGGTGTTTTTCCCTTAGTTACTAGCTCCTTCCTGCTCCTTCTCCCCAAGGCTATGATGGATTGAGGTGACCTTACGCCTAAGAATCTTCGGGTAGGTTTAGATTTGGGTGGTTATAGCGCAAGACTCTTCGGGCAGGTTCTACTGTTTCCCAATAATCTTCGAGATGAGTCTTAGGTGTGTGCGGGCGGGACACGTGGATGTGAGGCCCAGGTGTGTGTGGGTGGGATACGTGGTTGTGAGGCCTAGGTGTGTGCGGGCGGGATACATGGTTGTGAGTCCCAGGTGTGTGCAGGCGGGATAGGTGGTTGTGAGACCTAGGTGTGTGAGGGCGGGGAGAGTGTGTCTGCGTCAGGACGTTCGCCTTTAGCAAGAGCGGCTAAGTAATGGGAAATGGTTCGGGGTACCTAATACTCTTGTTCTTATACTACTACTACCTATTGTGATTGTGTTTTTGGTGACTGTGGCTGGTGAGGTTGGGTGGATATAATTCCATGCTAGGTTTCTTCTATTGTTCTCACGGTACATTAGGATGTCTCCCCTCTTGTGCATGAGAGCTTTAGGTTTTCTCTACTGAGGATACTTGTATGCTCACCCTACGTTTACTTTCAGGTATCCAGGAGAACTACCAGGGCCGTACGGGATCATACTAGTCAGATAGTTGGAATTATTGCTGTTGTTGTACACTTTTTTCTTTTGGTATTGTACTTTGAGCTTTCTTGTACTTTCACCTTGTTATAAATTGTTTAAACATGTATGTGGTCTTGGTTTGGGTTTATTTCTATACACTTGTTCTTTTCCTTTTTGGTGGTTGACATTTATTATTTCCCGATCCTAAATAATAAAAAGGGTAATGCCTCTCATATTTTGGGAAAACTCATACCCTTGGTGCTAGTCGCCACCCCAGGGCCTACTGGAGGCGGGACTCTGGGGTCATTATCTCCCTTTCACCATTTCCAGCTCAGTAGGGGCATCTTTGGTGGGAGGGGGTCGTGACACTACACCCCCTAGAAAATAATCGAAGGGGTCAAAATATATGGAAGAAATAGATTATTTAATAAATTAGATATAAAAATTAATAAGTTTATAGATGACATGGTTAAGTAATCTCTATATTATATTCGTGTATAAGCATTGAGATAGACACATCATGTGCAACCTTCTTAGCTAAATCTTCCACCTCCTTGTTTAGACAAGACTATATATTATGAGTTTCATGTTGGAGACCCCCAAGTTTTTATTGTAGAATATAGAATTTCACATCATATGGGTGGAATATTTAAATCACCATTTTATGTAGTAAGGTCAGTTAATATTATTTGTACATTATATTGTTGATCCAAATACAAAATATTCACTACCTACAAAATATGTGTCAATAGTTGAGAAGAGTATATGTACTTTTTTACATTGGCTATCTAATATTCAACGTCATTTACCATATGAGTTATGTTTTTCTTTTAACGTTTTTCATATAATATAATTCAAAGGTATATACAATTTTTTCTGACACATAACATATATAAAAATATTTGGAAAAAAAGAATTTATTCAAAGGAAAGGAAATTTTTGAGTTCCATTACATTATATTATCTTCCTGAAGCTAACTTGTAACAAAATTATCTAATTTTTTTCCAAAATATGATTATTATTATATATTTTTAATGTTTACTGATATGCCTAGAATAAATAATATGTTAAATATTCTTAAAACTAAAATAATGTATTTTTTAATGTCTAATTAACTTACTATATATGAGTTGTAGTTATTTTGCATATAAGTTAATTTATATTATTCACTCATTTTCATAAACTAAAAATATTATATATTGACTTAATTAATTACTTTCTTAAAAATGTATCTCCACAGTATATGAATGAAATATAATTTCACGTCAATTAATGGTTTCATCAACCAAAAATACATTTCAAAAGAAGTGAATTACTTTTAATAAGAAACAAAAATTGCATATGTATTTGAAGAATTCTAAAATATGGAGATCACATGTTGGTTTTTTCAATTCCTTAATAAGTAATAACAAATATATTACCATGAAAAGATATTAACTATACTGTTATTAATGCTAAATATTTTATTTTTAGTGGAAAAATGATATTATGGTCATTTTCACATAGGAATATAAATGATATTGATTCTTCTCTTTATTGGGTGGTGTTCATAGTACATTTAGTAAAATGTTAAAAAGTATGTTTTTTTCAACAGAATTATTCCTTCTGTCATTAATTTTTCATTTTACATAGGATTTTGATAATTAAAATTTGAAATTAAAACCATTCATTGATTACATTAAAGTAAGATTTCTATCCAAAAGTGGAACCAGAAATAATTGATTATGTAAAATTTCATGCGAATAAGTATTATATTATTGAATTATTTTTTTATACATATAATGTTTTTATTTTCATAATGTTGTTAAATAAAATTGGTTCCATCATCAATATGGGAATATTGAATGTATATATTATGTTTTATGATTCACCTATGAGAGAGTCATTACAAAAACAATAATAGATTTTTAAAATAATAGTTTCATTGTAAAACATAAAATTTACAAAAATATGTTATCTTTTAAAATTTTAAAACATCATTATTTAGGGGTTTGATCATTTTTATTTGTATATATACATTGAATTGAATGACCTTAAAAAGTTATTTTCTTTAATATTATCTATATTTTTAAATTTTATATATTTAGTTTTTTTCAGATGTATATCTATAAATTTTTTAAAATATTATCAATTAGTTTTGATGCTATTTATATATGTATTTTATATTATTTTTATTTTTCATGTTTTTATTTATGAGGTTTTAGGTTTAGGAATATGTAATTTTCTTAATTATTTATTAAATATTTTTTCAAACATCATTATAAGTTTTTTATAAACCATTGTTGAAAGCATGACTTGACGGATTTCTATATAATCATTTCAAAAAATCGAGATCAAAATCCCATGGGACGTTAACATGATTTAGATGTTGAATTTTTTATAAAACTGTTGTGAAAATTGTTCCAATTTTCCTTACATATTAGTTTAATAAAAAAATTGATGTTGATTTAGCTCATCGAGCCCTTTCTACATTAGTTTAATAAAAAAATATGTATAGATCCCTTTATCATTCAACTTTTTGAAGGGTTTTAACTATTTTTTTGGTGAAAACTGACTTGAAATGTTCAACATTCATAATATCCTTTATAAATATCAGTTATAAACTAAAAATGGAAGGTGAAAAATTGATGTTAAATTCATTTTTACACTGGTCTATGTGAGTTGAAATATTTAAAATAATTAAATAAAGTGTGTCTATAACTATTTAATTAAATATATGATCATTTGTTAAATAATAAAGAGAGTGTGATGAATACCAAACAAAATGAATTCTCAAATATAGATCAAGAATAATTTAGAATATTTTAAGGTTTGATGTTGTAAAATTTGATCAACATCTATTATTTAATTTTCATTAAATATAGCCTTGAAGAGAATCTACTGAGTATGCATAGAGAGTTTAAGAAAAATATTTTACTGGAAGGTTCCGTGCATGTCGCAATTGGGTCATAGTGTCATGTAGTAGTCACTTCATTTTACACATGTGTCTAATAATCTTAAATAGATACCCTCATCTAATTATCATATGTAGGATATTCATAATTTATTCACCAAACACATTATATTCTTAATTTCAATGTCATTTCAATTAATGCACTATGTTATATCCATTTGATATTTAAAAATACCACTCTTATTTAACTAGACATGGTCACGTGGTCTTCCCTTTGTCTTGGTTATTGTGGACCATGGTTACTAGTCATAATCAATTGGAATAGTCACTTTCCACAATTACTTGTTATGGTAACTTGGCTGGGTAACACGACATATTCACATGGCATGGTAATATAGATTTATTATTATGTCACTTCTTTTTATTATAGAATAGTTTCTTTACTTCACAAAGTCACTTAACTTCTTCTTGCGGTTACTTGCATTATTACTGTGGTATATTTACCACTTATTGAAGTTTCTTCTTTTATTCTTGTTATATCTTCATTTATCCAAGAATTCACTTCAATTTTTTATTTGGTCACTTTATTTATTCTTATAGTAACATGAATTCTTATTCTGGTAGGTTAATGTTTTATCACAGACATTTTATTTGTTTTCATGGTATGTTCAACTCTGCTATTCTCCAGTACATTACATACATGGTCAGTTTAAGACTTAGAAAAATTTTGTCACATGACACTCAGTAACATCACTGTTAACGTAGTTGGTTGAATAATTAATGCAATCACTTAATTTTCGACATGAAAGTAGTTCATTACTTAGTTAAAATTAACTCATCAGACTCATAATTAGTTAATAGTTCATGTGGCCACATAGAGTTCCATATGTGGTCACATCTATATGACCACTTTACATTTATAATTACATAAGCATATTCACATGGTATGTTATCACAATTATATTTAGACATAGGTATTTTTATAATTTTGTGTAGAAAATATTTGAATATAGAAAATATATGAAATTAATTAAAAACATGAGAAACATGATTTAGGATCTCTAAAATAAAGAGTTATTGGACATAGCTAAAAATAAGTATGACATTTAATTTTGTAGACCAAAAAAGGATTAATCCATATAATAAATTACACTTGTGCTTGAGGAATAATGTACCTATCCTCATAAAACATCTTTGTCATGGTAATGTCATTATGTTTTATCCCTGATAGGATATATATCATACCATATTACATATTATAAAGTTAACACACATGAATTAATGATATAATAGAAAATTTCATGAAAAATAATATTATGTCACAAATCATATTCCAAACACTAACATCATATGAATTTTATTTCAATTACATATATGGAATATAAATAGATTATAAAAAAATCTCTTATATATCCAATGCATTAAAACATTTAAAGTGTCATATTATTTTATTAAACCGATGTATTTTCTAGATGATCCACCTTATTATCATTTATAGGTACAAAAAATTACATAATTTCATATTATTTTCCTAATGAGTTTATTTTTAAATAAAATTTTCATAGAATATATTTTAAATTAAAATTCAATAGTTTTTGAATAAAATCAATTATTTTCATAATAAGATTCTATAATGTTTATCATTTTAGAAACTATCCCTAATTCATGAATGGTAATCTTCATTCAATAAACTTATTTAATACCATTATATGTAGTGATATATATTTCTTTTATCACTAACTGAACTATAATTGGATACATAAAACTATATCATCAAAATATTCTTTCATTGAGGTAGTCATAAAAATACTTGGTGATCTATAATTATCATAAATTAATTATAAAAAATATTAGTGTAACCTTTTATAGTGAGATTATTTAAAATAAAAAATATGAGACTGAACCAATGATTGAACCCCTTGAAATTGAATAAAATTAAAACAGTTTTAAGGTGGATATTTTACATTTGAATCATTGAAGAAGTGGTAGAAATTCCATAGGTAGACTATTAGATTAAATGAAAAAATCATTGTTTTAACCTTTTTTTCAAGTCCATATTACATAGATTTGGCCTCAAGGAAGACATGTGTGATGATATAATTCATTGTGAAATACTACACAAGAAAAATGTCCATGTTGTAATCAACATGCACCAGAGAATAATGACACTGTATCTAATAGCATGAACAATTGTGGTATAATCACATTCAAACCAATGATTTTGCCAGTTCCTTTTTAATACCATTTCAAGAATGTTAATAAACCCATGCATCATGAATTGAAAATATGTGGAAAGACCACAAGGGGAGTAAATAAATCCAATGAGGTCATGATTGTACTCTCTAAAATCATCAATAAACCCCACAGGACTGGGATTTACTTTTGAATCTCCATCAGAATTTCATATAACCCAAACATATAATGGTGAGTTCGAGAAGAACAAAAAATTTCTAAATATTGGAGGGAAGTAACCTGGTTTTTATGGTGCTTCAACAAAAATAATACATGAATGAAATTGATAAAAAATTTATTTTGAAATGTGTTGGTATTCTAAATAGTAACTAAGACATCATCAATGGATTCGTGAATGTTAAAGGGAGTACAATCATGTATGGCCTTGTTACATTCATTCTATAAGTTATGAACGATCTCTACAAAGGCCACTGTGAAGAGGTTATTCAATTTTGGAGACTCCGTGATGCTGAAAAAGGATTTAAGGTGTTCTTGTATTGAAGCATATTGCAGTGGGTGAATCTTAAAATAATCAAACACATCATTCTAGAGTGTGGAGGCTGTATGGAAGCATAAGAAGGGGTGGTCCATGTTCTCTCTATGATGGTGAAAGAGGATGCATCTTGAGAATAGGGGGATTACAATACAATAAATATTGACATCCACTAGAATTTTAGAAATGGAAAGTCTCTATAATTGCATGAAATCAGATGGAATAATCCATTTTTTGTTGAAATCTCCAATATAGTACGGGGTTCCATGGATCACATAACTGTAAAAAAAATCCTGTCATGAAATATATTAACATATGTTTACCTAAAATGTTCCCACTAATGAAACCCATTTATGAATATATTGGTTATTATAAGCCCCTAATCTCGATAATTATGTATAATTCATTTATCCAATGTACGAAATGAATAACAAAAAAATGTATAATAAATTTTAAAAAAGAAATTTTAAATATTTAAATGAAAAGTATGTGGATTCTTAATATTTCCCCAATAAATAAATAAAATAACATTAAATATAATAATACCTATATATAAAATAATTTGAAAAAATTATATACCTTTAATTTAATAAATTCTCAATAATGAATTGATCTATGAATATATAGGTGAATTTACATAAAAAATAAATGAAAATAAGTTTATCATATAGGAATTCTTTAGAAGAAAAATCATGCATATGCACATCGGATGGTTATGTAAGAAAAATGATAAAATAGATATTACATGACCTTAATCTACCAAGAGAAAATAGTATTAGAAGATTTAAATGTAAATATAAGATAGATAAAAACTAATTACAAAAAAACATAACATAATGAGAAAAATAGATGTAAAACTATAAGAGGGTTTTTATAAAACATTTTTAACAATTTCATAAAAAGAATGTTACAATTAACCTTCTTATGAAATTTTAAAAATCACTATATTCAGATATAATATTTTAATATGGATCCTTGAAAAATGCCTACTGGTTTTCTATAGGAAACATTATATGGATGAAAAAAAATATCATAGAAGGAATAAATTTTAACACTTGAAAATACCTTCACTATAAACTCACATGTAAAATGGATTAAAAAGAGTTCTTTTCAAAAAAGGGAAAAGACAAATAAGAATAAAATATGTAATAACAAGCAATTTGGTTTAATAATTAAGAAGATATCAATAGAAGAAATGTAAAATATGTACAAGGAGGTGAATCCATCATTATTGATGATGAAAATTATTCACTGTAATGATATACATTTTAAGGTTGAAATTAAGCTAGGTAAAATCTTTGAATTAAATAGTTATTTTCTTCATAGAGGAAGAAAAATAACAATAGATTAATATTTTAGGGTTTAAGCAAACTATATTCAAATAATAAATTCATAAAGTCTAATTATATCTCCAGGAAGAGAGTTGAATTCATATAGACAATTAAATCATTGGGATCTATTGAATCAAAAGAAAAATATATATAACATGTGATATAGATCTGTTAATACATTGTATTTAATTTAAATCATGATTAAAATAATTTAATTTTCATTGAAAAATATCAAAATAAATAGCTAGGATATATTAACCATATCCCAATTATGTGAAATCGAGATGCAAAACCCCTTAACTTGGGTCTTGATTCATTCAATGCATACAAATAATACCCTAAAATTAGATTAAGTTTATTAAAAATTTTATTTAAAAAATTTAATTGAAATAAACTTTTATGAGGCCTATTTAAATTCATATGTTATTTATTTACTAAATGGTTTTCACCTATGGCAGTTTATTGAGGTTATTTAGTCAAATTCTATTAAACATCCTTAAATTGTTAACCATAGTCAAAAGTGTTGTAAAATTATTTCTTAATACACATAATTGATGATATATATATATATATATTATTAAATTATAACAATTATTACAAATTTTCATAAATTTCCCCAAAATGGGATCTTGTTAAGAATGGTTGCATAAAGTGTCTATTATTTTATTATTATGTTTACTATGACTTTTTATTTTTAAAATCACATAATGAACGTACAATATTATAATTCTATTAAATTTATAATTTAATAAATACAATTTATATAGAAAAATATGTTTTCTAAATTCATCAATGATATACAATAATGGAAAAATAGTATTATTCAATCATTGAGAAGGTACTTTGCATTTACTCATATAAACATATTCATTTTTTTAATGGTTTTAGAGGAAGGTAGAAAATTGGTATACCATGACTAGAATTAAATTTTAGAATATTCAAAATATATATTTCATCGTAATTTCATGGATATATTTTATTTTATAGGGTATGGTAATATTATGAATAAAACAATATGGATTAAGAAATTCTCATATTGGGGGATTGATATTTTCCTTAGAAATCTATTTAGTAAGGGAGGGCATAGGAAAAAAAATATTGAGACTACAATAAAACATAAATTTGAGGGTATTATATGGGCATAATAACAGTATATTCTTCATAAAAATTATATCTAATAGATGTATCATGAAGTGGTGGATGTGATACCCTTTCATTGGTAATGAAATTTTTTTTTGATGTACCCATTACATTTTTATAAGACTATTTTACTATTAAAGGTTTAATGAATCCAAATGTGGTAAATAAGTAATTTTAGTTTATTTTATGGTTTAAAAATGCCTCTTACATGAACTTTCATACTTTTTTTAAACATGTCTGAAGTCATTTACTGCTAGTTTAATAAATTTTACCACTTTCCAATTTACTTTGGAAAACTATTTTTTACTGTGAAATTTATTTTATAAAAAAATATAAGACAACAGTTATTACTAAATAAAATTGTGATAAACCAAAATTTAATATCCATGAAATCTAATACAATTTCATAAGAATAAAAAATAACTTTTAAATTAAAACATTTAATATATTTGGAAACTATTCTATTGAAAAATATTTTTTTAGGACTACATTTTCTTAATCTTGTAATTAACTAATTTGCATTTAAAAAGTTACATTATATTTTTATACATTTATAAAGAACATATAAATTTAATTATCTAAAATATTTCACTTTAATTTATAAAATAATAATTACAATACTTTAATAAAACAAATATTTGAGAATAACCCCTTAAACATAATCATGGTCATTAACATTAATCTTAACAATCATACATTTATAGTAAAAAAATATAAAATATCAATTATTTAATAAGATGAAAATAATGATATAAAATATGATATTTTTTTCATTAAGTGACGAAAACTATTTTATTAATATCATATAATAACAATGTTTTTAATGTAAAATATTACTTATGTTTCCCAAATGATAAACACATGTTTTATAAATTCAATAGAGTATTTTAAATGATTTATTTTAATTTTTCAAACATTATGTTTTAGATTAATAATATTTTAAAAACATTTAATTCAATATTATGTTATGATATTGCCTTAAAATTTATAGTATTAGAAAAATCATTATTTTCCCACTATTAACATAAATATCATTTATTTCGGAATCTTTTTAAAAAATCTACATTGGATAATATTGTTACTATAAGTATAATAATGAGGTTATTTTTTATAATTAAAATTATTATATTTATGATTAAATAAAAAATATAATTAAAACTGTTTTCATAGGAAAATAAATAATATTATATGTTCTTACTTTTATTTCATATAAATTATTATAGAGACTGTTCTTAATATATTTTTATTATAAATAATATATATTACCTGTTATATATTTTTTTGTAAATAATATTTCTAAAAATAAAATTTTAGAATGAAAATAAATTTTTGAAAATAAATTATCATATTAATTTTATCAATGCATTACTAAACATGTAATTTTTTATTTAGAAAATGTGAAATGAATAAAATAAATGTGATAATTAAATTATTAAATTAATAATTTTACATTTATATCAAAATAATTTTCGGTTACATAACACCTTAATATCACTTTGTTATATCCAAATATAATGATGGATCTAGTGGATGTCAAGGGTGGTTATTATGTTAGTGTAAATCTCCTAGAAGTTTCCATGATTTTGAACATCTATTGCATATAAATTCTATTATTTTATAATTACTGAATTTCAACTCGGGTCTGGTCTTGGTATAACCCTATGGATGCCAATTCCTTCCCAATAATGGATAAATGAAATTTATAAGGAAAAGTCCCTCTATATGACAACCTTTTTTCAACATTATATATTTATTTTATATTATGTTTAATTATATTTATGTCAGCTTAATCAAATAATATGATATAATGGTTATATTATGACAATTTGAATGTATATTTTCTTTTAGTTCACTATTTCATGTGAATAAATATATCAAATGCATTACAGTTTAATGGTAAATTGGATTTTTTAAATTATGACCTAGAATATTTTAACCAGATATCTTAATGTGGTATTGGATGGAGTGAGACAATCATTTAACATTTTTGAATGATGTGTCTATTACCATACTATAAAGTGGAATACTAATGATGATTACTATCCATGTTTAAACGATGGGATCCATTTAAGTCTTCAAAATGTGTATTTAATTATAGAATATTTCACATAGGATAGATGTATTCTCTTATATTGATATAGGCATGAGGTGTTTGTGGTAAATAATAAATCGCCATATCTACAGTTTTCACATTCAATTTGATAAATTTATTATAAATAGTCATGTATGATCTAATTTAATCTAAATATTATAGATATAAAGTATGTTTTTCTTAAAAATAAAATTTTAAAAAGTTTTTAAATTATTATTGCATCATTACATTTATGTGGTATTAATATAAAACATTGAGGGTTTTATTAAAGGAATTTAAACTAACACCCCACATGGAAGAATAAGAAAGTAACACATATAGTATATAAAAACATTTATTGAATTGGATAAAATATTATGGTTTTTTATAGGATATGACGATTAAGAAAGACCATGTATCCTATAATGAAAAATATCATGCCACACATATTTCATAAAAATATAGGTTTATTGTAATTAGAGTGGTACTCCAAACCTGACCTGAATTGGTGGGGATTCAAACACTCAGATTTAATATGTAATTGGAATGGAGTGGAATCATTTGAATAAGAACATGATATGAGATCTAATTTATAGGGGAAATCTAGGGATAAATATGTAACAAATGAACTCAAAAATGAGATTAAAATAGTTAAAATGATAAAATAGAAAAGAATATCAAGAACATGGGAAACAATAATATTTTTGGTTACAGAATAATACCAAAATCATAAATGATGAAAATTACATGCCAAAAATTTAATAGTATAATTACAAGGTACAATATTAGTTTAAATGAAACCAGTTATCGAATGAAATCTCAATGAAATACAGTGAATAATACGTTGTGTTGATATTGTTACCACACAAAAAGTCTATTGTGCAAATGATGTACAACAAAAAACCTCTAAGATATAATATCATTATTGGATGATATTATACAGAGTTACATTACGACTTTTACATCCTACTATAGTAAGTAGACACTACAAAAATTCCATATTGGTATCTTTTGTCAGCTCAGCTATAGATTGGTTAGAGCTACTAAAATTATGTTAGATCATTTAGAGTTAGAAAAAACCATAATAGTTTTTTCTTCGTGTGAAATATGAGCCACTTTTTATTTTCATGACATCATCAAAGGAACGAATTATATAAATCCAACAATCCCCCTTTTGTAGAATGGCTTGAAAAATTAGCATTCTTCAATTATACTAACATATATAATTTATTTAATCTAATACCATCCTCTTATTTACACACCAATTAGAGAGTCATGTCATGTTTTTAATTCCACGTTGATGGTTAAATAAATAACAACTATTTTCAATTTTTACACCCATATAAATCTCTTATATTATTCCTCTCATCCTCTATTTATAAATGTAGAAAAATGAAGGTATAATAATGCCATAACTTCTTAATCACCATATTTATTATCAACATTACTTATATATTAATAGTTCCAAGAATAATATACATATTTAGAAACACTCCATGTATTAATCCTCTCATAAAATTTAACATGAACATAATATGATTCAACCAAGAACGAAACACTGTTTTCTTTACAAGATGTATAAAAATGTGTTTTTTAGTGTATAATAAATTTTCCCCTATATTAATATATGACTCCTCTAAAATGTTTTTTTTTCGAACCATATCCTTCCCAGCTTCTTCTACAATAATATATTTGACCCCTATTAAAGATAATACCACAAATTGTTATATCTTACTTGTATAGATAACTATTTTTTTAACTTGTAAATAATTATCCTTTGGTATTTATCATATATCAATATCTCCTCAAATGTCTATTTAAATAACCCAAAAAATAATATTCCTTTACAAATTTTTAGTTATACTTCTTTTATCCCCTTTAAATAACTTAATATCCACATAAATACTTCCCAATGTTTTTGTACAGGGTTATCCATGTATCATCTTAAAAATTAATACTAAAATAGAATTGTTTGGTTGAGTACATACCATTACATACATAAATATTCTAATAGATTATTAATATGGAACCATTTATATATTCTCAACAACTTCTTCTATATTTTGTTCTTCCTCCTTTTTCAAATTGAAATGTATTTCCTGGGGGAAAAAATTGGATTTTCATCAAGTATATAGAATCCTCTAAAAATCATCAAAATAAATTCCACCTATGATAACATCATAGTAAAATATTTCTTGGTACTTTTTGATATCAATGCCAAAAACAATTCTACATTCTCTATGATATTTCATCCCAAACACTTAAATAAATCCCTCTTTTTTATTATTAATCCTCTGTACTCATGATCCTATATTGAACTTGTCATCCATGAATAGAAGGAATAAAATATATCCATCCCCAATAGACTTATAATTGTATCATTGGTCCATTAAACATTTTTATTCATTTTATCTAATGAATGCATGGAATTACTTGATTCGCTCACCGTGTTTATTATTTAACCCATATAAGCTCTTCTTAAGTTTTCACAGCATGTCTTATTTACTCCAATTAAAATATCCCTTTGGATGCTACATATATATTTCCTTCTCCACAACAATTTGATGGGAATAATAATTTATATGAATCTTACCAAGATGTAAATCCTATGATACAACAATACTAATAACCACCAAAATTTTTGGAATCTTCACCATAGGTGGGAAAATTTCTGTGAAGGCCATACCTTCCTTTTATTGAAATCCTATCACCAATAACGTTAACATGTACCTCATCCTACAATCATGTTCATACATTATTTGGTATAATAATTATTTATATAATTCACCCCTTCCTTATATAAATGGTTCCATCTCCCATGTATTGTTATTATATAATGAATAAATCTCCTCCTTTTTAGCCATCTCCTATTTGTTTGAATCCTTCAACTATAGTTCCTCATCAAAACATTTTTCCTTCTCCCTCATCAGTCAATAACAACGATTTAAATGATGATTAATACATTTTCATAAACCTTTTTCTCCTCTTTAATATCCTAAAATCTAATTAAATAGTATGAAAAATTGGTTTTATTTCCATTTTCCCATATACTCCATGAATATCCACATACTCTTGGAACTCTAATTATTTATTCACAACAGCAACTTCAGTTCCATGATTGTCCTTGTATATGGAACATTCTTTTAATATCACATTATATCTTATAATGATCATCTTTTTCTTATGATCTATAAAGGGATAATAAAAAAATGTATTACCATATATAATAGAGAAACATACTTTGGACATAGAATTAGTATTTCATGTCGGTTAACATCTATACATTCATATAAAAAACAATTAATTAATCATAAGAGAGAGAGAGAGAGACATACATCCTTCACTAACCAAAACACCTTAGGAAAAAATTATTCAATTATTATAGACAAACTCCTATAAATGAGTTATTATTTAACGTTAACTTCCCCTTCCAAAAATTTCATTGGTATCAATGAGTAAAGCCTAATACTCATAGAATGTTCATTTATTGTCATACTCATCAATTTTGATATATCATTCAGTTATGGTTTATCTAGAAGTTTGTTCTCCCACTAAATTCCATTATTATAACATAATTCACAAAAAAATTAATATAATGATTCTCACCATTTTTAATACACAATAATTTCATCTTTGATCCTGACTAATTCACCACCAAGGTTTTGAATTTCATTTTTCAAAAGACATAGATTTTTTAAAATTAAACCAATACCTTCCTTGTGGAGTCATGAATAAATTTCAATTAAAATATTTACCATCCAATAATCATCTACTTTAACCAGGCCAATCTTTTCGACCTTCAGTGTTCTACCACATTTTTTAAAATACAACTTCTTTATATTTCCAATGATGAAATATTTACACAGGCCAACATCCATAGAATTTAGGTCCAATAGCATATCATATGTTTCTAAAATCTTAATCTCCTAATTGATGTTATTAAATAATATATTGTACCAATATTTGAAACCACTAACACAATTTATTTTTCCCATAATTTTATTTTAGTGGAACTTTAATGGGTTCTCTCATATGAGGTGTGTTATTTGGATTTTTTAGGTGTTACAGAGTGGCTAACCAATGTCATCTATCAAAGGAGGTAGTAATTAAAACAGAATAGTGAAGTAATATAAAAAATAATTATAAAATAAAAAAACACATTACATTAAAGGATGGAGGGTTGTTTATAATATATAAAATAAGACGAAGTATGCTTGATAAAGATTCAATTTTTTTGAAGTGAGACTGAGAATACAAAAAATCATTTTTTTAAAATATTTTATAGTACATAATCAATATAACTCTACCCATTCACAAAATTATTAATCATTATAATTAAAACTAAAATCCCCCAAATTATTATCCCATTATTTTTTACGCAATGAACACCATAAGAATTTACCTTAACCACAAAAAATGAACTGAATTAGACCCTAGGTTTGCTTCAAGACATGAAATTGTAGCTCCCATGTTTGTTTTTTCTTCCCATGATAAATACTTTTAATTGGATAATTGGGGATCATATCTATACTATATGTGAGGAATAATTGTTTTAGGTATTTTTATTAAAATCTACAAATTCATCATGTGTAGTTTTGTTTTACCGATTAATATTGTGTTATGACAAGTCACACATTACTGGAACATGCTTGTTTTTTAGGAATTGTTCACTTTATTTCATAGTTTAATTTAATTTAAAAACAACAGTCATGGATAAAAAGATGTGAATTATTGTAGCTCATGTATTTAAAAAAATAAGTGATGAATATATGAATTAGATCAATTACTAATAAAAACTACACTTCCATGGGTGTTGTAGTAGTCATAAAAACATATTTCTTATGAAAATGATTAGAAATGGTACAAACCAATAATTTTTTATTATTGGTCTCCCAACAAAATAGGATTTCTATATAAGAATATATTAAAAAAAGAATAATTTTAAGAGAATCATAGAATTTTATATGTGAAAAAAATATTACAATGCGAAGAAGAATAAGTCTTCGATCAAAGGTTCCTTACTTCAAGTGATATGACTATTTTAATTCCTGTAGAGTTGGAGTTGAAAAAATTATCCTCTGACATAATATTAATAATTCACACTGCACCCATTAATTCGGGGAAATAGATATTTATGTAGTGTAGGGGTTGTTTGGGATTCATTAATTTTCATGTGGGTATTGGATGTTTAGTGAATCATTTTACACAAAATTGAACTAACTATTTGAACTCCAAACACTTGAAGTATATGTTATTGAGAAGTTTTATTTATGAGAAATTTTTTTCTTTAGCTTATTTCAAAATTTGGTCTCAATCCGATCAATTATAAAGACGTTATTTCCATAATACTGAAGTGGATACCAATCTAGTGAGTCTAGTTAATCTTTGATTTCATGGCCAATTTTTTCCAATAATATTCAATGTCTAAAAAATATTTCTTTACAGAATGATATGTCCCATTGAGTGAGGAATACATTTAAATAAATATATGTTCAAAAATTCAGATATAAATATTCATGAACAAAAAACTACAGTTCACATTGAAACGATAAAATATGAATTTTCATCAAATTTTCAAACGATTGAGCTAATGAAAATTAATCTATAAAGAAACATATTTAAAAGAATGTAATGAAATTATATCATTTATTTTCAATAAAATTTTAATAAAACTGAGTTTGATAAACCCCGTCACACTAATCCTTTTGTAATCATTAGAAAAGACAAATGTTTTGTATTCGAAATAATTAATACAATATATGAATGTTAATATTTACCAATCCATAGCGGCAATGTAGAAAATTAAGATTCTCATTAAGATTCAATCTCAATTAATTTAAAAATTAATGTCACATAAATTTTATTAAATACCATTTCACATTAATTAAACTAATCAATGAAAAACAAGTTATTGTTTTACCACATCATTAAATCCTCAAACGAATCTAAGACAAACATTTTAAACTCATATATCCATCCTCTATTTAGTATATTCAGGTTATGTAAAACTTTTACTCATCCCTTGTTTAATTCCACCAAGCATATCCTACATTTCTTTAAAAAAAATTCAAGACCCACTAACATAATCATTCCTGAAAGATAAAACATGGGATCTTGATCTAGATACTCTCACAAGCTGTAAATTTCATCACTAACCTCTTTATGAAGACAATTTTTTAATTCGATTTTTGATTAGTTTTTTTGATGGTGTAAAAATGTTGGATATCAAGTACAATAGAATTAGTTAATTTTTTAATGTAATGAAACTAATCAAAAAGAATATTAATGTATGGATCAATCATTTATATAAAATGACTTTTATCCTAAGAATGATATACCTTCGATTGATTAAGAGAAAATTTCACAAGTCATTATTTCATGAAATTTTGTGTGAAAGAATGAAGGACATAATTTAACATGAACAAGTATCATAAAAAATGTTTCAAAATCTAAAAGGTTTTATTATGGAGCATCCAATCATATCAACAATGACTTTAATTTTTTATAAAAAAATATCATTTTTTGTTGAATTAATTTTCATACTAATCATGATAATAATTACTTTTGAAAACATGAACTGTTCATATGTTCTACATATAATATATCATGGTACATGGTGTTTTTTCTGTTTTTTTAATTAAAACAAAACACACAGACACACAAATAAAAACCCAAAATAATCTATGCTAAATTTTTTTCCCCTACACCACACATTAAATATTTCTTTATACAAATTTTTAACCAATGTGGTGATTTGTGAACATTAAATGTATAATTTTAAATAGGAAATATCATATAAAAGATAAATGGTTATGAAAAACTTGATATTCCCATCTGATGATGGGGTCGTGCAGTGTGATGAAATAAACATCATGGTTATGAATTCCCTCAATTTATCACTTCCAACATTTCCAATAAACTATGCAGATCCTTTCTATCTATTAATTTATTATATCCACTTCCCCATAAGTATTAAAATTAGATTCAATATTGGACCTAACCATATATAACACGACTTATCTGGAATCAGGTACAGTCATAAATGATAGATTAGTTATTTCTACCCTACATGAAGCTAAATTTTTTTCATTATATCATGAGATGTTTTTTATTTTTTCCAATATATCCTTGATTTATCCTATGATGAAAATATAATCTCCTCAAGCAATTGAATTTTCAGCTTCCTTAGAATTATTGATTTTTCCAAATCATTGATGCATTTTTTAAGAGCCCAAAATTCCCAATTATCGACCTCCATCAGAATATGAAATTTTCTCCCAAAAATGTTATTATAGGGAAATATACCAAAGGAATTCTTAAATTATATCCTATAAGTCCATATCACATCATCTTTGTGATTTATCTAATCCATCTATTTCAGATTCATGATTTTCTCAGAATTTCTATCCACCTCCTGATCTAAAACCTTATATTGGATATTTGTTTGAGGGTGTTATGGTGTATATGTTTTTTTGTGTCACCCCATACTTTTAAAAGTGGGAATATAAATTTCTATTATTATAGTTTGTATCTTGGCTAGTAATTATACCATTTCAAAATAGGGAATCTAAAATTTGAAACTTTTTTCTCAGAACATCTAATAGTTTTGGGACAAGTCTCCTTTGTTGTTTTCTAACCGATTTAGCCCCATCAACCAATAGAAAACTGTAAATAAAAATATTGGGGTTAATACATCGTAAAACTGATATGTTCGACCCAATTTTACTACTATTCTACCTTAAAATATTTAATGTTTTTGTTCATTATTTAGGAAGGAAATTATTAGAAATTATCACATGCAATTTTTTATCATTAAATAGGTATGAATATTTTATGTTTGGTGGGAATGGTTTGAGTTCTAGATTGAGTGGGTTCTGTATTGACGGAAATTATTAGGGAACTAATATATCTGAAAAATTATTGTTGGGGTCAAAATATATCTCATAAATATAAGTGAATAATTCCTCAAATCCTTATTAAAATAAACAACTGTGATATAATAATAAAGTATATGGCCGGTATTTTAATAGGAATCCACATCAAAAAATAGAATAGAGTGTTCTTTGATCAAGATTCAATAGGTGTGAATGTATTTTGTGACACCAAAATAGAACCATTCCTCTAGATATATCAAATCATGGAATAATCCCCATTCATAAAAGAAAAATAAGAAAAATTTAGATATTCTTTACAAGATGGGTTAGAATGTGAGATTATGAAATAAGAATGGTCCACTGAGGGGTACTTCACGGTGATTAAAATATTAAATCAAATGATATGTAATGCCTCAAACCTAGAAGCCCAGAGTCGGTGCATTATTATATATCATTGGCATGATCACAAAAGACCAAGTCTCAAAAGACCTATTAGTTTTGTAGCCTTGGAAGTACTAGATACATTCATAAGGATTACATTACATCATAAAATGTAAAACTACAAAATCATTGTTTCCATATAAAACCCTGAGATCCCATTGACTATCTCTGCAAGTCCGTCATAATATACATCCTCTCATCCTAGGTAAATTAAAACATATAAAGGGGTGAGCTCAGATGCTCAGTAAAGATAACAATATAGCGGAAACTTTCATAAATAGGCATAAAAATTTAAGGCAATGTATAAGACTAAAACAATATCTATTTAAACTTGAACTTACACATAATATGGCAAAGATAAAATAAAAATAATACCATTTACTTACTCACATGGATATTATAATAGTCAAATAATCACATGAAATATCAATATGCACTTTCATAATGATGGAAAGCATAATTCCAAACTTTCATAACAACATAGTCAAGGCTTTATGCAAAGAATGAAAAAAAGATTTTGTCAAGGCCTTGTGCCAAGACACTAGTTTTCCTCATGATACCTACTGATGAGTCGAGGAGGTATAGCGGGATCCACCCATCACTTATTATGTCCAATGCATTCCTCATATGAAGAGGTTTAAACATAACATAAAAATTTGTATCAAACCTTTCATAAGAAATTTCAATACATTATCCATAAACCATGAATGGTATGAAATAACACATACACAACCAAAAAAGTCACAAAAACTTTAATAAAATGAGGATGTTTTCTGTCATAATAAATCAACTTCAAACAAACATAAAATATATCAAAGGATGTTGACATATATGAAATAAAAACCTTTTCAGAGAAGTATATTTTTCTGTTTTGATATCATTTAAAAGACACGTAATTTTAAAAGAAAAAATTTATATTTAAAAAATATTATTGTTAGCATTTAAGGGAATCTTCAATGGTTTTATAACAGTGGAAAATAGCCGAACCCCCTCCCCCATATAAGTTTAAAAAATATTCTTACCATATTTTTTTCGAAAAGGTCATAAGGTACCTTGTTTGGAAAATGACGGAATGATTTCCTTCAAACCATTTTATAAAAATTCAAACAAGGTATAAATGAATTTAACCCATAGTAATTTAAATACTAAAAATGTTTCGGAATACATTTTTATGAATCATGGATGTGGATGATAAAGAAGTCCCAGTAGATAATTACATATAAACAACCCTGAATAATGATGAGATTGTGAAATTAACCGTTACCTTGTACTATTCCTTGGTCAAGGGTAGGTTAACCTCATGTATAAAGGTGAAATAATTTTTATTAAATTATCCATGAATAATATACATTAATATGATATCATATATGATCTTTTAGCATTTATTTGTTAATAGTATCATAGTATAATCATCCTTTCGGGTGTTAACTGATTCGGTTTCCTTTGTACGATTTGTTAAGTAAGTAATGATTGTTATGGATAGGAAGTATATTATTCATATTAATAATTATTTTAAGTCATTAAAAATTATTTTC
The DNA here is from genome assembly GCA_963277665.1 of Viscum album. NCBI lineage: Eukaryota > Viridiplantae > Streptophyta > Magnoliopsida > Santalales > Viscaceae > Viscum > Viscum album. Next base: position 614,981,728 of record OY728155.1, on the reverse strand, counting down.
AATCATCTAATGAAAATTAGTCTTGAATGGCTATGACAGGGAATGAATCTCATCTTGTGCATGGAGATGGTAATCCGTACGTACGCACAAGTGACAATATCATTTTTTGATATTAAAATAATATATAATTGGATGTTATATCATATATACAGAATCAATATCATGTTATATTTACTATTTACATCTATTACACATCATTATTATACCCATCCAAATAATAATGTATTGAATAACAATTACACCATGACGTGGAGACGGTAAGCCGTACGTACGCACGTATAATGCATGTAATTAAAATGATTGATATAATAATGAATGTGGTTCTACCATATTTATAATAAAATTACAGTATACAGAAGATACTGGAGTTTTTAATTTTTTATTGAAATAAAAAAGAAAGTGGAAGTGGAAGAAGAAAGGAACTAGAAAGAGGCGATGAAACATTTAGCTCTTCTTGGGGTTCTTCCTTTTGATTTTATCTAAAGGCCTCTTTAGGATGGCTTTATGACTAAATTAATCACTCAATGATGAAGGGAGTAATGTTAAAAGCGTATTTGGGTAGGGGTTGGCCAAGCCAAAATTCATTGAAGGTGTTAATTAGAGATAAGGGGGAGTGCCCTTTTATTAGAGGGGTGAGGGGAACCTTAGGAAAAGCTAGAAATATTATTTTATAATAAAATATTTTTCGGTTTATAATTGATCCAAAATAAATTATTTAAATTTTTAGGTGGGTATGGGTCTAAAACCACTAATCCAATAGGTTTTAGACAGGTTTGAGTCACTATATTAACCTTATATTTTAAATTTAACTCTTAGTTAAATAGTTTGACATTACCACGTCTCTTTTATTTTTATATCATACAGTTAAAAAACATATTATATACTTCCAAGAGAACCCCAAGTGGTTTATTAATGAAACACATATCATTATATATGTTTTTTGGCAAAACCTTAGATTTTTAGGAATAGAATATAAATTAAATAATATATTATTTGTTTTAAAAACTCTTTTTTCTCAATTTTGACACTATTTGGTATTTTTTTGTAAATTCATAACATCATTATTACTTAGAAAACAATTCATCTAACCAAACCTAACATGTCATATTAACCTAGAAAATTAGTGGAATTCATAAAAAGTCTCAAATTACATTTATTTGGATATTTACAATGTCAATTATATTAATATTTCATTAATTATGTAATTACTTCGCCATTATTGTGTCATAAATAAATTAAATTATTTAACGTCTATAGAATATAAATAAAATAAAATTTTATAGGAAATCTTTATATCTTTATAATTAATATTAATAGTCGAATTTATCTTATGTATAACCTTATATTAAAGATGTTCTAGATATTAAACATTGAATTTAATACTTTTAACTCTTCTTTGAATTAAATAATAATACTTGTCCTAATATAATCTATGTGGACCAAAGAGGTTAATACTTTATTACTAAAGTTGTTTTTAGTCGAATTTAACTTATCCAATAGAATTAAGTCATGTGTTAGGGTAATAATAATATCATTTTTACCATTAATTACCCTATTTACTTTTAACCGTGGTAAATAAAAGTAAAAAGTGACTATTCCACCAATATTATTTTCATCTCATTGAAGAAAATTTAAATACTGATATCAATCGAGTCTCTTAAGTTTTTTATATTCAACTCACATAATGGTAAAATTGTGATTTATGTAAATTTGCAAATACGCCTAGGAGGTGGTTAAAAGAATGTAAAAAGTTCAATAAAATATTTATACATCTAAAATTATTATAAAATGACTTCAATGAATTATATTGAACATATATAGGTATTATGTATCTATTTTTACCTAAAATAAATTCAAATAATATAAATAATTATTTAAATAAAAATTCGGTTTTGAACTATATCTCAGTGTTTTTCACTATTCATCAAAAATTGAAATTTTCAGAAAAATACCAAAAATTCACACTAGGCTAATTTTGATAATCCGAATCAAAAAATGAAGTCCCTTTTGAAAGATAAAATTTATAAAATTTCAAAAATTGGGTATTACTATTCATAATGGAATGTTTGATTGGTTGTATCAAGAACCATGACAGGCTCTTCACAATAAGACAGATCGACTTCCAGTTCTAATTCTTCATAGGTGAGTACATGCATTGGGTCAGGAATGTATTATCTCAATATTGATACATGGAATATATCTTTATCTTTGGAGAGACTTGGCAGCATTTCCAAATGGTAAGCTACAGACACAATTTGTTCTAGAATTTCGAAAGGTCTGATGTACATGGGACTCAATTTACCCTTTTTATCGACATATATAACACCCTTCCATTGAGATACCATCAAGAAAACATGATCTCCTACCTAAAATTACAAATCCTTCCTTCAGTTATCAGTATATCACTTTTACCTACTTTGAGCTGCTTTGATGTGGGTTTGGATTACCTTCACCTTTTCCATCATTTACTCTTCATGTTCTGGGCCTATGAGTTTTCTTTCATCAACATCATCCCAATAGGTTGGTGTGTGACATCTCTTTCCGTATAATGCTTTTATGGTTCCATATGAATACTTGAATGGAAGATATTAATATATGAAAATTATACCAGAGGTAAATATTGATCCCACATACCTTTAAAGTCAAGTGAGAAAGATCTCAACATGTCTTTTAAGGTTTGAATAGTCCGTTCTGATTGTCCATCAGTTTGAGGGTGGTAGGAAATGCTCAAACGAAGTTCCGTATCCTGGGTTTTTGAAGACTTTTCCACAATCATGATGTAAAATGGTGATCACAATCAGAAACAATCGATTGTGGTACTCCATGATGTCTTACAACTTTTCTTATATATAGTATTTCAAATTGTTCAAGTGGTAAATCTTCTATTATAGCATGAAAATGTGATAACAAGGTAAGAAGATGAACAATGACCCATATTTCATCGTTTCTTCGATTAGTATTTGGTATTACCATGACAATGTCCATAGTAATATTATCCCATTTCCACTTATGTATGGAAGAGGTTTCTAAACTCCTCCAAGCTATTGCCTTCCAGCTTTCACGTGTTGATAAACCATACATCTTGACACAAAATCAGAAATCTCCCTCTTCATGTTTTCCCACCAAAAAAGTTCTTTAAAATATCTATACATGTAGGTACTAGAAGGGTGAATAGAGAAATTGGAGCTATGAGCATCATCCAACAATTCCCTTTTTAGATCAGGTATATCGGGAACACAAATTCACTTCCCAAATTTCAAAATTTCATCTTTATATATGAGGTCACTCAATTTACCATCATTCATAGCATTAATCTTCTTTTTTAACTCATCATCATCAACCTGAGAACATTATATCATTTATATTAATGATGGTTTGGAATCCATTTGAAAAGCATTGATGTTTCACCTTCCATGGTTATTCCCATATCTATCTTGACTAGATCCATGAAAATAGGATCCTTTTCAACTCTCATCCTGTTCAAAACTCTATGATCTTTTCTTCTCAAAGCATCTGCCACCTTATTTGCCATCCCCGGGTGGTAGTGTATCATGTAATCATAATCCTTGAGTAGTTCAATCCATATCCTTTTCCTCATGTTGAGTTCTTTCTATGAGAAAATATACTTCAATCTCTTATGATCAGTATATATCTCACATTTTTACCATAGAGACAGTGTCTCCATATCTTCAAATAAAAGATTACAGTTTCTAACTCAAGATCATCAGTAGGATAGTTTTCTCATGAATTTTTATCTGTGGTGATGCGTAGGCAAAAACCCTATCATTATGCACAAGGACACAACCAAGTCCTTTCATTGATGCATCACTATAAATAAAAAACTGATCATTCCCAGATGGTTGAGTCAATATAGGAGAATTGCATTATTATTTCTTCAATTCAACAGAACATTCTTCCCCTCCATTTTCCAAACAAAATTAAAACCCTTTACGTGTTATCTTGGTTAATGGGTTAGCCAATCGAGAAAAATTCTGAACAAAACACCAATAATAACCTGCTAAGCCAATAAAACTGTGAACATCAGTTATAATCTTTGGTTCTGGACATTCATGGATTGCCTTGGTCTTAGAAGGATCAATTGAGATTCAGTACATAGAGACAATATGTCCAAGAAAATATATCTCTAGAAGCTAGACTTCACACTTGCTAAGCATCCCATATAATTCATGTCTTTTAAGATAATGCGCAATTCATTTTTATTATCTTCATAGATTTTGGAGTTAACCTAGATATCATCAATCAATAACACTAATAATTCATCATGATATTCCTTGAAAACTCTATTCATTAGATCCATGAAGACAAAGGATGCATTAGTCAATCCAAAAGGCATTACAGTAAACTCATAATGTCGGTACCTAGTTAGAAATTTTGTTTTCAGAATTTCTTCCTTCCTCACACACAACTGATGACATCCAGATCAAAGGTCAATCTTTCAAAAGTATTGATCTCCATGAAGATGGTTAAATAAATCATCAATGCGAGGTATGTGATACTTTTTCTTCATTGTTATAGCATTTATCTCCCTATAGTCAATGAAAAACCTCATAGATCCATCGTTCTTCTTAACAAAAAGGATAGGGGCTCCCCATGGAGAAATAGTAGGGTGAATAAATCCCTTATTACTCAATTCCTCTAGTTTTTTCTTTAGTTACAATAATTCAACAGTGGCCTTTATGTAAGGGGTTTTCGATATGGGCATTGAACCAGGAGGAAAACCCAATCTCTCATTCTAGAGGATGTCCAGGTAAATCCTCTGAAAACACATCAACATATTATTTCAAAGTAGGTACATAATATATTTGAATATTTATTTACTCACTCATAGTTATTCCATTCTCATCCTCCCCAATAATTAAATTTAGATGATCTAATTGGGGTGCATCTAGATAAGAATTAGGTGGTGATGATTCTACTCTAAAGATAAGGTCTTCTTTTTCATCGTCATCAAAAATTGTAACCTCCTTTTTCTTACAAAATTTTTTAGAATCATGGTTCAAAGGCCAGTCCATACGGAGGATTATATCAAATTAAATCATAGTTATGATGATGAGATTAGCAGATAAAGAAAATTTATATGAACTAATGAGGACAGATTCACAAAACATTGTTCCAATAATAATTCCCTTAGGATTTCTGACTGACAACTACCTTGTTAAATCAAATCATAAATATGTAATTTTCCTAGAAAACTGGGAATATATGAAAAAATTCGATGATCAAAAATCATATAAAGCATTTTCTAAACTTGAGGAAACCATTAAATTACCTTCTACTACATATTTCGGAGCTTCAACCTCAGTGGTAGTGATACCATTAGCATGGCCTTGATCCCTTGGTATTTTCTGAGATTAGTTCCTCGGACATTTAAAACATTCATTTACATAATTCCCCTTTCTCTATAATTGTAGCATTCAACATCAAGAACCTCTTGCTTACACTTGCAATCACAAGATTGGTGGCCTTTTTTCAGCACATTTGTAATAGACTCGCATTCCCTTCAGGAAAGTACCATAGTGTTTTTTCCCACATTTACTACAGGATGGATATTCAAAATTTACCTTCTTCACCTTATTTCCATTTCTAGAGTGTTCAATAGATCTATTCTTCTCTTTCTTTGCATTAAAGTCGTAATACTTATAGAATTATTGTATTTGTCTTGATAGCACATGAGACAATATATTCGTATGACAAGAAGGATTGCGAGACTAATGATCGATAGAGAAATGGAATTAACTCATTAAAGAAATGATCAATCTTACTTCTTGGGTTACGTATATAATCTGCAGCATGCCTCACTAACCTTGTAATGTTAGCTTTATACTTTGCAACATTCTCATCCTCCTTTTTCCTCAGACTCAGAAATTTTCTTTCCATATCCTCCTGATGGTCATGAAGAATGTATTTATCTAAAAATATATCTTTAAAATCCCCCCATTCCATATTTGATACTTCGTCATATTCCTTTCGGTTTTTAATCAATGACCACCATTGATCATCATCTCTAGCAAGGCGGTAAACAACCATGACAACATTTTCCCTTTCGCTACTCCACAAGGAGTGGAATATTTTTTCTAAAGAATTTATCCATTTCTCACCTACTAGTGGATTTTTAACCCAATTGAATGCTTTTGGTTTTTTCCTAATGAACTAATATTACATTGATCCTCCACACTACGGATTAGGGTGCTCCATACGGGTAATAATATTATTCATAACCTGAGTGAGTTGTTCCAATATAGTTATAAGCTGATCATCACAAGTTGAATCACCAGCTCCACTATAATTATCTTAAGAAGGATGGAATCTCTACATGGATTTCATGCATTTATATGGTTTCCATTCCATCAACTTGGAGAAATTTATAAACAATGGTATAAACTAGATTAGTTTATGAATCACAATAAATAAATCCAAACTTGTAAAACCAATAACATAAATTAAATAGTTTATGGATATAATCCATAATCATAAAAATGTTTTCTTTTAGGAAGTATATACTCATAAACCATTCATAATGGTATGTAAATAAAATGATAATTCTCCAAAGCATATCGCCTGGGAGTTTCGTAACCAAGAGTGCAACAAGACCCGTTGTCGTGCACCAGTTCCCGTTCGAGTCTAGCTCAAAGTGGTGTTTTGGGGGGTTTACCCCTAGGAACATCTATTCTAGAGCCACCTCTACCTAATCGTATACAGACAGGGATGTATTTTTTGGATAACTCGCAAAATCTATACAATACCAAATTTCTAGGAAGTTTTTATATAATAGTCCTTGATGCCTATCATAGGGATTTGTGGTCTAATCAGTTTTTATCTAAATCAAGACTACAAGGATTGTACTAATCTTACAATAATACCAATTATAATTCCCAAACCCCTAATGCCCATATTTGGTGCATTATTATGTATCATTGGCATCATCATAAAATATCAAGTCTCAGAAGACCGATTAGTTTAGTAACCATGGAAGTACTTGATACATTCTTAAGCTTTACATTACATCATAAAATGGAAAACTACAACAACATTGTTTCCATAGAGAACACTAGGATCCCATAGAAAATCCCTGTGGTTTAGTCAATATATATTTCTTCACATCCTGGAAAAAATAAATCATAGAAGGGGTGAGCTTAGATGCTCAATAAAGATAGCAATATAGTGGAAACATTCATAAATAAGCATAAACATTTAAGGCAATGTATAAGACTAAAACAAAAGCCTTTTAAACATGAACTTCAGCATAATATGAAAAATATAAAATCAAAATAATTCCATTTACTCACTCACATGGATATTATACTAGTCAAATAATCAAGGCTTTGTGCCAATACACTAGTTTGTCTCATGAGACCTTCTGATGGATTTAGTATCTATAGCGGGCTCCACCTATTTGTTACTATTTCCAATGCATTCCTTATATAAAAATGTTTATACATAACATAAAAATACATATTAAAACTGACATAAGAAATGTCAATGATTTAACTATATACCATGAATGGTATGAAATAACACATCCACAGTCAAACATATCACTAAACCTTCAATACAATATAGTCATTTGTTATCATAATAATTCAACTTCAAACAAACATAAAATCCATCAAATGATGTTGACATAGATGAAATAAAAACCTTTTTATAGAAATATCTATTTATATTTTGAAATCATTTAAAATTAATGTAATTATAAAAGAAAACATTTATATTTGAAATTATTCTTATAAGCTTGTAAGGGATGCTTCAATGATTTTATAACAACGGAAAATATCCTCACTTGCCGTATAAGTTAAAAAAACATTCTTACCAAATTTAATTGGAAAGGTCATAAGGTACCTTGTTTGGAAAACAACGGAAAGATTCATTTCAAAAGAATTTATAAAAAGTAAAACAACGGTTTAGATTAATTTTACCAATAGTCTAGTAAAAATAAAAAATGTTTTGGAATAAATTTTAAGAAACATGGATGTGGATGATAAAGAGGTTCCAATAGATAATTACATATAAAAAACCCTGGATAATGAAGAGATTGTGAAATTAACCCTTACCTTGTACTTTTCCTTGGTCGAGAGTAGTTTATCCTCTTGTATAATGGTGAAATAATTGTTATTAAATAATACCAGAATCATATACAATAATACGATATCATATATGATCTTTTAACAATGCTTTGTTAATAATATCTTAGTATTATCGTCGTTTCAGGTGTTAACTGATTAGTTTTCATTTGTATGATCTGTTATATAAGTAATGTTTTTTATGGATATGATGTATCTTATTCATTTTCAGAATGATATTAAGTCATTAAAAATTATTTTTATCCATCCAATGTAAATTAGTCTTGAATGGATATGATGGGGAATTAATATCATCGCATTCGTGGAGATGATAATTCGTACGTACGCACGATCGACAATATCATTTTTTTGATTTTAAAATAATATATAATTGGATGGTATATCAAATTTACAGAATCATTATCATGTCATATTTGTTATTTACTTCAATTAAACATCATTATTATACCCATCAAAATAATAATGTATTGAATAACAATTACACCACGTTGTGGAGATGGTAAGCCGTACATACACACGAATGGTTACATGTCATTCAAAGGATGTATAGAATAATGAATATAGTTGTACCACATTTATAATAACATCAAATTACATATAATATACTTGAGTTATTATTTTATAATGGAAATAACAAAGAAATGTGAAGTGGAAGAAGAATGGAACTTGAATGAGGTGATGAAATATTTACCTCTTCTTTGGGTTATTTCTTTTGATTTGATCAAAATGGATCTTTAGGGTGGATTTATGACTAAAGGAAGACATCTAGGATGAAGGGAAGACAGTTTATAGGGTATTTGGGCAGGGATTGGCCGAGCCAAAATGCATTGAAGGTGTGAATTAGAGAGAAGGGGGATTTCCCTTTTATTTGAGGTGTGATGGGCACCTTAGGAAAAGATAGAAATATTATTTTATAATAATCTCATTTTCGGGTTATAATGGCTCAAAAATGAATTATTTAATGTTTAAGGTGGTTATGGGTCATAAACCACTCATGTAATAGGTTTTATACTTTTTTGGGTCACTATATTAACCTTATCGTTTAGATTTAACTCTTAGTTAAATAGTTTGAAATTTACCATGTCTCTTTTTATTGTTATATTATATGTTTAATAAAAATAATATATACAAACAAGAGAACCCCAAGTTGTTCATTAATGATACAAATACCATTATATAAGTCTTTTGTCTGAACATTATATTTTTAGGAAAATAATATCAACTAATAATATAATATGTTTTTTAAAAACACTTTTTTTCAATTTTGACACTATTTGGTATTTTGTTTTTACTAAATTCATAAAAACATTATTACTTCGAAAAAAATTCATATAACCAACCCTATCATGTAATATTAACCTATAAAATTAGTGAAATTTATAAAAAGTCTCAAATTACATTTATTTGGATATTTATATTATCAATTATTTTAATATTTCATTTATTAGTTAATTACTGTATCATTATTGTGTCATAATTAAATTAACTTATTTAATGTATAAAAAATATAAATAAAATACAATTATGTTGTTAATAATTTTAGCTTTATACTGAATATTTATAGTCGAATTTATCCTTTGTAAAACCCTATTTTAAAAATGTTTTAGTTATTAAACATTGAATTTAACACTTTTAACTCTTCACTGAATTAAATAATAATAAATGTCATAATCTAATCCATGTAGACCAAAGAGGTTCATATTTTATTCCTAAGGATGTTTTTAGTCAAATTATACTTATCTAATTGAATTAGGACATGTGTTAGGGTAATACTAATATCATTTTTAGCCTTAATTACCCAATTTACTTTTAACCGTGGTATAGAAAAGTAAAAATATACTATTCACCAAAAATCACTTTCATCACATTGATCCACATTTTACTTACTGATATCAGCCATGTCTCTCATATTTTTTAAATTCAACTCATAGAAGTGGAAAATTTAATTTTTATGTAAATTTTCAAATACACATAGGAGGATGGTAAAAGACGGTAAAAAGTTCAATACAATTTGTATGTATCTAAAATTATTATAAAATAATTCCAATTAATATTTTGAACATATATAGGTAATATGTATCTATTTGAACTAAAATAAATTTAAAAAAAATAAATAAATATTAAAAAAAAATCGGTTTTAAACTAGAACTTCGTGTTTCTCAATATTCATCAATAATTGAAAGTTTTCAGAAAAATACCAAAAATTCACCCATGGGTAATTTCGATATTCCGAATAAAAAAATGAAGTCCATTTTGAAATATATAACTTATTAAATTTCAAATAGTGGGTATTACTATTCATAACAGTACATTTCATTGGTTGTGGTCTATTAGAACTCGAACTTGCATACAACACACGCTGTTATATTATTCAATGAAAATCATACCGTGTAAGCTAGGGGTGTTACATGATCATTTCTCCAAACTCCATATAATGTGTACCCTCATGGATATATATGATTATCATGTATGTTTTTAGGATGGTTCTGCGAAGAATTATTTCATCTTGGGAACATACTTGATCATCCTCTATATTTAGAATATAGAAATCAATAGGAAAGATCATATCCCTTAAAAGAAAAAGGACATCCTCAATGACTCACATCAGGTATTCTATAGACATATTATTCAATTTAATCACCATCCTTATCATCCTCATCTCACCCACATACAAATATAAGTGAGGCATGACATTAATGGACTAACCCAAATCATATAAAGCATCCGATAAATATAACTCTTCTATAGTGCATGGAACTGTGAATAAATTATGTTCCTTTTAGTTTTTAGGCATCTCCATGGATTTTATGATGAGGGTTGAAAAATTCCTCACATTTGTTTCTACTCATTTACCTTCATCCCCTTTTATTTTTACATTTTTCTTTCAAAAACATAGGATACCTTGGAATTTTATTGATTGATTCATGTATGGGGATATTTTTCTCAACACACATGAATATATTTAATATTTTTTTGAATAATCTCTTCACCCATCATCTTTCTTTTTACAACTCAATCTGGAAATGGAATGGTTTTAGCAGAATGTTCATCAATATTTTTTGTTATATTTTTCATTCTCCATAGAATGCTCATCAGTTGGTACAAAATGGGGCTTCACCAGAGATGTGGAGAATATTTTTTTAATAGTAGTAGAAGATATATTAGTCATTTTATTTCAACATTTCAATGCTATAGAATTGAAATCCCCCTTGTGATTTGGAATAGTATGGGAATTAATATTTCGTAATTTCTTACATACCAGTTTATGGAGGGAGATATAAATATGGTTTATTTAAGTCTTAAACTCCCTCAACTCAGAACTATGACTCCCTATCTCGTTGTATTGATTAAAAATAGTTTATTTTCAAAATAACATTATTATTAGAATACACATATGGATTAGATTTACCTTATTGTTTATTTTTTGATGCTTAGGAATCAGATTTCTTTTGGGGTTGTTGAAATCATTATTGGTAAGGCAGATATTGTTTGAAGTTTTTTTTGAAAAGGTGCCTTTGTGGTCTTCTAGATCCGTACCTCATGTCAGATTTATCCTTACACCATGAGTTTTTTTGTTTATAATGAATAATACTTAATTTAGATATGTGGTTGTTTTTCCCTCTACTCATACATTGAATCTCTTTAGGCTTTCATGATTCATAATATCTATTTTAAAATTGAAGTGTTCATCATGTTGGAAAAAATTTCTATAAGAATATATGTTTCAAATCCTCCCTTTATGTAACACCATCATGTTGTAAAAAATATGTCTAATATTTTATAGTTCAACTATGTGGGAATATTAATTCTATTAATTTGACATGATCATTATAGAAGTTTCATGGTTCTAGGGTTGATAAAACAACATTAAATTCATTAAGGTGTTTATTTTGATTATTTTCAGAAAATACATGAATCATTGGATGAAGGTGAGTTTATCATGATTTTAGTACAAATGTTTCATTCAAGGTTTGGGTTTTCAATACAACTTGGCTGATAATTAATAACTTGTATATCAAATTATATAATTGTTTTATTATGTTCATTATCATTATTAGTTTCAATTGGTTATGGTTTAATATTTTACTTAGCTGTGATTCCAATTTCAATTTTCCACGAATAGAGGAATTTACCAACATTATGAATACTAAAACATCCTATATATTGAAATTATATGTTTTAATCCCTATTATTATATTCAATATTACAATCATGATATTTGAGATCCACGAGATTACTTAATTTTATAAATAAATTAATATTTAAATAAAGAGAAATGGACTATAATATAAACATAAGAAGATTGAGATGATGGTAAAAAAAGCAATAATAAAAAGAAGAGAATTTGAGAATAGTGAAATAATTAAGAAATAATATAAGAAGAGAATAAAATTAAAAATAATATAAGTAACTATAATTCGATGAAAAAATCACTTTCCTCCCAATTAATGGAACCAATTAGAAATGTGTCATTGTGCGCGCTATCAAATACTGTGTGTTTTTTAGTTTTTTAGGTGAAACATAGTGGTTGAAAAATGTCATCTCTCAAAGGATTAAGTAATTAATACAACATAATAATAGTTTTTTTAAAATAATCATAAAATAATAGAAATAGATTACATAAATGTTTGTGGTGGTTATCATTTATAAAAAAAGAATAAAAATGTCCGAAAGAAGATTGTATTTTTTTTATTTTTCTAATGAGATTGGGAAAACCCAACATGAAATTTTTTTAGAAAATATTTTAGAGAGAAAAATAGATTTAAATCAACATATTTTAATAATTAGTAATAATTATAATTCAAATCAAAATACAATTAATTAGGATCCCATAATTTTTTATTTCCTAAACCTTATAATAATTTACCTTATCCACGAATATGAAATAAATTAATGCTTATGCTATATTAAAATAATAAAATCATAAAAAACTTTATTGAAAATATTTACAATATTAGATTATGGAAGGTAGAGAATTAGCGCTCATATGCATACTGTAATTAAGGAATAATTGAGTTTATGGATTATATTTTTACACTAAAAATTGATCTTATGTGGTTTTGTTTAATCGATTATGTCCATGATCTCACAATTCACACATCACTCATCCTCACATGTTTTGAGTTAATTGTAAAATTTATTTCATAGATTCATTTTATTTAAATACTAAATTCATAGATAATATTAGATTAATTTGAATCATCTCATTTCCCAAAAAAAATAGGTTAATAAGTTGAGAATTATACCAATTACTAATAAAAACAACTATTCCAGGGGTAGTGTAGTCATTGTAGAAAGGATGTTCATGAGAAATGATTTATAAAGGGTATAACATGATAATGTTTCCAATAATGATTCACATAAAAATTATGATAATTATCGAAGATTAAAATTTTAAAAAATAAACTAATTGGAAGAGAAACTAAGAATATGACTACACAAACCCATACATTACAACAAAAATAAGAAGAAGAAGACTTCTATGAAGGGATCCATGATTCCTGAGATATCCATATTGAAATGATTGTATAATTATGGTGTATCCACTTATCCTCTCCCCTAAATTTACATATTCACGTCTCACCCCTCCAAAATAAAAATATTCATTTTTATAGTGTGGAGGATAGGCTAGGGTATCAATACCTTTCGCGTGTGAATGGGAAATTCAAAAAACTATTTTCTTCTAACCTCCACTTACTATTTACCCTCCAAAACGCGTGAACCATCTATCCTTCAAGAAGGATGATTTGTGATAAAGTTGTTTATATTACTTAAATATAATTTTTTCCCTATTAAAATCATATATGAAGATTTTATGTCCCAAATATTTAAGTGATTGAAATTCTTGATGGTCAATCCCATTTTTTGAGTTCATAGTGTATTTACTCCTATCAAACACACAGTATAATTTTGATATCCAAAATTAATGTTTTATTTCATTGAGCTAAATGGTTAAAAAAATATTTTCATATAATAAAAATAAAACTAGTTGTTTCTAAAATTCTATAGTACAATTTAATTGGTTAAAACTATAATTTTCATAAAAGTTTCCAATGATTGATCTACTCTCACATATTGTATAAATGAACACATTTAACATAATGTATGGAAATTATTTCATTTATTATAAAAACAATATTCAATAAAATTGGTTTTTATCATACATTAATGGATTTTACATGTTGTACGGGGTCCCACTATTTACTCAATGACCTATCACCATTAAACCCTTGCTAATCGTCATTGCACCAACAGTGAATATGGTACTAAAACCAACATTATAAAGCAAATCAATATAAATAAGAATTATTATACATTTAGGAATATACCTCAAATATAATTAAATAAGAAAAATAACACCATTATTTTTAATTTATTCATCCTCCTCCCTAATAGGTTAAAAAGGTTCATTATCAACAAGATGTACCTTGCACTGATTCCAATAAACAGAATTATTTAAAAAATCTTTCTCTAATGTGGAAAGTTAAAATTCAAAAGTCAAAAAACTAATAATAAATATGGTTATTTATTATCAACATCAACATATCATATGTTCATTTAGTTTTTGTGTTTACTGAATTTGTTTGAGGAATCATCCATTTTTTATTGTACTCTTTCATAAATGCCCTTTCACCCCAAAATTATAGCTAGTTGGATGAGACCACTTTATCATGCCCCAACACAATCATTCTAATTTTGATCATAGTCTGTGATTATATATCTTCACATATATACCTTCTCCATACATGTTTAAATCCAAATTTTATAATCTTCCTCACACACTTCTCTAAATATCCTTACCGAGGATTATGACTTTCACATCTTTCAAAACCAATATTGTATTCCCTAAAAAACCCCTCACTAGTATTATATAAAATTACCAACAACCATTTAATATTACAACAAAATTATTCCATATAACTCATCACCTTGTCAAATTAATACTGATGAAGGCTATCATGGGATGGTTTTGAATTTATTGACCTAATCTCTAAAATTCAACCTCTCAATAATCTTCATACTGAATAATCATCACATCTGGTGCACTTTATTCGATGATGAAGGAATCTCATAAAGTTCACAAGATATTTCGTCAACCCAACCGCATATTCTCTTATTAGATATTAAATTCCATGTTTTTGTTCAACATTATGTGCACAAATCACAAAACCATAAATCCAGTAGCACCCAATGTGCCTTCTCTATGTATGATTTATTTTTACGAAGAAGTTGGAAATGAACCATTTTTAATAAATATATCATTCCGTCTAAATCCTATATAAATGAAATTTAGTTCCATTTAGACTATCATTTTTCACCTTTCCTTCTTCCATATCCAATTTTCAATTTGATAAAACTAAAAATTATTCTTCTGATACTTTTAGTTATAGAAATGACAGATGAAACAGGTTACAAATGATATCATAAACAAGAGTAAATAAAATAAAAAGATAAAATAATTCAGAAGAATAATAAGATAAGACACTTCTATTTTTATAGTCAATGAGTAATTATTATATACAGAGATAGGCAGAACACTTCACTAAAATTCAATTTCATAATTATAGGGTACAATATTTGGGTACATGAATCCATATCTCAAATGAGATCTTAAAGAAACCTAGATAACAATAACATATCTTTATGTTGTACACACATAGTATGTCCACTATTCTATAGTTCCATAACCACCCATGTCCATGATTTTATAATATCAGTGTTGGCAATTCTATGGAGCTACAATAACACTGCCACACACTAATTTAATATGCCAACACAACTACATTTCCCTATCAATATATCTAAATAACTATACTACACTTTGGTAAGAATTCCTATTGTTCGGTTAACTCTATTATTCTTCAGTCAATTTAGGGGTGTTGTAGCCAACTGTGTAATATGGGGTGAAAGAGATTGGCCCAACATCATCCAATGATTGGGATAAATAAGTACAACAATTGTTTTACTAAAAAAATATAATTGTATAAGGAATCAATCCACATATAGTTGTAGAGGATAACTGTAAGAAGAGATACATAATAAGAAATAACGATATATTAAAACGTTATAGACTAATGTGTTAACATTAGTTAGATTATAAATCTTTGGTTAAAATGAATATAAAGAATAATTTTTATAGAAATAGCACGAGAAGTATATTAAAGGTTATTTAGTATAAATACAATGTGAACAACCGGAAATGTAATTCTTTAATGAGGAGTGGTGTGAAATTGAGATTAGGATTGTGGATAGGCCGATGATACAGGATCTAGGTATGATTACTCAATAATTTTAAATAAGAATTAATCAACATAAAATGTGAATGTTTATAGGTCATGAAAATAATCAAAATATTGATGTGATGTGTTAATACCCAAAATCCATTTGATATCATATAATAAGATTCGGGTTTTCAAATAGTATGACATATATATGGTAGTAGTAATATTTCATTCCATCCATTTCAATTGAATTTTGATGATATATAAATATTTTATAGAATAGATTTTCTTATTGTATTATATGAATATGTGTTTCATAGTTCCAGGAATAATAAGTTATGATTAATTCAACTCTATAATGAATCATTATAAGGTATAGTATCTCCTATAATTATGCTTTCATTAATTCACTATTTCATAAAATAAAAAGGATGAGAGAGTTTAATGTTGATGGTAACATGATATGTGGTAGAAAATAATTTCCTATACATTTTTGAATGTTATGATAAAATTTATCAGTTTGGGGAATATACACATATCCCATATAAAAGGCCCTTTTCATGGACATGTTTATGAGGTTGTAAGCCACTTTCGAAACATCTCCCTCTAGAATAATTCTTCCTCTATCATTATTTTCTATGAAGTTACAATAATATCCAGAAGGATGTTGGATCTGAATTTTTTTGGGTGATTCTATATAGTTCATGGATACACCTCTTAGGTAATCTCATTTCTATCATTCCATAGTTATCATCATGAATACCAAAAGAAATGAAAATGATTTTTCAAACATTAATGTATGAAATGAATTTTAAACTTATAATTTCATCCATTTTCAGTTTCAATGGAACAAATATATTAGTTTTATGGTTTCTAAATAATTTCACTACATTTATTTATTGTTAATATCTCTATAGTATTATTTAAGAGGAATAGACACCATACTAAACATTTTGATTCAATAAGTAAATCTGGAAATGATGGTTTTAAAATTTTTAACAATATCCCAATAGATAAGGGACCAGATCCTTGTAACCCATTCCATTCTATATTTTCTCTATTTGAGGCACTGATCAGAGGATTATAGGAATATGGAAGGGAGTAAATATAGCGGCCCAAATATTTCAAGCATAAGTACTAAATATTATTTGAAAAATATTCATGAATACAAATACTATTAAAAAATACATAAAGTTTTAGTCTTTTTAGAAACATGGATAGATAAAAAAATTTGTCCCTATACTATTTACATTGTTTACGATTATGTTCATCTCAAGAAGAAAACTTTCTAGGAATAACATACTTAAATTCTTTCAATATGAAATGGGAAAGGGAAACATAATAAATGGTTAGATTATATTCTCAGTAATGTAAAATAATTGAGATATAAATCACTGATAATATGTGAGAATATGAGAAAAATATATTCTTTGGGTATGGTCTTAATGAAATAAAATAATAACTATCAATCCACTGATCATAATAATGAATCCTGACATAATATATTATCATTAAAAATACTTAAGACATAAGAGTGTACAATCATTAATAATCATTGTAACACCACGAATTTTTTTGAGATTGATTTTTTTATTTTATTTTATGTCTTATGTTGTACTATACACCAATATTATCACCCACTATAAAAAACCCCATATTATTTTTCAGTGTATGCAACACTATTTTTGGCTCACGTTACAGGCAAGAGATATCTTCCTCGATATCTTTCATTGTATGCCATACTGAGTTTCACTAAACAACGATATATTGTTATAATATTATTATGGGATAAAACTAGAAATTATTAATAGAATTAGATGCATTTTTAATTTTATATATATTTTCTAGACAAGATATGTGAAGAATATCATTTTTATGATAAAATAATTATTTTTTAAAAAATGTAGTTTTTCGGCATTTTGTTGGCACACCAATTTTAAATCTATTTTTAAACACTTTTACATATTATATTTTAAAAAATAATCTTCTAATTAGCAAAAGGGACATAAAAATTTACTTACGTTGATTTTTTGGTATTTTTTATGAAAAAATTCATATTTTAATGAATAATTTAAAATTTTGAAATTTAATTTAAATATGTCTTTTAATCATATTAATTTATATAGATAGATTATCATTTTAATTTTTTTTTAAATTTTAATTAGACCTTAATTATAAATTATTTAAATTCTTTTAATTGTAATTAATTTAAATTTTAAATTGGACTTAACACATGTCAATCATTTTATAGTTATTACTTATTTAAAAACCCTTTTTTGGATTTAACAATGAGGAATAATTTTAAATTAATTACTGAAACTTATTGATTTTGAATTTTTAAAATTGGATTCTATATTTTTTTCATAAGTTTACAATTATTTAACTAGGTACCTTTTATTTTTTGGGATTATAAATAGTAACTTTAGTATATATTTTATTTATAATATTTAAAGGGTAAATCTTGTAAATAAGGGTAAAAATAGTATTATAATAATCTTAAACGACCCTTACACATGTTCTAATCCTATTGGATGAGATATTTCGGACCCTAGGAAAGCATGGATCGATTTTGGGACCCAATAGAACCACTTGGATGTGAAAATGAAATTTTATAAGAAATAATTTAAAGTAAATAGAAATATCACATTAACATAAATATTATTAATAAAATAATTTTAATATGGTGTCATGTATGACATAAATTCAATTATAAATAATACATAGAAATATTCAAATATTTATTACATCATTGTTTTTTTATAATATTTTTACACCAAATAAAAAAAATTATTTATTCTATAATGATGATATATTTATTAACTTATTAATGAATGATTTAAATGAATGAGACTATACATATTAAAAAAAATCATTATGAACCTATTAATTCTATCTAGGAATTTTATGGATTATTATAAGTTGTTATATTTTAATTAATATGATTGATTCTAAAATAATAATGTTTTTTTTCAATTTTTAAAAAGTCATTATATGAATAGTATAAAAAGTGACATAAATGACTTTTTAAAACAAATTCTATTTCATTAAAAGATATAATTGTCTTAAAAATATAATATTCAAAGAAATGGATTACATTATGTTGAAAATTTCCTTAATTATCCTTCTGAGGTTCTATAGGAATTTTTTTGTAACTATTTTAACCACACAATAAGAATATAAAAGATAACATGGTAAGAGTTAAACTTTCTAAGGGTCAAAGCTAATAGATAAGGTTAAATTTGAGACCTAAAATTTTCTAAAACATATTTGTTGAGATGATTTTAAATAATAATCAACATATCTCTGAATTAAATTGGTTATGTACCTTTTGAAACCGAAAATCATTTTCTTATAAAGTAATATTTTAATACCTTCCTAAAGTACCCCACATCCTCTCTTATGAAAAGGCATATCCTCCCAGATTTCCTCACTCCACCTTGACCCTTATATTTTATCCAACCCCTACAAATATTTTTTATCAACTTCACAAGTAACATTATAGAGGTTATGGTCTTCTCAAAAGACCACATCTAGTTCCTTAAGATGAAATTTAAAGGAGGATAGTCAAGGAAGAGGTAAACTCCTCTACCGATTCTTTCAAATTAATTTCTTCTTATAATTTTTATTCATTAGTTTTGTCATTATAAAGTAATAAAATTAGTATCAATAAATTTATTATATGTAATTATAAAAAATAAAACACCCTATTTCACCTTTTATCCATCCAACAAAAAATTAAATCACCGCGGGTGAGTATGTATGCCTTATTATCTCCATGTCGTGGTTTAACCTGTTATTACCACCACCTTACCTGGATGAGTATAATGGGGGAAATAATAACTATATATTATTTTTATAACATGATACTAATTATGAGATATTATACAACATCTACTTCAATACCATTCATCAATTTTGGGAACAATATCATTGCTCGTGCGTACGTATGACTTACCATCTCCATGGTACGATGTGATTCATTCTACATAATCTTCATTAACAAATTATAATATGAATGAAATAAATAAATAAATAATATATATATTATAATAATAACATGTTTTATATGATATATATATGAATGAAAAATATGAATAAGAAATTATTCGACAAAACATGCATAAGAACATAAAGCAGATAATACCCGAATAACGAGTGACAATGAAATGTTACTAACAAACAGATGAAATATGACCATAAATGTTATCATAAAAATTATTCTTATTATGTAATAAATCATTAAAATCATTAAAATCATCATACATTAGTTTCAGATACATACGAAGCATATCAGGCCTAAGGTAATGAATTACTATTCTAATCTCATTTTTATCCGAGATTGTTTATTCATTAGTATTTACTGGGGATATATTTATCATCCTTGTCCATGTTATCTAAAAAATTTTTCAAATTTTTTTTAATATTACTATATGTATATTTAATGTCATTTTACCCCTTTTTGACTTTTACTATGTGTTATGGAAGGATTCTTTCTTTTTTTACCATACAAGGTATTTTTTACGTTTTCAGCAAAAGTATGAGGAGAATGTTTTTTTAACTTATACAGCTTGAAATGGTTTCTATATATTCATAACACACTATTTCCATGAATCTTCCTGAACATATTTGCATGTTTAATTTGAAAAAGTTTATATTATTTTATAATTTTATGACATTTTAACAAAAGAAAATGTTTTAAAAAAAAGGATATTTTCTTCAAGAAGAAAGTTCAAGTGTTTTATCAAAATTATTTTTCATCTAAGATGACATAGGGTTACATTTATACCCTTATTTTTATATTTATTTGATCATTTTTAAGATTGATTTTTTTGAAATCCATTTATTTTATATAGATGTTGATGGAATGATGTTTAAGAAACCCATTATATTATATGGGTTATGCTATGATGAAGGGTCTATGTTTTCGTGGAACATGTAAGAATGATTTCATTATGAGATGGGTGGGACCTATATATCTCTCCAATGAAATGGTTAAATATTTATATCTCATGATATAGATATTAATATAATGGAATGTAAATCCGATTCTATAACACAAGGGTGGAATGGAAAGTAAAATTTGTTCAGTAATGGTCTTTGTCCACTATGATGGTCATGAAAGTAATGCCATGGATACCATAGAAATAATATTATGTTATTATTAATTCTTCATAATTAAACGTTTTATTACAATTATATTCTATCATGTTTAATGTTTATTTATTACAAATTCTTTATGTACTGCCACGATATATTTCATGACTCAAGATTTTGATGTTTAAACATTATATTCATGTTTTTACGTAAAAATGTTTATGGTTTGTTTTATGTTATCCATGTATACACTTATAGATCATTTGAGCCCACCATATTTATTTTTTTCTCCATGATATAAAGAACGGTTTTAGGTAGGAAAACAAAATGGGAAGATCTTTATGGGAGATGTTGAAGATATTTCAGCAAGTTAGTAGATTGTGTTCCATGTTTCCAAAGAAACTAAACTAATATGGTATTTGGACCGCGTTTTATTTCATGTATTTAATTATAACTCAAATGAATTGTAATTTCCATGTACATCAATCTGATATCAATAGATTTGGTATCAAATTAATGGTTTAGCTCACCTTTTGAAAGAAGGATGCGAAAACTTTAGTGAGATCCCAAGAGATATTTCTATGTTTTGTCTAGGGATATCCCTATGATAAGTATATGCATAGGTTAAAATCCTAGAATTATAATAATTACCATGAATAATATATTAATTAACATAATATGTTATATATTGAAAGTACCCCCCTTGATTTTTTGGTTTTCCTAGTATTATTTTTTCCTCTCACATTAATTTTTTCAGGTTTTAGACAATGGTTGGAACCTTAAGGAACCATGTTAATGATCAATGCACTATTCAATGAAATTATTATCACTTTGAAAAAATATATGTTATGGGAGATGGAATTCCAAATCATATTTCTATACTTAAACAAGCTATGAAACATACTGTACCTCTAAATGAGCACAATAGGGAACACCATTCTTTTGAGTCATTCATGAGGCAACATCCACCTTCATTCAGTGGGTATTCTGATCCACTTATTGATGAACAGTGGATCAATACCATTGAAAGTATATTTTACCTCATTCAAAATTTTGAACATGAAAATTTTATTTTTAGCTATTTATTATTTAGAAGGTGAAACAGACTAGTGGTGGACTCTAATTAAGAATACAAGGCAGTAAGATGAAATTGAATCTATGGGATTGGATGAGTTCATGATTTTTTTTCAATACATTCTTCTCTCTTATTATTCAAAAAATGATGTAAAAAGAGATCCTTGAGCTTAATATAATGATGATGAATCCGTTGGCACATACGTGGTGAATTTTACAAGACCTGGAAGGTATTCTGCTGGCTTTATTATCCAACCAGAAAGTAAAGCTAATCGATTCTTCAGTGGCTTAAAAACATGTCTTTGATGGAAATTACCTATAAGATTATTCAATAACTACAAAGATATTATGGATTGGTATATTAAGGTAGATCATGAAGTTGGTGTTACATACCCATCTCATGGTTTTAATAACAAAATGAAAGATGATGTTTAAGGTAGAATCTCAAAACAATGGTGAAAAGAAGATGAATGTTTCCGTATGCCCAAAGTGTGGAATGAATCATGGTGGAGAATGTCTAAAAAGGACTAGAAAATGTTTCAAAGAGGTGAAAATAAGGTCATCGACTAGTTGAGTATCGATGTAATGGGTAAAATGTTTCCAATGATGTGCATAGAGAAAAGAGTACAGAGAACGCCCCACCAACAGTTCAATGCAACAAGTAAAGGGAAATGGGGCATTATGCTAACCAATGCCAAAATCCAAGATTTAATGATGATGATCGAAGCCAAAAACCTATTAAAGACCAATTAAAAGGGAAGTCACATGAGATCATTTTTAGTGATGTCGAGTATGAAAAACAAGTGGTGGAATGATTAAGTGTTTATTTAATAGGATTCCAAAATAGTGTTGTGGAATCTCATTTACAGTATTATGGAATATTAGAATATCTATGAATTGGTATATTATAATTATATGGTATCATTAATCCTAAAAAGTGATTTAAATATTTTTATAATGCACATGATATGCACATAATGAAGGGATACGAAGATAATCGGATTTTTTAAATTATTCTTGAGATAATGACTGATATAAGGACAAAGTTTTATCAAGGTTTGAGTATATAGTATTTTTAGTATTATTGGTTAGTGGAAAGAGTTAATTTTAACCGAATGCATGTTTCCACTAAGGTTCTATGGTAATTAATGTAATTATCATGTTTTAAAAGAATAAATGATTAAGGTATTAACATGTTTAGAACATGATAACAAATAACTACATTATGTGATATGAGATATATTTGTTATGTCAATATAGTTCACCTATTACTAATGTTTTATATATTATGTTATTCAAAGTATTAAAATGTTTTCAATTTATGGATAGTAAAAAGTTATTTTCCAGTTGATGTTTTTTAGA
The DNA here is from genome assembly GCA_963277665.1 of Viscum album. Classification (NCBI taxonomy): domain Eukaryota; kingdom Viridiplantae; phylum Streptophyta; class Magnoliopsida; order Santalales; family Viscaceae; genus Viscum; species Viscum album. The sequence continues at coordinate 614,957,874 of OY728155.1, read as the reverse complement.
TTAATGTATTATCTCACTCTAGGTGGACTTATGAATATATGACTTCATGTGATATCATTATGTTGAGAAAATATGGAATTAGTATCATTGTATTGCAATATATTATAACACTTCATTAATGAAATATTCAACTTCATCCCATTAAATATGATGTGAAGTGGAAATTATTCTACAAACAAAAAATGGTGATATTTTAACAAAATCAAGTAAGTATTTATTATCAGGAAAAATTACTCAATATGAGGGAAATGATCTTGAAAACCAAAAATGTTATCCAAGTAACTTCATATCTATTTAGTCATATGGTACCTTAGATCATCATAGATTTATGGATTTTCTATTGTTGAATTCTCCTAATCCATGTTTTCTACCACTCTCCATCACAACATGATGGTTAAATATCTCTTCTATATCCATGTTTTCACATCCCAACTGTCACGACCCGCACCCGAGCTTGAGTCGCAACTACCCCAAGCCCGCCTCCATAGGCCTGGGGCTGGTGACCAGCATTGAAGGCACAATAACTCAGGGAGGCCTTTGCCTAAGCACCTATGAACACACACACGCAGCACACTCAATGCAACAGTGCAGAGTAAAAGTAAAGACAAGAAAAGTAAAGGGAAACTGCTATATATAAACCACAATGTTCATCGTCCTCTAACAGTACAAAGTACAGTGATGAAAAGAAAAAAGGGGAAAAACATGTGCCCAACCAAAAAGTGCCACAACCCGGCAACAGGTGAACGAAATGAAACAGCCGACAGGTATGCCACCTAGAACCCGGCCACGACCACCGCACGCGGTCCAAGCCCCCAAGCTCCTACGCTCCACTGAATTCACGCTCCACCTGTCCGTCGTCTGCAAGGGCACACCAAGTGCGGGCAAAGCCCAAGTAGGGGTGAGTATAATAATACTCAGTAGGATATCCCGAAGGCTCGATGGAGAAACAAAGTAGGTACCGAAGGGTGAGCGGTAGAGCGAACATAAAAGTAGAGGAGTACAACTGAAAGTGCAGTAAGAGTCCAGGTCAACCCAACAAAAGAAAGGGGGTAGACTCGTCCAGACACAAGGAGCTGGAAACGCTGAGAAGATGAACTTCTCATCCAGTCTTCGCTACCTATAGCAGGAGAGTAGACTCGTCCAACCACGAGAAGATAGACACGGAAAGCACGTGGCATACCATGCGCGTCTTCGCCTCCTCTGGAAGGAGAGTAGCCAAAACCCCAGGAGTGGGTACCAGGACAAGGTATATACATATACATATGCTCAACAAGAAGCCCGAACAAGGTGGTAAGGGGATCCCCGTCCCGTAGCTCAACCCAATAAAATGAGTCGCCAATAGTCCCAGAGGTAAACACCATCATCGATGCCCAGCATCCCACACGTCTGCCCTGAACCGCAAGCCAAGGGATCAATCACCACACCTTGACACTATCCGCATTGGGCGGCACTGACTCACCCGCAGGGTTTTAGATCGTGTCACAAGAACACATCTCGGTGGGGAAAGCGCCCCTCGTACTTGAGAGTTCTAGGGAAAGTCAAACCACACCTCATCCCTGCCCTGCAGTCGTGAGGTCTCCTCAAAGTCAAGATGTCACAACACTGACTCGTATAACCAAGGGTCCCACTACGGTAATCACGGAGGTAAGCCACATACTAGCCTAGTCGAGAGGACTGAGTCGGGAATGCCAACCGGTGTCCCCACTGCCCAGCCCTGCTGGAGGGTAATTCATAACCAGATATCGGGTGACCCACTACCCAGCCCTGCTAGAGGGTAATTCATAACCAGATATCGGGTGACCCACTGCCCATCCCTGCTGGAGGGTATACCCTAATACATCATTAGGCGACCCACTGCCCAGCCCCGCTGGAGGGTAGACCTTAATAAGACACTCGGTGACCCACTGCCCAGCCCTGCTGCAGGGTAAACCATAACACATCATCCGGCGACCCACTGCCCAGCCCCGCTAGAGGGTAGACCTGGAATAAGTCGACAGGCGACCCACTGCCCAGCCTTGCTGGAGGGTAGACCTGGAACTAGACGATGCGTGACCCACTACCCAGCCCTGCTGGAGGGTAGATCCTAAGAGGTCATCGGGTGACCCACTACCCAGTCTCTGATGGAGGGTAGACCCTAATAGCGTCGAGTGACCCACTACCGAGTCTCTGCTGGAGGGTAGACCCTAATAGCGTCGGGTGACCCACTGCCCAGTCTCTGCTGGAGGGTAAACCCTAGAAGTCAGTGAGAAACCCACTGCCCAGCCCTGCTGGAGGGAAAGCCCAAGGAAGTCGATGAGTAACCCATTGCCCAGCCCCGCTAGAGGGTAAAACTCAGAACCGCTCTTCCATCTCTACAGGAGGGTACAACACTGGCCGACCGAACACGGAGTGGGTGTCGTGCAACCAACCAACTCCAGAACAGCTCTCCCAAAAGAGGTTCAGCGTCTGCCCCAGCACTGGGTGTCACTAGCACCGCTACCGTCCAATCCAACGAGAACGAAACCAGGGGGAGACCACTCAACCCTGCTGGTCAACCGAACACACAAAGGGACCCTCTACGTCGCAAGAGGTCAAAGTACGCAAGAATAACCCGGAACGCACGTGGGGACCACACAACGTGTGACCCCATCTCAACCCCAACTGAACGCACCAACGTTCTCAGGTACGAACAACCACATGTACCTCCAAGCATTTCTGTATACTCCTAGAGTATACCACAGTCTCAGCCCAAGGGCCATCGTGCACACAGCACCCAACGTCAACGCGAAGGCGTGACATAACAACTCCACCGCAAAGGCCCAGCCACGGCCAACCACATATAATGAACCATTTATATCACTCTCCCAATAGTGCGGGATCAGACGCCAAGGGTCCACCATAAACAAGGTAGGGCGAACCACCACTAAAGCACCCTTCAAGCTTTCACATTTAATATGATCGGGTAAGAAGCTCTGTACAACCAAACAGATATCACCGTTGTAATCCTTGCGGAAAAACACGCGAGTTAGACTACTCACTCGCCTAAAACGGTCAACCGGTTAAAAATGTACTATTCACCATAACGAAACTCGTGTGGGGCCCATCCCAAGATCCCGAAACTGAACCAACAGATCACACCACTGCGATCCCCTTGAAAAAACACACGGGATTGAGTACTCAATCACCCAAAACGGCCACCTGGTGGAAAAGGTACTATTCACCGTAGCCCGGTCGGGAGGGACCCACACCACATCTCCGAAAGAGGTCGGGCGGACTGTGCCATCGCAAAGCTCTCGGAAAAGTACGTCAAATTGACAGCATACATGCGTGGGACGGGTACCCAGAGAAAAGGATGCATTCCGGCGCACCGCACACGAGCGGTTCCACGTGGGACCTGCATCCCGGTCCCGAAACTCAACGAACGGATCGCACCGTTGCGATCCTCTCGAAAAAGTACACGAAATGGACTATTCACTTGTCCAAAACGGTCACCCGGTGATTAAGCTGAAAATCACCGTCGACTCCAGAAACGGCCCTCGCGGGGCCCGCACCATCGTGCCGAATTACAGCGGGCGGATTGCACCATTGCAATCTCCTTGGAAAAACATCCAGAAACGACTGCTCACACGCCCCGAACGGACGTTCAATGGAAAAGTCGTGAAATACTGCATGCAGCTCAAGAGACGGGTCGTGGGGCCCGCACCTCAACTTCGGCCTCAACGCCTGGAACCGCACTGGAAACCTCCGCCTCAGTGCCAGGGTCACAACGCCGCTGACGGCGCTCAAAACGGATGTCAGACGAATCCGCGCCGTCCAAAACAATAATCCCGGAAAAACGCTCGTCGACATAAGGACGCGCCGCGCCTCAGCGGCCCCTCATTTTGGGAATTAAAAATTCCCGAAACCATCTCAATAACTCCGTCATGACGCATGCTCCGTGCTTCCGCATACGGCGCGCAAAACGGACGCCCGTAGCCCAAAATACAGGCGTCCGAAGACTGAGGGAAAAGCCCCTTGGGCCGGACCGGCAGGTCCGCCCTGCTTGGGCCGGACCGGCCGGTCTGCCCTGCTAGGGCCGGCCCGCGGCTCAGCCACGGGTCCGGTCCACCCCGCTGCGACCAATCGGTCGTGGCTCGCTTCAGCCTACCGGCCGCCTCGCGGCCGGTTGATTCCCCACAGCGACCCGCGATTCGCGGGTCGCGGTCGACGCACGGGGGTCGTGTGGTTCGCGACCCCCCTCTCCTCCGCTGCCGGTGCTCGCAGCCAGCGCCGCGGCCGACTTCTGACAGCCGCCGCCGAACGCCGACGCTGCCTCCCGGAAACGCCGCCGCCGCCTGCTGAAGCCCCGGCCGACCGCCGGAGGCCCTGCTCCGCCCCGCGCCGCCCTGCGCTGCCGCTGTCTGCCGCCTTCGGCCCTCGCCGAAAACCGGCCGTGGCCGGAAAATTTTCCAAGGACCACCGGGAACGATCCGGTGGTCGAACATTCGATCCGGATAACATTCCGGAATGCTCGGGACAAGATCTATGCGACTACGGGCTTGGATTGAAGATCGGGCAGCAATTAAACACTAAAATTCGAATTCAAAGAGGGGTTCAGGATTTAAAACGCAAACGAACACCGCCTACCTCGTTGGGCATCGCACGACGCTTCCCGCGCGATCCGCCGCGCGCCATCAGCTCGCCGGAGCCACCTCGCTGGAGTCGCCTCGCCAGATCTCTCCTCGCTGGAGGTGAAGGAGGGGGAGGAGGGTTTGAGGGAGAAGAGGAAGAAGAAGAAGGTGGGGGTGCGTGTTTAAATAAAAACACTTAAACACCCCGCCCGGCACGCCCCCAACTCCGCTCCAGAAGCAGAAAAAAAGGAGGGCGTCCCTGGGGTAAACATGACCTCTCGAGCACAACGGTGGTCTCGGAATTTTAATCCGAGACCCCATTCAAAAGTTATTAAACTTAGCGCCCAAGGCCGCCAAATTACAAAAATTCCCCTGGGGCCTTTTGTTTCACAGAAGGCCCGCACCCGCAAATCTTACACCCCTCCTAGGGTAAACAACACGCTCCTAACTCAACGGCACCCTCTGTTTTCCAATCCGAGCCACCGTTTATGAGATACTAGCGTTTCTCAATTAAACGAATAAATTAATTAATTTATTCATCCGTTTTACGTTCCGGGAGCGGGCGAGGGGTCCGAACATCCCGCGCCGACAAGTTTTATGTCGTTACTAGGGTAAACACCCCATTCCGGACCCATCCGTCCACTCGGATCCCTGATCCAGAACTTCTTTTAGGAGTTATCCCATTTATTTAGCGTTTCCAGTGTGAACGCACTGAAAATTTAATTTCGGCCACTCCGGGGCTCGGAATCGCACGCCGTCTGAAGGCACTGCTCTGGAATATTATCAAGAATATTCCAAAGTCTTTATCAGCAAAAACCGGGTTCTTACATCATTCCCTCCTTCAATATTTTCTTCCTCGAAAAGCAAAACTAGGGAGAAATACAGGGTATGAAACCCACACTTGGATTTCCCATACCTAGAAGAACCCACGCATAGCTCTGAGTCACCACACACAGAACAAAGGATTGATCTATTCACGCTAGGTCAGCCCTTGTCGATGTCATGCACCCACTCCAGACTTTGTGGTTAGGTCAAGGCAGTATGGAACCTCGCCATTCCTTTGCACGGTCTCAAACGGACCGAAGGCCCTCAGGGGGTAGCTCACCACCCCGGTCAAACCTCTACGTCGAACGACGCGACTGGAATCACCGCCCACACCTGAAACAAGGCCTGGTGATTCCCTCCTTCAGAATATCCATATGGTGGAACACCCAAGGATATCTGGTCACGCAAGGTTTGACAGTCGATGCTCTCTTATAAGCTCAAAAGGCGAAAGAGTCAACACCATCGACATAAAGGAAAAGGTCCCACGCCTTTCTCCTTACCAACACAGGGTTACACTCGATGCCCTGCGTCACCCTAGTAACGCCTCGAACAAGTAGCAAGGAGAAATCTTTCACGCGAAAGCCTAACAATTCTACTGCAAGAAGTAGAAGAGTCGCAAGGGGTACCTCTCACCATCCCATGCTCTGCAGGATCGTAGACATCCAAAGATCACGGCTGTCCGTGGTCCCAACTGTCAGCTCCCGGAGCCTGACGTGGACTGCCTAGTGGTGATGGGAAGACCTCGCAACATCTTCCCCCACCTCATGCACCTCCCACTCCTCTGCTAGCACCACCTCTCTGGCCACTACTCCGATCTCGGCACTGCCTCTACCATGGTGGTGTGCCTGCTGCCTGCCCGAAGCTCTCAGTAACACGAGTCGGGCAGTCTCGTGCCAAGTGACCTCGCCCGTCACAAGCATAGCACTGGCGCTCTCTAGCTGCCCTGGTGACCTCCGGTGCCACTGTGGTGTACAACCACGACCCGGGATCCACTCACGGAAGGGAATCCTTGGCTGAGGCCCTGCGCCTTTTCGTCATAGTGGTATACGACCACGTCTCCGAAACCGGCAGTGGGTAGGCCACCTGCATCAAGGTCATGTCCTTCGGTGCCTGCTAGCTATAGAAGACGTCCCGGCTCAATCGCACCCACTGCCACTGCCAACCGCAAAACATGACAGGAATCCCTCTGTCACCAATGCCTGCTCTAGCAACCCAGTATATATGGAAATGCCTGAGGGTACTATGGCAGCATGAATCTCTCAGCGGAGACCCTGCTCAAACTTCCGCGCTCGGAAGTTTTCGTCATGGACCAAGTCTGGGTAAAAGCGTGCACAGTCTGCAAAACTAGCCGCGTAATCGGCCACCATCATCCCTCCCTGCTGAAACTGTAGGAGCTCCTGAATCCGAACGGAGCACAAGCAGGAGGGGAAAAAGTCCTCACAGAGTAACAACTGAAAGTCATCCAATGAAAGCAACGACTCTCCAAGAATATTAGTCACCAGACTCCACCAACGCCAAGCTACTCCACGAAAAAGGGTGGCTGCCAAAGCCACTCTCTGATCTGTCAGCATCTGCAAAAGCCTGAAAAGGCGAACCACTACCTCGAGCAAAACCTCGGCGGCCTGAGGTTCTGGCTCACCATTGAACCTCAGCGGTCCCTGCCGCTAGAACTCACAGAGCGCCCTCAACATGTGCTCAAGTTCAGCCTGCTCTGCTGAAACTGTCTGCTACTCAATAGGTGGGAGTACTGCTACCAGCCCACCCGGAGAAAGGGATCGCATGATGGGTTATGGACTGAGGCCTCGTAGCTCACAGGGTCATCGTCACATACCCAAAGCTGTTATCCTGGATGGCTGTCCTCGCAGAGACATCCAAAAAATTATAAAGGAGTGCCTCGGTTAGATGAGCATATATGTATATACCGATAACAACAATGGGGAGCTGACTTAAGAAGGACAGTCAAAGACTCAATCCTACGTGATGCACAAAACAAATTTTCCCTACAAAAAGTGTCTCAGCATGACGAGTCGAAAAGCGGGTTATCAAGGTCCTGGTGAATGGATACGTCGGCCGCTGTACCATCACTGGACTCCCTGGCCTGAGAGCTGCACTTGAGACACATTAACATTGTTTCCCTATATCCCAACGGATTCCTCTTTTAGGGATGTCCGCACAACGTCCCACGGAACGAACCACCTCTGATACCACTTTTTCATGACCCGACCCTACCCGGGCTCGAGCCGCAACTACCCCAAGCCCGCCTCCATAGGACAGGGGCTGGCGACCAGCGCTGAAGGCACAATAACTCAGGGAGGCCTTTTCCTAAGCACCTGTGAACACACACACACAGCACACTCAATGAAACAGTGTAGAGTAAAAGTAAAGACAAGAAAAGTAAAGGGAAACTACTATATATAAACCACAATGTGCATCGACCTCTAACAGTACAAAGTACAATGATGAAAAGGAAAAAGGAGCAAAACATGCGCCAAACCAAAAAGTTCCACAACCCGGCAACAGGTAAACGAAAAGAAACAGCCGATAGGTCTACCCCCTAGAACCCGGCCACGACCACCGCACGCGGTCCAAGCCCCCAAGCTCCTATGCTCCACTGAAGTCACACACCACCTGTCCGTTGTCTACAAGGGCACACTAAGTGCGGAAAAAGCCCAAGCAGGGGTGAGTATAAAAATACTCAGTAGGATACCCCGAAGGCTCTAGGGAGAAACAAAGGAGGTACCGAAGGGTGAGCGGTAGAGAGAACATAAAAGTAGAGGAGTACAACTGAAAGTACAGTAAGATTCCAACTCAACCCAACAAAAGAAAAGAGGTAGACTCGTCCAGACACAAGGAGCTGGAAACGGTGAGAAGATGAACTTCTCGTCGAGTCTTCGCTACCTATAGCAGGAGAGTAGACTCGTCCAACCACGAGAAGCTAGACACAGAAAGCACGTGGCATACCCCGCGCGTCTTCGCCTCCTCTGGAAGGAGAGTAGCCAAAACCCAAGGAGTGGGTACCGGAACAAGGTATATACATATACATATGCTCAACAAGAAGCACAAACAAGGTCGTAAGGGGATCTCTATCCCGTAGCTCAGCCCAAGAAAATGAGTCGCCAATAGTCCCAGAGGTAAACACCATCATCGATGCACAGCATCCCGCACGTCTGCCCTGAACCGCAAGCCAAGGGCTCAATCACCACACCTTGACACTATCCGCTTTGGGCGGCACTGACTCGCCCGCACGGTTTTAGATCGCGTCACAAGAATTCATCTCGGTGGGTAAAGTGCACCTCATACTTGAGAGTTCTAGGGAATGTCAAACCACACCTCGTCATTGCCCTGCAGTTGTGAGGTCTCCTCAAAGTCAAACTGTCACAACACTGACCCGTATAACCAAGGGTCCCGCTCCGGTAATCACGGAGGTAAGCCACAGACTATCCTAGGCGAGAGGACTGAGTCTGGAATGCCAACCGGTGTCCCCACTGCCCAGCCCTGATGGAGTGTAATTCATAACCAGATATTGGGTGACCCACTGCCCAGCCGTGCTAGAGGGTAATTAATAACCAGATATCGGGTGACCCACTGCCCAGCCTTGCTGGATGTTAATTCATAACCAGATATCGGGTGACCCACTGCCCAACCCTACTGGAGGGTAAACCCTAATACATCATCAGGCGACCCACTGCCCAGCCCCGCTGGAGGGTAGACCTTAATAAGACACTGGGTGACCCACTGCCCATCCCTGCTATAGGGTAAACCATAACACATCATCCAGCGACTCACTGCCCAGCCCCGCTGGAGGGTAGACCTGGAATAAGTCGACAGGCGACCCACTGCCCAGCCTTGCTGGAGGGTAGACCGGGAACTGGATGACAGATGACCAACTGCCCAGCCCTCCTAGAGGGTAGACCCTAAGAGGTCGTCGGGTGACCCACTACCCAGTATCTGCTGGAGGGTAGACCTTAATAGCATCGGGTGACCCACTTCCCAGTATCTGCTGGAGGGTAGACCCTAATAGCGTCGGGTGACCCACTGCCCAGTCTCTGCTAGAGGGTATACCCTAATAGCGTCGGGTGACCCACTGCCCAGTCTCTGCTGGGGGGGGGGGGTAAACCTTAGAAGTCAGTGAGCAACCCACTGCCCAGCCCTGCTGGAGGGTAAGCCCGAGGAAGTCGATGAGTAACCCACTGCCCAGCCCCGCTGGAGGGTAAAACTCAGAACCGCTCTGCCATCTCTACAGGAGGGTACAACACTGGCCGACCGAACATAGAGTGGGTGTCGTGAAACCACCCAACTCTAGAACATCTCTCCCAAAAGAGGTCCAGCGTCTGCCCCAGCACTGGGTGTCACTAGCACCGCTACCGGCCAATCCAACGAGAACGAAACCAGGGGGAGACCACTCAACCCTGCTGGTCAACCAAACATACAGAGGGACCCTCCACGTCGCGAGAGGTCAAAGTACGCAAGCAGAACCCGGCACGCATGTGGGTCCCACACAACATTTGGCCCCATCTCAACCCCAACTGAACGCACCAACGTTCTCAGGTACGAACAACCACATGTACCTCCAAGAATTTCTGTATACTCCCAGAGTATACCACAGTCTTAGCCCAAGGGCCATCGTGCACACAGCACCCAACGTCGACGTGAAGGCGTGACATAACAACTCCACTGCAAAGGCCCAGGCACGGCCAGCCACATCTCGTGAACCATTTACATCACTCTCCCAAGAGTGCGCGATCACACGCCAAGGGTCCGCCATAAACAAGGTAGGGCGAACCACCACTAGAGCACCCTTCATGCTTTCACATTTAATAGGATCGCGTAAGAGGCTCCGTACAGCCAAACAGATCACACCGTTGTAATCCTTGCAGAAAAACACGCGATTTAGACTTCTCACTCACCTGAAATGGTCAACCGGTGAAAAATGTACTACTCACTGTAACCAAACTCATGTGGGGCCCACCCCATGATCCTGAATCCGAACCAACGGATCACGCCACTGCGATCCCCTTGGAAAAAACACACAGGATTGAGTACTCAATCACCCAAAACGGCCACCTGGTGAAAAATTTACTATTCACCGTAGCCCGGTCGGGTGGGACCCACAACACATCTCCGAAAGAGGTCAGGCGGACTGCGCCATCGCAAAGCTCTCGGAAAAGCACGTCAAATTGACTGCTTACTTGCGTGGGACGGGTACCTAGAGAAAAGGATGCATTCCGGTGCACCGCACATGAGCGGTGCCACGTGGGACCTGCACCCCGGTCCAGAAACTCAACGTACGGATCGCACCTTTGCGATCCTATCGAAAAAGTTCACGAAATGGACTATTCAAGTGTCCAAAACGGTCGCCCGATGATAAAGCTGGAAATCACCGTCGACTCCTGAAACGGCCCTCAGGGGCCCGCACCATCGTGCCTAATTACAGCGGGCAGATTGCACCATTGCAATCCCCTTGGAAAAACATCCATAAACGACTGCTCGCACGCCCCGAACGGACGTTCGATGGAAAAGTCGTGAAATACTGCACGCAGCTCAAGAGACGGGTTGTGGGGCCCGCGCCTCAACTTCGGCCTCAACGCCTGGAAATGTACTAGAATCTTCCGCCTTAGTGCCAGGGTCACAACTCCGCTGACGGCGCTCAAAACAGATGTCGGACGCGTCCGCACCGTCCAAAACAAGATTCTCGGAAAAACGCTCGTCCACTTAAGGACGCGTCGCGCCTCAGCGGCCCCTCGTTTCGGTAATTAAAAATTCTTGAAACAATCTCAAAAACTCTGTCTTGACGCAAGCTCCGCGTTGCCGTAGACGGCGCGCAAAACGGACTCCCGTAGCCCGAAATACGGGCGTCCGAAGACTGAGGGCAAAGCCCCTTGGGCCGGGCCGGCCCGGTCCGTACAGCAGGCCCGCTGCTCAGCCGCGGGTCCGATCCTCCCCGCCGCGGCGAACTGGGCGCGGCTCGCTTCAGCCGACTGGCCGCCTCGTGGCCGGTTGATTCCCCACAGCAATTCGCGGGTCGCGATCGACGCACGGGGGTCGCGCGGTTCGCGGCCCCCCTCTCCTTCGCTGCCGGCGCCTGCGGCCGGCTTCCAACAGCCGCCGCCAAACGCCGCTGCCGCCTCCCAGAAATGCCGCCGCCACATGCTGAAGCCCCGGCCGACCGCCAGAGGCCCTGCTCCACCTCGCTCTGCCCTGCACTGCCCTGCGCCACCACCGTCTGCAGCCTTCGGCCCTCTTCGGAAACCGGCCGTGGCCGGAATATTTTCCAAGGACCACCGGGAACGATCCGGTGGTCGAAATATTGATCCGGATAACATTCCGGAAATCTTGGGACATGATCTATGCAACTACGGGCTTGGATCAAAGATTGGGAAGCAATTAGACACTAAAATTAGAATTCAAAGAGGGGTTCAGGATTTAAAACGCAAACGAACACCGCCTACCTCGTTGGGCTTCGTCCGGTGCACCCCGCGTGATCCGCCGCGCGCCATCGGCTCACCAGAGCCACCTAGCTGGAGTCGCCTCGCTGGATCTCGCCTCGCCGGAGGTGAAGGAGGGTGAGGAGGGTTTGAGGGAGAAGAGGAAGAAGAAGAAGGGGGGGGGGGTGCATGTTTAAATAAAAACACTTAAACACCCCGCCCGGCACGCCCCCGACTCCACTCCCGAAGCAGACAAAAAGGAGGGCGTCCCTGGGGTAAACATGACCTCCCGAGCACAACAGTGTTCTCGGAATTTTAATCCGAGACCCCGTTCAAAAGTTATTAAACTTAGCGCCCAAGGCCGCCAAATTACGAAAACGCCCCTGGGGCCTTTTTTTCACAGACGGCCCGCGCCCACAAAGCTTACACCCCTCCAAGGGTAAACGGCATGCTCCGAACTCGGCGGTCCCTTCAGGTTTCCAATCCGAGCCACCGTTTAAGAGATACTAGTGTTTCTCCATTAGACGAATAAATTAATTAATTTATTCATCCGTTTAACGTTCTGGGAGCAGGCGAGGGGTCCGAACATCCCGCGCCGACAAGTTTTATGTCGTTCCTAGGGTAAAACCTGCATTCCGACCCCATACGTCCACTTGGATCCCTGATCTGGAACTCCATTTAGGAGTTATCCCATTTATTTAGCGTTTCCAGTGTGAACGCACTGAAAATTTAATTCTGGCCACTCCAGGGCTCGGAATCGCACGCCTTCTGAAGGCACTGCTCTGGTATATTATCAAGAATATTCCAAAGTCTTTCTCAGCAAAAACCCCGTTCTTACACCAACTATGTTCTACTATGAGTTAATTTCTGAAACCATTAATTTTATGAAATTCATATTTAATATAAAGTTACAGTTTTTATCTTTACGATGTGAGTTTCTATTAAAAAATATTTCATGTAGTAAACCTCCTATAACCCCAACGAATTTCAAGGGTGAAATTCATTTTAAGGATGAAAAAATGTAACACCCTTAGATTTTATGGGATTTATTCTTTTTATTTTCTTTCATATCTTGTGATGTAATATACAACAATATTATATTGCACTATATGCAACACCTTATCATTTTTCAGAATAGGTAACTCTATTCTTGGCTTGCGTTACATATAAGAATTATCATCCTCGATAGCTTATGTTGTATTCCATAATGAGTTTCACTAAACAATGATATATTTTTAAAATATTATTATGGGATATATAGTAGCTGTAATAAATAGTATTAACTATCTTTTTAATTTTATATGTATTTCATACACACAAAATAAGAACATGTTTATTTTTTCGAATAAAAGAAGTATTTTTCAAAAAAATGCAGGTTTGTCGCCTTTTAATGTTGTACCCATTTTAAATCTAGTTTCTTACAATTTTATATATTATATTTGAAAAAATAAACTTTTTATTTAGAAGTAGGTCATAAAAATTTACTTATGATGATTTTTTGGTATTTCTATAATAAAATGATTATTTTATTGAATAGTAAAAAATATTGCATTTTAATTTAAAACTGAATTTTCATTTAATTTATTTATATAGTTATATTATTGTTTTAATAGGTTTTAAAGTGTAATTTCATTATTTTATTATAATTTAATCCAATTCTAGTCATTTTAAATAATTGCATTTTTAAATTGTATATAAACACATTATAATCTTTTGATAGTTATTATTTCTTACAAAGTATCTTTTTTTGGTTTTGATAACGAGAAATGATTTTAAATTATTTACTGTAACTTATGTTTTTTGAATTTTAAAAAATGGATTCAGTATATTTAATCATAAGATTCAAATTATATAAATATATACCTTTTATTTTTGGGCATTACGAATTGTAACTTTTGTAAATATTTTATTTACCATGGTTAAAGTGTAAATCTGGTAAATAAGGGTAAAAAATATTATAATAATATTAAAATACCCTAACACAAGTTCTAATACTATGGGATGAGATATTACCCACCATGGGCATGCTTGATTATATTTTGGGACCTTATGTAATCACTTGGATGTGAAAATGACATTTTATAAGAACTAATTTAAAGTAAAGAGAAATATGACATAAACATGTATATTATTATAAAAAAATTATTATGGGGTTATACAAAATATAAATTAAACTATAAATAATCAATAAAAAATTAATATTATTTCCTAAAGCATGGTATTTTATTTATTAATTTTATATACAATATATAGATATTTATTTATGTCACGATGATGATATAGTGATTTCATTATTAATGATTGATTTAAATAAATGCGATTATAAATAATAAAATAAATTACGTTTGAAACATATACAACCATCCACAAATTTTATGGATGTTTATTTCTAGTTATCATATATTAAATAATGTTTTTAAAAATAATCAATTTGTTATGAATTTTTTAATTTCATTATATGAATAGTGTAGAAGTTCACAAAAATGAGTTTTTAAAACCAATACCATTTTATTAAATGATATAATAGTCTTGAAAATATAATATTTGGGTAAATGACATAGATAATGATTAAAATTTCACTATTTAACCACTTGAGGTTCCATTTTCATTTTATTGTAACTATATTAACTATATTGTATGAGTATACAAGAAGACATGGCAGGAGTTAAATGTGTTAACTAAGGGTTAAAGCTATAAGATACAGTTAAATTTGAGACTTTACTTTTCTAAAACCAATTGGTTGAGATTATTTTGAATAATTATCATCTTATATTATAATTAAATTGTTTTTTTAGTTTTTTAAATATAAAATAATTTTATTATAAAATAAAATTTCAGAACCATCTTAAAGTGCCCCTCTACGTATCTTATAAAAAGGCATCTCCTCCCACATTTCCTCACACCACCTTGAGCCTTATAGATCGGTCAAATTATGTAACACCCCGAGATTTTATGAAAAATATTCTTTTAGTTTCATTAATGTCGTGTGTTTTATGCTACACAATTATTACCTTGCGCTATACGCAACACCATATTAGCTTGCAGTATACGCAACACTATTCTTGGATCGTGTTACACACAATTTTGATAATAGTTATTCTACGCAACATTGAGTATATATATATATATATTCAATGTATAAATGAAATATGGTTGGATTCTGTTATACAAAACAACGACGGATTCTTTCACAACACGCAACCCTGACTTGGCTTGCATTACATACAATCACGACCTTTCTCGATAGCGTGTGTTGTACACAATACCGGGTTTTACTAAACAACGATATATTATAATAATATTATTATGAACAAGCCGTTATGAATATTATTAACTAAATTTTTAATTTTATAACATTATTATTAATCTTACACATTATCTATAACATGATATAAGAACAAAATAAATATTTCGGGTAAAATAAGTATTTTTCAAAAAATGCAGTTTTGCCGCCTTTTGATGGCGCACCCACTTTAAAACTAGTTTTTGACTTGTTTATAAGTTCAATTTGACAAAATAAAAATCTTTTGTGGAATCATGAAATAAAAATTTACTTTGGATAATTTTTTTTTATTATTCTGGTAGCTTTCATATTTTGATGAATAGTAAAAACACGCTATATTTTAATAAAAAACAACTTTTTTCATC
Source organism: Viscum album (assembly GCA_963277665.1). Lineage (NCBI taxonomy): Eukaryota > Viridiplantae > Streptophyta > Magnoliopsida > Santalales > Viscaceae > Viscum > Viscum album. The sequence continues at coordinate 614,942,387 of OY728155.1, read as the reverse complement.
GTAATAATTTATATGGATAAATTATAATATTGAATGGTTTTAAAGAATAAATAGAATATATTTTTACCATTTAATATAATTTATGTCATTGTCATTTATTTTACATTGAATTCGTAGGTTAAATCAATTCAATCTTTTGCAATGTTTTAAACAAAAACTCGTTTTCATTTGACAACGGGATTAATTTTAATTTAACTTCTGCAACTTCTGTGAATTGAATTTGAAAAAATGGATTCCATATTTGGAATAAGTGGGTCCAAATTATGTTAATAGGATACTTTTTATTTTTGGGAATTATGAATAGTAACTACGGTAAATTTTATTTACCTCAGTTAAAGGTAAATCAGGTAATTAAGGGTAAATATAATATTATAAAATTACCCTAACACATGCCAAAATTCTATTGGATGGCTAAAAGTAAAATCATATCAACTATGTGTCGTATTAGATTCATTGTATGGACTTTTGACCATGAAAATAATTTAATTATTATTAAAACCAAAGAAAGTGACAACATGTCACTCTCTTAAATCTTATAGGTATAATAATTTTAATTTAGTGATAAACATCATAAAACTTCAAACATAAATAGTCTCCAGAAATATAATATAATTATATACATCTTGATAATTTATTTAGTATTTTTAGGGATTATATAATTGTCATTAATGGTGATTCATTAATGATACAGAAATTATTTATTAAGTGGAAAATAAGTAATATAGTTTTTATTGAAATAATAATACCCATTAAAAGGCCCGAAAACCTGACAAAAACTTATTGGTAGTGTATATATACACCTTAATCATCCAATTACCTAATATATAACCGTTTGGATCCTTATAAAAGTGATTATGATAATTATATTATTTTGTTTTAAATGATGCCAAAGTTGTCACCTTCATAATTTAATAAATATAACAATTTAAATATTGTGATTTTAAGATGATAAATTCGAGTAAAAGTATTATTGTGAACGGTAATGGATTTACCTTCATCATAGGATTTTATTTTACTTTTTTTTGCAACAAATCAGTATATTAAATAATTATACAAAAATTTTGTAGTAATTATTTTATTAAGAGATAAACAAAATAAATGGTTTTAAAAATAATAAACTAAATATTATATAAACTATTTAATGTGATCCACTAATTTTATAGATACATATGACCTTTTATGAATTTATTAAAGCTTTTATTTCGAACATATCTTCTGTATATAGTTTATTTAAATTTAAATAAAAGAATAGTGTCAAAATTGACACTATTGTTATTTTATAAAATAACATATTATAAAATTGTTTAAAAATCACTAAATTTTCTAAAAATTATAAATTTAAATTTATATGGTCTATAATGTTATAATTTAAACAATTATGGGAAATTAACAACAAATATGTAATTATTTTTTTAATTTAAAATTTATAAATTTATTACCACAAATAAACTTAAATAGATTAAATAAGGATAAATCAAAATGATATGGTTTAAAAAAAGATCCAAACATATCTAAATTTGATTGGTTAATGAGATTACAACCCTATATCATCTAATCTTAGAATATGAGTTATTTTTGGAGGTTTTTAAGTGGGTTCAGATTTATTATAAATTAATATTTTTAAGAATTCCAAATGTTCCCCTCTCTTCCATTATAAAAGGGCACCTCCTCCCTCTCCTCCTCACACCAATTTGAGCATTCAAGCTCGGGAAACCCCTGAAAAATTATCTTCTCCACTTCTCTATAAACGTCCTAGAGATTCTGGTCTACTTTAAAAACCAATCATAGGGCCCTAAGAGGAGGTTTCAAATAGGCGTATCGAAGAAGAGGTAATTTCTTCTCCCGATTCTTTCAAGATTCTTTCTTCTTCAACTTCTTCTTATTTAGTTGTTTCATTATAAAGTAATAACATAAGTATCACTAATATACTTATTTGTTATTATAAATATGAAACAACCCCATTTCACCTTTTATCTATCCTACGGAAAACAAAATCATCGCGTGTGCATACGTACGGAATACCGTCTCCACGCCGTGGTGTAATATGTTTTTCCACCAACACCTTACATGGATGGGTATAATGGTGTAAAAAATAACTATAAATAGTTATTATATCATCATACTGATTCTGATATATTGTATCATCCACTCCAATTCAATTCAATAAATATGGAAATGATATCATCGCTCCTACGTATGTACGGACTACCGTCTCCATGACGCGATGAGATTCATTCTCCATGTCAACCATTTAAGAATGATTATAAAGTATATATAAGCAATAATAATGAAATATATGACATTATAAAGATACTGGATTTATGTATATATGTATGTCATCTACTTAATTCCATTCAACTCAATAAGGAAACGAAAACAGCGTTCATGTGTACGTACGGCCTACCGTCTCCATGAACCATGTATTTATTTCCATTTATCGATCTATTATATATATGTATATTCTGAATATATATTATATATAAATCATGTTTTATATTCTGGAATTATGTAATTGTGATCTAAGTAACCATATGAATAATTACAATTCAAAACACGGACGACAAATAAAACGATTTTCCCCAAAACACTCTTTAACATGGAATTTACAAAAGAACGGGTAATATAAAGTCATAAGTGAACCATATATGATATCATAACAATGAATATGATTCTTTAATAAGTCGTTAACATTATTTAAATAATTATACAGGAGGTTCGGATACATACAAAGCATATCAGACATAAGGTAAGGGATAAATTTTGCAAATGTCATTTTTATCCGAGATTGCTTATTCGTAAGTATTTACTGGGGTTATTTCTATAATCCATTTCCATGTTTAATAAAAGTGTTTTCATGTATGTTTAAATTAATTTTTACCCATTTTTGACTTTTTGAATTTTACTACATGTTATGGAAGGAATCTTTCTTTTGTTTACGTTACGTGGTACGTTTTTAACTTTTTCGACAAAAGTACGAGAAGAATGTTTTTTTAACCTATACGACATGGAAGGATTTTTACGGTTTCATAAAGCCTCATTTTCATGAAGCTTCCTCCAAAAGATTTCATTACTGTTTTCAAAAAAATCTCTTGCTTTTAAAATTGCATGACATTTTTTGAGAAGAAATTGATTTTGAAGAAGAAAGGATATTTTCCCCAAGAATTGATTTCAAGTATTTTATCAAAACCATTTTTCATCTAAGATGACATTATTTCATATGTGTATGTTTAAAGTATCATGTCTCTATGATTCAAATGGTTTCACTTTTATTATTATGAAATTATATCCATTTCTTTTATATGGATTATGTGATGATGGAATGATGTTTATGAAACCCATTTTGTTTATTGGGATATTATGAATGATGTATTTTTTTTGTGGAACAAGTAAGAATGATTTCATTATGATATGGGTGGGACATATATCTCCCTCCAATGCATTGGGTAAATATTTTATATCTCATGATATAGACATGGTTGGAATGGTAAGTTAATCCAGTTCAGTGTTACAGTACTGAAACGAGGAGTGAACTCGATTAAGAATGAGACTTTGTCCACTAAGATTGTCATGGAAGCAATACCTTGGCTACTATTGAAATCATTACATGTTCTTAATGGATGCGACAATTACATGTTTTATTCCCAGGATATTTTATCATGGTTTATGTTCCATTATGATCTATCCCTTATGTACTTCCATGTTTTATTTCGTTGCTCAAGATTTTAATGTTTAAACATTATGTTCATGTTTTTAAGTTCCAATGTATATGGTATGTTTTATTTTATCCATGCGTACCCTTACTGAGAATTTGAGCTCACCCTTTTTATGTTTTATTTTCCCCCAGGATCAAAAGAAAGGTTTTATTTCAGGAAACAAAAAGTGGAAGATCTTTATGGGAGATGATGATGTTCTTTCACCACGATTATAAGATTACGTTCCACGTTTCCAAAGACACTAAACTATTACAATCCTTGTGTGTCTGTTTTTGTTATGTATTATGTATTCCGAAAAAGTAATGTAATGTCCATGTACGTCAAGCTTAGGGTCTCTAAAAATTCTGCCAATTTTTATTCTCAACTTCCCCAGTTACATTTCAGAGGTTCTGGTTTTCCCAAAATACCAACTCTAGTTCCCTAAGAGGAAATTTAAATGAGGCATGTCGAGGAAGTTGTAATCTATGCTATCAATTTTTTGAAATTTAATTATTCTTATACTTCCACTTCATTCTCTGTTTCATTATAAAGTATTAAATAAAGTATCAATAATATAAAGATATTTTATTAAAAATATGAAACAAACCTATTTCACATTATATAAATCCTATGAAAAATGAAATAATCGGGCTTGCGTACGTATGACTTACCGTCTCCACGTCATGGTGTAATTTGTTTTTCACCACAACCTTACATGGATGGGTATAATTGTGGAAATAAAAACTATATATGATTAATATAACTTTATACCATTTATTAGATATTATAAACTATCCAATTCAAAACCATTTATCAATTATGGGAATGATATCGTCGCTCTTGCGTACGTATGACATACCATCTCCACGGTATGCTGTGATTCGTTTTACATAATATTCATTAAATAATGATTATATAAATGAATTAAATGAATAAATATGATTCATATTATACCAATATCATTATTTAAATTATATAAATATAAGCTAAAATAGGAATAATAACTTATCGAACAAAACATGTATAAGAACATAAAGCAATTAATACCCGAATAACGAGTAACAATGTAATGTCACTTACAAACAGATGAAATATGATAATTAATGTTAACATAAAAATTATTATGATTCTGCAATAAATAAGTAACATTAACTAAATCATCATACAATAGGTTCATATACATACAAATCATATCAGACCTAATGTATGGGATAACATTTCTTATATCTTTTTTGGGAGATTGTTTATTCGTATGTATTTACTAGGGATATATTTATCATCCATTCCCATGTTTTCTAAACATGTTTTAATAGATTTTTTAATATTATTCAGTGTATATTTAATCTCATTTTTACCCTTTTTTACTTTTACAACTTGGTATGAAAGGAATCATTCTTTTTTTTACCATACGCGATACTTTTTTACTTTTCTGACAAAAGTACGGAGATATGTTTTTTAATTTATAATGCATGAACTAGTTTTTAAATATTCATAATGCCTTATTTCCATTAATATTACTCTAAAATTTTACAAGTGTATTTTTAAATAAATTATTTTATTTTTGAATTTCTTGACATTTTGAGAAAAGAAAATAATTTTGAAAAAGAATGGATATTTTCCTCAAGAACTATGTTAACGTGTTTAATCAAAATTACTTTCCATAAAATATGGAATAGGGTTGTGTTTTCATCCCTATTATTACTTTGATTTTATCGTGTTTATGGTGGATTTATTTTTATGAAATCCATTTATTTAATATAGATAATGATGGAATGAGTTTTGTGATACCCATTTTTTTCATGGGTTATGCTATGATGAATGATTTATGTTTTTTTGTTGAAAATGTAACAATGAATTCATTATGAAAAGGGTGAGACCTATATCTATTTTTAATTAATTGCGTAAGTATTTATATCTAATGATATAAACATGACTAGAACGAAAATTAATTTTAGTTTAGTAATTCATGGCTGGAATGACAAGTAATCCCAGTTCAGTACTAGACTTTGTCTACAATGATGGTCTAGACAGTAATTCCTTAGCAACTATGGAAATCATATTTTGTGATTATTAGTTTTCCACAATTAAATGTTTTATCACAATGCTATCTATCATGGTTAATGTTGTTTAATGTTATATGCCTTACGTACTTCCTAGATTTGTGTCATGACTCATGATTTTGATTTTTAATCATTATATTCATGTTTAACATTGAAATGTTTATAGTTTGTTTTATGTTCTCCATGTTTACCCATACAGAGCGTTTTAGCTCACCCTTTTTATGTTTTATTTTCCCCAAGATATCATGAAATGTTTTAGGTAGGAAAAAATTGGTGAGATATTTATGGGAGATGTTGATGAACTTTAAAAAATTTATAATATTATGTTCCATGTTTCTAAAGACACTAAAATAATATGGTCTTTGGGCATATGTTTGTGTCATGTATTTATGTATTCCACAAAAAATGTAACGTCCATGTACATCATGGTGGGTTCGTTAGAATCATCCATGATTTATGTGATATTTCATAAGAATAAAAAAAAATTATATTAAAAACATAAGGTTAGAATATCATTTTCTTAGTCAAGTGACACTACAAGGACTATTTTAGTAGATTGTGTTCACTCCCTGTTCCAACATTTCCTAAGTCAATGTTTACTCCCAAGACAATCTTATTAGATAAATCACCTTACAAAACTGGGTTCCTTCCGCATTCAAAACATTAATATATCTTGAGGTATTTATCTTTACTCAATGCATTGTATGAGTATATAATTCCCCAGAAAGTCATCAAATAATGAACACCATATATATGTATGCCACCATATCAAATAAACATTCATTATGTCATCAAATAATATCCCATGTAATGAATTTAAATTTCATATTAATTTCATCACCCTAATAATAAATGATCCAAATAAATAATACATTTTATAACATAAAATAATAATATTATTAAATAATAATACTCATCAAATAATTTCATTATAAAATAATATCATCAAAAGATCACTAGAATGTTTTTTTGAGGAAAATACCCTTCTCATTTGAGATCACCTATTTAGAATCTAAAAATTTCCATTAATTTTTTGGAAATGTTTTTCATTGAAACAAAAAAAAGAATTATATTGAGGAGATAAATAGGTAAATATGAATTCATGATGGTGGTAATTTTTTTATTGTGGTATGCATTAAAACAACCTATCCTTTCACATTTTTTTGAGAAGGAAAATTTTTCCATGTTTGGAAAAAGAAAAGAAAATTATTTTAAAAACATAGTAAATAAATATTAAAATAATAAAAAATTAATATATGTATTATTATTAGAATATTAAAATCTATCTTAATTGTTTTTATTTAAAACACATATATGGAGGAAAAGACTCCCAACAGATGTGGAAAAAGTCAGTTCTCCAAAAACACAATCTTTCTATATATTAAATACATAAATAGAAAATATAAAATGAAAATATGGAATCTGTAGAAATAACCATAGGATAATTAAATACATAATATTTTTGAGAGATAGATCATATAATAATTCCATCAAAATATTAAGTATAAAAATCCTGGATAAATTCTTTTATTTTAACATAAAACCCTTACCACTTTGGTGACTTTTGAATCAAAACCCCCATGAATTAAAAAACATTAAATGAAACCTAAAATAAAAATATGATAATTATATTTATGATACAACATATAAATGGGGTATTATATATATCTCATTAAATAATAGAGGTGTAATATATAGAACATGTCTTAATGAATTAAAATTGCATTAAAAATATCAATTGATTTAATAATTTTTTAAAATAATTTCATTTGGAAAAAAATAATAGGGTAATATAAATTCCATGAATATAATGATTTTTTTTCCAAAAAACATTCTTATTTTATATTTACACCATTAAAATAATAAATCTGTTCTTAACATTAAAACATGTATCAATTATGATAAATTGAGATGAAACCCTTTCCTCAAGTTCAACTTGCTTCATATGTTCTATAACATCATGTATAATATATTTGAATTTTATTATAATTATAGAACAGAACCATAATAATTCTTATAATACCATATATTGTTTACTAATAACATCTTATTAAACATTCATTAACAATCATTCATTATCATCATTATTTCTGGTCTTAACTGCTTCATTTCACATGCATGTTATTGGTCAACAGTTATAGTCCATGCATGTAGATATTATATGAATCAAACCTAAAATGATAAACAATATTTCAGTGTTATATATATTCACTATATAAATATAAATTACCACTCTTATATTTTATTAATGAAAAATAAATCACATTAATATGTAAGGAATGTTTTCTATTTGTACGAATGATTGATTTTTTTCATTTTTCATTGGAAAGAATGAATGAAAGGTAAATTTTATATCATCATCAAAGAATAATTATTATATCAGAAATATCACATATATAAATATTAAATTTTATATAATATGAAAACAAATAAATATGTAAATTGAACATGAATCATATCACTAAATGGAGGAGGATGTCCACATGTATGCCCTAGAGATATGTTATCACCCATTCAATATATAAGAGGTGGAAAAAGATTATTACATCATAATAATAATTTTTTATTATATTAATGATACTATATTATTCATTTTCTATGGCTATAAAATGTTTATATTTAGTGTATAAATAAATAAAATCTAACGAGGATGGTAATGATTTTTACCACTTCATTTAGAGACATCCTATGTATTATTCATATAGCCTCAATGTATTAATATTAAGAAAAAGAAATTAAATAATTCGGATTAATGGAAGGAATATAATATTATTTTTGATCATTTTTTGGAAGATATAGATTAATTAAACATTTCAAAAATTTGATAATGTGAGGGGCCCATTTATATTTGGCGGGGGGGGGGGGACATACAAAGTGTTTCTTAAAATATATCAATTATATAAGGAGAATATAATTAGAAGGTGGAAAAATGGAAATTTATTTTATGATATGATAATATATTTTTGATATAGGTTAATGAATTTATAATTATATTGGTGTATTTGGAAATCGTACACTTATATCTTTGTTTAACCCATAGATAAATCATTTTTTAACTATTGTATGAATGTTTTACATTTTACTGTTATCTATGATAAAAAAATATTTTGAAAATTTAAAAATATATTAATTGTGATGATTAGAAATATAATATCCATTTTAAAATTTTAAAATTCTATTTTTTGTAGAATTTCATTTGAAATAATCATCTAAATTGTAAAGTAATCATTCTTCAAGAAATTACATTCTTAAGTAGAACACATAATTTACATTATTTTAATTCACTATAAAAACCATAAAATGAAGGGTAAAATATAAAATTTAATATTTAATCTATACATTATATTATTAAATTAATAATTATAAATAAAGTTAATTTATTGAGATCAAAAGAAATGGCGGGCATAAAAACAATTTAGAGAAAAATATTTAAAGCACAAAAATCAACATAAAAAACAAGTATAATGACTAATAATTATTAATTAAATTGATTACTTATAATTAAAGTATAAATTCACTAATTCATGATCATAATAATAATATAATTTCACTATTACTTGAATAATGTAATTTTTTACAAAAATTAGTATTTTTCCATCTTCACTGAAAATAAATATTTTTTAAATAAATTTAAGGTATTCCACATAAGTTAATTTTTAATTATGATTTTAAAAAATATTTTTAATTCCTAAAATAAAATATAAATTTTATTATTTAAAAAATAATACTATGTATGTGTTTTTAAAATTAAATAAAAGCCAATTTTTAAGTAAATACATTTTTGAAGCATAAAATGATTTAACTAAAAAATTACTTCTGATTAATTAAGAATTAAAATATATATGTAAATTATTTAAATTTTTTTTTTCATTTTTTGATAATATGGTTAGCACTATTCATACCTTCCAATTTATTGAGTTACTTATAATACTTTACTAAATTGCAGTTCATGTAGACTCAGGGTTGATGTGCCCACATTTTGTGTTATTTCAAGTTTCTGTAAATGGTTTTCATCAATGGTCAATGACTTTCAATGAAATAGTATAGTTTAATTAATTCCAATATGTTGATTAATTTATAATAATAAAATTGGTAAAATATTTTGTGGATATATCCATCTATTTTAATAATGTTGAAATAGCTTGGAAGAATGGATAAAGAAGAAAGAAAGTTCTAAAGTATTATTTTATTATAAAACATATAAATGGTGGTTTTTCCATAGTAGAGATTGATATTATTCAGTAAATGAGTTATTGAAGTTCTTTATATACTTTTAGTTTAGATATGATGATTAATGAGATGTTTTTAATGTCTCAAGTATGCGATTGATGTTTGGAGAATCATGTTTGATATCATCATTGTGAAGATTCATTAATTTGTTTTCTTAAGAAGTTTTTGAAGCCGAAAAAAATAAATATCATGTGACAAAATGAAAGGAGGTAGCACATACATGTGTAATTGAAGGTATCGACCAACGTACAGGGGTGGTTGGGCATAGTCTATCAGATTGAGGGCCATCCACAAATGGTTTTTGAGTAACACCATCAGATATGGGTTTCTTAATTGTGTTATGGGATGATGGTTCTAATGTTTATCATTTTATGAAGTCTTGAACAAATAGTAAGTTAAAATTAGACATCCCCACATTTAATGACAAAAATTTTAGAGTAAAATTTTGGTTTCAAACCAAGGTATAATAACAATGAAACTAAACTGATATGGATAGAGCGAGTAGATCAAATGATAGGTGGAAATAATATTTTGACCAATTAGCTTCATAGTTATATTAGATTTATAATTATAAAAAAAATTCTTACAATTCTATGTGATGTATTCTTTTAAATGAAAAATCCTGACTCCTTGTGGATACAACTCAATCTGATTTTTAAGAGAAGAGAGATGTCTATGAGAAAGTTTTATATTCGCTGAAACCCAAATGGGAGATTGGGGAGTGATTATACAATGTTAAAATAATGATGATATTAAGGATATAGAAGAACATAGTGGAATTATGGCTCCCAATCATTTTGATGTCCTGAGTAAATTTCCTCAAATCTTTTAGAAATTCCAAAAGATAAACTTGTACAATGATCGTGATGTAAAGTTATGATGTTGAAATGAATGATCAAATAAAATGGTGATAAGTTTTTAGATTTAAAAATAAATCATGTTGTATGTAATATGAACACAATGAGTCATAAAATCAACTCTATTGTGTAAATATTATAAAATTATCATGAACATCATTCATAATAATGTCAATTGTGATAGGAAATGTGTGAAGATTAGAAAATAAATAAGTACACATATTATATGAACTCCACCTTATTACGTTACATAAAATTGAATTTTAGTCAAAAAATAAATTTCTTCATATTGAGTATATTTTATACTTTATAGTTTCACATAAATTTTATATAATACATACAAAACGTTCCCCTATTATATTGACCAAATACCAAAAAATAAGTATCCATTTCATCCAGAATATAATCTTTTTCAAATAAAACCTGATTTTTCTTTGACAAATGTTCATTACATTGAACATGGATTCCTTATTTGTCTTAAAAATATTTATAACCTATGAAAATAAATCAAAAACTTTGGATGAGAATAATATGCTCAGTAAGGGATATAAAAAGAGGAAAAATAAAACCTTATTCTATTAATACTTGTAAATATATAAATTCATTTTAAAAAGAAATACTAATCACCCATATATACTAACATTGAGAAACATATTATTTAAAGAATATATCCAAAAAACATAAAGGACATAAATAGAACAATATAGGTATTTTGGGGAATTAAATACTTCTATTGTAACACTTGTGGCTACCTTTTCATTTGTATCCCTCATGACTACCTTATGGTGTTCGTGATGGATAGCACATAAGGATTAACCATACAACCAACCTCCAATATACATACACATAATTCATTGGATGTAGATATATAGAACACCATTAATCATAAAAAATTCACAATAATCATAAAATATTCATCAAACAATAACACTTGCATAAAAACAATCACATTGAATTTTGTAAAACTAAAAGTTTAAAGAATGATATTATAAAAAATTCACTTATAAATAACTTATAATTGATATAAAAATCAATACAATGAATGGAATACGTGTATAAACTATAAATAAACACAATAAAAGATAATATAAACAAAACCTCATCAAAAAAGTGATCTTAATACTACACAATTAATGAAGTAAAAGGTTAACCCAAAGATTTGAATTTTGGTTAAGATTTCCCCTACCTCGTGTTATTCTTACTTAAAAATTATTTAAAAAACTTTTATAATGATTAAAAGAGTTTTATTAGTATATAATAGATACCTTTTGGTTTTTATAACACCATATTTTGTCATTTAATTGAATCATTTCAACCTTTAGTTATTAGTATTTTTTTCTTTTCATTGTTTCTGGTGTGTTATTTACATGTTGTCCATGGATGGTTTGTATTTGATTTTCCAGCTATATAGAAATGAAATTCCATAAGTGGAATGAAATGGTATTAATATGTTTAATTAATATATAATGATAACATAAATCATTTTTATCATATATAATGGTTAATCATTATATAAAACATTAAATATATATGTTGAGAACATTTTTTGTGGTTCCTCGATAACGACGACCTTGTTTCATTATGTAAATTAATATATCGCATAGATTTTCATTATAGAACATAAAATTTTTAAAATAATACAATTGAAATTATGTTTCAATCATTAAATGGTTTTTATAATAATCTATGAAAGTATTAATGTAAATTGAAATCACATCATCCACAATTTAGTTAAATGTCACCTCACAATTGGTTTTTTATTTTTTATTTTTATAATAAGTGGAAGAGGAAATGAATAAATATGATGATTTTTTTTTATGAACATGATAAGATACAGAATATATAAGATTCTGAATATTTCAAACATCTTGTAGAAGGTGATGGTAATATGGTATAAAAAATGAATGGAATTTAAATGAAAATGCCTGAAAATGAAGGAGGATTTGTACCACTTGATCTCTTATCCTCGAGATCCTCTTAAAGGCCTTTGGTTTTGGACATTGGGTGATACTATTTTGTCTATGATATGGGGAATATAATTGGGTAGGGTATTTGTAGACCATATACAATTATTAAGTCTTGGGAGGAGTGATGGGAAGATGGGAGTGAGGGTGGTATTTATCATTGAGGAGAGAAAAGATTTTACATTATTTTAATCAATATTTTAATATTTTGGTCCAAGAATATGAATAGTCTTATTATTATAATAAAATAGTAAAGAGAGAATTTGAGTTAGAAAAAAATGTTATTACATCAGTCATGATTTAAAAAAATATTGTATTTAACTATTAATTTTTATATATGGTATTTTACCGTATTTCACTATTCAACAAAAAATCATGAATTTCAGAAAAATACCAAAAATACACCATAAACATTTTTCCATTTTTATTATTCAAAATGAACTCCGTTTTTTGAATACAATTTTATAAATATGATTAATTTATTTTTTTATATAAAATCATACTTTATTGAAGAATTAACAATTTTAAAAATATAACTAATTTAATATCAACTTGAAAAAATAATCAAGTTGTAATTATCTTAAATCCTTAAGACTTAAAAATAAAAATTGATGAGAAAGAATGTGTAAGATTCATCTCATTTTTTCGAGCCCAGAGGCTGTTTAGCTATCTAGCACATCATTTTGTTGAGGTGTACTATGAGCAGAGAAATTACGATTGCAGCCATTTTGTGAGGGATTTATGTACCCAAAGTAACCAAAGTATATGGTTCTAGGATTTGCGATGCATCAATTTGTGTTATGTGATATACCATGTTTAGATTTATAGAGATTCAATAATTTTATGAGCTAATATATAATGTGTAATTTATTAGATATGGAGCCTAGAGTAAGGAATGAGAACTTCACCAATGCACTAGATGCGAAGATTACGAAGGATCATATTTCAAATGGTCTTAAGACATCTTTTCAAAGGATGATTGTATGCCATATATCATCATCATATGATGAAATAATATCATTTGTTAATAAGTTACATAAAGAATTATCTAAGTCCTATGGATTTAATGGGATGAAAAAGAATAAGAGGATGGCAGAGAGATACTGGGACAATGGGAAGAAGGGAAATAAGTGTTTTCCCACATGTGATAGCTATGGAAAGAATCACCCTGGTGAATACATGAACGTAATGGGTATTTTCTACAATTTTGGAGAAAAAGGACACCATGTTCATGATTTCAAGGGTAAGAAAATGGTCTCCAATGTACAATCCGTTATTTTCAAGGAGATGGGACATTATGTGAATAAATGTCCCAATTGTCAAAGGAATATACCCAAAATGATGATTTTGGATAATGATCAAGTTATGATGCTACCACAGATGATATTGAATGATTAATATTCCTAGTCAAGAATCATTCGATTTTTAAATTTTTTCATTAATTTACTTGTTGTATGAATTATGAAATATATAAGGATTGTATTGCAGTACTTATTCCTTATGGATTTGAGGCCCTAGGATGAATGGTCCAAAGGAATAGTGATTCAGTGTAATGTTAAACTTTTTGAAAAAGAACATGATTGATGGAAATACAACACATTATATATATATATATGATGTTTATATAATGATGATAAATTTTTTGATTCAGATAAGTATTGACTACATTGGAACTGGTTATTGACTTGTCAAGAAGCGGTTTATGCTATCATCAAGGAATTTTACATCACTTTTTGATTTAAGGAATATATCCAATAACATGTATCTTACTTAAATAATAAAGAATAATACATGTTTCCAATATGGTTTATACTGTAATTCAAGTTATTGCGATATTTTAAGAGGATACATGATGAGGTTATTCAAATGGTTGGAACGTGAATTTTAGAGCTACTTTTTTTGTTAAGGGTTAATGAAAAGTTCATCTTGGAAATTTTGAAGACTTTATTATAATGGGATAAATAATTATATTTTGGATTTATTAACAATTTATGAAATGGTTTAGGTTGATCATTGATTGAGTTTTTAGAGGATAATGTATTTCTTCACCAAATGGAAAAAACCATGCTATGTGATGAGGTATAGACAGTTAAACTACTATAAAAGGATGAGTTTGTAAGTAGAAATTTTTATTTATACTCTATAAGAGTGGAGTAATTCCTCGAGTTAAGGAAAATAGTCTTATATAATTTTTTTTCCGATTAACATTATCATTGATAATATAGATAAATTTATATCTTTAGTATATAGTTTTGTAGTAATCAACATTCATCTGAACATGTGCTCCATCATGTTCCATAAGAACATCATTGATAAAATTTTGTTCCATGTCCAGTTTTTTTCCAAAAATTATCTCCCTATTAAAAAGCATACTTTTATGGGGAGACCACCTCATATCCATTATCATTTTTAGGTGGATATTTTATTAACCCTTTTTCTGATGTGGGTGTCCATAAGGGAATTTTCATGTATGAACCATTAAATTTCAATGTTGATTTACAAATATTGAGAACGAAATTTTTTTAAAGAGGGTATAATGTAACTCCCCATGTATTTTCAAATAAAATTATTATAGAATACATGGATCACTGAGTCTCTAGAAACACCACTTTGTTTTATCTTGGACTAGTAAACATAAGTTTGTCTCTTCTGTGATGTGAATTTTTAAAATCTGATATACATGATTGCGATGAGTATTTTATTTGGAGTCTGATAAGGAAAACATATTTTTTTGTGAATATTAACCTATTTTCACGACATGTCCCAGTGGGGCCCGAGCCGAAACTCCCCAAGCCTGCCTCTAATAGGCCAGGGGCTGGTGACTAGCACCGAGTAGGAATGATACTAACATGGGAGGCATTTCATATAAACCTGTACACACGCACACACAACTCCAATCCCACAAAGATGAAAAAGTAAAAACTACTAAAATGAAAATATGCATGCATACACTAAAACCCAACCAATAGTGTACGACAGGAATGTAAAGTACAAGAATGTAAAACCCTGGGCCAAAAGTACAAGCCCCCAAAAAGAGAGTTTGTAAAAAAGTCCAACCTATAAATAAAGGTGCTGGGATTGCAGTCTATAGCCGTAGGAACACACATCAGCCTGCCTGATCTCACTAAGTACCATCCGGTCCTGGTCCGCCTAGAATCATTTCAAAGGCTCGCTCGTCTTCCCAAGACACGACACGTGAGGGAAAATCCCATGCATGAGTGAGTATTACAATACCCAGTAGGACACGCCGAAACCAGGAAGGAAACAGAACAATAGAAAATTACCAAAATGGAAATATGTAGTCATCTCTACACAGTATATGTATACTGAACATATAACAAGAATATACAGATATACTCACGCACGTTTGTCTATCATGAATACCACCACTAGGATCCAGCTCGAAGATTCTACTAAGCATGCAACCTCGAGAACACAATCCTAGGTCCGAAGAGAGAGAGATACGAAGTACTCATTCTGGGAGAACATAATACAAAAATACTTGTGAAAAAGTTTCTTGGATGAGGATCCCAACCAATATCCATGGGGTGATTCCGACAACTCAGTCTGAGCTAATCCGCTAAGCAGAGAATCGGTGCCCGGGTAAAGTTGTTCATGCTGATACAAAGAACTCTACCTAGGGTTATAGGAATGAATAGAGGATCCAGACTACTCTCCCAAAGAGAATTCCAACAACTATATTCAAGAAGTCCTGGTGAAGGGATCATAATCCTATACATAGAAAATTATACCGAAAACTTTTAAGAGAAAGACTACGGGGACGAACCCTAAGGAAACTAGCCCAAGTCACAGAGGGCAACTGGCTCAAGCCATGCAAGATTGGTTACACGGCGTGTAGTATGGTTACACTCTGTGTTCCTTGACCCTAGGTACTACTCGTGTAAATAACCTATGTCATCCATTCAAGATGTATAAAACACAACTACAAGACATGTAGAAAAAATCACATGCTTTGTTCATTGACTCCGGTTACTTCCCATGTAAACGGCCCCTGTCATTCAGGCTCGTTGGATAGAAATCAACTAAACGGCGTGATGAAGAATCACATGCCGTGTCCGAGCACCTGGGCTCACTCAGTGTATGCTGGCCATGTGCCCGTACGCGGTCTATGTCTGTGTCGCCTGCCCATCTACCAGAACATGGGGTATCCCGTGTATCTAGCTGGGTATGGCCGGGGTTTGGTATACACACTGTGTCCATGTCCTTGTACCCAACCCGTGTCCGTGTGCTCCCGGAGTGCACACCAGGTGGTCCTTTGACGAACACATGTCATGTATCCCATACTACATGCCATGTAGTCGGGATTTTTTTCTAGAACACTGTCTTCTTCCTCGCGCTTCGGCCGATCTTCCGGATCCTCGATCTCTCATCTGTTCGTCCCAATACTCCTGGGGTTGGTTCGTTTCATCATAAGAACAACATAATGAGTGTTTTCTGTCCTTAAATAGGATCATAAGCCTCAATCTATCCATCCAATGAAAAACTCCAGAAAACTCATATCTCTAGTTCCGCTCCAAATCGTCTTCCAAAATCGTCGTCGCACCTTCGTGACAACGCTCCGGGGTTGGATCTTCAATTTGAGATCTTTGCATCGCAAAACGGATACGCAACGATCTGTTGTTCATCACCCCCAAAGAACGCAAAGACCGCGAAGAAGATAAAGGGGAGAAATCCAATGAAACAAATTTGAGGAATGAACCTCCATCGTCGTTCATCACGACATTGATCCTCTCCCATTAATAGGATTAAATGGAGCAGAAAAATAAACAACAATAGATCAACATGGATTCAATCTCCCAAAATCCACACAAAATCCCATCTCGCATGAACGATCGATCTGCAGACTAATATGCTCTTGGATTAGCCCGTGTTCATCATAGAAATCAATAATTGGGAAGAAATCACAAATTAAACATCCTACCTGGATATGTGGCGTTCGATGGGGAAGATACGGTTGTCACGTCGTCATTGTTGGCGAAGTTTGTCATGGATTTTGTTGATGCGTCAGGTGGTTTTCTCCAAAGCTATCCAGAGATATTCAGAGTTATGGGAATTTTAACCCACACCCCCTTGCGAAATATCTATTTAAATTAATAAAAAGATTTTTCTGCAACAAATTTAATAAAATATTTTAAATTAAATATTTTATTATGGTTACGTCCAAAAACCAGATTTCACCACCGGCCTATGCCAGTGGATTTTAGGTCTCTTCTAGGGTAATCCCACTGCTCTCAACACAACGGAACCCTCAGATATCTGATCTGAGCACCCTTTTATGAGTAATTATTCTTTTTTAGGAAAACCTTATGCGTGTATAATATAATTATTTAATTAAATTCAAACATTTTTTCCGGGCTCATCGGGCCTCGGAACTGCACGTCATCTCAAATATTGGTCTTGAAATAATTCAAACCAATTGTTAAAAATAATGTACGGAAAATCCGAGGCCTTACATCACATCCACCATAGGGATTTTACGTCCTCGAAAATCCCAAACAATGGCTACTCAAAAAGATGTGGGTACTGCACGTGAATATGAGATTCCCACTCCCATGTGCTCTCCTGGATATTCACGTGCTGCCACTAGACATGCACTAAGAGAATAGGTCGTCCATGAAGGATATTCTCCTACCGATCCTCGATCTGCACTGGGTACTCAGCAAAGGTCACTCCATCATTGATGTCCAGCTCGCCCCATTCGATGAAGTGCGATGGATCATGAACATACCTCTGCAGTTGCGACACATGGAAGACGTTGTGTACCTGGTCCATCTATGTAGGTAGATCCAAAAGATACGCCACCTCACCAACCCTACTAAGAATTAGGAACGGGCTGATGAACCTTAGAGATAGCTTGCCACCTCGGCCAAATCTCTGCAATCCTCGTCGAGGTGAGACCCAAAGGAACACATGACCTCCCTCCTCGAACTCCAAGGGTCTTCGCCTCTTGTCGGCATAAGATTTTTGCTGACTCTGTGCAGTCTTCATCCTCTCTTGGATGACCTGCACATTCTCTATAGTAGCTCTCACCATCTCTGGGCCCATGTGTGCCAACTCTCCTGGGCCAGTCCAGCAAAGTGGTGACCTACAATGTCGCCCGTACAGAGCCTCTAATGGTACCATACAAATTGTGGAATGATAACTATTGTTATAAGAAAATTCCACCAGTGGTAGGTGAAACGCTGTGCTCAAGCGTAACTGTGTCCCAAAAAGCTTCTTGCAATCCCTTCCAGAAATGTGATGTGAAACAAGCGTCATGATCTGAGACGATCATGGATGGCACTCCATGAATTCGAACTGTCCCTTTCACGTAGAGGCGTCCCAAGCTCTCTACTGAACTTTGCTCCCGTATGGCTAGGAAGTGGGACGTCTTGGTGAGCACGTAAACGATCACCCATATGGCATCATGGCCCCTGGACGTATGTGGTAAACTCGTCACAAAGTCCATGGATAGCCCATCCCACTTCCACTCTGGCACCTCAAGGGGGTGAGTCAAACCTTCTGGCACCAGGTGCTCAGCCATTACTTACTTACAAGTAAGGCACCGAGAAACAAACTCAGCCACACTCTTATTCATTCCTAGCCACCAGAACTGACATCAGAGGTCCTTGTACATCGTTCCCACACCTAGACGCACCGTGAAAGGAGATGTATGGACCTCCCTTATAACCTTCTCCTGCAACGTCACTGGTACTACAGTACGCCCTCTGAAATGAACAACGTGCTCCCTACCTTCTGAATATCCATCAATAGCATCACCTTTGGATATCTGAGCACGTAGAGTCTCACAGCTAGAATCCATGATCTGTGCTTCCTAGACTCGTTGTAAGAGTGGAGGGGTAACAACCATCGATGGATTGTATCCTCCCTCATCTCTATCCATGAAGGATAGGTGTAAAGAGGCCAGCCGCCTCATCGCCTCATCCAGCAACTGCGAACTGGATTTTCTACTGAGAGAATCTACGACAACGTTCCCCTTCCCAGGAGTGTGAACGATCTCAATGTCGTAATCCTGGAAGAACTCAAGCCATCTCCTAAATTTCAAATTTAGATATTTCTGCAAAAAGATATATATGAGACTCTTGTGATCAGAGTAGATGGTAAACAGATCGCCCATCAGGTAGTGCCGCCACATCTTCAACGCGAAAACTACCGCTTCTTACTCATGATCATGGGTCACATAGTTCTTCTCGTGGGGTCTCAACTGGCGTGAGCCATAGGAAATCACCACTTTCCTCTGAATCAGGACACAACCAAGATAGGATCATGGTGCGTCATAGAACACTACGTACTCGAAACCCTCCCCCGGTATTCTCAAGATTGGGGCACTCATCAATCTATGTCTCAAAAGCTGGAAAGCCTCCTAGAATCTCTCGGTCCACACTAAAGGTTTCCCATTTCGGGTCAAAGATGTCATGGGTGCTGAAATCCTGGAGAAATCAAGGATGAATATCTGATAGTAGTATGCAACCCAAGGAATCTCCGCACCTTCGTCACGCTTTGGGGTGGATCCCATGCTTGCATCGCCTCCACCTTGGCTGGGTCCACTGCTACACCATCTACCGAGATATCTTTTCCCTGAAAGTGGACCTCATGTAACCAAAACTAAAACATCGAGAGTTTCTCATACAACCAGTGCTCTCAGAGTGTTTCCGGAACCATCCTTAGGTGTCTTGCGTACTCCTCCTCGGACGCAGAGTACACAAGGATATCGTCGATGAAGACCACTACAAAACAGTCTAGATATGGATGAAAGATCTGGTTCATGAGTCCCATGAACACTATCGGGGCGTTCGTCACGCAGAATGGCATCACCAAGTATTCATTGTGACCATTGAGACATCTGAAATCCGTCTTCGGTACATCATCATCTCGTACTCGCAACTGATGATAGCCTGATCATAGATAAACTTTCGAGAACCATCGTGACTCTTTCAACTGGTCAAAGAGGTCATTGATCCTCGGTAGTGGATACTGGTTCATCACGATCATCTGTTTCCAGCGCCGGTAATCCACACATAGCCTCAAGCTCTCGTCTGCCTTCTTGGAAAACTGTACTGGGGCTGCCCAGGGTGAAACGCTGGGTCTCAGAAATACCATCATCTGCAAGTCTTCCAGGTACATCCTCAGCTCACGAAGCTATAGAGGAGCCATCCTATATGATGATGCTGATATCGTTGTTGTCTCGGGGTGCAACTCAATGCCGAAATCAATCTCTCGATGGGGAGGTAGTCTGGGGACATCCTCCGGAAGGATGTCCTCATACACAACCACTACTACTGGGAACTAGAATCTCGTAACAACTACTGCGCCAAGGGATAGGCTAGCCAATTGATTTGAAATCAGTTGGGCCTTCCTATGCACGTGTCCATCCTGCGCTTCCTAGGTCTCTCTTTCACCGACAAAAGAGAACCTCATTCCATCACTGTGGACACACCGCACCCTTCGCCTAAAACAGTCAATTTGGGCATGAACTGTGGATAGCCAATCCTTACCAAGAATGACATTGTAAGGCCTCGAAGCTACCACCAAGAGGGTCCAACCGACACTCTCACCTCCAAGGGCCAGGTCACACTGTCTACAGAGGTGTGTGATCTCTGAATCTTCTTCAGTCGGTGTTTCTAAGCATAAAAGGTCGATTCAATGGCTCAACTAGAATCTCGAGGTCTCGAACAAGATAAGTAGCCAGAAATTAATTACTAGAACCTGTGTCTATTTATAAGGCATAAAAAGTATAAAATACACTGATTGTACCACTAATCATTCCAGGAGTACCTGGGTCATAAGCCTCTGCCGCCTGTATCTGTCCCTACCTCTGTCCACTGGCTCCCTGAACCTGGGGTGGACCTCCTGGGGGTGGTGGTGGTAAACGTTCAAAACGCTGACCACCTCCAGCTGCTCTACCAGCTCCTATACCATGTCTGCCTCCCCATGGATCTGTCTGCTCCACATGTTGTATCTACCTCGGTGGCCCATCCCCTGCTGCCATTTCAGTAGTATGGTAGGTCAGACAATCTCGAGCATCATGTCCCCTACCATCACATTAGTAATATCGCCTCTCTCGAGGCTGGTTGGATGTGCCCTGCGAACCCTGTACGTCAGATCCACTATCCTGGGATCTCCTCTGGAAATTTCTCCCACAACTGGGTCCCTGGCATCGACACCCTGCTGCCAAGGTCTCGGCTCCATCTTGCCCACTTCTGACAACTGATGGTTGTCCCTACTCTGCCAAGAAGCTCTTGACCCCCAACACCCACTCGAGCACCCCAGTATAAGTAGGAATTCTCATAGGGATAATTCTAGATTAGATATCTCTGCGAAAGCCCCAACCAAAAGTCCGATCTCTGAAGTACTGATCTATGACTATATCCATCGAGTACTACGAGAGGTCGGTGAACCTTGATGAATAGTCAGCCACTGTCATGGTTCCCTACTAAAGCTGAAGAAGCTCTTGTATACATACATTTCTTAGGGTAACCGGTTAAAACTACTCGGTAAAGATATGCTCAAAATACTACCATTCAAGAGTCACCTCTTCGTAAGTCTGAATAACCATACTTTACCATTGCCCTATCGATCCATGCAGAAGGCTCACTTCCTGGATCACCATCTGGTCTGCTTCTGTCCTGACCAAATGGAAGACTCTAGTCACTGCCTCAATCAAGTCCTCTGCTTCCTGAGGGTCAGGATCGCCTCGAACCATGAGGGGTCTCTGTCTCTGAAACTCATGTAGTGCACTCAGCCTGCGCTCCTCCTCTACTGGTACAACATGAACTAAACATTGATCCACAGGTTGTGGGATAACTGGCACACCACCCGATGGTAAAACTAGGGGATTTAGTCCCTGAATCGAAGGTTCATCATTGAGGGGGCCATCCTCATTATCGATCTACTGGATCCTAGCGGGTGCGCGTCGTAGAGGCATCCTGTAAAGAAACAAGATGTATCTCAGTCAATGAGTATATCTAGAGTGCTGACTCCAGACGGAAATGGAAACCACAACCCATTCCTATATGATTCATGTACCATTATTTTCCCCTGCAAATAGTGTTCACCTTTTCAAGTCGAAAATCAATTTATCAGAGTCCTGGTGTATGGATATGTCAGCTGCCCGCACCAACACTGGGGTCCATGGCCTGAAAGACAAACTCAAAACACTTAGCACTGTTGCCCCTACCCAACTCACAGACTCTTGGTCCTAAGGTAGAACAGTCCACCTCTGATACCACTATGTCACGACCCGTCCCAGTGGGTCCCGAGCCACTACTCTCCAAGACCGCCTCCAATAGGACAAGGGCTAGTGACTAGCACCGATTATGATTGCAACTAACATTGGAGGCATTGCTTATAAACTTGTACACACGCACACACATCTCCAATCCCACAAGGCTGAAAAATAAAATCTACTAAAAGGAAAAGATGCATGCATACACTAAAACCCAACAAACATAGTATGATAGGAACTTAATGTAATATATGTAAAACCCTGGGCCAAAAGTACAATACCACCAAAAGAGGGTCTGTAACAAAGTCCAACCTTTAATGAAAGGTGCAGGGACTGTAGTCTGTAGCCGTAATAACACCCCTCGGCCTGTCTGATCTCACTGAGTACCATCATGTCCTGGTCCACCTAGAATCACGTTAAAGGCTCCCTCGTCTTCCCAACACATGACACGTGTGTGCAAAGCCCGTGTAGGGGTTGATATAACAATAACCATTAGGACACCCTGAAACCACGAAAGAAACACAACAAGAGAAAATACCACAAAGGAATGATATAGTAAGCTCTACATAGTATATGTCTACTGAACCTATAATAAGAATATCTAGATATACTAATGCACATTAGACTATCGCAAATACCACCACTACGATCTAGATCGAAGATTCCCCTACGCATGCAACTAGGAGAACACACTCCTAGGTCTGAAGAGAGAGAGATACGAAGTACTTGTTTCAGGAGAACACACTCCAAATGTACTTGGGAACATGTTTCTCTGATGAGGATCACAACCAATAGCCATGGGGTGATTCCAACAACTCAGTCTGAGCTATTCTTCTAAGCAGAGGATCGTCGCCTGGGTAATGTTGGTCATGCCGATCCTAAGAACTCTACCTAGGGTTGTAGGAATGAATAGAGGTTCTAGATCTAGTCTCAAAGAGGGGATTCCAACAACTCTATTTAAGAAGTCCTACTGAAGGTATCATACACTTGTATATATGAAATGATACTGAAAACCATTAGGAGAAAGACTACGGGGACGAACCCTAAGGAAACTAGCCCAAGTCATAGAAGGAAAGTGGCTCAAGCTAAGAAAAATTGGTTACATGGCGTGTAGTATGGTTACACGTTGTGTTCCTTGACCCCGGGTACTTCCCGTGTAAACAGCCCGTGTCATCCGTTCAAGATGTGTAAAACTCAACTACACGACATATAGAAAAAATAACACGCTGTGTTCTTTGACTCCGTGTGCTGCCCATGTAAACTGCCTGTGTCATTCGGCATGTTGGATAGAAAGTAACTACAGGGCGTGTTGAAGAATCACACACTGTGTCCAAGCACCTGGTCTCACTCCGTGTACGCTGGCCATGTGCCTGTACATGGTCTCTGTCTGTGTCTCCTACCCGTGTACCAGTACACGAGGTATCCCGTGTATCTGGTCAGGTCTGGCTGGGGAGGGGTATATACGCCATGTCCTTGGCTGTGTACCCAACCCGTGTCGGTGTACTCCTGGAGAACATGCCAGGTGGCCCGCCGATGAACACACGTCGTGTAGCCCATACTACATGCTGTGTAGTTTGGTTTTTTATCCAGAACGTAGTATTCTTCCTCACGCTTCGGCCGATCTCCTGGAGCTGTGATCTCTGATCTGTTCGTCCCAATACTCCAGGGGTTGGTTAATTTCATCATAACAACACCGTAACATGTGTTTTATGTCCTTAAATTGGATCATAAACCTCAAAAAATCCATCCGAAAAGAAAGCCCGTAAACTCATATGTCTCGATCCACTCCAAATAGTCAGTCGAAACCGTCGTCGCACCTCCGTGACATCGCTCCGGGGTTGGATCTTCAATTTGTGATCGTTGCATCGCAAAACGGACACGGAACAATCCGTCGTTCATCGCCCCGTGAAGAACGTGAAGAACGCGAAGAACGTGAAGAAGAGAAAGGGGAGAAATCCAATAAAACAAATTTGAGGAACGAACCTCCACCATCGTTCGTCACGACGTTGATCTGCTCCCATTAATATGATTAAATGGAGCAAAAAAATCAACAACAATAGATCAACATGGATTCAATCTCCCAAAATCCACCCAAAATCCCATCTCGCATGAACGATCGATCCGCATACTAATCTATTCGTGGATTAGCCAGTGTTCGTCGTTGAAATCAAGAATGGGGAAGAAATCACAAATTAAACATCCTACGTGGATCTGCGGCATCCGATGTCGAAGATTCGGTTGTCACGTCGTCGTTGCCGGTGAAGTTCGTCAAGAACGTCGTTGATGCATCATGAGGTTTTCTCCAGAGCTATCCAGAGAAATTTAGAGTTATGGGAATTGTAACCCTCAACCACCCTGTGAAATCTCTATTTAAAATAATAAAAATATTTCGTAGCAACAAATTAAATAAAATATATTAAATTAAATATTTTATTACGGTTATGTCCAAAAACCAGATTTCGCCACCAGCTTGCGCCAATGGATGTTAGGTCTCTTCTAGGGTAAACCCATTGCTCTGAACGCAACAACGCCCTTGAATTTCTGATTCGAGTACCCGTTTAGAAGTTATTCCACTTTTTTAGGAAAAAATCATGTGCATGTAATTTTATTATTTAAGTAAATTCAAACATTTGTTCCGAGCTCACCGGGCCTTGGAACTGCACGCTGTCTCGAAGACTAGTCTCGAAATAATTCCCACCTATTTTTAAAAATAATGTATTGAAAATCCGAGACATTACACCGATCCTTATGAATAGTAACATCCCATGATGAATAGTGATATAGCCTAATGAATAGTACCCTTGCCTATGATAGTATATAAATAATATTCATGTTGGCGTACAATATACCTATGTTTTGAAATAATTAAATAATTTTTTTAAAGCTATTTTTAGAATAAATTATGATTTTAATTAAATATTAAATTAATAATATTTAGAAAATTATTTTTGAAAAAACTGACTTCATTATTGGATTCTACACGCTTAAAAATCGGAAGGATTAATTTTTGGGATATTTTTGAAATACTCGTTTTTTATGAATAGTGAAATACCATAATTTAAAAAATAAGCGATATAAAATAATTTCAGATTCATGTATGATGTTCTACTAATGTAATCCCAATTGATTGGGATACACATGATAAAATTGACATTCCTGGTAAGGGAAGACTCACTATTCAATTTCTTATGGAGAAATAATAAATTTATGAATATAAAATTGAGAAATCTCCACTCCCCTCCACTATAAAAACCCCCAATCACTCCCTTTTCTATTCACTCCTATCAAGCCTTATTCCTTCTCCAAATCCTATTAAAAAATCCTCCCAGCCTTCTCTACCACGTATATCAAGGCTCAGTCTCATTAAAAGTCCAAAACCTCTCCCGGAAAGAGGCTCTGATGTAAGTTTGGTTCAAGTGGTAAATTCATCATTTCTATTCGTTGTCTTTCCTTTCTAGTTCATTTGTTTTCTTTTTCTATTATTACCTCCCATAATCCAAATTTTTTGATGACCATAGTACCATACTTGTACTATAATGTTGTCATGATAGTGGAATAAGTTATAACCACCTCTTCCTTTTACTTTCTTTTATAGTAGTAGTAATAACACTATTTAAGATTTGTCAATTAACCACATTCAAGGACGATGTACTTTGGATTTCTATTATCATTCTCAATTCTGGTCAGGAAACCATACTTTTTATGGTTGAACCATATTATTATATATGTAATCTACCCTATTTAATGTTATCTAATCCCTTTTTACAAATGGTATTGAGTTTTAATGATAAATGAGTTCATTGTAATCAAATCCCACAAGTTAACCAAAACAGTTATCTTTAAATGTTCAATATAAAAATTCACCCTCATGCCATGTAACCAAGTTATATAAAAGATCATTAAAAATTATGTATGATCATAAATAATATGTAATTTTAATTCTAGATATTTACATTCATTCCACATGAACTCCATCATTTACAAAAAGTGAACTGTTTATGAAAATCAAGAAAACAAACACTCTGGAGCGACAGAATTTGATATTATAACATATTAATAAGGACATAAATTAACAAAAAATAATTATTATAAACTAAATAAATTTCTTATAGTTTCGGAATTTAGTTAATAATGAGTATAATTTCATATTTTAGGACCTTAATTTCAAGAGGGGGATACATTCGAATTTTAGGTAATGGGTTTCTTCATTGCACTTCCATTTTTGTGAGATTTTCTGTATTCAGTACTATTACATGTGTATGTTGTATTTATATTATCCATTGATGTTTTGTATAATGAGTATATTTATTATCAGGGTATTCAATTTATCATTTGATGATTGTTAATTTTGTGGCATTCGAATCGATTGATTACAAATTGATAATGGTTTTCCACCCAAACCTCTAATTTTCAATTGTCTTGCTCTTATTCTCTATTCACCTCATGGAAATTATTATTTATTATTATGTACTACTCATAAAATATGTTTTAATTTCCAAAATATGTGTACCAATAATAATCCATCTTTTTTGTGGAAGTTACATGGTTAAAATAATCCTTCAAAATATCTTCTCAAAATGAAAGCTTGATTAAAGTAAGTTCTAAAATTCTTAGCAATTTTAATGCTCACTCTATTATATGGTTCAGGACATGTTTATCTTTTTAAATCACAAATTTAATCTTTATTTTGCTTCATTTATGGTATAATGAAATAAAACAAGTTTTTTCACTTTAAAATATCTTTAAGGAATTATTTAAACCACCCAAAAATGTTTTAATTATAATGATTCTTTAAAATATGTTGTTACATGATTTCACTTCAGTGGGACATCATTTATTCCTAAACAATAATTTAAAATTCCTAGTATTTTATTTTTTGGGATATTAATTTTTACCATCTTATTTCATGGAAAATAAAAATTATTTTCCTAAAGAACTCTTCTTTCCAAAGTAAAAAGGATTTCTCTCATCTCACATTATCTTATATGAGATATATTCATTATTCACTACTTATATAATTCATGTGGTATATATACTACCATTGGTTATATCAAATAAAGAGTCTCCATATTGTCATGGTATTCCAAGGGATTATTATTTTAATGTTCTAAGGTTTTATGTGACACTTTGAAATGTTTATGTATTATTTCCTCATGAATTATTCAATGTTATCATTTATAATTATCTTTATTTATGTCAACATATTTTGATGAATCTGTATCCTAAAATTTAAATGGATATTAATAAGGAATATTTGAATGGTTATACTTCTATGTATAAATATTTATTGGGACATTTAGCAGTTGGGGGGGCCCAATATAGCCCATCGATGCGTCAACAGGTCTCTTTAGACAAATAAGTTGGCGGCAAACCCTTCGAGTTTATTTCCTAAAAAATTGACAAGTTTATACCCACAGGCTTAAACCGTTTCAATGGTATGTTTGTATCATGTTCCATATACATGACATCAAATTAATAAACATTCTCTTTATTAATTTTCAGTTTTACTATCCATGAGGTTTTCACTATGACAAAACCTATGGATATAGTCTCATTACCAGTTTAATAAAGGTGTGTGTTCTTCATTTACTCACCATCCATATTGAATATGGAAAATTGTTTATGATTCTATTATTATTGATTCAGAAATTTGATATTTGTAACACTTAATGAGTATTTGAGCTCACCCCTTTCATTTGTCTACCTTCAACAGGTAATGAAGAGGAGACCATTTATTGAGTTCTCATGGATGCCGTCTATTAGTTTTTGTTATGTGTTGTATTTTTTTCCTTTCCCAATGTAATATGACTTACATGTATGTATCTAGTTTCTTAAAAACTACTAAACTACTCGGTCCTTCGAGATTTGATTCCTTGTAATCATTCCAATTTAATTAGTAATGCACCGGCTCTGATATAGAGGGGTTAGGGCATTACTGTTGGCCTCAGATAAAGTTTAGTAGAAAACATGGGAACTAGATTTAGAAAACGTATTTTAGGGGAAAAATCCCTAATATGTTCATTAAGGATAAAAAACAAGAACATCCTATAATTTTGGTAAGTAATATATTATGTGGATATTTCTTGAAAATATATCCCGGTCTAGATAAAAACATGTAGTGGTGGCTCGGGCACAGATGTACCTTGGAGTGAAAACTCTAGTAAGGAGTTTCAGGTATGACCTGGGGCATCCTGGTACACGACAAAGAGCCTTTTTTCACACTTGGATTGACACTCCCAAGGGATATTATTAGGAAAATCCTGATTTTATTTACTCACCATTATGAGGGATTTATGTTCCCAAAGTAACCAATGTATATGGTTCTAGGATTTAGGATGCATAAATTTCTATTATGTGTTATTCCATGTTTAAAGTTATTGAGATTTAATAATATTATGTTCTAATATAAAATAAGTAATTGATTAGATATGGCCCCTAGAATAAGGAATGAGAACTTCACCGATACATGGGATGTGAATCGTACGAAGGATCATATTTCTTATGTTCTTAATCCATCTTTTCAAAGGACGATTGTCTCCCCTATATCTTCATCATATGATGAAATAATATCATGTGTTAACCAGGAATGTAAATAATTATAGGAGTCCTATGGATTTGAAGTGAATAATGAGTATAAGAGGATGCCAGAGAGATATGAGGATAAAGGGAATAAGGGAAAGAAGTGTTTTCCCACTTGTGATGACTGTGGAAAGAATCACCCTAGTGAATGCATGAATTTAATGGGTGTTTGCTTCAATTGTGGAGAAAAGGACACCATTTTCATGATTTCAAGGGTAATAAAATGGTTTACAATGTAAAATGCTTCAATTTCAATGATATGGGACATCATGTGAATCAATGTCCCAATCGTAAAAGGAATATACCAAAAATAATGATTTTGGATAATGAGCATGTTACGATGCTACTGTAGATGATGTAGAATGGTAAATATTCCCAGCCGTGAATCATGCCATTTGTATATTTTTTAGGAATGTATTGGTTTTTTGAATAACGAGATATATAAGGATTGTAATGTAGTACTCTTTTATTAAGGATATGGGGTCATATGATGAATGGTACGAAGGAAAAATGATTCAGTGGAATGTTAATTTTTTTGGAAAAAAATATGATTTAGTGAAAGAAAACCCTTAATATATATCTGATGATTATATAATGATGACGAAATGTTCGATTAAGATAATTTTTGAGTACCTTGGAACTGATTATTGACTTGTTGAGCAGTCTTCTTTGCTATCATCTATGATGTTTACAACACTATTGTATTTAAATAATATATCAAAAAACATGTATCTTATTTGAGGAATATAGAAGAATGTATGATTCTAATATGTCTCTTATGTTAATTTTTGTTATTATGTTATTTCCAGAGGATGCATTATGAAGTTATTCACTTGTCTGGAATGTAAATTTTAGAGCTACTTCTTGATCATTAAGGGTTAATGATAAGTTCATCTTGGGAATTTTGAGGTAATCATTAGAATGTGTTGAATCATTATATTTTGAATTTTTTTAACCATTTATGAAATTGATTAAGTTGATAAATATATGATATTTTATAGTTTAATGCATTGCTTCTCCAAATGGTGTATACCATGTTATACGATGATGTATAGATAGTAAAACTATAATAAAAGGATGATTCTATAAGTAGAAATGTATATTTATACTCTTATAAAGTGGAATAATTCCCCAGCTCAATGAAAATAGTCTTAAATAAAATTATTTCTTATTAAAATTATCATTGATAATATCGATGAATTTGTTTTTTTAGTTTTAGTTTTGTAGTAATCATCATTCATCTCAACATGTCCTCTATCAGGTTCCATCAGAAAATAATTGTTATACTTTTCTTCCCTGTCTACATTTTTTTATTCCAACTAATATCACCTCATTCGAAAGCATACTTTTGGGGTGACCACCTCATCTCCATTAATTAGGATGAAATTTTATTAATACTATTTCTGATGTGGGATTCCATATGGGAATTTTCATGTATCAACTGTTAAATTTCTATTTTCAATTTAAATTTTGAGGACGGAATTTTTGTAAGGAGGGGATAATGTAACACCCAAAGAACTAAAAATAAATTTGTTATATAATTCATGGATCATTGTTTTTCTACAAAAACTACTTTGTTATAACTTTTCCATGTAAACATAAGTTTTTCACTTCTTTGATGTGAATTTTGGAAATATGATATACACGGTTGCAATGAGTAAGTTATTTGGAGTCCGATAAGAAAAGCATAATTTTTGGTGAATAGTAACATACCCTTATTTATTGTAACATACCCTTATGAGTAGTGATATAACCTAATAAATAGATACCTTATCTATGATCATATATAAATAATATTCATCTTCGAGTACGATATATCTATATTTCATAATAAGTAAATAAATGTTTTAGAACTACTTTTTAATAATTAGTTATGACTTTAATTAAATATTTTATTAATCATATTGAAAAAATGTTTTTGGAAAAACGGACATCATTTTTGGATTATACACGTTGAAATATGGTTGTGGTTAATTTCTGGGAGTTTTTTGAAATACATTAATTTTTAGTGAATAGTGAAATACCATAATTTATAGAATAAGCTAAATACACTAACTATAGAGTCATGTATAATGTTTTGAAGATGTTAGACCAATTGATTCATATTCCCATAATACAGTTACTATTCATGGTCATGGAAGACTCAATATTCCTTGTCTTGTTGTGAAATAATAAATTAATGAATATAAAATTGGGAAATCCCCTATCTCATTCACTATAAAACCTCCAATCACCCCTCTTCTCTTCACTCCCCTCATGCCTTGTGCCTTATCCAAATTCCATCCAAATATCCTACCAACCTTATCTACCACATCCTTCAAGTCTAGCTCTCATAAAAAGTGACAAAAATCCACCTTAAATATTCTCTCAAGGAAGTTTGGTTCAAGATGAAAAATTCCTCTTTTCAATTCTTTGTCTTTCCATTCAAGTGCATTTGTTTTCTTTTTTCTATTATTACAACTCTGTATCAAAAAATTTTCATGAATCATGTACCTTACATTTACAATAATGTTTTAATTTAGTGGAATCTGTTATCATCATCTCTTCCTTTTACATTTTTTTATCCTAGTAGCAAGAACACCATTCGAGATGTGTTAATTTAACACCTTCACGGATGATGAGATTTTGATTTCAATTATCATTCCTAATTATGGTCAAGAAAAAATTATTTTTATGGTTGAACCAGATTATTATATAATTAACATACCCTATTTATGGTTTTGTAATCCATTTGTAAAAATGGTATTATTTTATAATGAAAAATGAGTTCGTTGTAATCAAAACCCACAAATTAACTGAAACATTTATCATTAAAAGTCCTATATAATCATTAATCATAATTCCATTTTACAAAGTTATATAAATGATAATAAACACATATTTATTTTCATAAATTATATTTAATTTTAATTATGGATATTTACATCCATTCCACATGAACTCCATTACTTAAGAACAAGTGAATCGTTTATGAAAATTAAGAAAACAAACACCCTGGAGTGAAAAAATTTGATATTATAACTTATCTATAAGGAAATAAATGAAATAAACTAAATTATGATAAAATAAATACATTTCCAATGGGTTCTGAATTATGTTATTAATGAGTATAATTTCATATTAAAGTACCTTAATTTCAAGATGGGAACACATTTAAATTTAAGGTAAGGAGTTTCTTCATCTCACTTCCATTTCATTGAGATTTTCCATATTCTCTAATATTACTTGTGTATGTTGTATGTATAATTACCATTGATTTTTCATATCATGAATCTTTTTTATTATCATTGTATTCAATGTTTCATTTGATTATTCTTAATTTTGGATCATTCTAATCGATTGATTACAAAGTGATGTAGGTTTTCCACCAAAACCTAAATTTTTCATTCGGGTTGCTCTTATTCTCTATTAACCTAAATGAAATTATAATTTATTATTATTTCATCCTCATATATTTTGTGTGAATGTCCTATATATGTGCAGAAATTATAATCCTTATTTATTTTATGGGAAGTTATATGTTTAAAAAAATCATTCAAAAATTCTTCCATAATGGATGCTTGATTCGAGGAACTTCAAAAACTATTACCTATTTTGATGTTCACTCTATAATATGTTTTAATCCATGTTTATCATTTTAAATCACAAATTTTAAATTATATTTTTTCACTAATTATTTTATAGAATAAAACATGCCTTTTAACTTTAAAATCACTTTAATGAATTATTTAAACCGCCTGAAAATGTTTTAATTATAATGATTCTTTAAAATCAGTTTTTACATGATTTCTCTTCAGTGGAACAAAATTCATTCGTAAAATATAATTTTCATTTCCTAGTTCTCTTTTTTCTTGGATATTAATTATTACAATCTGATTTCTTGGGAAATATAAATGATTTTCAAAAATCACTCTTATTTCCAAAGTAAAAAAGAATTTTTCTCATCTCAAATTATCTTTTATGAGATATATTCATTGTTCGCCACTTATTTAATTCATGTGGTGTATTCCCTACCCTTTTTTATATCATATCAAGAGTGTCATTATTTTCATTATATTCTAAGGTATTATGATTTTAATGTTTCAAGGTTTTATGGGACACTTTGAAATGTTTTTGGATTATTTCCTCAAGATTTATTCAACGGTCTCATTTAATAGTATCTTAATTTATGTCAACATCCTTCAATTAATATTTATCACCAAATATATATGGATATTGAATAGGTATATTTTTTTGTATTAAATCTATGTATGAAGAATTCTTTGGACATGCAGCGGCAGGTGGGGCCCACTCTATCCCCTCGATGCATCGACATGTCTCACGAGACAAACCAGTTAGAGACAAACCCTTCGAGTTTGTTTCTAAAAAACAGACAGGTTTATACCCACAGACTTGAACCATATCGATGGTATATTGGTATCATGTTCTAGATATATGACATCCAATTAATAAGCATTCCCATTATTCATTTTCATTTATTATTATCCATGAGATTTTCGCTATGAAAAACCTATGGATGTAGTATAATTCTCAGTTTATTAAAGGAGTGTGTTATTAATTTACTTACCATTCCATATTGACTATGCCAAATTTCTTCTTATTCAGTTATTTATAATTCATGATTCCTTTATTTTTAAACCTTACTCAGCATTTGATCTCACCCCTTTCATTTTTATCCTCCAACAGGTTATGAAGTGGAGACCATTTATTGAGTTCTCATGGATGCAATCTATTATAATTTGTTATGTCTTGTATTTTTTTACCTTTCCCAATGTAATATGAGTTACATGTATATATCTAGTTTATTTAAGACAACTAAACTACTTAGTGCTTCAAGATTTGATTCCTTATAATCATGCCAATATAATTAGTAATTCACCTGCTCTGGTCTAGAGGGGTCGGGGCATTACAAATTCCCTCTTCTTGATTTTATCCATGTGCAGCCAATCTAGATTAGTTTCTACATATATTTCAAATTCCATCTACTTTATTTCTAAAAACCCATTTGGTTCATATGGTCAATGCTTCATTTGTTCTATCTAAAAGTTTTCAATGTTTATTTCATTCAAACTAATTAATTTCTTCTTGCATTCTCATAAACCAAGAATCATCATTGATCACATCATTGATATTTTTTGGTTCATGTTGTGACAAGAAATCATGATGTTCAACTCGGTTTCCCTAGGATGCTCTAGTTTTTGTCCTTCTATCTGAATATACAACAATAGAATCTATGAGATGATTTTTAGGGGTACTAGTTGGTCGAAATATGTTGGACTAGTTATTTCAGGTTGGTCAAGTTGATGTGGTCCATTACTATTAGGATCTGGAGAATTTCTAGAACTGGAAGATTTCACAGATTCCGTCACTTGATGTTTTTAGATTTTATGATTAATGTCTAAATTGGACATATCCTCATTCATATTTTCTTGTGAAGTCTTGGGCTCATGTTGATATGTTTCATCACAATAATTATATATAGATTCCTCCACACATTGGGTTTTCTTATTAATGACTCTAGAGGCTTTTCATGATGTAAAATATCCAAGAAATATTCCATCATCTATTTTGGAGGAAAATTTATCTAAATTATATTTTGTTTTCAGAATATAAAATTTACATCCAAAAATTTAAAAATAAATTACATTGGGTTTCCTATTGTTATTAAACTCATAAAAAGTTTTATTAATGACGAGTCTTATTAAGATTTTGTCTGTTATGTGACAAGGTATATTAAAAACTTCAGCCCAAAAATAAATTGGTAGTCATATTCATTAAGCATTGTTCAGGAACTTTCCTGTAGGGTTTTATTTTTTCTTTCTACCAAACCATTTTTTTGAGGTTTCCTAGGAGAAGAGAAATTATTATTGTAGTTATTTTTGTGATAAAAATGATTCAAAATCATGATTCTCAAACTCACATCCATCATTAATTCTTAACGATTTAAACCTAATTCCACTATGATTTTTTATAGTCCTAGCATACTTGGTTAAGTGAGAACAAGATTCACTCTTTTGATCTCAAAAAAAGGTCCAGGTGTACCTAGAGAAATCATCAACAGGAACATAAACATAGTGCTTCCCACTGAGACATGAAACTCTAGATAGTCCAGAGAAATCCATGTGAACCAAGTCAAGTGGTTAATAAGTAGTTACTTCATTCTTCGGTTTGAAAGAGATATGATGTTTCTTTTCTTTTTTTATAAGTATTATACACCTTATTGTCTAGAAACTCTAATTTGGGTAGTTCATTAACTAATAATTTTATAGTTATCTTCTTAATGGAGTGTATATTTCTATGACCTTGTATTCTATGCTTGATCCAAGAGTCTTTGTGAAATAAATTTTGACAAGAGACATTATGTGAGGCTAGTGTGTCAAGATTTATAGCATATACATTATCATTTCTAGAAATAGTAAATACTATGTTATTATTGGCATAAAAAACATGGAATGAATCATTTTTGAATTTTCCCTAAAATACGTCATCAAAAAATTGAGATATGCTGAGCATGTTATAATTAAATACATCAACATAAAGTACTTTGTAAATTGAAATAGAATTAGTGTTACCAATCGGTCCTAGGATGATGATTTTTTAACCATTATCAACAAATGTGACATGTACTCCATCAATCTTGATAAGACTTATAATTATTGAATAACCCAATATCATATGTCTTGAACATCCACTATTCATATACTAGAGATTTTTAAAGGATCTCTTTAGGCAGTTTACCTACAAAACCATTCAACTATGAAATGACTTTCATACCCATATTTTTCAGGGTCTACATAAATTAGTGATATAAGAATTATAAAACCACAATTTTCTCATGGTATTCCTATATGAAGAATATAGAGTGTTTGAAAAATAAAATATGCTTGGTCCTCATGAATTGGTTGGATTAAAATAATTCTTGGAACTGGAACGTGCAATAAAATTCTGGTTTTTGTAAAATGTAGCAGATTTTACAGATTTGGTAACCAAATTTGATTTGGATAAATTCCTTTTAACTGGTTGATATCTTATCCTAGAAGTATACTTATGAGCTACCTGTTTACCAAGAATTTGATTAAGAGTATTTTTCCCATTGGTAAATTTTTCTATGTCATTATTCAATTTCACATTATACATTTTCAACTCTATATTCTCCTTGAGTGGTTGAGAATATTTTTCATTTTTAGTTTTAAGTACAGATTTAACAGTTATCGTTAAATCATGTTGTATCCTCTAATATTTATACATATCTTTCAAATCATTACATGTTTCTTATAACATGTTTCAAAATTTTAATAATTTATCATTTCTCATATTCTCAGACTCACATTCATAATGATATTAATTATATACAGGAGAGTTTATGCTTACCTCAGTTTTTTTGTCATAAAAAAATGTTTTCCATATCATCTTTCTCATTATCAGACGAATAAGATTCACTAGATATGTCCTCATAGGAACTCCAGGTGGCCTTCATTGCTTTCTAATAATTTCTATCCTTATTTTTATAATTTTTCTTATATTTAAACATTAGATAGTCAGTCTTGAAAAATCATTTCCTTTTACATTCGTCATAGATTATCTCTTCTGAATTATCATTTATCTTCTAATCCTTCATCCAATTTCCCTTGTTGTCATACTTTCCTTTGTAATTGGGTATTCTAAAAAACTTCTTTTTACTAAAAAATTTCAGAAATCCCCTAGCCAGCTGGGCCATTTCCTCATCACTGTAATGACCCGAACCTAAATTCCCATACTCAGTTAATTATTTCAATACATTAGAGTTATTACAAGGAATCATGTCCTAAATGACTGATCAGTTTATCTCCCTTGGAAAATAGATTACATACATGAACATTACATTACACTTTCCAACATATAACACAAAAAATTATTCTGTTGTGAATTCCATTCTTCCAATATCATAACCATGCATCTTAAAAATAAAACACTTCTTGGGATCCTTGAATAATAAATCATAAGAAAGTTGTGAGATCAGATGCTCAGTAAGGTTAAATAATTTAGTGGATGATATAAAATTTTAAGGCAATATGTGTAATAAAAATGACATCCTTTTAAACATAAACTTGAACATTATATGGAAAAAATAAATAAAAAATTACCAGAATAACATGAAAATGGATATTCTACTAGTCAAATAATCATATGTAATAACTAATTTCATAATTATGGAATGTATAGTACCATACATTAATTTCTATGTTAAGGCCTCGTGACAGGACCTAGGGGTTAACTGTAACCGGACCCCAACCCAGAGAGCCACTGCAACCGGACTCGAACTCGAAGAGCCTTTGTAACCGGACTCCAATCCAGAGAGCCTCTGTAACTGGAATCCAACCCGGAGAGCCCCTGTAACTGGACTCCAACCTAGAGGGTTTGCTGTAAATAGACCCCAACCTGGAGGGATTACTTTTACCTATCCCCAACTCAGAATATATTAGTCCAACATATTCATCTTAAGAAGAGGTTAAAATATAACATAAACATTTGTATTAAAACTTGCATATGAAATTTAAATACTTTAACCATAAATAATGAATGGAAAAAAATAACTCATCCACAATCAAACAAATCACAAGACCTTAAATACAATATGGATGTTTTTTTATCATAATAAATCAACTTCAAACAAGTGTAAAATTTGTCGAAGGATGTTAACATAGATGAAATAAAAACTATTTTAGAGAAATATCTCATTCAATTTTGAAATAATTTAATAGTCTAATAATTATAAATAAAACATTTATTTTGAAAATATTCTTATAATCGTGTAAGGGAAGCTTCGATGATGTTATAAGGGCATAAAATTGCTGCACCCGCCGTATATGTTAAAAAACATTCTTACCTTAATTTTGTCGAAAAGTTCATACAGTAATTTCATTGGAAAATGATGAAAAGATTCCTTTAAAAATGAATAAGTAAAACAAGGGTATAAATGAATTTAAACCATTGAATAGTATGTACTAAAAATGTTATGGAATAGATTTTTAGGAAAACACGGATGTGGATGACAAAGAGGTCCCAGTAAAAAATTACATATAAACAACCTTGAATAATGAAGAGGTTGTAGAATTAACCCTTACCTCATTGTAATAAATTGAGTGGTATGAACAATAGTAAATAACCACCAAATGAATCACAAAATATCATGAATATAAATATAATCATGATTATATGTATATCAAATGGCAGTACACAATACACCAAAAACAATAAATAAGTGGTGAACAATGGATATCTCACAGAATTAAAAGATAGATAAGAAACCCCTAACCTTGTACTTTTCATTGGTCGAGGGTACATTAAACTCATTTATAATAGATAAATAATTGTTATTATATTTTACAAGAAACATATACAAAATTATGATATCATATATCATCTTTTAACAATGATTTGTTAATGATGTTTTCGTATTATCGTCATTTCAGGTGTTAACTGATTTGTATTCCTTAATATTATTTGTTACGTGAGTCTTGTTTGTTATGGATGGGATTATTCATATTTATATACACAATGATTTCATGTATTTAATCATTATTTTTAATCATCATATGAAAATTAGTCTTGAATGGTTACAATTGGGAATTAATCTCATCGTGTTTGTGGAGATGGTAATCTGCACGTACGCACAAGCAACAATATCATTCTATTGATATTAAAATAGTATATAATTGGATGTTATATAATATACATATAAGAATTATCATGTTATATTTATTATTTACATCAATTATACATCATTATTATACCCATCCAAACAATAATGTATTGAATAACAACAATACCACGATGTGGAGACAGTTAGCCGTACGTACGCATGTATGGTGACATGTCATTCAAAGGATGGATAGAATAATGAATATGGTTGTAACATATTTATAATACCATCATAGTATATATATGATACTAGATCTATTATATTAGAATGAAAACAATAAAGAAAGAAGAAGTGGAAAAAGAAAAGAACTTGAAAAAGGTAATGAAATATTAACCTTTTCTTCGGGTTCTTTCTTTTGATTTGATCAAAAGGGATCCTCAGGAAGGATTTTGGACTAAAAGAAGGCCTCTTGGATTAAGGTGGGACATGTGAGATGATATTTGGGCTGGGTTTGGCCGAGGAAAATGGGTTTGAAGGTGTGAATTTGAGAGAAGGTGGAGTGCCCTTTTATAAGAGGGGGGGAGTTAGGAAATGATTGAAATATTATTTTATCATAAAATAATTATTGATTTATAATGGCTCAAAAATATTTTATTTCAAGTCTAAGGTGGTTATGGGTCGAACAATACTCAAAAAATAGGGTTTAGACAGGTTTGGGTCACAATATTAACCTCATCTTTTAGATTTAACTCTTAGTTAATTAGTTTGACATTTACAATGTCTCTTTGTATTTTTATATTTTATGGTTAATAAACATACTATAAACTTCAAGATAACCTCAAGTGGTTTATTAATGAAATATATAATATTATTTAACACTTCTTTTCTGAACCATAGAATTTTAGGAAAAGAATATCAATTAATAATATAATATTTTTTTAAACAACTTTACATCAATTTTGACACTATTTAATATTTTATTTTTGTTAAATTCATAAAAACATTATTAATTCTAAAAAATTTCATTTAATCAACCCTATAATGTCATATTAACCTATAAAATTATCGTAATTCATAAAAAGACTCAAATTACATTTGTTTGGATATTTATAATATGAATTATTTTGATATTTCATCAATAAGGTAATTACTTCATAATCATAGTATCATAAATAAATTAAATTATTTAATGTTGAAAAAAATATAAATAAAATACCATTTGGTGGGAAATCATTTTAAATTTCCAATAAATATTTATAGTCGAAAAGATGACTTATATAACCGCATGTAAAAATTGATTTACTAAAAGATATTTGATTTGGTCATTTTGTCTTTACTTCAAGTCAATTTAAATAAAGTGTCATTATCAATCATAAGTGGATCCATGGGGTCCCAAAATCGACCCAAGTATTCCCATGGTTGAATATTACTCATTCTATATTATTATGACAAGTGTTAAGGTAATTTTGTATTATTATAATATTCATTTTACCTTAAATTACCCGATTTACCATTAACTGCGGTAAATAAAAATCAAAAGTTAATATTCATCAAAAATTATTTACCGAGGTTAACCGTGTCTCTCGGATTTTTGAAATTCAACTCAGAGAAATAGTAAAATTATGTTTTATGAAAATATGTAAATTCTCTTAGGAGGTGGGTAGAAGACGGTAATAAGTTAAATAAAATTTTCATATATCTAAACTTTTTATAAAATGACTCCAATGAATTTTATTTAACTTATATAGGTACTATGTATCTATTTTGACCTAAAATAAATTTAAATAAAATAAATAATTATTTAAATAAAACGTCAGTTTTAACCAAAAACTCAGTGTCTTTCAGTATTCATCAAAAATTGAATGTCTTCAGAAAAATACCAAAATTTCACCCTAAGATAATTTTGATATTCAGAATTAAAAAATTATGTATATTTTACCAAATTAAAAACATACAATTTTCATTTAATAATTTTAAATTAATTTTTGTTGTTAAAAAGAAAAAGCGTGTTTCAAAGAAATAATAACTTACAAAATATTGATACTTGTTTATGTTCAGTTTTAAAGTGCAATTATTTCTAATGAATAAAAATGGATTAAATGGTAAAAATATAATCTATTTATACTTCCAAACCATTAAAATGTATAATTTAACACTAAAAATTATTTAGATTAAAAGAGTTGTTTTTAGTTAAAATATATTATTTTTCACTATATACCCAAATATGAAAGTTATCAGAAAACACCAATTTTTTTTGAAACTAAATTCTTATGTCCTAATTCTAAAGTAGATGTTTATTTTTTCAAATTGAATATATAAATTTTTCAAATA